>JAULAV010004155.1:0-636965 GCA_030789695.1 Scilla litardierei | reverse complement strand
AAACATTTTCAGCAGACATTTTAATCACAAGCATCACAGGCCTTTATATTCGTAGAGAGGGATAAACAATTTAATTACTTAATAATTATTGGACTACTAGGCAACATCATACATTGTTAGATTAGCTGACTAACCGCAGAGCGGTCGCAGGATTTTCCTAATTATTAAGTTTTTTTAAAAAAATATGCCCAACCAAACATAGTTTATCCACAGAATAAGCCAGAATGATGCGAAGCATATATTAATGATTCTACAAAGGACATCATATAATGCAAGGGTTGTGCTAGTTGGATTTATCCAAAGAGATTGAAAAAGCGCCCAATATTTGACATGTTCTTCATAAAAGGAAGAAATTTTCCTTTTTAAATCATCTCCCAATTTATCCCCAAAAGTCCCCAAAAGTCTCCTTATTGCCCCATAATTTATCACGATTTTTCATGAGTTTTAGGCCACCAAATACCTTTTTAAAATCAATTTTTAGCCCAAAAAGCCTTTTTAAAGCATATATCTAAACCCCCCTGTTTTTTCGGAATAAAGATGGCCTGCGGGCTTGAAGCCCGCAGTGTGGCTGCAGGCTTCTGGCCTGCAGGCCTTATTTTTTTTGTTGAATATCAGGCATGTGGGTCTGAGGCCCGCAGTTTGCCTGCAGGCTTAAGGTCCGCAAGGCTCTAATTTGTTTTTGATGATGTTGTTGTTGTTTGGGCTTCGGGCCCGAGGAAAAAAATAGGGTCGTTGGGGGCAGCGGCTAAGTTTAGCCGCCGCCGCCGCCCCTCAGTGGGTTGCCGCCGAGTGGCGGCAAGGGGGGCAGGCTGTTGGAAACAACAATTTAGGATTTATGGTTTGATGATGACAAACAGTTGCGAACGATCTGATGTGTGTTAAGTATTTGCAGGAATGGCGAGGACGTAAATCAATGTGTTGGACAAATTGCTATATACATACAAGATGGAGAAACTACTAGGCACAAAGCAATTGGTTTTAGTCAAAGAGCTATACATCCAGCAATTTGGACTCGGTCCAATTTGAGATGAGATGGAGAGAATCCAATTAGATTGATTCATATCTTCTAGAGATTTGGAGTCATCCTTTTCCTATTCAATTCAAATCTCTCCAAATATCAAATCTTATATTCCTACTCTCTAGGGATAATTTTCCTAGCCAAGGCGTATTTAAGATTTCATCAAATCTAGAGTTTTGGCAACAACCCTAGCCACCCCTACAAATAGGGCTCATCAAAATTGGCGCAAGATGAGCGCGGCCAAAATTGTGCGGCACAAACCCTAGAGCACACAGCCTCCTTAAATCATATAGCCGGCCTAGCAAAAAAATTCACCCAAGCCAATATATTGAAACGCAAAAAAAAAACAAGGGTGCTGCCATCAAATACTCACGCACCCTTGCTGCTGAAAAGAGCATGCTTTCATGCTTGCATTGAAAAAAAAACAGGGGCTCACCAAAAATCCTCAGAGGAAGCCGCACAAAAGAGAGGGCTCCATAAAGAAAAGTGCAAAGCTTGAATCATCAAACAAATCAGAGAAGAGGCCTTCTTCATTTTTTAAGAGCACCAAGTTTTGTTTTTTTATTTTTAATCCCCTCACTTTTGTTAGCTTTTGGCAGGGCACACAAATCTTGAAGCAGCCGCCGTTCAAAGCACATGCCAACAAATCCTCTCCTCAAAATCAAAAGGCCATTTCTTTGTGTGAGCCGAGTTGTTCTGTGCAAGGTGGTACAAACGAAAAACATGGGGTTAGTTTTTTTGTTTTAATTCAAGGTTAAGCAATTGTTTGTGTGCATGGAAACTTGTGTTCAGGAGAAAGTAATAGACCAAGATAATTAATCTTTGGAGCAAAGCAAATGTGGACGAATTAATGCAGCCTTTCATCAAGTGGAAGAACAAAATCACGTGCAACAAAAATACAGAACGCATGCTGCCAAACACTCAAGATTCTAATGTTTTTTTTTGGCTGAAATTGTGATGCCTCACTTATTTTGTCTTCTTGCAGGCATTTGCATGTAATCAAGGAGGGGTATATTTTATACATAAAACCAATTGATTCTCAATTCCCTTACTTCACTTTTGCAGGTGGAATTAAAGAGGAGGGGCCGAAATATCTCAATCATTTATCAAACCCATAAGCAAACCATAGTTTATAGCCAATCATCTAGAGCTCTCACTTTGATTTGTGCAGGCAAAAGAAAAAGAAGAGAAGAGGCCGGCCTTGATATAATTGAATACTGCAACATTTTTTTTGAAAACAAAGGGGGCATGCCTTAATTCTTTCTATCTATTGCATATTGATTTAACTATTCACTAATTCATCTTTTTGGTGTTTCTTTTGTAGGGTCCTCTCGTGTGCGTTAATTAAGTGGAGATTGAGACCTGAGTTGCAAAGAGAGAGGAGACTACGATATCTTGTCAGATTCAGATCTGACCCGTGCTTATTGGCAGAAACGACTACACAGACACGATCTGAGCATCCCTAAACTTTTTACTGTATATCTGTGTTTTTTTGTGTAGCGATCTCTGTTAGGGGAAACTATTTACCATCTGTTACTTTTTGGGGACCTGACGACTTGGGAGTCGTCACGGAGGGAGAGCATCTGACTAGATTGATAGTGTAGAGCACGTGGTGTGCGTACGAGCTAGGTGAGAGTAGATTTGGGATCTTGACTCATTGTAGCCGTACTTGATTACATATCTATCTAGTAGTTGCTTTCGGGGCTGGAGTAGGTCGTGGGGACGACCGAACCAGGGTATATCTGTGCGTATTCTGTGATTGCTACTCTATTGCCTTGTCTGTGCCTATAACTGCATGGGATTGTTCGTGGGTTGCACGAGAATTTTTATTAGCCTATTCACCCCCCTCTAGGCTACGATCCAGATCCAACAAGTGGTATCAGAGCCAGTTTAGAGGATCTAGTCTAGATTTTTAGATGACCATGAATATATCTAATTGTGCTTTTGCTGAAGGTCAGTCTATAGCCCGTCCCCCTAAGTTTAACGGTATAGACTTTGCATATTGGAAGGCTAGGATGAAAATCTATCTAGTGTCTGTAGATTATGATGTGTGGGATATTGTTGAAAATGGTTATAGTCTACCCACTATTAAAATTGAAGACACTGTTATGATTAAGCCTAAAGACAAGTGGGATTTAGCTGACAAAAAACTCTATACTCTTAATGGTAAAGCTATGAATGCGCTTATATGTTCTCTTGATAAATCCGAGTTTAATCGTATCTCACATTGTCTAACTGCGCAGGAAATCTGGCATACTCTAGAGGTGACACACGAGGGAACATCGCAAGTGAACGAATCCAGACTTGCGTTGCTGAGCACAGAATACGAGAGCTTTCGCATGCTACCAACAGAATCTGTGAAAGAGATGTTTGCGAGGTTCACGGACATCGTCTACAAATCCAGTTCCCTCGGTAAGCCATCTCTAGCCATGAACAGGTACGAAAGATCTTAAGGGCGCTACCAAGCTCGTTCAGGCGTAAAGTCACCGCTATTCAAGAAGCTAAGGACTTGTCAACGATGAAAGTGGAGGACTTGATAGGCAACCTAATGTCACACGAGCTTGAGTTGCAGAGTATAGAAGCCAGAGAGAAACCTGAAGAGAAGATCAAAGCTTCCACACCATTAGCTCTTCAAGCTAACGACGACGATCTTGATGAAGAGCAAGCTTTAATGGTCAGAAACTTCAGGAGATACATTCAGACTGATCAAGGAAGAACTGAGATGGGAAAACGGTTCATTCGTTCTAATAATTCTAATTTTGGTAAAAATTCCTATGATCACAAAGCTATTAATAGAAGTGAATGTTTTAAATGCAGGAAGAAAGGGCACCACATAAAAGATTGCCCACAACAACACACAGCTCAAGTTGCAAAAGGAAAAACGAAAGTGCTGACGTGGGACATGGATAGCGAAGCTGAGGAGAAGGATGAGGAACATGAAGCCCACTCATGCATGGCATTAATGGCCAAACAAAATGAGGTAGGATCTCCCACTAAAGCTGAATTGTTAGAAATCTTGACAGGAATGCAAAACACTATTAATGAGCTAGAAGCTGATGTGGATAGTTACAGGAATGATAACTTTGATATGCAACAATCTGAGTATGACATGTCTAAGGAAATTGAAAAACTGAAAACTGAAATTGTTGCATGTAACGCTACAATTGACATGTTAAATAAGGAGAAAGCTAGCTTGCCTGAAAAAATTGATTGTCTTTCATGTCCCTCTTTATTAAAGGATATTAGCATGTATAAGCTTGATAAGATAAAGCTTGAAGTTGAAAATGAATTGCTTTCTGAAAAGATTAACATGCTAAATCTTGAACTTAAAGAAAAAATGAGGGATTTTGAAAAGAAAGAAGAGGAAAACAAGCAAGCTTTCATTAGTAAATGCACTTTGCTTGTGAATGAAAATGACATCTTGAAATCCAAAGTCACCACCCTAGAATTGTCATTAAAAAGATTTTCCATAGGAAAACAAAATTTGGATATCATTCTTGGAAATCAATTGTATGGCAATAATAGACGTGGCCTTGGATTTAGTGCTAAAAATGTTGAAAAGCCTAAGTATAAAAAATTTCACAATGTGCCTTCCATTGCTAAAAATGTTTACGCAAAGTGTTTTACATGTGATAGTGTTGGTCACACATCGTACTATTGCAAATATAGGAACTCCAATATTAAATTCAAACAAGTATGTGTTCCTAAATCTTTGATGACTAACACTAGTGGACCTTGTTGGATTCCAAGGTCACACACGACACCTCTTTTGTAGGTGGATGGAAATTTGACGAGGAGCAATAAATTGAATGTCTCATTATTTTTTAGCTCCTTAGTCAAACGGCGACGCGAAGGTATATCTCATTCTTTGAACTTAATGCATACCTTCATAGCATTTTTTGTTAACATTTTTGTGTGCTTGGACCTTTTTTTTGTTTCTGTTTTTGTTTGCTTGATTGTCTTTAGTGTGTTTTTAGTTCATTATAAAACCAAAAAAATGAAAAACGACAAAAAAGAGCTTATTGCATATATTCCTCTTTGCATCGTTCTAGTGTTATAAATGAATGATGATCATATCCTTGTAGAACGTGTAGTATTATTATCATGGCTACATGCGTATGTTTTATTTCTTAATAGCCATGCCAAGTTCGATGAATTGATAATATGTTTTCTACACCTACTTTCACTTCCACGAATGTTAAACTATGTCGTACTTTTGGAGATACTATTTATGAATATTGGAAAGTGAATGTCGGCTGATTATTAACTGAAAAATATAAGGGATATGATGTGATTTGCCATGAATAAAAATTAAGCACAAAACAAATGAAATGAATATGAAAAAAAATTGAAAATTGCTCCGTATGAAAAATGGATACAATTCATGGCAAATACACTACCCACGAGTATCCAACATAAGCTTTTTGGGTAAACTTTAGCGTTGATGTTCTTACTCGTCAAGCAATGTCACCCCCACATCTAAGAGTCCTTTTAGGCTATGTTTTGGGGTGTGATACCTTGAACTCATTTCTAATGAGGTGGGGAAAATCAATCCTAGGTGATATAAAGTTATTTGGAAAATGTGGATTGGTTTTGGTTGAATTTGTAAAAGTATCTCCCTTTGTACTTCTATGTTTAATAATTGCACTTACACGATGGTGTTGAATTCTAATTATCATTATCATTGCATTTGGAGTGCTAATTATAGAATGACGACATGCAAATTCTAGTTTTAATTAATAATGCTCTCTTTTTACATGTGCTATGCTTTTAATCTTCATGAATACTCTTTTGATGATGCCAAAGGGGGAGAAAAGTGTTGAAAGATTTGTGGTATCAACGTTGGTTCAAAATACGGTATTATTGATTGAAGGGGGAGCCATGAAAATACATGAATATGGGGAGCTTGGAAAAAGGGGGAGCATGCTAATATATTGTGATTGCCTGCTTGTGTGCCTGAACATCATATATTATTTTGCGTCATGATGATATTGTTGCAAATCGTTAAGTGCAAATCTTTGTTAGTTTGTCATCATCAAAAGGGGGAGATTGTTGGAAACACCGATCTAGGATTTATGGTTTGATGATGACAAACAGTTGTGAACGATCTGATGTGTGTTAAGTATTTGCAGGAATGGCGAGGACGTAAATCAATGTGTTGGACAAATTGCTATATACATACAAGATGGAGAAACTGCTAGGCACAAAGCAATTGGTTTTAGTCAAAGAGCTATACATCCAGCAATTTGGACTCGGTCCAATTTGAGATGAGATGGAGAGAATCCAATTAGGTTGATTCATATCTTCTAGAGATTTGGAGTCATCCTTTTCCTATTCAATTCAAATCTCTCCAAATATCAAATCTTATATTCATACTCTCTAGGGATAATTTTCCTAGCCAAGGCGTATTTAAGATTTCATCAAATCTAGAGTTTTGGCAACAACCCTAGCCACCCCTACAAATAGGGCTCATCAAAATTGGCGCAAGATGAGCGCGGCCAAAATTGTGCGGCACAAACCCTAGAGCACACAGCCTCCTTAAATCATATAGCCGGCCTAGCAAAAAAAAAATTCACCCAAGCCAATATATTGAAATGCAAAAAAAAACAAGGGAGCGGCCATCAAATACTCACGCACCCTTGCAGCTGAAAAGAGCATGCTTTCATGCTTGCATTGAAGAAAAAAAACAGGGGCTCACCAAAAATCCTCAGAGGAAGCCGCACAAAAGAGAGGGCTCCATAAAGAAAAGTGCAAAGCTTGAATCATCAAACAAATCAGAGAAGAGGCCTTCTTCATTTTTTAAGAGCACCAAGTTTTGTTTTTTTTATTTTTAATCCCCTCACTTTTGTTAGCTTTTGGCAGGGCACACAAATCTTGAAGCAGCCGCCGTTCAAAGCACAGGCTAACAAATCCTCTCCTCAAAATCAAAAGGCCATTTCTTTGTGTGAGCCGAGTTGTTCTGTGCAAGGTGGTACAAACGAAAAACATGGGTTTAGTTTTTTTTTGTTTTAATTCAAGGTTAAGCAATTGTTTGTGTGCATGGAAACTTGTGTTCAGGAGAAAGTAATAGACCAAGATAATTAATCTTTGGAGCAAAGCTAATGTGGACGAATTAATGCAGCCTTTCATCAAGTGGAAGAACAAAATCACGTGCAACAAACATACAGAACGCATGCTGCCAAACACTCAAGATTCTAATGTTTTTTTTGGCTGAAATTGTGATGCCTCACTTATTTTGTCTTCTTGCAGGCATTTGCCTGTAATCAAGGAGGGGTATATTTTATACATAAAACCAATTGATTCTCAATTCCCTTACTTCACTTTTGCAGGTGGAATTAAAGAGGAGGGGCCGAAATATCTCAATCATTTATCAAACCCATAAGCAAACCATAGTTTATAGCCAATCATCTAGAGCTCTCACTTTGATTTGTGCAGGCAAAAGAAAAAGAAGAGAAGAGGCCGGCCTTGATATAATTGAATACTGCAACATTTTTTTTTGAAAACAAAGGGGGCATGCCTTAATTCTTTCTATCTATTGCATATTGATTTAACTGTTCACTAATTCATGTTTTTGGTGTTTCTTTTGTAGGGTCCTCTCGTGTGCGTTAATTGAGTGGAGATTGAGACCTGAGTTGCAAAGAGAGAGGAGACTACGATATCTTGTCAGATTCAGATCTGACACGTGCTTATTGGCAGAAACGACTACACAGACACGATCTGAGCATCCCTAAAATTTTTACTGTGTATCTGTGTTTTTTTGTGTAGCGATCTCTGTTAGGGGAAACTATTTACCATCTGTTACTTTTTGGGGACCTGACGACTTGGGAGTCGTCACGGAGGGAGAGCATCTGACTAGATTGATAGTGTAGAGCATGTGGTGTGCGTACGAGCTAGGTGAGAGTAGATTTGGGATCTTGACTCATTGTAGCTGTACTTGATTACATATCTATCTAGTAGTTGCTTTCGGGGCTGGAGTAGGTCGTGGGGACGACCGAACCAGGGTATATCTGTGCGTATTCTGTGATTGCTACTCTATTGCCCTGTCTGTGCCTATAACTGCGTGGGATTGTTCGTGGGTTGCACGAATATTTTTATTAGCCTATTCACCCACCTCTAGGCTACGATCCAGATCCAACACAGGCGCCCCCCCCTCGCCGAAGCCGGGGGGTTCGACTGGGGCGAAGCGCCGGCCCCGCCTTCAGGGTGTGGGGGGGGGTTCGTCTACCGCAAAGCGTCGGCCCCCCCCCCTTTTGGGGGGGGGGGGGGTCGTCTAGGGCGAAGCGTCGGCCCCCCTTTGGGGGGGTTGTCTAGGGCGAACCGTCGGCCCCCCTTCGGGAGGGGGGGGGGGTTCGTCTATGGCGAAGCACCGGGCCCCCTTCGGGGGGTCGTCTAGGGCGAAGCGCCAGCCCCCCTTCTGGTAGGGGGGCGTCTAGGGCCCCCCTTTGGGGGGTCCGTCTATGGCGAAGCGCCGGCCCCCCTTCCGGGGGGGTCTGGGGTGGCGGGCGGCCGCTCCCCCCTTCGGGGGGATGCGATTACGGCAGCGACAATGCGAGGGGGGTGGTGGTGGCCGGCGGCAAGGCCGCCGGCGAGGCTAGGGTTAAAAAGAACCCTATTACCCAATTATTTTCAGATTATAGCAAGTTAAAACATGATTTTTGAGTGATTAGCCCAGATTCCACTTCGATCTTATGAGATATATGGAGAATACAATCATACGTATGATAAAAACGATATTTTTAGCGAGTTTTACCTCTATATCCGTCCTCCGGACATAGCGACGGTTGAACAAAGCCTACGCAGATGACGACGCTCGTTTGATGAAGCTTGACGCGGCACGCGTGGATCTCCCGCCTTTCTTCGCTTTAGCAACGATCGATTTCGTGGAAATATTTGTTTAGAGGCTCGTACTGATAATGTATTATGAATCAACTACTGGGGGTGGAGTCCCACAGCCCTTTATTTATAGGTAATATGGAGAGTAGAAAGATAAGATACATTGGTATGCGCCTGTCTCTAAGATAGCCCACAATCCTAACCAACTTGGGTTCATACCCATTCACAACAATAAAAACAAAAATGTTAGCGAATAAACAAATACAAAAACAAGTCACAAAATGCTAAAAGTGAAATATGCTAAAAGATAAAATGCACAAAAATCATGGGAATAATCCCAAAAATCCAGAAAAATATGCATACGCCATAGGACTCGAATATGACCGAAAATATGTAGTATAATACGCCATACAATAAAAACACGGGGTAACAGTCTACGTCGAGAAGCTTGGGCTCTTGTGGGGGCTTTAGCCTACAACTGCTTTCAGCCTACTAAGGCCGAAGTGGGCCAAAGACCCGTCAGAAATGGTATCAACATAAGGATTTATTTTATACTGAATCGGAGGCATGGAGGCCATTATGATTTAGAATTGGTAAGAACGGAAATACTCCAAGGACGTTCCCATATAAACACGCATAATCTATACAATTAGGGATGCAATCTCAATTTAATTAGACACATATATGTGACTTTTTCGGAGGTAAAGAGGTTGACTTGAGCTGTGAAAGGATTTAGGTCGGACGCTATCCTAATCTCCCATGAATAATTCTTGTCTTTGGTGTGGAAATATACAAATTCACAGCTAACTTCTTATGATGCATATGCCTGCATATTATACTAAAATCGATAGTTAATTCATACTTGTGGAGAATTACAGTACCACATTTGAAAAAATTAAGAGAAGTTGATACCATAAAGAAGGAATTAGACCTCGACATGTTGACTTAAATTTTTAGGTTCGATTTAGTTTTATTCACTGATTTATGGCTTCACCAATATCATAAATTGTGGGCTCATTCGTAATCCGTTCATAACTTACATAGTTTCAGAATTCGCTAATGCTTGAGGTAAATCCCATGAGGGTTGTCCATTTAGTCCTGTCAGTTCATGGGATGCATGTCTTGTATAATCTTACCATATCTTGTAATTCCGTATGTTTTATCTTGTCCTTCTGTGAAGGCCCAACCTGTATCCAAATTAACATGAATCTTGCTCTTATTCTTATTCTGAAGGGGGAAATTTATAAAAATCTAATATCTAAACTCAAGGTTCTAATCCTGCGTTTCAGGGGGTGTTGATGATAACAGCCCCCACATTGAAAAAATTACAAGAGGTACAAGTGTATTTACTTCCTATGATCCTAAAACCAAATAATTTGTGCAACTGTATTTACTTCCTGTATTTATTATATAGAGATATCACAATCGGCTCTCACTAAATTTAAGTAAGCTCAGCCGGACTCAAGGACCCACCAACTCACAGCTTGCACTTGCAGCTAGCTCATCCATGCAGAATAACTCGATGCCTACGTTAGCTCACAAATTTAAAATTCTTAGATATTAATCATTTCTCACAAAAAAAAGAAAGAATATATACAGCCGGCAGCTATTCAATTATAAAAAGATAAACAACATTAAAAAAAATTAAATTATGATCATATTAATTTCTTCATACATGTGATCATATTGAGCAATAACATGAATGATCGAGGTCCAAGTGTTAGCTGATGAAACCCTGGCAACTTAAAATAGGTCAATCAAACGTAATGATCAATACAATTAAGAACTAAAGCGACCACCAGCCACGTCTCTTTCATTTAGCTCATGGAGTATATGATCACAAATTAATTAACCCAATTTTATCCAAATATATGTCATATAAAACTTGTATAATTAATTCAAGCCATGTTGCAGTCAATTTACTCGGGTAGAGAACATAAATGCATCAGAAAAAACATGGATTAATTTGAGCGTTGAATCAGTAGAGATGGAGGCCAGACTCCCACGCTGTTCTCTCTAGGGTTCGACGATCAAATGGTTCTTGATCAGCGAGGCTCTTGATCGTCGATGATGAGACTGGAACGAGACATAGCCCTCTCCCTTGAAGAGAAAGCTTCTCTCCTGCAATATTTCCCTATATGATATACAAAATTTAATTAGTATAAGTGCTAATCAAGGCAACAAGCAAAATTTCGATGCAAATAGAAATATGTACTGAAATCGATCGAAATGCCTGAAAGCCAGAAGTTTTGGATCCGAAATAAGGCGAGCTCAGCACCTGTAACGAATTTATTTACAATAATAATACAACTCAAATAAAATGCAATAAGATTCTGAATACATACATGCATGATATGTTGTAGTAAAATGTAATAAGATTGATGCTAAAACTATGTCAACCAAATTTTGGGGATTTGATATATTCTTAGCTTACAATAAAGATTCATGTAGATAAGTGAGCAAGAAAAATGGTTATCTCAATGACCTAATTGATGTGTGCAAGATAATTTGAATCATATAGAAACAATGGTGTATTCAAACCAACAATAATGGACCTCAAAACTTATCCAATACAAGTTTTATATAAATAATGATAATGATAATGATAGCGATAATAGTTAGAGACTTAGAGAGTTTGTTTTGTAGCTAGCATACCCGAATCTGTTCATGAAGAGCCTTGATGTGCACACAAGCTTCTTGTAGGACTGATGCTGTATCTGTCTGCAAACAATTCATTAATCAATCATTGTTTTTTTAATAATTCATTAAGTCCTAAATCAAGCCAATAATAACATCAAGATTCTAAAAATCTAGAAAAAAAATAATAACAAGACCTTGCCAAATGGAGAGACTAGCTGCTGTAGGGCTGTGATCTTATCTCCTAGCTTCTGGCTCTTCTTCAAACTACTTACAGGTTCCTAATAATTTAAGATAATTAGCAATATACTATATAATTCGCAAAAACAGTGAAAAACAAGAACAAGAAATTGATCATCCTACTTTCATTGTCGTAGCCATTCGTCGTGATTGCAGTTTGTCGTCGCGTGCAGCCTTACATCTCTTCGATTCCCTTCCCAAAATTAAGGTTTCGTCGGGAATTTTTCTTGGTTTTTTCCCATCCGACATCAACTAATTATTAAGAAAGGGAAAAAATTAGGACAATTTGAATAAATTATTTTTCAAGAAGTTGAGACTGAGTTTTGACTAACATCTTGATGGCTAGTGAGCCCGGATGCTCCCAAATGCACAGGTCCTGTAGTCAAAGATACCTGTCCTGTTCAATTGAAAGCAATGTAGGGCAAATTTTAAATGAATTTTTTTCTAAAAATTCAATATATTCCTGAAAAATTAAAAAAAAAAAGGGATTCACTGAACCTGACGAGGTTTGATTCATTGAAGGCGAGGGAGAGAATGATTCAAACATGAAACTGTTGCAATCTTGGGTTGCTTCAACATTGAAGAAATCTCCATTATTAATATAGCAGTTTCTGAAAATAACCAACATTAATATTGATTGCAATGCATGAAACTTGTAATTAACTCCAAAATAGCAACTCACACTCTCTCGAGCTCCGAAGCGACGCTGCTTGTTCCTGTGCCATATTAAGCAACTTTTTTTACAAATATCACCTCGCACAATTCATATATTACGACTGAACATTAATGGTGCAAAAAAAAATTGTAGAATGCAAGTAACCTGCGAGAAGAGAAGGGGAGCGCAGTGGGAAGACTGGGTTATTTTGCATTCTTGAACACTTGTAATGATCGGCAGACGCCAGCCAGCGAGGTTCGGCCTCCGGCTCGAAGAACCGGAGCATCTCTATATTAATTCAAAAAAAGAGATAAAAATCAATTCATAATCATGGTCGAATATTGAATGAATGAAGAATTGATGCATGCGACGGGATTGAAGTTTTTACCTCTTGAAGGAAGGAGTGAGGAGTGCAAGTGAGAGAAATGGAGCTCTTTATATAGAGAGAGGGTTGAGGTGTGAAGTTAATCGAAACACAAATAGGTGGTGATTAGAGGGAGATTAAATGTGCTTTGCGTACGCATAGAGGAGATGACGCGGTGATTAGGTGAGCACGTGGCTAAGAAAAGGATTGCTATATGTAGTAAGAGAGATGGGGGACTAATACGTGATTAAAAGCTTGCTTCGTTTGGAAATGCTTCAGTTTCCCATCTCTTTCAATCCTCTTTGACTTGACGAACCATCATTTAATAAGAACCGATGGGGGATAATTGTGTTTTGGTCCCTCGGCGTGAAACTCAAAATATGGAATTTGCATTTGTTTGCTGCCGTTGTTGAGCATTTCTCCCGGGAAAGTTGGCGACTTGAACTTTTCCGTGTGCCGACTTCATATTATTTAAATTTTAGAGTTGCTTTCCTTTATACTTAATATGAATGATCAGTCATTTAGATGTGTTCAGCGCATAATGTATACTTAACAAACCAAAGATCAAGTGAATCCACTGCTATTTGCCACTCGATCCGATTGCTACAACGGTTTCCGAACAATAATTTTTTTTGTAACAGTTGAATCGATGATCAATATTAGAAGTTTTGGATTTTATTGTCTGTACGCCAATTATATAAAATAATTTCGAAAAAACAGTTGAGTCAGTGATTTTTTTGGGGGTTAAAAGAAAATTTCTAATCAAAGGGAGTGCTGTAACGTAATTGTCTCAGGAGAACAAGGAGATCATTGAGATACATGCATAGCCAATTTCAGCTCAAGGTTATTAACTGCTTAATTAAATTTGTAACAATCTTTTTTGGGTGGATGCATGTGTATTCTTACGAGTTGACCCATATTCTTCTTATTATTAAATCTTAATTAATCTTGATTTGAACGTGAATCCAGTGGGCCCATGAGCTGGAAGGGTCCGGCTATGAATTGGATTAGTCAATTAGGGCATATCTCAATATTGTAATTATGCTATCAGGATTCAGGACCATATGCGTGTGCAATTAAATAATTAATATTTTGGTGGTGTTCTTGCTAGGGGCAACATCCATGATCCAAGGGCCAGCAGAGATGGTTTCTATGTATTCCTCATCATTTATCCTTAATATTAAACCATCCATATATTTTTTTACAAATTTTTTAAGAAAAAGGTGTAAGAGCCCAAGTCGCCGAAGTCGCCGAGTTCGGTTGGAAGAAGACGATGGCCAGTTAAGAAAAATGGCGGAAGTGGATGAGCTGAATGTGTTTGAATCTCCATCGTCAAATACGAAGCAGCAGCAGATCACGCCGTCCAAAGAAATTCTAAATCCAGGGCGCTCAATCGAAGGGGAGGATTTAATCTTAGCTGTCAATCTCAATTAAATGGTGGGACCGACCGTTGGAGCCGTTGGGGGAATTCTCAACGAATTGAAGTGTTGAAATTCATCGACGAGGAACGTATACATCACCAAGATGATTGCAGTGGGAATAGAGGAGCGCATTGGATCGTGTTTGGAATCACCGAAGGAAACAGAACGGATTTCACCACCAAGAAACCGGTTCTTCTTCTTCTTCTTGTGTTTGCGTTGGGAGAGAGGAGAGAAAGTAATGTCAATTTCTTGATTGAGTTTTCTCTATGCTTATGGGGAATTATATAGGAATTAAGAGGAGCAGTTTTCTACCGTTGAAATCCCAACGTTAACAAAATAACGTAAGGGTAATTACAAAACAAATTTTGCATTTGGGAACCGTGAACTTCTGTAAATTGCAATTATCCATCAAGGCTAATTCAATTTATATATAACCCCTTTAATAATACTATAATTATTATTTACCCCTGAGTTTAACCCGTCATAGGCGTACCTAATTCCAACATCTCCCACTCACACATGATGTGATTGTTGTTACAAAAACAACACGTAAAGAAGACTTCATACTCTGTAACTTGGTCATGCGACCCATAAGCGAATATAGGCAATCTTGTTGTGCACTGGTTAGGATACACAACTGCCTTTTACAAATTTGATCCTCTAAAGTTTCTTCGTCGCTTATAATACCTCAGGTCTAATTTGTTATATCAATTTAAGTATTCATGACCCCTCTTAGTAATAATTTACTCTTGAGGACATACTTAAATACTTTTCACATTGATGTCTCTTAATCACACAGATTGGTTGGCCGTGAGATCATCAAACTTGATATCAACAAACTTAGCCATTACTTTGCACTCAATATTCTAAGTCACAACTCAGTCGCTTTCCTAGACATAACCTTTTTGACCAAATCACTCGTGGCCATAAGGGATATGCTAAAGTAGCCAGCACCAAGATTGTGACATTGAATATTACTCAATAGTTAAAGGGTATAGGGGAGAACCCAATCCTCCAGGGACTCACATAGTGGAGAGGCAGGGATCCACTTTCTCACTTCCCATTATGGTCAACTCTAGCACATGTGGAATGAATCACATGCAACTGTGTATAGCTTATGTCTTCTGAAGTAATTCAATCCAACACCGTTCAAACTCCAAGTTAAATGTACTCAAACATTTAATACTGAATTCTACAGCAATCAATTGCTCTAAGAATTCGTGTCTGGCTCATGAATAAGCTTAGATGAACTTTGGGGAATCTGTTCATCTCGGTCATTATTTGTATATATAAAATGACCTCATCTTAAAACTTATTCAAGGTGAATTTTATAGAGGATTTAGTCTCATCCCTGTCCGTTCACCTAGAAAGTCAGAGGCGATTGCCTGTGTGAGAAGGCCAATCTCAATGCCAATTTGACATACTTTTTCTTATGTACTCCTTTTATGTGTTAACAAATAACACTATTGGCAAACACATATCATCCAACACAATGAATGAAATAAATATTTTATTGAACAATATCAATATATATAACACAGTACATACACAAGTATATTTCAATTTCTACGGAATACTATAGCTTTTACATGTCTCAAAAAAGCATATCTAGGAATGGGTATAGTGAAAGGATCAGCAACCATTTTTTGCGTAGATATATATTTGATAGAAAATATCTTCTTAGTAACAATGTCTCTCACAAAATGGTATCGTATGTCGATATGTTTGGTACAACTTTGTTATCTTGGGTCCTTGGTGTAAGCTATCACAGCTTGATTGTCACAGTAGACAACAACTGGTTCTTTCTTTACACCTAAATTCTCTTGGAACCGTCGTAACCAAATAGCTTCCTGAACTCCTACTAAAGCAGCAACAAACTCTGCTTCCATGGTTGATAGAGCTACACAAGTTTGTTTCTTGCTGCACCATGATATGGCCACATTTCCAAGCAAGAAAACATATCCTGATGTAAATTTCCTCTCGTCAACATCTCCCCCATAGTCTATATCTGTGTAGCCTTCCAGTTTGGTGGATGAACCTTCGTAACACAAACTATAGTTGGCTGTGTCCTTCAAAGATCTCATGATCATCTTTACAGCCTTTTAATGCTCAGGTCCAGGATTCGACTTATATCGACTTACCAATCTTACTGCATGACATATGTCTGGCCTTGTACATAACATAGCGTACATTAAGCTACCTACTGTAGTTGCATATGGCACTCTTGCCATTTTGTTGCTTGCATCTACTGTACTAAGACAACCATCTAGACTTAGGTTATCGCCTTTCATTGTTGGAGTTTCAACTGGATTACAGTTAGACATGTTGAATCGTTCTAACACTTTATTAATATATGTTTCTTACGATAATGTAGGAAATCCTTTAGAACAATCTCTTTGGATTTTTACCCCAAGTATAAAATATGCTTCTCACATGTCTTTCATTTTAAAGTTCGACGATAACCATTCTTTTTATGGTTATCAGAAATTCCATATTGTTACTAGCTAACAAAATGTCATCTACGTATAATGTCAAGATGACAATTTTTTTTAAGTTGCTTTACATAAACACAATGATATTCTTCGATCATCTCGAAACCAAATGAGGTGACAACTCTATGAAACCTATGCTTCCATTGCATAGATGCTTGTTTAATGCCATATATAGATTTTTGTAATTTATAGACTTTATTTTCTTGGCCTTTAATAATGAAACTTACTGGCTGATCCATGTAGATTTCCTCATCTAGTTCACCATTTAGGGATGTTGTCTTGACATCCATTTGGTGAAGTTCTAAATTCATGTGAGCAACTAAAGCTAGTATTAGGCGAATAGAGGAAAATTTAACAACTGGTGAAAAGGTTTCTTCGTAATCTATACTTCCTTTTGGGTATATCCCTTTGCCACCAGACGAGCCTTATGTATTTCAATGGATCCATCTGTAGGAATATTATGCCCTCGAGGCCATTTATTCCTGTGTGAATAGCACAAACATCTTGTTCGAAATAACAGTAAGCTGTTTGGTAATGATTTATCCAAGTTATTTTATAATTAGATATCGACTTAGGTAAAGTCCTGAGACTTTATGCAAGGTCAAACGGGTATCGATATGAGTATCTCGATCATGGAGAAACGTTTGACCGTCTGTAGCATAAGTCTAAAATGGTTCGTGGTCGTAGATGTTCCGAGACAAGGATATCGAAACATCGGATAGACCATTGTGTCTTAGTCTTCACCGTTTAGCGATGGCGATGATCTCATGATCGCTTGACTTGGCGAAGTCAAAGACGAGACACATGTGCTCATTAGAATGAGTTCACTGAACGATCCACTAGAGTTATCATTTGGTTATATTGACCAATCTATCAGTGATAACTCTGAGTGATGATAGGATAGTTGGTCTTTTGACTTGAGGTCATTTTGACAAACCTGTGCGTGAACGGTGCCACTTATATCAACTGACCTAGCTTCGAGGCAATACCTGTCGAAAGGTCTTTTTGATTGGGTGTCACTTGAAACGTACGAGGCGAGTAATGACCAAGAGAGGATTCGTCTCTCCCGGTCAATGGGAGTTAGTGTTGTAGAGTTAGTTCGGTCTTTAGTAAAATCTCTGCGCAGAGTATGTTGGAAGAAGTCCAACATTTATTGACTAAAGATTGATCGAAACTAACCGGAGTCAAGTTATTGGGGTTGACAGTTTTGACCGTACCCTAGACTTGATCTACACGACATAGTTTAGACGAAGAGACTATAACTGCGGAACTCATCACGGAAACAGTCAGGTGGTCCCGACAATACTCATGTCAATGAGTTAACCACATAATGATGATTCCTGAAGCAGGGACGGCAACCACTGCTCGTGGTCACTGCCGTATAGGGCTTCGAGCCCAGCCTGTTGTAAGGGTCAGGCTGTAGGGTCTCACACAGAGTGCAACGCTTCGTCTAGTAATAGGTAGAAATCAGTTAGGGAGAATAATTGCATTTTTGATGCAAGGGATGAAATAATTGCATTTGATGCAATATGATAATTTTAGCTTAGATAGGGATTATTTTGCATTTGATGCAAAAGCGATTAAATGTGTATTAAATTGTTTAATACAATATTTAATAATATAAACGCAAAGAAAAGTTCACGGGTAAGACGGGAATGTCCCGGTCTAGACCCAGGTTCGAACGGCGTCCAAATCGGACACCAAATGCTCAAGTTAGAGCCAAAACAGCCCAAAGGATCAGACCAGGCCAGGCCCAGTAAAAGCAAGGCAGAACAGGCTGCCTGGGCTAGCCCAGACGCTAAGCCCAGGCTCGGCCTGGGCTAGCCAGGCACAAGCCTAGGCTCTGCCTGGGCTAGCCAGGCACAAGCCTAGGCTCTGCCCAGGCTCGGCCTGGGCAAGCCCATGCGCAAGCCTGGGCAAAGCCCAGGCGCGGCCTGGGCTCTGCCCAGGCGGATTTAGGCGCGCACGGGATGCGTGGGGCCCACCCATGGGCCCCACCTCTAGGGTTTTGAACCCTAAGTGTGCTGAATCAAATGACGGCTCAGTTTTTACGAAAAACTAGCCTAGGGCTGATCTTTGGACACTCAATTGGAGGGTCAAACGAACTCCGATTGACGAACGGTTTTTTCCTATGCGTTCACCGTTGAACGCTCGTCGTATTGATAGGTTGTATCAATCTTGAAGCTCAACGGTGAGTGAGTTAAAATTCACGGAAGTTTGCACTTTGTGAAGTGCAAACTAACTTGATTTTAATTAACCCATTATTTAGTCCCACATCGGATTTTGAGAATAGAGGAGAGTCTGCCGCCTATATAAATAGGGGTCTCCCCCCTTCCTCAAAACTCGTCCCATGCTCTAGATCTGAGCGGCTCTTGTAAATGTTGGAGCACGCTCGGATCTAGGCTTAAATTAATATTTCTCATCTCCCTAAATTTCTTCCTTACTCCTGAGGGCTCTAGCAAAGCCACGAAGGAGTTCGGATTCTGGATCCGAAATCTAGACGGAGGTTTCACTCGCGTGAAACTTTCTCCGGCGCGTGGTTGGCTCGGCGGCACGGGGATTGATCGCCTCGGGATGCGGAGCGGTTCGAGGAGCGGTTCGGGGAGCGGTTCAAGGAGCGGCTCGGCGTGGGACGGGAGCAGCTCGGAAGACGGCGCGGAACATCTCGCCTGCCCTAGGGCTGAGATTCCGGGTATGTGGTTAAAGTATTTTATTAGCATTAGTTTAGTTTAATCGCAGTAGGCTAGATCCTTCTTGGGATGGTCAGATCCATCCCAAGTCGGCATAGATCTTGGCATAGGGTCTTGGACCTTAGGGCTAATTTAAAAAAGTTTTAACTGCATGTTAATTTAGATTAACTAGTTTTTCTTCCGCTGCTATTGTTTTTCTGTCTATGTTCCGTCCGACTTAGGACGGGACTAGAGTTCTTGTGCCCTAAGGGACCGCGAATTTCCCAACAGTGGTATCAGAGCCTAGGTTTGCGTAGCCGATCTAGGTACTGCGATTTCATTAAACTTGTTAATGCTTTTAAATGCTTTTCAAATGTTTTTAAAGTTATGAGATAAAATTTTAAAAATGTTTTAGATGTTCAAAAAAAAATTCTTTTTGATATTTTTGAACATGAAAATTTTAAAATGGCGTTTTAAAATTTATGTTATAATTTTAAAACTAATTTTAAATCTTTAAAAGTTTAAATTTATTTTGGATGCCTAAAATTTTTTATATGATAAATTTTTAAGCATGTAAATTTTAAAATGGTGTTTTTAAATTTATGTGATAAATTTTAAAATTGATTTTAAGGCTTTAAATTTATGCGGTAAGTTTAAAATGTTTTAGATGTTTAAAAATTGTATATGATAAATTTTTTGAACATGGAAAATTTTTAAAAGTAATGTTTTAAATTTATAAGATATTTTTTAAAACTGATTTTAAAAAGTCTAAAAATTGTTTATGCGATAAACTTAGTTTATTTAATTGTTAAATAGATATACACTTTCATTTTATGTTGATAAAATTAGTGTAGCTTTATTTTAATGGCTTGTTAATCTTGTCCCTTATTTGATAACACAAGACAACCTTTTAGGTTAGCCATTAAAAATGATTAAAATTTATTACTTGAATTTTAATGACATGCTATTTTTTAATAAATCATTAACAACAATATTAAGACCTAATTCCTGATTAGGGTAGTCCTTTAAATGAATTTTCAATTCTAATTGTTATAATTAATTTTCATTAAAGGACTTCGCTTCTAGCGTTGTTAATAAAATTTATTAAAATCCTAATAACGATTAGGGTAGCACGTGAACCTTATAGTTGATAAGGACTTAATAAAAGTTATTAAACAAATGCTAAAATTTTGAATTTAAGGATTCAACTAGTTGATAGGATTAATTAGTTGTTAATAAAAGCTGTTTAGTCTATGGCATACATACAAAAATGACAAGCTTCATTCAATGGACCATGATCCAGTCAATGTGCTTGGCTAAGAGTTCTGGATCACCCTTTGAGGGATAGTGATCCTGGCTTAGTCAATTCCCTGGCTGAGTTCCGCAGGACCGCAATGTCGCGAATCATGATTGTATGACACCCTGGACTATATCTAAGTCAAATACGTTAATGATCTTTTTCAAGATTAGCCGTAGCCCTCCTTGTTTTGGGGTTGGCAACTATAGGACCCGTGTTACAGTTGTTGAGATACACTCAAGCTGTGACATGGCAACCTTGTAGAACCCAACTTCTTAAATACATAAGATGACATCTTGACTTGACCCAAACCGACGTTGTCGTGAATACACCGAGCGGCGGCGCAAGTTTAGTCAAGGATGTAGTCTGCCTAGATGTAGTCTAAGACCTGACCCAAACCGACGTGTCGTGCATACACCGAGCTGAGGGGCAAGTCAGGCTAGACATGAAAACAAGGGTCCGACTAGACTAGACATTGTGATTTGGATGAGCACACTCATGATCACGAATGGCTAGGGGCAAAAACCGATTAAGAGAGTCATATCCGATATGATCGATGAAGAGTCATCTTCCGATCGCAGAGTCAATCAACTTGTTGAGCTACACTCAAGGTTGTTTAGACTCAAGGTGATTGGAACTCTTACCCATTAATTTTGATTCGATTAAATCGTTCGTTATTAAGCTTTAAAAACGATCGTAAAAATAGTGGGAGGATATAGATAGATAAAAGCCTATCTACCTATATTTAATATTGAACATATGCTAAAACTAGGGCAAGACTATGTTTACCGAAAGAATCAATTGATAATATTGGAATTAGTTAACTGGTCAATAAGTTGATTAATTGAATATCGAGTTAAATTCTAATTGATAGAATTAAAACTATATTCTCGTTGACATTAAATGACCTTCTAAAGAACAGACTTAAGAAATATGATTTCATTAAGTTCTGGGTCCAACAAATAAATTAAAGCTACATGTCACTCGTCTCTATATGAGGCAGCTTGAACATATATGACATTCAAAGTATGTTTCTCCCTACAACTTGCCGAGCTACCCTCAAGGTTGTATGGACAAACAATTTTGATCCGCAAAGTTCGAGAATTCGATTAAACCGTTTGAGTCGAATACGAGTGCATGAGCGGTGCAAGACTATGTATCCCAACCGGATCTTGAGACAAGCAACTTCTTGAGCTACACTCAAGATTGCAAAGCTCAAGCGTTTGGATACATAAGTTGCTTGCATAGCTATGTATTTATGTTGATATCTAAATGTGATTTAGAAAAGGAAGAAGGCACTCCGGAAAGTCAATCGAGTTAAATAGTTTAATTTATCATTAGTACATGCATAAGTAGGAGGAAATGAAAATGTGACATATTTTGATGTCACGATTTCAGAATAAATTGTTATACAAAAGACGATTAACACATTTTGACGAATGTCGTCACATTGCTTCTGAAGCAATGTTTTGTGTTAAGTAATTTGTGATAACTATAATATATTAAATGTTAGTACACAAGATAGTAGCAGACTTATATGGCAAAATAGACAAGGCCATATCGAGAGATTAAGCTTCACAAGTCACATAAAGAGAGGTCTGACCTCTCGTATTATGAAGTCTACGGACACTTGTGAGTCTTAGCCTCTTAGATACAATGGCCGAAACCCATCTGTGAGACAGTGGGAGAATGAGTTGTCGAACTCAGTCTAGTACATACTGATGTACCCGAGTCTAGATTAACCAAAATAAGTTATTCGTATATTTTATTAAGACACGTGTTCTTGATGAAACACAAGTCTGATAAAATAAAGAACGAAATGACTAAAGTATTTAAACTGATTCGATTAGATCGAATGGTCAAATACTTAGCTAAATAAAATCTTGTGTAATTAAAAGAAAATGTGATTTTCTCTCAGATCAAGTCTGTTAACACATCGGTGTGTTAAAAGGTATGAATCACACTTAATTAGATTTAGTGTGATCCATTGTAAGTGACTCTGAGTTAAGTCCTCCCTCTGGGATTAAGTCCCAGATAGTAATGCCTAGGTTTTGATAAAGTTCTATGAGAACATTATCAATAAGATATTCATTAAATCAATCACGAGGAAGTTGTATATTTACTCGAATTTCGTGAGACGAAAAGTCGAGTTAAGACATCATAACTGATGATGACTTAGTCAACTTCCGGGATGAAATTCGGAGTAGTAACTCCGATTTAAAACTTGATGCAATCAGAATAGGTCCGTGTGCGTAAACAAATTTGAGAATTTAGTTTACGTGCCCAAAGAAAATGTTTCCTCACTTTCTGCAAGTAAATCTTTAAAAGATTGATGCAGAAAAGAAAATAGTGAAGTACAATCATGTTGGACGGGAACGGTTTTCATCCTAATTTCTTTAAAACGGATTATGATGAAACCGGTTTTGCCAACAGATGTGTACAGATCTACTCGGACCAAAGCCGATGTAAAAAGCTTAAGTTGACCATGAAAATTGGAGCATTCACTTATAAGTTCGTTTTTCTAAATATGATTTAGACAGACTGACTTATATGAATTAGCCAGATAGTTTTCAAGGTCAGTGGGAGCGTATAAAAATTACATGCGAATCATCAAAGGGATGGAACATACATTTTGACAAAGTAATCAAAAGGTTTGATACTTTATCAAGAATAGATATGAGCCATTTAAAATGACCATTAACAAATTTAAATGATTATCGTAAGGTACGATAAACTGGATAAGATCCAAGTAAAATAAAATATTATGGATTCCGACAGACCAAATGAATTATTTGAATAAGATTCAAAAGGTTGGTCTAATATAAACATAAAAACCCCTTAAGTCTATAGTGTAGACGGTTTTAGCAGATCCACTCACGAAGGCTCTACCACATGAAGTCAGGAAAACTTATGTGTAAAAACGGTATAAGATACCGAGATAAATGGGCCTGAGTGCAAGTGGGAGATGTAGGAATATTATGCCCTCGAGGCCATTTATTCCTGTGTGAATAGCACAAACATCTTGTTCGAAATAACAGTAAGCTGTTTGGTAATGATTTATCCAAGTTATTTTATAATTAGATATCGACTTAGGTAAAGTCCTGAGACTTTATGCAAGGTCAAACGGGTATCGATATGAGTATCTCGATCATGGAGAAACGTTTGACCGTCTGTAGCATAAGTCTAAAATGGTTCGTGGTCGTAGATGTATCGAGACAAGGATATCAAAACATCGGATAGACCATTGTGTCTTAGTCTTCACCGTTTAGCGGTGGCGATGATCTCATGATCGCTTGACTTGGCGAAGTCAAAGACGAGACACATGTGCTCATTAGAATGAGTTCACTGAACGATCCACTAGAGTTATCATATGGTTATATTGATCAATCTGTCAGTGATAAATTTGAGTGATGATAGGATAGTTGGTCTTTTGACTTGAGGTCATTTTGACAAACCTGTGCGTGAACGGTGACACTTATATCAACTGACCTAGCTTTGAGGCAATGCCTATCGAAAGGTCTTTTTGATTGGGTGTCACTTGAAACGTACGAGGCGAGTAATGACCAAGAGAGGATTCGTCTCTCCAGGTCAATGGGAGTTAGTGTCGTAGAGTTAGTTCGGTCTTTAGTAAAATCTCTGCGCAGAGTATGTTGGAAGAAGTCCAACATTTATTGACTAAAGATTGATCGAAACTAACCGGAGTCAAGTTATTGGGGTTGACAGTTTTGACCGTACCCTAGACTTGATCTACACGACATAGTTTAGACGAAGAGACTATAACTGCGGAACTCATCACGGAAACAGTCAGGTGGTCCCGACAATACTCATGTCAATGAGTTAACCACATAATGATGATTCCTGAAGCAGGGACGGCAACCACTGCTCGTGGTCACTGCCGTATAGGGCTTCGAGCCCAGCCTGTTGTAAGGGTCAGGCTGTAAGGTCTCACACAGAGTGCAACGCTTCGTCTAGTAATAGGTAGAAATCAGTTAGGGAGAATAATTGCATTTTTGATGCAAGGGATGAAATAATTGCATTTGATGCAACATGATAATTTAAGCTTAGATAAGGACTATTTTGCATTTGATGCAAAAGCGATTAAATGTGTATTAAATTGTTTAATACAATATTTAATAATATAAACGCAAAGAAAAGTTCACGGATAAGACGGGAATGTCCCGGTCTAGACCCAGGTTCGAACGGCGTCCAAATCGGACACCAAATGCTCTAGTTAGAGCCAAAACAGCCCAAAGGATCAGACCAGGCCAGGCCCAGTAAAAGCAAGGCAGAACAGGCTGCCTGGGCTAGCCCAGACGCTAAGCCCAGGCTCGGCCTGGGCAAGCCCAGGCGCAAGCCTGGGCTAAGCCCAAGCCCGCCTGGGCTAAGCCCAGGCGCAAGCCTGGGCTAAGCCCACGCCCGCCTGGGCTAAGCCCAGGCCCGCCTGGGCTCTGCCCAGGCGCGGGCCTGGACGGGCCCAGGCGCCTGGGCGAGCCCAGGCGCGGCCTGAGCTCTGCCCAGGCGGATTTAGGCGCGCGCGGGATGCGTGGGGCCCACCCATGGGCCCCACCTCTAGGGTTTTGAACCCTAAGTGTGCTGAATCAAATGACGGCTCAGTTTTTGCGAAAAACTAGCCTAGGGCTGATCTTTGGACACTCAATTGGAGGGTCAAACGAACTCCGATTGACGAACGGTTTTTTCCTATGCGTTCACCGTTGAACGCTCGTCGTATTGATAGGTTGTATCAATTTTGAAGCTCAACGGTGAGTGAGTTAAAATTCACGGAAGTTTGCACTTTGTGAAGTGCAAACTAACATGATTTTAATTAACCCATTATTTAGTCCCACATCGGATTTTGAGAAAATGGGAGAGTCCGCCGCCTATATAAATAGGGGTCTCACCCCTTCCTCAAAACTCGTCCCAAGCTCTAGATCTGAGCGGCTCTTGTAAATGTTGGAGCACGCTCGGATCTAGGCTTAAATTAATATTTCTCATCTCCCTAAATTTCTTCCTTACTCCTGAGGGCTCTAGCAAAGCCACGAAGGAGTTCGGATTCTGGATCCGAAATCTAGACGGAGGTTTCACTCGCGTGAAACTTTCTTCGGCGCGTGGTTGGCTCGGCGGCACGGGGATTGATCGCCTCGGGATGCAGAGCGATTCGAGGAGCGGTTCGGAGAGTGGTTCAAGGAGCGGCTCGGCGTGGAACGGGAGCAGCTCGAAAGACGGCGCGGAACATCTCGCCTGCCCCAGGGCTGAGATTCCGGGTATGTGGTTAAAGTATTTTATTAGCATTAGTTTAGTTTAATCGCAGTAGGCTAGATCCTTCTTGGGATGGTCAGATCCATCTCAAGTCGGCATAGATCTTGGCATAGGGTCTTAGACCTTAGGGCTAATTTAAAAAAGTTTTAACTGCATGTTAATTTAGATTAACTAGTTTTTCTTCCGCTGCTATTGTTTTTCTGTCTATGTTCCGTCCGACTTAGGACGGGACTAGAGTTCTTGTGCCTTAAGGGACCGTGAATTTCCCTACACCATCCGCCTTTCTCTTTATTTTGAGAATCCACTTATTCCCAATTGTTTTTCGATTTGGCGGTAAGTTAACTAGTTCCCAAACTTGGTTAACTTTCATGGAATCAATCTCTTCCTCCATAGCTTTCTTCCAATAATCTCGATCATGTCAAGATAGAGCTTCTTCTACACTCTGTGGTGCTTCATCATCTTGAGGTACAACAATTAAGCTTCCCCTTCGATTTCAAATCTTCGTCGGGAAACCTTAACCCTTTTACCTCTCCCAACCGACTCATCAAGTTGTGGATTCTGAATTTCTACTCTTTCAGACACACAGCCCCCACTAACCTCTTGGAGTTGAGCGGTATTTTCTTGTACCTCAAATGATCTAATACTCATGAAGTCCGGATCTTCCAACTCATGGAGATTTTCTTCCCTTCTGACTTCACCTTGTTAGGAAACATATCATCTAAAAATGTGGCATCACTTGATTCATATTCTGTGACAACACCGTCTTCCTGCTCACCCAAGAAGACATAACCCGTTGAGTGTTCAGAGTATCTAATGAATATACTCTTCTTCCCATGAATATACTCTTCTTCCTACTGGGTCCTAACTTTCCATGCCTATGAGAATTGTTATGTACGTAAGCTGCACAACCACATGGTTTTAAGTAACTCGAGTTTATACTTCTTCTTGTCTAAAGTTCATATGGGGTCTTATGAATTGATTTAGAGGGTACTAGGTTCAAAACACGTACTGATGTCAACAATTCATCTCCCCAATACTTAATTGGTAAATTTGCTTGTGACATCATGCACCGAACCATTTCTAAGAGAGTTCTATTCCTTCTCTCAGCAACACCATTTTGTTGAGGTGCATAAGAAGTAGTAAGCTGTCTTAGAATTCCTTTTTCATTCCATAAATCTTTAAACTCATCTGACAGATATTCCCTCCTTCGGTTTGTCCTTAAGGTTTTAACCTTTTTATCCAATTGATTCTCAACTTTGTTGAGAAACAATCTGAAGCACTCTAATGCTTTGGATTTATGGGATATGAGGTATACCTTTCCAAACCGGGAATTGTCATCTATAAATGTAATGAAATATGAAGCACCATGCCTAGCCCTCACACTCATGGGTCTACAAATGTCAGAGTGTATTAGATATAATGGAGTTTCAGCTCGTATTGCCTTTCCAAATGGTTCTCTAGTTGCTTTTCCTGCTAAACATGGTTCACAAGTATGAATTTCTATTTTGGTGAGAGATCCCAAAGGACCCTCTTTAGCCAAGCATTCTATCCTGGCTTTTCCAATGTGACCTAGTCTAGCATGCCATAATAATGTTACATTATCAGATGCATCAGATGAAGATGAGGTTAACAAATAACCAGAAGAACAATTATTTGTATTAAGAATTGCCAAACCATTAACATAAGTACCAGATCCATAATATTTGTTACACAAACTGATGTTCAGACCATACTGTTCAAATAACAAATTAAATCCAATCTAGCTAAGGATATTACAGAGACTAAGTTCTGCCTTATTTCTGCAGTATGCAAGACATCATGCAATAGTAAGGTCCGTCCTCTACGCAATTCCAATTTGCACGTATCGACTCCCTTTACTTCTAGTTTATTGTTGAAGCCAACATACACCCATCTGGTTCTCCCAGGAACACGGCGGTACTCCACATAGTAGTTTCTATCTCTTGCTATGTGGTCTGTCGCTCCTGAATCAATAATCCACCAAGGATCAGGTTCTATGAGCATAACGGAGCTCGACACATATGTATTATGAAAAGGAATAAACGAAGAATCAGAAGTTACCTTCCTTGGCTCAGGACATTCCCAAGCGAAGTGTCCCTTCTGACGACAGTTGAAGCACAACAACTTATCAACATTCATTTTCTTCTTCTTATTCTTATCAAATTTCATCCGCCCCTTGTTTTTTATTTTTATTGCTGCATCTTTGCCATTATTCTTCTTCCAAAACCTCTTTCTCTTGAAGTTTCCTTTCCTGGAACTTGACTCCATCATGTAGGAATGAGATTGTGTTTTTAGGGAAGATAACCTTTCGTCTTCCAATTCCACGTGACGTGCCACATCATCAAACATCTTAACACTTTCATTATGTGTCAAGTTGACTTTCATATGTTCCAAGGAGCCAGGCAAAGAACGGATCACAGCTTGAACCTATTGTTCATCAGTGAGGTTGCACCCAGCAGGAGCAAGTTCCTTAATCATTCTAGACATCTCTCGAAGATGTTGCTTAATGGTCTGATTGGAACCCATCTTATAAGTATCAAACTTTATAGTGAGCTGCCACTTCGACACAGAAGTTCCTCTCAGCCTATCAGATAAGGCCTTCCACAAGTCACATGCAATAGGATAATCCTTGTATTCACAAGCAAAGTCATCCTTCATTGAGCTTACAAGAATACCACATGCAATGGCATCCTTTTTCTTCCACTCATTGTAAGTCTCAACTGCAAGCCTGTGCTAGGCGGTGTTACCCTCACCGGGATCTTCCAACTTATGATTAATGGCTTCAATGACTTCCTATTCCTCCAAGACATACTTGATACGAAAACTCCAGACATTGAAGGTGTCTCCATTGAGTCGGTCACCTTTGTTAAGGTCATCAATTATGTTATTGGTAGCAGCCATTATGTAGGAGGGTTTAGTAATAATTGAAATAGAGAGACATTCAGAAGATTAGTTATCTGCCCAAACACACACACACACACACACACACACATGCTAAGTCTTTAAATTAATGATTTAGTTAATAGCATAGAGTCGAAAGTTCATTAAATTCTCAATCATCGTCCATGGCTAAAACTTCATCATTAATTTAAAGTAACTTTCAAAAATATATCTATACTTATATTTTGTTCACTTAGAACAAATATAAGTCCCCATCATATAATCAGAACACAATATTACTCCCACTAATTATATATATATTCACATAGAATATAAATTATAAATTTAAGTAGAAACATATTCCTTTATAATAATAATATTTACATAGAATATTATTGTGACATTATTTATAAAAAATTGGGATGGTTTTGATGATAAAACTTAGCAAACTAAACTTGTCAAATTAAATGTTAACATATAACATTAAAGTTTTGTTAAGTTAAACATAAAACTCATGCAAATCCGAAAACTGAAATACATGCATGAGAATAAGTAAGCAACATAAGTTATACATTCCATTAAGGATGTTCTTGAGCAACAAATCATATCATGCTCTTATGCATAAACAAATTCATGTACATGTATTTTAAGGAACTAATTCACTTAATCAAATTAATCATGTAGCTATTAACCATAACTATTCAAGACCCAAAATAATATGTCACTAATAAAGAAGATATGACCAAATAAACATAAATTCATAGTGACAAAAAAATGGCCTAGTCAACATGAAAATTGTTAGGCCAAAATAAAAAAAATTGTAGGACCAATGGAAGTCACTGGTTGTGTTGGGAAAGGAAAAACAATCAAACAAACGTATGAAGTCAAAATACCATGTGTTTTTAAGTTCCAAAGAGAATAGATAAGCATCGGCATATAATTAAGAAAACTGCAAATGGATTTCTTAATCCATGATATATTGCAAATGGCAAGAGGGCGCTGCCTAGCGAGGGAAGCACAGTCCTGCCGGTGAAGAGAATGGCTATTCGAAAGTTATCAAGCACCATGGAGACCTTCGTCAAGACCAAACTCAGTGCCCCTGCACAAAGAGGGGGCAGGATCGAATTCATAGACGCAAACCCTCAATCTCCGGTCATTAATCTGATCATATGCGGTACGCCGGACGGGACAAAAACACCATGTGTTGGAAATAATAGGCTCTCAAAAGCCTTGTTTCATTCCCACTTTCTTTTTTTGTCTCTAATGGCCTTTTAATTGCTGCTTTAATTCGCTGCCATTTAATTGCATTTAATTGCTGCTTTTATTGCTGCAATTACTACAGCATTAAATACGACATTTATCCTTTGCCCGTTTAAATTCTTCAACGGTTTTTGATTGTTTTTTTTGTTTTCCTATAAATTGCAGAGACTTCTTCTCTTGCAATAACACGGAAAATCTCTCCTATCTCCTCCTATCTTCTTACAGAATTCCTCTCACGAGTTCCTGGGTTCCTGTGTGCAAACTCCACTGTTTCTGACCGCGAGTGGACGCGTTCAGAAGCTACAGCTGTGTTAACCTTGGGGAGCAACCGGCATCAACGATTACCACCACGGTCGCGTCGTAATTGCTTTCAAGGCAGTGGTCATCACACGCCACAACGATTTCACTTACATCCGATAAGTATTCTGTTTCTATGTTCATCCTCATATTGCCACGGTATTCTACCTATTTTTTCTTACAATTTGAAAGCAATTACTTCTGTAGTTACTGTGGCTATCATATAAGCAGAAAGATCAGTTCTTTATCTACTCAATAATAAACTTATTCATAGGCTAAATATTTTGCTCGACTTCGTTCATTAGTCATTCTTTACTATTTGTCGTTGTGTTTATTCATTGCATAAAAATGTGTCAATTAAGAAATGGAAAAGAGAAGGAAAATTCGTGCCGAGGCAATGTTACATAATGGCTTTTGTGGGTATGTACATGTTTCTTTAAATCATATGAATTTAAGCAAGCTAATTGTTTAAACGACTTTGTTCTATTTGAACAAATCTTTTCTTATTTATTTCTCATGCATTCCCTTATTCATTTTTTGTTGTGCTGGGTATTTCTGGTTTAAATTTGTGCTTCATTTTTATTCAAGCCATTTGCATTATTATACGAGATAATTTTGCAAATGTTCTCTTTATCTAATTTACCATTTTGTTTTGGATGGTAAATCCTATAGCAAGTTCGGTAGTTTGGCGTAATATCTTGATGTACAATTGACCTAAAAGAGAATAAGTTGTTATTATACCGATATCAGGATATGCTATCATCAGAGGTTGATTGAAATTCTTCTCAATTTGATTGATACCACACCTTTGTTCTTTGTTGGTTTTTCATGCGCTCGCTCTTATTGTTTTGTGACTACCTTAAATTACTGATTGTGCTGATAGGGAATTTACCCCTTGATAGCAAGATTTATGGGTTTGGTGTACAGATCATTAAGGGATACCATAAACATGATGTGTCTTGATTCACTTTATTTCATGTCTGTGAGGGGTCGAAGTGTTTCCTTTGTTAATATGGTTATGTATTTGGTTTTGAATAAAACATTAACCATTTCAAAAATTTAGTATTTTGATTCAGTATATCTATGTTCATTTTGTGAAGTGGTAAGTTTTTTCTTGATGGTTGCAAGATACGTTACATCCGTTGAAAAAAAAGCAAAGAGATTTTTACATCATTCATTTTTTATCATCTACGCATGGATTCTTGGTGCGGAGAAAAAGAAAAGAGAGAAAAAGGAGACATCAGCTATGATTTCTCAAGGTACTCATTTTGGTTAATAATTCAACATTTTCATGTCATTTTGGACTTATATGTGGATTTTGAATCCTACTTGTGGTTATCGGGTGTTTTGCAAGTGTATTTTGTAGAGTTTGGAGCAACTACGGTAACACTTGTATTTTTTCAATTTGTTTTCTTGATTCCTCAAGTTTGTGCTAAATTTGGGGGAGATTATTGCTAACGTAGATGAATCTTTTCTTGGGTTTATAATTGAAGAATCTCTCTTAGTTTGTGGATGTAGGCTTGGATTGTGATTGAACCACACTAAATTTGGGTTCTTTCTTGTGGTTGCTTGTTACTATTTGTTATTCAAGGTTTAATTCATTACTCACTAGATCTTGGGTAAGGATACTTTTTTATCCCTAACAAAAATATAATAGTGACATCTAGTATGGATTTTGGAATACCATTGTGTGAGGACCCACGAACAAATCATGTTTTTTTCACATCTTTACTGACTGTTTGTGTGTGTTTTGGTATGGATTGGTTGGTCATATGTAATTTAAGTATCATCATTGCTGAAGTGGTTAAAATTTGTTGCATTTTTGGTGTGCAATTTTGAGCTTGAGTTTTGTTTCTTGTAATTGGTGTCTTTCTACAAAATAACTATCCTAAGTCAGCATAATCTAAGCCATCTTGATGTTTGGATGACTTAACACTGATCATGGACATTTAAAATCTTTGTGCTTGGGGCAATGACGCAGCTAATGAGGTTATAACCGAGGCGCGTCAATTGCTGGTTGAAAACTATTTCCAACAGTTGAAATTTTTTGGGGTGAAACATTACTCTATGTTGATGATTACTCTATGTTCACTAGGGTGTTCCTTCTTAAAACTTAATATGAGGCAGAAGAAATGTTTATTAAATACTATGCCGAAGCAGAAACCCAACTTGATAAGAATATCAAGAGAGTTAGGCCTAACAGAGGTGGAGAATATAGTACCAACATCCTAAAAAGACTATTGTGATAAGAATGTGATTAGTTTAGTGCCACTTCTTACTGTAACAAAATGGTATAGATGAACGAAAAGACTGTACCTTGAAGGAAATGATGATTGCTAGATTTTTTGAGTTCAGAGATGTCTGATGACATGTGGGGGGGGGGAAGCTGTTCTTTCGGCCTATCATATTCTTAACTGTGTACCCTTAAGAAACTAGACTAGACACCTTATGAGATGTGAAAAGGTTATACTCCCAACCTGAATTTTCTTAGAGTGTGGGGGTGTTTGGCTAAAGTAAGTCTACCTGACTTTAAGAAGTCTAACAGTGGATCTAAGACCTATGACAATTTGTTCATAGATTATTCTCATCATATGTGATGAGAGTGTGTCTGCCTTTATGATAGAAGACCCAAAAACTTATGATGAGGCAATGAGATCTATTGATGCTAGTTTTTGGAAAGATGATATTAAAAGCGAACTTGATTCTATTATTTCTAACCAAACTTGGGAATTGTTTGATTTACCTAAAGGTAGTAGACCCATTAGTAGTAAATGAATCTTTAAGAAAAAGATGAGACCCGATGGTTCAATTGAAAAGTTTAATAGCACTTTAGTAAAGAATGACTATATTGTGAATACCTCTGGTTCCTGTGTTTATTCTAAACTTATAGGATCAGATTGTGTAATTATATGCCTTGGACGTGGTGAAAGATACCAAGAATTTCTTGTCATCTCAATTTGAGATGAAAGACCTAGGAGAAGCAGATTTTTTTAGGAGTTAGAGTTCTTAGAAACTCCAGTGGCATCTCCTTGAGTCAATCTCATTACATTAAAAAAAGTGCTGAAGAAGTTCAACTTGTGGTTTTGTTTTTACTTTGGGTGGAGTCGCTTTTTTAATGGAAGTCTTCCAAATAGACATGTATAGCACGATCCACCATGGAATATGAATTCATTGCTCTTGAGTTGGTAGGGCAAGAAGTTGAATGGTTACGGAACTTGTTAGCAGGCGTGCCATTGTGGGGGAAAAAATCTGCGGCAGTTTCCCTTCATTGTGATTCTCAAGCAGCCATTGGAGTTGCTAAAACAGTGTCTATAACGGGAAGAAAAGACACATACGCATCAGACACGGTGTGTTTAAACAACTCCTGAAAGTGGTTCTTGATTCGTCGAGGGGGATGTGGCTAAAGCCCATGAGTTAAGATAATATGGTTGATACCCAGTGTGGTCTAATGAGGCCATATGATTCTTAACATACACTACATTTCCATCCCTATGACATGTGGTAGTGTTTTAAATCCATAGCCAAGTTTTGGTGGTGCTATTGAGAAGCACTTGATGGATTCACTTTGAGATAAATTCATAACCAGTTTTGGTGGTGCTATAGAGAAGCACTTAATGAACTCATATCTGTTGAGAGGTTGAGCAATATGCTCTTAATGGTTCCATACTCTTTATGATAGTGCTATAGAGAAGTACTTAATGGACCACCTAGTGGGTGTGAAGGTTTGGCTGCCTTCTATGAAAGACAAGGGCAGTCTTTCTAGAGCACTCATGAGACCCAAGGTGTGCGCATGGCCTTAAAGCGCTTGACTTGTATCGTGAAGTTTGGACATACTCGGTTCAATACGTGTTGTGGGGGCTCAACCAAACTCTAATGAGTTCAAGAGAAATTCACTCATTAGTAAGTAAGTTGTTGCCTCACTTCACTACGTATCAATTCAATCGAAAGACATTGATACTTAAGTATATATCCATTCTTTACCCAGAACTCTTGTTTCTTTTCTCGAGCCATTAGTGGGGGATTGTTGGAAATAATAGGCTCTCAAAAGCCTTGTTTCATTCCCACTTTCTTTTTTTGTCTCTAATGGTCTTTTAATTGATGCTTTAATTCGCTGCCATTTAATTGCATTTAATTGCTGCTTTTATTGCTACAATTACTACAGCATTAAATACGACATTTATCCTTTGCCCGTTTAAATTCTTCAATGGTTTTTGTTTGTTTGTTTTGTTTTCCTATAAATTGCAGAGACTTCTTCTCTTGCAATAACACGGAAAATCTCTCCTATCTCCTCCTATCTTCTTACAGAATTCCTCTCACGAGTTCCTGTGTGCAAACTCCACTGTTTCTGACCGCGAGTGGACGCGTTCAGAAGCTACATGTGTGTTAACCTTGGGGAGCAACCGGCATCATCGATTACCACCACGGTCGCGCCGTAATTGCTTTCAAGGCAGTGGTCATCACACGCCACAGTGATTTCACTTACATCCGATACGTATTCTGTTTCTCTGTTCATCCTTATATTGCCACGGTATTCTACCTATTTTTTCTTACACCATGAAGCCCTAGACAGACGGGTGAACCGCCCCAAGGCAGAGAAAAGATGAAATATGGGCGAGTCCCTTGGTCTTGTGTCAACAACGTAGCAAACCCCTTTCAGGCCGACGAACGGAAGGGCTAAACACAGGGATGAGCAGACCCTCCACAACCGATAAACATCAACAGAAGTCAAATCCCCAAGGCCAAGCCACGACAGGATGCATCCCCAAGGGCTGAATGAACCGGAGGGGTGACGAAGCCCTTCGGTCGATGAACATCGGAGTTGTGTCTCATGTGACCACCGATGAACGGTGTACACCCACTGTTGCTCGACACAGAGAGTAATGTCTCCTGTAATCACTGATGAACGGTAGACCCGAACAGGGGTTGGGCGGTGAAGACTTTATGGCCGAGCATTCGATGAAATGAACTAAACCCTCTTACCCACGGTCGACTAACGGCAGGCATGTCCCCACGTTCAGTGAATCCATCCGAAATTAGAACGATTATGGAGGGGCAAATCCTCAGTCTGACCGAGCAATTGGCAGGAGCCGAGCGCAGGGAGGGCGAAGTGCTAGGTCTGAGTAGGGGAGGCGAAGTGTAACGGCTTGTATTTATTAGTACGTGTTTCGTACGTATTTTATTGATATATTATATATTGACTTAGGATCATTACTTTTATATTAAGGTAGCTGATAATAAAATCTGATATGAATTCTAATTCGAATTTCAAAAGTTTAAATATCAAATTCAAATATTTTAAGAAAAACATTCTAATTTTAATCCTAATAAAACCTAAAACTAATTAGGCAATATTCTCTCTCACTAAATCCCCCTTATCACTCTTTAATTATTATTTTTATTCAACCTTCCTTAATTTCTTTAGCTATTAAACTCCATAATAATCGTTTTAATTTAAACATTCCTCCATTTCTTGAGCTATTAATCCCCTAATAAAAGTTATTAAAACATATTTACAACCAACCCTAACCCATTCAAAAACCCTAGCAAACCCTACGGAAACCCACGTTCACAAATCCTAACCGACAGATCCCATCTCTAAAACACGTTCCCCATTTCCTCTCTCTTCATATATTCCTCTAACTCACGCACATAACCCTTTACCTACTAAAACAACACATACAAGCTAATCTCCCCCTCTACAAATAAAACCTAGGCTCACCCTTTAGCCTCCTCCCAAACCCACGCAGCTGCACACCAAAACCCTCTCTCCTCTAAAACAAAGCCCGCTCCCTCACGCTTCCCCCTAACTCCGGCGATCCCAGCCCACAACACCTTCCACCACCACAACACCAGCAAACCACCACGCCACCAGCGACCTTCCTCCTCCCCGCAACCTCCTTGAGCCCCGACATCCCTCTCGATCTCGCAACGACGCACACCTTCAAACTCCAGTCGACGACATCCACCTCAGCCACTGACGTCAGCTCCCAATCCCACGGCGGCCTCGTCGACCCTCCCTCTTGCCCCGAACCACCAAAGCGCCACCAGCCCCGACTCCCGACACCCCCAAGCAACCCACACCATCACCGACCTTAACTCGCAGGCAGACCTCCTCTCCGAACCACCCTCCGACCTCGCAATAACCTTCTCTCTCAACCTATCCCCGACCTCTCCAAGCCTACGCCACCTCGCAGCCTACCTCCTCAGCCTCCACTACCAGCCCACCGCCTCCTTCCTTCCTACAAACAACCACTGCGGCCCTCCCCAACGTCACGAGCAAACAACCCATACCTCCGACTCCACCTCCTTTCGAAACCACCGCTCGGAAGCACCAACAAATCGCTACAACTGTCAGCCACCACCTTGCGACCACCTCCTCTGCACCCTGACAGCCGCAGTGCGGCAACACCACTCTCAGCTGCACTCCTCAGCTGCACCAACGGCAGTGCCTCCACTTGCAGCCCAACATCAAGGAGAACGCACGCAAAATGTGAGTTATATAACATGAATAGTAGTATAATAAGTTGTGTTATATTATATTATAAATTATAACATATTGTATACTATAAGGTATTATAACCATTAGTTATTTTACGTTAGTTTATATAACATATATTAGTACATAATCATTATATATATATCATATATAGTAAACCGTGTTTTATGTATATAACAAGTTAGATTTAATGTTATTTTTGAGAACGTTTTAACTTAATGACACGCATCTAAATGACGCAGATAACCGTGCCTCTTGTTACGATCGTCTGAACACTAAAATCACCAAACAGGAAAGTGTGCATTGTTTCTACATGATTTTAAACAATACGACATTTAAATATTGCTTTATACCATGTTTCATACTCTCGCAATTTACCTGTTAGAATTCCACGTATTATAACAACATAAATTGCACTACTAGACATATATGAACCTCTTGAAACAATTGCTACTCATAGAACATGCGGGTCGGTTTGGCTAATCATAGATGTTGCATGCCAAGATTTGGCTATTCCTGTGGGTCAGTTTGGCTAGTCTGGCTCGTGTTCTAGTATTACAACTCATGATGGCCGATTTGGCTGATTCTGGCTCGTGGTCCAGAAAAGTACACGTGGATGGGGTTGGGTTCGTGGGCACTAGTTGGTAGTAAAAGGGTCACCTTCGTGGGAATTTGAAGGTAGATTCACTTACTAGCCGCCTAAAGACATGAACCTTAGTAACTAAATTGAACACACTATTGAGCAACTTGAAAATGCTATATCGGACATGTTAAATTATAGAACTGCCATTGTTTCCATTTAAAATAGAACTGCCATGTTTTCATTTATAACATAACTTCCATGCTAGTGTAAACCTCCGAAATTATAATTTACATAATTATAAATTCTTTAACTGCCATGTAAAATATTTTGAAAACCTTGCCAAGGGTCCCTATCATAACCATAGATTGCCAGGACCCTCGCTGACATACATTTCCATGTTGTTTGAAATGTATGTCAGGTCACGAGACAGAGTATCTGGAGGACGAGTTACTCGATCAGACTGACCCATTGGAACAGGAGTACGTCGACCCAGAGGTTCTCCCCACGGAAGACTAGTCACCGAGATCTACCTGCTTTTAGATTTCTTTTACTGCACTTTTGTAGGGTGTGTACCCATTTATATAGAACTTTGTTGTTGTTGGCTATGCTTGGGTCCTTATTTCTTTGCGTACTTTCTTTTTGGACGTTGGCTTAATTTATAATTATCTCTATTGTTCTAAATGTATGCAAGAATCTGTGATTGGTTGTTATTCACAGACGCTTATTGGGCTTAAGCATCACCGCTTCAGCCCATGCAGACCCGCTCGCGTCCTCGCTCCCAAGTATTATGGGAAGCGGGGTGTGACAGGTTTTTGTGGTGGCCCATGCAGGCCGTGCGTTATGCAAAACTTTAGAACAATAGAAATACAATTATTAGCCAAAAACGTCTAGATTTATCTCGTACACAAAATTTACCCGAGTTTCTTGTCTCAGCATGGTAGGGAGACCCCACACCAGGATTGTAGGAAGAATTAGTTAGACACCCATGCTTGTTAATTAGACACCCATGCTAAGATTTTGTTATTATCATCTTAGGTGTCATCTTAGTGGATTCCCACCAGCTCTGACCTAATTTGATTCCAGAGCTTCATTTTGTATTTTATCCTGGAAGTTCATGGTCAAACACTCAATTCCCACCAACCCACTTCCCAAAAGATGGAATATCACTATTGGAAGTGGCGTGGTAAGTGTTACCTTAGGATGCAAATCATGTCCTTTGGTGATTTGCGGACATGAGCTCTATGCAGACTTCATAGTTCTGGACACGCCCAACTTTGATGCTATTCCCTGCATGGATTGATTACGAACCTTCTATGCTACTGTCGACTGTCACAAGAAGAAAGTAGTATTTGAGATTCCAGACCATCCGATGTTCGAATTTACCAGTGGAAGTCGTTCACTTGGGCCTAACAAATTTCGGGCCCAGCCAAATGAAGTGATCATCGTATCTATGCAAGTCGAACCGGAGAAGCCTGCAGGGGTTCAAGACTTCAAAGACGTATTTTCGTAGGATATTTCTTGATTGCCGCCCGACCAAGCTCTAGAATTCAGTATTGATCTTGAGCCGAATACTCAACCGATCTCGAAGGTGCCTTACCGTACTGCTCCTGCAAACTTGAAGAGATACAGAAGAAATTGAACGACCGTTGCAAAAAGGATTCATCCATCCCAGCGTATCTCCCTGGGGTGCACCTATTCTGCTGGTTAAGAAGAAGGACGGATCGAGAAGAATGTGCGTGGATTATCGAGAGCAGACAAAGTCACTGTGAGGAATAAGTAATTGTTATCTCGCATCGATGAGATCTTCGATCAACTCGGTGGATCACGAGTTTTCTCGAAGTTGGATCTCAGAAGCGGATTCCATCAGGTGAAGGTCAAGAATAAGACATCTACAAGACGAACTTACAAACCAAGTATGAATACTACAAGTTCGTTGTCACGTCGTTCGGTGTGAACAACGCCCTTACAGTATTCAAGAATCTCACGAACCTCATATTCTACTAGTTTCTGGATAAATTCGTAGTGATATTCATTGATGACGTGTTGGTCTAATCGAAGAGCGAGGAGGAGTATGCAGATGCATCTGCACATGCTACCAGAGACTGCCCTCACTGCACCAACAAGCCAATGGCTGCTGAAACTTCTGGATCTACTCAGCGTGGACCACCCCTGGCTCTACAACAGAAGGCTTTTTAATACGTGAGGCAGAACCAGCTGAGGCGTCAGGCATTCGTTATGACAACCGTAGAGGCTGAGACTGATGAACAAGTGTTTTTAGGTAATGTCTAACATTTCCTTTATAATACTTATGGTACAGGTGTGGTAGATCCATTTGTATTTTGGTGATGTTCGTTGTGTGTGTGTGTGTGTGTGTGTGTGTGTGTGTGTGTGTGTGTGTGTGTGTGTGTGTGTGTGTGTGTGTGTGTGGGGTGTGGACCCATGTGAGTAGATCTATGTATCCCACTCATGTATAAGTATGCATACCCTTGTTATATTAGTATGTTATGGTTGTCTATTGAGTTGTGTTTGCATATACGGTGATATATGTGATATATATATATATATATATATATATATATATATATATATATATATATATATATATAGAGTTGTATGTAGGGTAGTAAGTGTTATATTTATACATATGTGTAAATATCTATATCACTATACGGATATCTATGTGTATTAGAATTAGTGTTTGACTATCTACTAGGAGGCGTACGTATTTTGGATGTACTTGTCAATGTTTGTAATTGTATGCTAGTAAGGTTATGTGCATGTTGGGTGTAAAGTACATAATAATATGTATGCTTATAGTTGGGTGTACATATCTATTGTATAATCTTTATATTAGTGCGTATGGGCGTGTGCGCATGCGTGGATAGGTATGTACTTAGTTATATGTATCTATACATATTGTATGAATATGTGTGATTTACGTATAGTAGTAGAATTATAATATTGTATTACTTCCTCTACGAGGTGATGTATGTATATGTGTATACTAGGAGGTATACATGATTGTATGTTTGTAAATATGTTTGGATGTGTATATGTAGTAGTATACTAGCTTTATATAAATTACTATGCTTGTGTATACTTGCGTGAACATATAATACGTATGGTTATGTTTTGGGTATGTATGAGCTAGGTGTGTAATAGTGTAAGTATGGATATATGTGTAAGTGTATGCATATGGATGTACGTTGTTTTTATTATAGTGTATGTATGTCTGAAGTAGAGTAACCTTAGTCCGCTCATCCATAAGTTGGCCATATTCAAGGAAGTCTGAAGACGGACTTGACCTTAAGGTGGATAGATTGTAATGACTTTAGTGATATATAAAGTAGGGTGTGGCTATTTTTGGGTATTGTATATTGTAGTGTGTGCATATACACGTAGAGTGATTTTAATATGTGGTGTATAGATCATTATGTAATATGTAAAGTTATTATACTATTGGAGTGTTACTTAACTGAATATAATTGTACTTATGTATTAGTATTGAGTAATATGATATATATATATATATATATATATATATATATATATATATATATATATAATTGTGGATTATGATTATATACATATGGTAGTGTATTTAGTAAGTTCATGTGTGAGTATAGTAAAGTGTTAGTATTTGCCTTAATTATAGTATTAGTTTCATTGTATAGTATGATGGCAATGTATTAATAGTGTTGTTTATTAGTTGTGGTGTATTAGTATTAATATTAATGTGTAATTTGTGCGTATGTCTGTGTGTTATTATTATTATTAGTATGGTTATTAATTAGTGTTATTAGGAGAAATACTATTGGTATTGATATTAGTATTAGTAATATTAATTGGTTGTTATGCATAATAGCATGATTGTTAATTATAGGTGTGTGTGTGTGAGCATAGTAGAGAGTGTGGTGTGTGTGTATTGGAAGGAGAAATGTGCGGGCACTATCCTCACCTATTTCCCACATCTTGGTTGATAGAAATTCCGAGGACGAAATTTTTCTTAAGGTGGGTAGAATGTAACGGCCTGCATTTATTCGTATACGTATTTTATGATATACTAGTCATAACCTGTGCCCGGAGGGCACGTAGGCAGTCATCACCCGGACGCAAATGCGGGGAGAAGCGGTCGGCAAATTACAAAAAACGTGGATGTGAGAGAGAGAGGAGGGTCAGGAAAAAAAGAGAAAAAAAAACAGGGACTAAAATGCAAAAAAATCACCAAAAGCCCATCCCAAATCCAAGTCCAGAACCCCACCCAACCCCCACGTGGCGTCCCAGTCAGCAACCAAAAATATGACTGGGACAAAACTGCCACGTGGGACAAAACTGCCACGTAGGAAAAACTTCATGAATTGTATAATAGATTAATTATTGACTTATGATCATTACTTTTATATTACATTAGCTGATAATAAATCAGATATGAATTCTAATTCGAATTTCAAAAGTTTAAATATCAAATTCAAATCTTTTAAGAAAAAATTTCTAATTTTAATCCTAATAAAACCTATAATTAATTAGGCAATATTCTCTCTCACTAAATCCCCCTTATCACTCTTTAATTATTATTTTTATTCAACCTTCCTTAATTTCTTTAGCTATTAAACTCCCTAATAATCGTTTTAATTTAAACATTCCTCAATTTCTTGGGCTATTAATCCCCTAATAAAAGTTATTAAAACATATTTACAACCAACCCTAACCCATTCAAAACCCCTAGCAAACCCTACGGAAACCCACGTTCACAAATCCTAGCCGCCAGATCCCATCTCTAACCCACGTTCCCCATTTCCTCTCTCTTCATATATTCCTCTAACTCACGCACATAACCCTTTCCCTACTAAAACAACACACACAAGCCAATCTCCCCCCTCTACAAATAAAACCTAGGATAACCCTTCAGCCTCCTCCCAAATCCACGCTGCTGCACACCAAAACCCTCTCACCTCTAAAACAAAGCCATCTCCCTCACGCTTCCCCCCTAACTCCGGCGATCCCAGCCCACAACACCTTCCACCACCGCAACACTAGCAGAACACCACGCCACCAACGACCTTCCTCCTCCATGCAACCTCCTTGAGCCCCAACCTCCCACTCGATCTCGCAACAGCACCCACCTTCAAACTCCCGTCAGCAACGTCCACCTCAGCCACCGACATCAGCACCCAACACCACGGTGGCCTCGCCGACCCTCCCTCTTGCCCCGAACCACCAAAGCACCACCAGCCCCGACTCCCGACACACCAAGCAGCCCACGCCATCACCGACCTTAACTTGTCGGCAGACCCCCTCTCCGAACCACTCTCCGACACCGTAACAACCTTCTCTCTCACAACCTCTCCCTGACCTCTCCAAGCCCATGCCACCTCACAGCCTACCTCCTCAGCCTCCGCTGCCGACCCGCCTCCTCCTTCCTCCCTCCAAACAACCACAACAGCCCTCCCCAACGTCACCGGCAAACAACCAATACCTCCGACTCCACCTCCTTTCGAAACCACCGCCCGGCGGAACCAACAAACAGCTGCAACTGTCGGCCACCACCTTGCGACCACCTTCTCTTCACACTGACCACCGCAGCTCGGTAGCACTACTCTCAGCTGCACCCCTCGGCCGCACCAACGACATCGTGTCCACCTGCAGCCCAAAACCAAGGAGAACGCAAGCAAAATGTGAGTTATATAATGTGAACAGTAGTATAATAAGTTGTGTTATATTATATTATAAATTTTAACATATTGTATATTGTAAGTTATTATAACTATAATTTATTTTACGTTAGTTTATATAACTATATCTATATATCATTTGACAACGATTTTTGAATTCTAGGGCTCACTAGGACAAGCTGATGTCATGCTGATGTATAAAGAGGTTGATAGAATAATGACTAGGATTTAATCTTAGTATATTAGCAAAAGAAGGGTTGAGATGAGTATTTGGAAAAACCACCACTTTTTTCCTTTGACTTTCAAACACCCCCCACAATCGCTACATTTGCGCAGAATACCACTCATTTCCACTTTTTGCTAAAAATCCCTCTCATTTCACTTTTTATCCACACACCATACATACACACCCGCGTCGAAGGCGTCCGCTAGATTTTTTTATTTTAGCGCCGCTAAATTTTTTTACACTACTTTGTTGTTCCGCGTCGAAAGGGCGCCAGCTAAATTTTTTTACACTAATTTGTTGTTTCGCGCCGAAGGCGGCCGCTCCGAATTTATTGTTCCGCGCCAAAGGCGCCTGCACCGAATTTGTTGTTCCGCTCCGAACGCGTCAGTGCCGCTAAATATTTTTACGTTAATTTGTTGTTTCGCGCAATTTTGACTGTGGAAATAATTTTTTGGGGAACAAAGATTTTGCGAGAGAAAATCTTAATTGAACCATGCCCGTGGGCACAGGTTATGACTAGTTAGTACATAATCAGTAAGTGTGTGTGTGTATATATATATCTTATACAGTAAACCGTGTTTTATGTATATAATAAGTTAGATTTAATGTTATTTTTGAGAACGTTTAACTTAATGACACGAATCTAAATGACGCAGATAATCGCGCATCTCGTTACGATCGTCTGAACACTAAAATTACCAAACATGCAAGTGTGCATTCTTTCTACATGCTTTTAAACATTGCGACATTTAAATATTGCTTTATGCCATGTTTCATACTCTTGCAATTTACCTGTTAAAATTCCATGTATTATAACAACATGAATTGCACTGCTGGACATATATGAACCTCTTGAAACAATCGCTACTCATAGAATGTGCAGGCTGGTTTGGCTAATCATAGATATTGCATGCCAAGATTTGTCTATTCCTGTGGGTCGCTTTGGCTAGTCTGGCTCGTGTTTCAGTATTACAACTCATGATGGCCGATTTGGCTGTTTCTGGCTCGTGGTCTAAAAAAGTACACGGGGGTGGGGTTGGATTCGTGGGCACTAGTCGGTAGTAAAAGGGTCACCTTCGGGGGCACTTGAAGGTAGATTCATTTATTAGCCGCCCAAAGACGTGAACCTTAGTCCCTAAATTGAACACACTATTGACCAGCTTGAAAATTCTATATCGGACATGTTAACTTATAGAACTAATATTGTTGTTTCCATTTAAAATAGAACTGTCATGTTTTCATATATAACAGAACTGACATGCTAGTGTAAACCTCTGAAATTATAATTGACATAATTATAAATGCTTTAACTGCCATGTAAAATATTTTGAAAACTTTACCAAGGATCCCATTCATAACCATTGCTTGCCAAGGACCCTTACTGATATACATTTCCATGTTGTTTGAAATATATGTCAGGTCATGAGATAGAGTACCTGGAGGACGAGTTACTCGATCAGACTGATCCATTGGACCAGGAGTACGTCGACCCAAAGGTTCTCTCCATGGAAGACTAGTCAACGAGATCTACATGCTGCTGCTAGATTTCTTTTACCCTACTTTTCTAGGGTGTGTACCCATTTATATAGAACTTTGTTGTTGTTGGCCATTACTTTCTTTCTGGACATTGGCTTGATTTATAGTTATCTATGTTGTTCTGAATGCATGCAAGAATATGTGATTGGTTGTTATTCACAGACGCTTATTGGGCTTAAGCTTCACCGCTTCAGCCCATGCGGACCGGCTCACGTCCTCGCTCCCAAGTATTATGGTAAGCAGGACGTGACACGAATCTCACCATCGAAGGATGGCAAGCGTTGCTTAACTGACGGCTAGATGCCCCATGGTCGATCCACAATCAAACGCAAGAAGAAGAAAAGTTAAATTAGCGTGAATTCCTTCGTTAAAAGCTCTGATACCAATGTTGAAATTCATCGAACGAATACATCACCTAAATGATTGCAGCGGAATATAGGAGTGTGCTAGATCTTGTTTGGAATCTCCGAAGGAAACTGAACGGATTTCACCATCAAGATATATGTTCTTCTTCTTCTTGTGTTTGCGTTGGGAGAGAGGAGAGAAAGTTATGTCAATTTCTTGATTGATTTTTCTCTCTGCTTATGTGGAATTATATAGGAATTAAGGGGAGCAGTTTTCTAACGTTGAAAACTCAACGTTAACAAAATAACGTAAGGGTAGTTACAAAACAAATTTTGCTTTGGGAACCCTGAACTTCTGTAAATTGCAATTATCCAGCAAGGCTAATTCAATTTACATATAGCGCATTTTATAATACTATAATTATTATTTACCCCTGAGTTTAACCCGTCATGGGCGCACCTAATTATATATATATTACAATTTTTTTAAGAAAAAAGTGTTACAGCCCAAGTCGTCGAAGTCGCCGGAGTTCGGTTGGAAGAAGACGATGGCCAGATAAGCAAATTGGCGGAAGTGGTTAAGCTGAATGGGTTTGAATCTCCATCGTCAGATACGAAGCAGCAGCAGATCACGCCGTCCAAATAAATTCTAAATCCAGGGTGCTCAATCGAAGGGGAGGATTTAATCTTAGCTGCCAATCTCATTTAAATGGTGGGACCGACCGTTGGAGCCGTTGGTGGAATTCTCAACGAATTGAAGCGCTACCGTGGATCTGTCACTAGATGTTCGACAAAATTGCCAGCTGCTCTTGCCGTCGAGAGCCGTGTTTTCTCCGGCCATCCGACCAGTCTCTTAGACTGTTGCAACGACCGTCTACTGACGAAGACGAAGTTAGTTACTTGAGTTAGTTAGAAGTTTGTTAGTATGTTAGTTGTAAGAGCTATAAATTCTGGGCAAGTGTAAGAGGTTGGCATCGTTGATCAATCTGAGAATTTTCCTCTCATTTTTTCTTGTTTTTCCTCAATTTATCTACCATCAATAAAATTCTTCCTCTAGATTTTCACCATTGTTGTCGGAATCTTGAGTTGAATCTTTGTTGAAGAATGAGCCTTCAACAATTTTGTATCAACCATCAATGACCCATGGGAAAGAAGAAAGTTGGAGTGGAGGAGACAAGCCCCAAAGCTGCTGAAGAGGACATAAGGCAAAGTTCTAACCCTAACTCCCAGATCCATGGTGAGAGAATTGAAGATTCATCTGAGTGGAGAATTCAACAAGAAGATCGAGTAAAAGTGCTCGAGGAAAAAATGGACTCCCAATTCCAATTCCTCGTCTCTCAGATCCAGTTGGTGTTGAGCAACCAAAACTTAACAGAGGAGCGCGTCGTCAATCAAGAATCTCAGATACAGTTGGTTCTGAGCAATCAAAATAGAATTGAAGCATGCAAAAACAATCAAGAAGCGGGTTCCCGGAATTGGAGGGACGAAAGATGCAGTACCCCTAACCTCAATGGCGACAGGAGCTCAGATAAGCAAGGTGCACAAGGTGAAGTTCCACACCACCACCAACATAGAGTTCTCAAGCCCGAATTTCCTATTTTCAAAGGAGAAGATAATGTCCTACCTTGGTTGGGCCAGGTCCAACAAATCTATGCCTATTACTCTACTTCTTCAGTTAATTAGGTTAGTACTTGTGCGTTCTACTTGAGGGGCGTTACAATGGTTCGAATGGGGGGTAAAGTTAATGTTGGAGATTTCTTTTGCTGGGAGAAATTTAAAGAGGAGTTAGTAGATCGATTTGGTCCAACAGAGTTGGAGAAGCCATTCATATCTTTATCTAACCTCAAACAAACTGGAACCGTTAGGGATTATCTTGGGAATTTTGATCAAATTATAGGGTTGTTACAGAAATTTACTTAGGAATATGTAGTTGATAAATTTGTGTGAGGGTTAAAAGATGAGATACGCCTTGACGTCCTCGCTGCACAAGCAAGTAATTACAGAATGTCGGTGAAATTGGCTAGAAATTTTGAAGAGAAGGTTTTATTGGCAAGAAGGAATAGATCCAATTATTCTTTAAACCCCCTTCCTAAAGCTTACACTCCACAGCCACCAATACCAACTAAAGAAGTAATTAGTTCAATCCCTAAAGGGAAGCTACTAACTCAAGAAGAAATACAAGCAAGGAGGAAGAATAATCTTTGTTTTACTTGCAATGAGAAGTAGGAGAGAGGCCATAAATGCAAAAAGTAATTGTATACAATTGATGCGGATTTGGAAACCGATATTTCAGGTGAAGATCTTGGAGACATAAGTGAGGAAGGGGCCCAAGAATTTCAAGAAATTGTGGTAGAGGAATCCCCTTCTATCTCTATCCATGCACTAACTGGTATTCCCATTGCCCAAACTCTTAGACTCCAGTGAATTATCAAGGGGCATACTGTCAACATCTTAGTTGACACATGATCCACACACAACTTCATACATCCAAGGTTGGTGAAATCCCTGGGTTTAGAAGTAGAACAATCTGAATCATTTGATGTCATAGTTGCTAGTGGGGAGAAGCGTCAAGGAACCAGAATTATCAAGGGGTTCATGTACATTGTGAGAATGTCAAAATTTTAGCAAATTTGCTGGTATTTCAACTGGAGGGCAGCATGAAGTTCTAGGTACACAATGGTTGAGGCAATTGGATGCTACCATTTTCAATTTTAAGAAGTTACAGATGAGATTTAATATTGGAAGGAAAGAATGCTTATAGCAAGTAATATTACCTACAAATTCCCAGTTAGTTAATGAAAAAGGGAATACACAAAGCCTTCAGACAACAAGGGGAAGGATATTGGTTGCAAATTAATTTTTTAGAATTGGATACATCCAATTCCAATAAACAAGTGTTGCAGATTGGAATGGTGGATCTCCCTAAAGATTTGAGAGAGGCCCTTGAACAATTTCCTGAGGTCTTCAAGGAACCGAATGGATTATGTCATGCCTCTCTTGCCATTCTACCGGGAGTGAGGACGCGAACGGGCCCGCGATGTGCTTAAAACAAGGAGGAGTATATATATTTTCTCTTTTTTATAAATCTTTTCTTTTTCCTCCTTGGTTTAAACACACCAACACGTCTGTGAATAAAAACGGAAAGATCTTGCATGCTTATAAGAAATAGTACATATGACATTATTACAATACCAAAGAACATGAAATTAAAGTACAACATACACTAAGAATGGCCGAATAAACATCGTACACAAATTACATTATTCCAAGTATAAAAGTGCAGTCGCGAAGGTGATCGTCTAGTCTTCGGTAGGTAGGTACTCGACGTACTCTTTGAGCGATGTCTCGACTTCAGTGTCTACCGCGAACTCAATGTCAATACCTGACGGACATGTCATAAAACAACAAAATGAAATGCCTGTCAGCGAGGTTCACTCGGCAAATAATATCCGTAACAGAAAGGTTAAGTAAAATTAATTAATCCAAGCTGAAATCATAACCATAACTAATGGTTTCATTGATGATAACTGGAATTCTAACATTGATCCTCACGAACGGGCTTAGTCAAGGTTGGCCAAGCAGGTTACTATCTCGTTAGGGTGATCCAAACTTGGACACAAGAGATTCCAGCCGACTCGAGGAAACAATATTAAGAACGCCAATTTCAATCTCTGCTCTGTCAATTCAGTCATAATTTTACAGACGAACTTGGTGTGAGTACATAGCAGCATTTAACCAGTTTAATTTATAAGAGTTACAGTAATTAGACATTTAATAGCAATTTGCAACCTGTGAGGAAAAGACTGTACAAGATATTAAGCAATATTTGGTAACCAACTTTTCTAGTGCTAAGTCCTTGTCCGAGGGCACATTATGCAACTAAAATGCACACTACCATCGGGAGCTCTTCGTGGCGCTACTTAACGATCCCATTTCATTGGGCGACGGTCAAGTACTTACCTCCACTCCGTGTGAGTGGAGGAAAAGTTGTAATACCAATCCAGTCACTCACATGCCCTTAATGACAACTGAACTACCCCAAATCCCACGGGTCAAGTCAAGTGTCAGGACACTTACGTGTACTATCTATTGTCATTTAAATTCCATCAGTCGTTCAGTCTTTTCTATTCAATTGCATCATATTAGATGCATATAACCTGTTCATGATGTCTCACAAGTCCATACAATATTTCCACAGAATTTCAGAATTTTACAAGTACGATTTACAATTTTACAATACGTTAAAACAATTAGTTAAGCTAAGAAAGGTGCACAGAAATATTTAAAACTAAGAAGATGAGTATATTTAAGCATAAAATATTTTTCTAAGGCTAGTAGATATTTTTCAGAATTTTAAAATAATTATTAGTCATTTTGCATAATTTAAATAGCCAAAAATAAATTTTTAAATTAAGAAATTGATTCTCTCAATATGTTCGATGATTTAGCAAACTATACATTAGAATTATTCCAACAAGTTGTCAAAATGAGCGTCTCATCTAGTACTATAACATATCCTTTTTTCGTACGTTAGTGTACGTGAAAAATTATGGTATCAATTTTTAAGTGAAAATAGCTTAATTAGGTTTTGTCTTCAAAAAATTACGGATGGAGATACACTTTCCTAATCGTTACGAAACTAGCGCCAATGCGTCCGTTGCATCACGCATGATTTTTTGGCGCTTTCCGTGTATTTTTCTGAGGCCTGTACAATTTAATTTGAATTTAATACGATCTCTTCTTATAAATTACATACGTAAATACATATATACGTATAAAATACGGTGTTAATGTGCATTCCTCATCGTATTTTTGCATTTGTTGTGCACCGAAGCAGCAGTATGTCTTCTTCGCGTTCGGTGGAGGTCGCGGCGGCGACTGGTGGGTCGCGAGCGGTGGTGGTGGTCACCGGGGTGGTCTGCGACGCGGTGGCTGTCTTTTTGCTTGAAGACGATTCCATGTGTAGATGTGCATACCTCGATATAGACAAATGTCTACATCTTTTACGTTCTCCTCCTTGTGTATATGGGTTGTCGTATTCATGGGAGTCCTTTTGCTTGAAGACGATTCCATCCCGAATCACTTAATAAGCTCCACTGTGTACTTGGTTTGATGTATGGAAGTCACATCCTTCATTTGTCCAATTTGTAGTCCAAGGAAATAGTTAAGCTCACCCATATGGCTCATCTCGAATCAATCCTTCATAGACTTAGCAAATTCTTGACAAAGATTAAAGTTAGTAGAACCAAATATAATATCGTCTACATAAACTTGAATCAATAGGATGTAATTTTCATAATCCTTAATAAAAAGCGTTGAATCAACTTCACCCATTTTAAAATCTAAATTCAAAAGAAAGGTTTTGAGTCGATCATATAACGCTTTCATAAGTTAGAAAACATGGTTTGGAAATTTTTCATGTATGAAACCGAGTGATTGAGAAACATAAACTTCTTCATTAACAATACTATTTAAAAAAATGCACTTTTAACATCCATTTGAAACAATTTGAAATTCTTATGAGATGCAAAAGATAAAAGCAATCTAATCGCTTCTAATTTAGCTACGGGGCAAAAGATTCTTCGAAGTCGATACCTTCTTCTTACCGGTAGGCTTGAGCTACTAACCTTGCTTTATTCCTTGTGATGACCTCGTTCTCATCGGTCTTATTTTTGAAGATCCACTTGGTCCCAATAACTTGGTGACTACTTGAAAGAGGAACGAGCTCTCAAACTTCATTTTTCTCGAGTTGCATGAGCTCTTCTTCCATTTCCACTATCCAAGAACTATCCTCACATGCTTCTTGGATGTTCTTTGGCTTAATGGTAGAGACGAATGTGCAATGAGAGAATTCTTCAATTCTAGACTTCGTTCAAACACCCACACCAATATCTCCAATAATTTGGTCATGAGGGTGGTTGCGAACGGTTGTGTAAGCTTTGGGAATCCCTGCATCACTTGGAACATCTTCAACAATCTCATTAGTAGTGTTAGTATCAATAATAGAATGATTAATCTTGACATTACTAAGAGAATCACATATAGCATCTACACTATCATCAATAACATGAGAAAATTCAAAATCTTCATAAAATGATACGTGTAGTGATTCCTCGATCGTTGAAGAGGTTTTGTTGTATATCAGGTAGGCTTTCCTACGTGTGTAATATCCAACAAAAATTCCTTCATCGGATCTTGGCTCAAATTTATCTAAGTTACCAAAGGTGTTCTTGATAAAACATTTTGAACCAAAAACTCGAAAATATTTAACTTGTGGCTTTTTGTCATAAAATAGCTCAAAGCAAGTTTTGTTCGTTCGGAGTCTCACTTGGATCCTATTGAGCACATAACATGCCGTGTGCACCGCCCTGCCCAAAATTGTAGTCCAAGATGACTATCATAGAGCATGGTACGAACACACTCAGTAAGAGTCCTATTCTTTCTCTCTACAACACCACTTTTGTGGCGGTGCACAAGGAAAATAAAATTATGAGTTATTCCGGTGTCATCACAAAACTTTGTAAAAGACTCATTCTCAAATTCTCCTCCATGATCACTACGAATAGTGATAATGATGTATCTTAAGAAATTTTGAATCTTCTTTGCAAATATGGTAAACTCTTCAAAGGCTTCATTCTTATTAGTTGAAAATGAAACCCAAGTAAATCTAGAGAAGTCATCAACGACAGCTAATCCATAATGGGCATTGCCTAAAAAAGCGGTTCTAGTCGGCCCAAACAAATCTAGATGAAGTAATTCTAGGGGCCTCTTAGAAGTTATGCCTTATTTAAGTCTGAAAGATGATTAACTAAGTTTACCTCTTTGACATGAATCACAAAAGTTTTTCTTACTAAAAGCAAATTTTGGAAAACCTTTGACAAGATCATGCTTAGCTAACTTATATAAGTGCTTAAAATGAACATGACCAAAGCGGTGATGCCATAGTAGTTGTTCATTTGTATTAGCAACTAAGCAATGTTCTACGGTTTTAGGCAAGCTCAAATAATAAATATCTTTACGCCTAATATCGGTAAATAAAACATGTGAATTAGAATCAACAATTTTACGCAAACCTTCTCCAAAGTTAACCTTGTAACCTTTGTCACAAAGTTGACTAATGGAGATGAGGTTATGACACAAACCACTAACTAAATATACATTAGTAATTAAAGGTTTGGAGGAATTACAGACTATACCTACTCCAATGATGGTTTCCTTTTGATTACCTCCAAAAGTGATTGTTGCACCATCCTTGATGCTAATCACTTCGGAGAGTAATGAGAGATCTCCCGTCATGTGTTTGGAGCAACCACTGTTGAGTATCCATCCTTTCCTTTTAGAGCTAATTTGACCTTTATTGCTCTCTTTCTTTTTCTTGGGTATCTACATAGTATACCATAAGCGCATGGTACCCAATTTTTGTTGGGTCCAAGGGGATTAGCCCTTTGGAAGCCAAGTCCAAGTGGACTTGTGCTTTCCAACATAATTATCTTATTAATAATGTCATGAAAATAGGAATCAACATATGCATTCTTATCATTTAAACTAGTTTTCTTAGGACCCCAAATTGTGTTTGTTCTGGGAGCCTTTCCTAGTTGCATGCATATTTGTTTGATTTCTATGTGGTGCATGCTTCTTAGGTACATGAGTTCTAGCATAAAACTTAGGAGGAGGATATGCATTTGACATATGTGGGTTGTATGCATGCTGAGGAACATGCATGTTGTATGAAACATATGGAGCATGCACATGTGGATGATGTGCATACCTGTAAGAATGATGCGTATGAGCATATGAGTGTATAGGGTCACGTTCATGTGTATTTCTCATGTGTGGTTTTGCACGTGTCCGTGGGTGGTAGCATAAAATGTGTCATGTATGTCCATTTGTGAAGTAGGAGAGATTTCCTATGTGGATGATGGTTGGTGTACATGTAAGCATGGCTTCTCTTTTGGTTTCCATCCTTAGCGAGTTTCTTGCCAAAAGGGAGTGAAGGTGAAGTGGTGGCTTTCTTGGTAGGTTTGCTATCCATAGTGTCTTTGACACAACTTGTGGATGCACCGGAGGATGGCCTCACAACGTCTATAGTAACACCACTATAGGAAGTATGAGCATTGGATGCATTTGCTTCCACAAAACCAAGACCAACACGATGTGTGGCCGGAAATTGGTTTGTTAGCAAATCGTCCAATTGTCCTTTTCCCTTATTAAGTCTCATAATACGGGAGGACATGAGCTCATATTTCTCCATAAGAGAAGAAATATTGGTATCCAAGGTGGACACCCGTGCTTTGAGCTCGTGCACTTGGGTTTTAAGAGAATCATTCTCTAGACCCAATTGTGTGTGTAGTGAAGCTAGATCACTATTGTCCTTAGGATACGTTTGATCTAGTTGAGTTTTGAGGGTATTCACCTCATTTCTCAAGGTGACATTTTGAGAAGCCAAATTTGCTTTCTCAAGAGTTAGTATATCAACAATGGTGTCATTATTGATAATGCATGGTATGGATGGTTTCCTAATAGATAGTTTATTTAAGCTAGTATATCTAAGCATTAAAGATTAATACTTAGCAAATAATGCTTCATTAGTAATACGCAATTCATCCATTATTACCTTAGGTTCATCCATGTCGAAATCACTCTCATCGGAGAGTGGATCTTCCTGGGCCATGAAACACATGTGGGTGCTTTCACCCTTCTCATCATCGGATTTTCTTGATGAGTCTCCACTTGAATCATCGTATGTACCGACTAGTCCTTTCTTCTTATCTTTTTTATTTTTGTCGGACTTGTGATACTTCAGAGATTTCCACTTCTATTTGTTTTGGAGCATTGGACAATCCTTCTTGATGTGCCCTGGCTTATTACACTTAAAACACAGAGAGGAAGTGTTATTAGTAGACTCAAATCTATTCTTGGAGGGATATTTACCTTTGCGAAAGAAGCGTTGGAACTTCTTCGCCATTTGAGCCATTTCCTCCAAATCCATCTCATTTTCTGATTCTTCACTATCGGAGGATGAAGAATTGGCTTTGAATGCTAAAGCTTTCTTCTTGGCCTCCGAAGGGTTCATCATAGCTCTAATCTTTAATCGGTTCTCCCGTCTTACTTCGTAAGACATGAGAGTACCGATGAGATTGATGACTGTGTAAGTCTTCAAGTCGTTGACCTCCTCGATGGCGATAGCTCTTCTTTTCCAATTGGAGGTCATTCCCATTATGATCTTCCTTAGACTTGTCCAAGAGCTTCCAGTTCATTGGTGACATCGGTAAAACATCCGTACATCGATGCTATGCTTTCATTTTCCTTCATGTGAAACATATCGAAATTTTGCACAGCAACATATAGTTTAGAAAGTTTTACTTTGTTCGTTCCCTCATGGGTAATGACGAGATGGTTTCAAATTTGATATGCACTCTTACATGTGCATATCTTGTTGAACTCATCCGGGTCCAACGCACAATGAAGAGCGTTCATGCCTTTGCGTTGTTGATTTCGGCGGATTTCTCGGAAAGCGTCCATTTGTCGAAATCCTCTTCAGTGGGCTCGACGTATTCCTTGTAGAGGGTTCTCCAAAGGAAGCACTCCTTAGGAATGTCTCCATCCGGCATTTCCAATAGCCAAAGTTTGTGCCATTGAAACGTGGAGGACGCACCGTTGATTGTTCTTCGAATACTGTGGACGCTCCATCACGATCGTGATTGTTGTATGAAGTCGGTGGAGGAACGTTGTTGTTGTTGGATGCCATAGCTATAAACCAGCGCTCTGATACCAATTGTAAGGTCCCTAGCTATGAGGAAAACACTAGAAGGGGGGTTAAATAGTGTTTATGCAATTTAAAAAGATAGTTACACCAAATTAAATTCCTAACCAAAAAATAATGCGGAATAAAATTAAACCCTAAAATGAAAAAATACAAACATAATGATGTATCAAGGGTTTGGATTTCCCAAGTCACTTCCCGACTTGTTCCCGGTAATCCTACGTCCCTTCCACCCGGTAACAACCGCAACTCAAGTTAGAAACCTAACTTGAGGTTTCCTTTAACGACCCACTTGTTGCAAACCTACAAGTGAAATCGAAATACACTCGATTGACATTGACTCCCACAACTTGGAAGCAAGCAAACCACTCTCTCAACCCGAGAGTAAATCAAATAACGAAAGTTACGAAATTTGAAATAAACAACACTTACAATCACCTATGCCTTGAAGTAGAACTTGAAGGAGAGTGTGTTGTGTGTTAAATGACTCTCTTAGAAGAGAGAAAATCCCTTTCTCTTGACTGCACTAAATGCCTAGAAGATTTCTCTTTGGTCCTAGGTTAGAGAGCAAGAGATTGAAGATAGGAATTCTAGGGATTTAGGATTTTGAGAGCTTTGATCTTGAGAGAAAGAAATCTTGAATGAATGAGTAAGTTGCTATCAAAATAAGTAACATCTCAAAGGAACAGTAGAGGCTGCCTTTATAGTTTTCCTAAAGCCCTAACACAAAATCCCTAAAAGCCCCTTTGAAATCCGTTGAAAAACAACCAACAGATAGAATCTGCACTCGTGATAGTCGACTGTTGAACAACACACAGTTGACTGCTGCACTATATCAGAGGGTAGGTGAGAATTCAAATGGTAACTTACCACGTGAACAGTCGACTGATGAGGAGTAGGCAGTCGACTGTTAACCCAACATGCGACTGTAAATCCTTCTTCAGGCGACTTGCCGTAATCTGGGTAAGTTGAGAAAGACTGGAAAAAGTCTGGGAATACATGAAAGGAGACTAATGAAGAGAAGACAGTCGACTGTAAATCCAACAGGTGACTGTAATTCCTTCTTCAGGCGATTGTCACAAACCCTGACATTTTCCAGAGAGTTGAGTCTGTAGAGAGGCTCACAGACAGATGACTGTTGAAGCATTGACAGTCGACTGTGCCATTGGACAGTCAACTGTAAATACAACATCCGTCGATTGGCACTAGAATAAGAAATATTCCAGAGAGCAAGTCATGCAGAAGAATCATGGACAGACGACTGTTGAAGAATATACCGTCGACTGGTCCTTGGATAGGCGACTGTAAATCCAACATCAGTCGACTGGCTAGATCAGATGGAATGATCATTGGGCAGATGATAGATAGGCGACTGATTTACAGATCACAGTCGACTGTCTCTTAGACAGGCGCTTATGAAACGTACATCAGTCGCCTGATAGAGTTAAGACTTAGAAGGCCAAAAATCAACTGGTTAGATATGTGCATAACATGCGACTGTAGAATAAAACACATTCGACTGTTTTTAGACAGGTGACTGTAAAACGTTCAGCAGCCGACTGTTGAGATCACACTATGCACATTCTAGAGAAAAAATTAATTGGTATCAAAGAAAAATTGATCTAATGATTTCCTATGACTGAAATGAAGATGAGTGTGTGTGCTCCATCAAAGTTCTACTTCTAAGCTACATATTAGAAGATAAGAAAGAAGATTACATTGTAGACCTCTCTCTTCTTTCTAAAGAATGAGCTTGAAGTCTTCTAGGAGTTTCAATCACAATCATGATCATCCAATCCACTTTTCTTGCTTTAATTGATCTTTGAGTGTCATCCATTGCTAATAGATCTTCATGATATGCTTAGGCAATGGAGTAACTACAAATAGGGGATTAGTCACAAGTATTTATGTTTGCTCATCATTAACACCCAAGTAGGGAGAAATCCAATGCTCAACAAATTGGGGGCTAAGCCTGTTTGCATCAGACCATATAAGCACGCATATTTCCTCAAGGCGGACATTAAAAAGCAGGTGGCAGAGATGTTAAAGGCAGGGACCATCAGACCCAGTTCCAGCCCCTATGCCTCTCCTGTAGTGATGGTCAGTGTAACGGTCACTTTTCGAACGTACAAATTTTAGCACGTATCTTTCCGTATGCGTAATTTTTGTTTTTGATATTTATTATTGTTCTCCGTAGCTCAGATGCACGACTGAATCCCGTATTCACGATCCCTTCGGAGGCGCGATCGACCCAGTATCTTCGTTTTAAATTTTTGGACATCGGGGCACAAATTTGAAATAATCTATTATCCTTATTGTCTTAATATATACATAGATAAATTTGTATGTACTGTAAAAAAGGGATACTTTTCAAACTTAATGTGGAATAAACCGTAGCATAACCTTTAAAAGAAAACCTGAACTTAATTAAACCTTCTAATAATCTATTTATAAGGGAAGCCTGTGAATTTAGTTAGATGAGATCAATTCTTTTCTGTGCACGTTTCAAAGGTAAATCAAATCTGATGAAAAAAAATCTAAATTCTATTAACAATATCCTAAGTATCCTAACAACCCACTCCCCTGTACCCACGTCAGCCGCAGTGCAAACCCTTTCCCAAGTTTCTCTATCCCCATGTGCTCTCTTCCCCTATTTTAACCTAAGCCCTAGGTTTATTTTTTCCCAAGTGACAACCGCCATCTTAATACATCTCATGCAACCGAGCCCTACCCTCGCCGCCGGCGAGATCTCCGATCAACCCCCCAAGCCCCGACCATCTCCTCTCTCTTCCTCCTCCTCTCTTTCTCTCCCTAAAACTGAAACAAAACCCAGATTTTTGGACAGAATTGCCGCCTGCCAGAATTTCTCACGGCCAGCCCTTTTTCGGCCGCCCCCGCCAACCGCCGGCCACCCTTCGACATCCCCTCTTCCTCGACAACATCTTCCCCCTCTTCCCTACTCTCTCTCTCTCTCTCTCTCTCTCTCTCTCAAAACACCTCTCAAACCCATTGAAAACCCATCAAAACCAAGCTTTTGACAGATCTGCCCGCCGCCGAAAAAACCCACGCCCGCCGCCCTCCGGCGACCGTCGGCGAACACCTCTACCTCCATCGGACTTCACTCGACCCCCTATACATACTGCAAGTATCCGTTGTCCCCTTAGGCCATCACATCTCTGCTGCGACGCAAAACAGTAACCCGTTGTGCAGATCTGTCTTTCTCGCCTTCTCACGGCTGACCGCCACCGCACGCAGCCGCCATCAGCCACCTACCAGGTTGAGCAACCCCCATCGCCTTACTTCAATCCTTGGCAGCCCCCTTGCTCCTAGGAGTTCACGCACGTCGCCGATCTCGCATGTTTTTCGACATCGTAGCCGCCACCGTGTAGATTCATTGCGCTACCCGCAACCGGATAGATCTCGACACTTACTCGTTGTTCCCATTAGCCTAGGAGATATTTGGATGTTGTTGTTGGCTGTTGTTGAAGAAAATGAATGCATCATAGTAATTGCATAACTTCCTAATTAAGCTACTGCAATGCTTCTCATTGATTGTGAGAGTGAGAGTGATATTGTGGTGTCATTCCTCGTTTCACTATATTTGTTGCTTACTCAAGAGGTCTAATTAATTTTGATGTTGCATTCAAATTTTTTCAGTTATGTGACACCCCGCTCACTGTCCATACGTGTCTCGCTGCCCGTAGCCGAGACGTTGCTGACGACGCAGATCTACCGCCGTTCAGACCCGACGTCTGATCTACGATCAAACGCCGAAAAGGTTAGCCCTAACGCGTAGTAAGAACCCACATCGTAGCGAATCTAAAACCTAATCTAAAATTCATCAACGATAACTAAGTTTATATTTTTGCTCCTTTAAACTGTTGTTCAACCCTAGACATCGACGAACAGACTTGAATATCTGTGCACATAGGGTAGAAAGTCGATTAGGCTGAAACGAATCAAAAAGATGTGACTTTTGATTGTTAGGGTAGTCCCACTGAATTTAGAAACCAACCCTAATAATATTGATGAAAAACGCGATCTGACATCACCATTGTCTCGTTTCAGACGAACCATCGCTGATGCACCGCTTCGACAAGACGATCTAGACCGACGACTCACTCGCCACCGCAGGTAAGTGTTTCCACTTGCATACTTTCGGCCACGTTTAGGCCATCACATCCTTTAACTATAAAAGTACGACTAAAGAGAACCGGACGTGAAATGATAGCGCCCGGGACCCCCTTGACGTGTTAGACTTGACGACGAAGTCTAAGCACAACAACAACAACTGACACCCTATGTTCTATCTGTGTGTGCGTGCGTGTGGACCCCATAGAATGAACAACTACTTACTACTTGTTATGTCATGAAATGTTACAAAAAGCCCACGGGCATTTCAGATGCTCTCCAAGCAAGAGTGATCTCTGTGTTACAAAAAGCCCACGGGCATTTCAGATGCTCTCCAAGTGAGAGAGATCTCTGTGTTACAAAAAGCCTACGTGCATTTCAGATGCTCTCCAAGCGAGAGTGATCTCTGTGTTACAAAAAGCCTACGGGCGTTTCAGATGCTCTCCAAGCGAGAGTGATCTCTGTGTTGTCTGGTTTTGAGCACTCGGGTTTGAGGTAGTGTTGAGCGGTCGCATGGGGAAAGGGTCTGGCTGCCCTCAAACCGTAAGGCGTGAACCCTTTGTGACACACATACGGTACTTCTTGTCTTGTCCTGTCCGGTCTAGTCTACTCTTGTAGCCAGTGGCACACGCTATGGCTATTGCCTGTCGCGTTTATTTTCCTGCTCAGTCTTTACTTTATTGTATAACTGTATAACTGCCATATCATCGCAACTGCATGTAATCAACCAGTAAGAAATTGTTTCACACTTGCAGTAGAATCTTACCTTCCTTTCGTAGACTTTACCTGACGTACAGATCCTTTTATCTTGGGTGTTGTACGTCAGGTACTGAGCCAGAGTACGTGGACGAGCCAGAGCTACATAAGGACTTGGAGCCGGAGTACGTTGACCCGGAGTACCTTCCTGACGAGGACCAGTCTTAGAGCTACTTCTCTATTACGGGTCCTTAGAGATTTTTACTGCTTTCTAGTTCGGGTGCGTAGCACCGTTTACTTTTCTGCCTAGGTTGGGCGCTTGCACCATTAGTTTACTTTCTGTAGTTGTAGCCATGCTGTGCATTACTTTCCTTTTTAGACTATTTTGCATCTGGATATCTCTGTGGAATAAAGTGAATGTATCTTTCTTTCAGTACTTTCTATTGTTACGAATTTTATATATGCAAGAACCTGTTTCTTTCTTGGTGTTTCTCACTAACGCTTATTGGGTCTGAGCCTCACAGCTCCGGCCCATGCGGACCTTAGTCACATCTCACTTCCGTCGTTTTGAAAAGTGGGGCATGACAGTCAGGAAAGCTGATAATAGCCGGTGCATGTGTGTGGACTACCAATCTCTCAATCAACAAACTTTTAAAGACAAATTCCCAATTCCTATTATAGATGAGCTATTGGATGAATTACACGGGGTACAGTTCTTTTCAAAATTGGATCTGAGGTCAGGTTATCATCAAATCGTATGTTTGATGATGATATCGATAAAACTACATTCCCTACCCATGAGGGACATTACGAATTCCTTGTTATGCCATTTGGATTAATAAACGCACTATCCACATTTCAATCCCTAATGAATACCATCTTGAGATCATATCTCCGGTAGTTTGTCCTTGTCTTCTTTGATGACATCCTGAAGTACAGCAAAGATTGGTCCTCCCATTTGGAACATTTGAATAAGGTGATGCACGTCTTAACAGAGCAACGACTAGTAGTTAAGACGTCTAAATGCTCCTTTGGACAAAGATCAATAGATTACTTAGGGCATGTTATTTCCAATCAAGGTGTATCTGTGGAACCCAAAAAGGCAGATGCAATCATGAAGTAGCAAGTACCAAAGAATTCCAAGGCAGTGAAAGCATTTTTGGGTCTTGCGGGGTACTACAGAAAATTTATTAAAGGGTTTGGAGGCTTAGCAGCTCCACTCATGAACCTAATGAAGAAAGAAGGGTTTGGTTGGAATGATACAGCTCAGAGGTCATTTGAGGCACTGAAGGAAGCTCTGTCAACTGCCCATGTTTTAGCTATGCCAAATTTCAGTGAAGATTTTGTGTTGGAGTGTGATGCCTCCGGAAGGGGAATCAGAGAAGTTTTGAAGCAACAAGGCCAACCGATTGTGTCACGACCCGCTTCCCTAAAATGGAGGCGAGACGTGAAAAGGTCCGCACGGGAGTGGAGCGGTGAAGCCCCAAACCCGATAAGCGTCAATTTAGTATAAGCAGGTCCCTGTAATTGCAATCGAAACAACAACAACAATAATAATAGTATGAGACGGATATGAAATACCAATCCCAAAGTTTGTCCACAAAATATCCAACATCACAGAAAAGCCACCAGGCTAAAAGAAAGAGTCTAAGGGCTCAGAACAAGGCCAAACAAAAGCAACATCAGAACAGAGTAAAGGTGCTACGCACCGACAACAAAACAACTGCCTAACAAAAGTAAAACACAACGAAGACACTAGGACTGGTCCCCAGTGTCCACGTACTCCCTGTCCAACACGGGCGCAAGCTCGGCGTCCGCAAACACCTCACCCTCAGCAAGCAACTCAGGCTCAAGGTCTAACATGCGTCACCCAAAAGAGAAAGGGGCACATGTCAGCAAGTCTAAAAAGACTTGGGCAAGGAAACTGAAAGTGACTAACAACCTAGCATTTAAATGTTAAACAATGGCATGGCAATTGAATATGATGCAACAGTTTAGAAGAGAGGCAAGCACTCACGATGTAGCAAAAGCTACCAATTCACTAGTCACTTATCATTAAACACTTATCACTTATCACTTATCACTTAACACTTAGTGCATAGAGAGTCCACTTGCTGGCCAACTCGTTTATCTCTATCACTATCAATCACTTAAAAACTAGAGATTTCACCTGCTGGCCGGAGTGGCTGATCAAGCCAACTCGGGCTCAGTCCGCTTATCTCTTACCCCACCCACATGTGTCGAGCGTTGTGGTTAGCAACTCATTATGCTCGCTTCTGGTCACGAGCCAGGAAAATAAGTGTGTGTATGGCATAGGAGTACACCTAGCCGGTATCCGAGCGTTGGGGTTATCAACTACAGGGCTCGCTTCTGGAACACGAGCCAGGAAACATAGTATTGTAGCGTGTGCTACGCAGTCACGATAAATAATCACTATGCAATGCCATGAACAGATAATTGCGTACCGTTAATGGAATTTAAACGTGACAGGCAAAATGGAATGACATGAACATATTCGCGTACCGTTAATTTAAAGTAAACGTGACATATGAGCATGATGGGGGTGACGGACCAAGCTTCGTTGTCAAGCTAGGTCAATGGCGTCTAAACGGCTATCCTTTCACCGTTTAGTCTCTTTTACGCTAAAGCATGGTAAATGGCCTAAGACATGGCCCAAATCAAGAGATGCAAGTTTCACTTGCCTATCACCGGGGATGACGGTTACGAAGGTTCGTTTCCGCGGATGCTAGCCTACGGGGAATCGCTGATATGGGGAACAATCATCAAAACACAAGTATTTTTATTAGGGTTTCATAAAAATTACAATAGGATATGAAAACAATGGTAGATCGATTTCTTACCGAGAGGAGGCGGAAGAAACACTCTGGGGAACCCTAGGACCAGATCTGGAAGCCAATGGAGAAGTTTGAGGAAACTAGGGTTTTGGGGGATTTGGGGATTTTGATGGGTTTGATGAGATTTTTGGGGAAGATGAGAGGTAGATGGAGTGAATGGATGGTTGGGATGATGGATTTAGGGCTTGGAATGAAGAAATGAAGCTTGGAGGAAGATGGGGGCTGAAGGGGGAAGATTTTAGGGTTTTGGGTCGTGTTGGGGAAGAAGAAAACGTTTGGGTTGGGTTTAAATAGGTTGGGCTGGCGGCTGCCCAGAAATTAGGGTTTTAACACTGGTTAGTCGGTCAAAGAACAACCACTGACCGACTAGTTTGGCAACTAGTCGGTCGGTCGACCAACGCAGACCGACTAAGTGCAAACAGTAACTCCTGAACGAAAATAGGATTCTAGAGTTAGTCGGTCCATGAACAAGTACTGACCGACTAGTTTAGCATCTAGTCGGTCGATGAACGTTCTTAGACCGACTAAGAGTAAACAGTAACTGATACAAAAATAATATGATGAGTTAGTCGGTTCAAGAAGCATTGCTGACCGACTAGTTTACAACCTAGTCGGTCAACCAACGTTCTTAGACCGACTAACGATAAACAGTAACTCCTGAGAAATTTAGAAAGCTAACTAGTCGGTCCAAGAAGGATTGCCGACCGACTGGATCGTCATCTAGTCGGTCGGTGCCCCTTCTTATACCGGCTAATGAGCACAGAAAAGTTTCGATACGGAGCGCGGGGCCCCGGGATCGATTCCTAAGACTCCTAGGCTTGATCTAATAGTAAGATACGACCGTTATGAAGTCCGTCACGAATGACATACTTCGGAATCGACAATCCTAAGGAAGAAACGAGAAAATACGACGAATCGATCGAAAATGAAAGCTACGGAGACGAAAACCACACAGGAGGAGAAAATGCACCAAAACATATATTATATTATAATAAATCCAAATACATGAAAAGCAGTCGTTACATCCTCCCCAACGTAAGAAAAATTCCGTCCTCGGAATTTCCAAAAACTCACGAGTCCGGAAACAAAAGTGGGAAACGCTCTCGCATCTCATCCTCATTCTCCCAAGTAGACTCTCCAGGTGAGCCGTGTCGCCACATCACCCTCACAAGATTGACAATCTTGTTCCGAAGCGACTTCTGACGCCTGTCCAGAATCTGCATTGGATGCTGGTCATACGTCATATCGGGGCGAACGGTAATCTCCAAAAAATCCACCGCATGAGACGGATCGCTAATGTATCGACGAAGCTGCGACACATGGAAAACATCGTGAACTCCTTCCAAAGACGGCGGCAAGGCCAAGCGATAAGCCACCTCGCTAACCCTCTCCAAAACGTCAAACGGTCCAATGTATCGCGGGCTCAACTTCCCACGCTTCCCAAAACGAATCACACCACGATTCGGGGAAATCTTCAAGAACACATGGTCGCCCGGCTGAAATTCCAAAGGACGACGCTTAGCATCCGCCCAATGCTTAAAACGGTCCTGAGCAATTCTCAACCTCTCCCGAATATTCCTGACGACATCCACGGCCTCCACGATCATCTCAGTTCCCAACAACTCCCGATCACCAATGTCATCCCAACTCAATGGCGATCGACATTTCCTCCCATAAAGAGCGGCGAAAGGCGCCATGCCAATACTCGCCTGGAAGCTGTTGTTGTAGGAAAACTCTACCAGATGTAGGTGGTCCTCCCACGAACCCTTGAAATCCAACATGCACGCCCTCAGCATGTCTTCCAAAATCTGAATCGTCCTCTCGGACTGGCCATCCGTCTGCGGATGGTACGCCGTGCTGAAACTCAGACGCGTACCCAAGCTCTTCTGCAAACTCTGCCAGAACTGAGATGTGAACCTCGTGTCTCTGTCCGACACGATACTCACGGGGACTCCATGAAGTCGCACAACCTCCTGCGCGATTCACGTTACATCACTATCCAAACTAGGAAAAGGAAATAAAAACGGAGAGTAAAAGAATTTTACCTCCATATATCTCCTCGCCAGCGCCTCAGTGGACTGTCCCACTCGGAACGGAATAAAATGCGCAGATTTGGTCAACCGATCCACGATTACCCAAATCGCGTCATTCTGCTTCGGACTCCGAGGTAGTCCAGTCACGAAATCCATAGTGATGTGCTGCCACTTCCACTCCGGAATCGGAAGCGGTTGTAGCAACCCGGCCGAACGCTGATGCTCCGCCTTCACTTGCTGGCAAACCAAGCACTTGGCTACACTCCGAGCCACACTCCTCTTCATACCATGCCACCAATAATTCAGACGAAGATCCTGGTACATCTTGGTGCCACCGGGATGCACAGAATACGGCGAACTGTGTGCCTCCACCATCAACTCCTCTCTGATATCCCCAGCAGGCACACACAACCTGGCTCCAAACCTCAGCGAGCCATCCTCATGAATCAAAAAGTCAGTCCGCATACCGGCTTCTACCTGCTCCCGAATCCTTACCAGCTTCGGATCCTCAGCCTGGCCAGCCTTAATCCGATCCACGATTGTCGACTGTACCTGCATGTACATCAATGAAGAAGCCTCTCCAGGAAGAACAATCTCCACGCCAGACTCACAAAAATCCTGATGCAATCTCCATTGCGAGGTCAACATCATCACCGCTGGAAGCCTACTCAAAGCATCTGGAACCACATTCACCTTGCCAGGGTGATACTGCAAATCAATCTCATAATCCGCCATAAGCTCCAACCATCGACGCTGTCGCATGTTGAGCTCCTTCTGAGTGAAAATATACTTCAAGCTTTTGTGATCGGTGAAAATCTTCACTTTCTCACTCAACAGGAAGTGCCTCCAAATCTTAAGAGCAAACACAACGGCAGCCAACTCCAAATCATGCGTCGGGTAATTCTTCTCATGGACCTTAAGCTGACGAGACACATACGCCACAACATGCCCATGCTGATGCAACACACAACCGAGACCCTTGCCAGAAGCATCGTAAAAGATCTCAAATCCACCGCTGCGATCAGGCACAACAAGAATAGGCGCACACGTCAACCTCTCCTTCAGAATACCAAAAGCACTCTCACAATCACCCGACCAAACAAAAGCAACATCCTTCCGCGTCAACCTGGTCATCGGCTCAGCAATACGAGAAAAGTCCTTAATGAATCGCCGATAATAACCGGCAAGTCCAAGGAAACTCCGAACCTCAGATGCTGACGACGGAACAGGCCACTCCCTGATGGCCCTAATCTTCTCGGGATCCACTGAAATACCATCTCCATGTAGGATCCTGTCCAAAACAGAGTTAGGATCGATAATATGAAGTTTAGACTTACGCTTGCGTATGCGGCACGGTAGTCTACGAACTTCGCCTTCGGATTCGCCACGACGGATCGAGTCTTCTCACGAACGGAGTAAGGCTACTAATCCACAATCTAAATCTCTACTTTAGATTAAGAACTTGGATAAGAGGGAGAGAAAGGATTTCTGCAGAGCTTCGCTAGGATGAAGATGCATGCATGAATTTCATGCAAAAAAGGTGTAAGAAATGGCTTACCCTTGGGTCTTATTTATAGCCTCCAAGGTAGTTATTTTAGGGTAAGTTGTTCCTTTGGAACAACTTAATTAAGGTGTACCATGATACATGGCACATTATAAGCTTAAGTTGTACCATATGCATGGTACAACATAAGCTTAAGATATTCCCCCTTTATTAGCCATATGTCGCATGCACTTATGCATATATAATGCGACTTTCCCACTCATCCAGAGATCCTCTCCGCAAGGGAACAGATTCCCTTTGCACATGACTTCGTGTATGCGACGTTCAAGGTCCGTATTCCCTCGTACATCCCCCACAAGGGTGTACAAACGTCTTCCATATCCAACATCTCCCACTCACACTTGAGGGGATTGTAAGAGAACGTCTTTCCCTTAGTTCTTTCATCTATCATACCGAGAAATAGACCGTGCGACCGTCATGCGCGTAGAGTCTGTTGTTGTGCACTTGTTAGAGATACACAACGACCTCGAAGGTGCGAAGTTGAGTAGTTCAACGCATGCTTTACCCTAGATTATTTCTTCACATTTCCTATACTTTATATTCAACAATTGAATCCCATCTGGATCACAATTGGCTGGCCAGCTTTGAATCATTAAAGTCCAAATGTGAATATGAAATCAATCTTCCTCTTCTTGCGAACCTTCTGATCTTGACTTGATTCGCTTTTCCAACGTGCCCCGCCGAGCCGAATTATCATAGCCCATAAGTAACACGCTAAGATAGCGATCATCTCGTCAAATCTAAAGGAACCAATTAGAGTCCTTGAGGGTAAGAGTTAAGACCCGTATGGCCTTTGAGTCTCACATAATAGCAAACACTATTGCTACTAACTCAGTGGTCGAAATGCATACGTGGTATGAACACGTATTACAACATCACTCCTTTCCCAGGGAGAGTATGTCTTAATGATGTTGTACGGATGAAAAGATCAGACACCACAGTGCCTATCTTTTTGAGTCCCTTTACTACTCGTGAAATATTCACGGACTCTCATCCTGCATAAGACAGATAGGATTTAAAAATCCTACGAGATCTCTTTCAAATATCCTTGTGATACAGATCTCAGATCTTTTGTAAGCATCCATATGATGCAGATCTTTCATTCGACTATCTTGTTTAAGTCATGACTCTAAATCATTCGTCTAATTATTTTGACTTTAAACTAGTCTCATCTCTATCTTATCCATCTGATAAGATAAGGCGGTTGCTCATGTGAGAGAGCCAACCTTTATCTGTCCGACATACACACAATTCAGCTGAGATTTCAAAAATGTACACAAACATTTCTTAAGAAATTCATATGCAATGTTTGAAAAAGAACTTATTCTTTTATTAAATTTGATCTTTCTTAGACATGGGAATATATATTGGTACAACTCAGCTCATACGCAATCCTTGGGATGATAAGTGTTTATAAAACACATTTCTGGGGATCGCTTTCGTAAGCTGATCCTCTATCATCTCATGCGTAGATATGTACCTTATGTCTACCTTCTTGGTTTTATCATAGTCTTTTGCAAATCTGCAGTTCCTTTAAGATACTGCATTATCCTCTTAACCGCTTTCCAGTGTTCTTGCCCTGGGTTGGATTGGTAACAGCTTACCATTTCCAACGGTAAAACAGATGTCCGGTCTCGTACACACCATAGCGTACATAAGACTATCAACTGCACTGGAATATGGAACTTTTTCCATAATTTCCTTTTCCTTTTGGTTCTTTGGACACGATTCCAGATATAAATTATCGCATATGCTTATATGAATATCAATGGACTTGCAGTCCTGCATATTAAATCGTTCTAGAACCTTCTTTATATAAGTCTCCTGTGAAAGAGAAAGAAGTTTCTTCGAACGATTCCTTGAAATCTTAACTCCAAGGATATATGCGGCTTTTCCTATGCCTTTCATCTCAAATACTGATGAAAGCCAAGCCTTGATACTCATCACAAAGCCCTTGTCATTTCTGGCTATTAAAATGTCATCTACATATAGAGACATGATAATATACTTGCTTTTAATCCTCTTGATACATACTCAGTTATCTTCATCAAGCATGGAAAAATCCATTTGATAAGACAACTTCTTGAAATCGTATATACCATTGCCTCGAGGATTATTTAAGACCATATATGGACTTACGAAGTTTACAAGCCTTATGTTCGTTTCCTTCTTTTACAAACCCTGTTGGTTGTTCCATATAGATCTCCTCGTCCAATTCTCCATTGAGAAAGGCAGTCTTTACATCCATCTGATGTAATTCGAGGTATAAGCAAGCTACTATTGCCAGAATCATGCGAATCAAGGTAAAATGCACAACAGGTGAGAAGGTCTCTTCGTAGTCTATACCTTCCTGTTGCGTAAAACCTTTCGCGACAAGGCGAGCTTTATATCTGTCAATAGAGCCATCAGCCTTATGCTTGATCTTGAGAACCCATTTGTTCCCAATTGCTCTATGTCCTCTGGGTAAGTTAACTAAGTCCCAGACTTGGTTAACTCACATGGATTTCAATTCCTCCTTCATCGCTTCCATCCATTTGTCTTTCGCAGGGCATGATGCGGCCTGTTTGAAAGTAGCAGGCTTGTCATCATCTTGTAGTAAAGTCATAAAGGTTTACCTCAAATCTTAGAGGAGCCAACCTTGTACGACTACTACGTTGTATTTGAGATTTCTTCAAGTCCTTGTTGAATCGAATTTAGATCAATTCTAATATCACTCCCACTTGGAATGACGTTAGAATTGCTCCCACTTGGATCATTATTCCCGTATGGAATAGGATAATCGTCATTCGTATAATCCATTGGTGAAGGTTGAAACGTATTTTCGTTTTCACCAAGAATTCTCCCACTCGAATGAGGTAATCCTTCTTGATCATAAATCTCAAATAAAGATAAGTCCTGACTTATCTCGCCCTGTCTTGGAAACTCGTTTTCCAAGAAGGTGACATCCCTCGACTCAAACTCAATTAGCCCACCATTGTCTTCCTGACTAACAAAAATATAACCTTTGGAGTTTTCTGCGTATCGTATAAAGATACGTTTCCTTCCCCTTGGCCCAAGTTTGCCATACTTATGGGAGAAAATATGTGCGTAGAATGCACAACCCCAAGGTTTCAAAATGTTTAAGTCAGGAGACCTTTGGTTCCACAACTCATAAGGAGTGGAGTTAACTGATTTCGAGGGTACGCGGTTCAAAATGAAAGCGGCCGTCAATAATGCATCACCCCAAAAGGTGATTGGCAAGTTAGCTTGCTCCATCATTGAACGGACCATTTTTCATTAAAGTCCAATACCTCCTTTCTGCAAAACCAATTTGTTGAGGAGTATAAGGCATAGTTACCTGATGTACTATGCCTTTTTCATCACAAAGTTCCTTTAAACTTGTTGACTGATATTCACCGCCCCTATCGGTTCGCATGACCTTAATCTTGCGATCTAATTGATTCTCCACTAAACTCATATAGTTTTTAAAGCAGGTTTAGTGCTTTCACTTTGTGGGATATCAAATAGATATGACCGAATCGGGTGAAATCATCAATAAAAGTGATGAAAAAATAGGACCTCCCGCGTCTTGTCTTGACATTCATCGGACCACATATGTCCGAATGGATAAGCTGTAATGGAACCTCGGCCCTTGTGCCGGTTCCAAACGGCTTGCGACAAGATTTCCTCACAAGGCAATGTTCGCAGGTCGACATTTCAACCTTTGAAACATTGGATAGAAGGCAACGTTTGGCAATTCTATCCATACGCTTTGGTCCAATATGACCAAGCCTTGTGTGCCAACAAATTATATTAGACTCATTAGTCAAAGAATTTGTCACAAGGAAATTTTCATTACATGAGGAATTTATACATTGTACTTATTACAATAAATCCTTTGAAAAACAAACCCAGTACCAATAAAGGAATTATTACAAAAATAGGTCCATATTACAATCATGAAGGAACCAACTATAACCAAGACCCATTAAATTGACCACTGTATTAATATTCCTTTGAATACATAGAATGAAGTGAACATCATAAAGTAGGAGAGTGTGGCCGTTGTCCAAGTCTAGCTTGCAATTCCCAACGCCTTTCTCTACAACACGTGAGTTGTTTCCTACATTGATCCACTTCATTCCTTGGGGTATCCGGTGATACTCCACGAAGGACCGTCTGTCCTTTGCTATGTGGTCGGTGGCACCTGAATCAATTATCCCAAAATGGATTAGATTCCACAAGAAATATTGAACTAGAAACACATATGTTACTAGTATTACAAGTTACCTCGTCACTTCCACTCGTACACGAACGAGCATAGTGACCGAGCTTGTTGCACTTGAAGCACTTGATCCTTTTCAAGTCTTTCTTATTGTGCCATTTCTTGTGCCCACCCTTATGTTTCGGTTCCTTGGTAGACTCAGGTTGCTTATTACGTTCATTAGAAGACTTCAAACGATCTTTACGTTTCTTTCCCCCATGCGAGGAACTAGCAACCATGTGCACTTCTGCACTTGGCTTGGCAGCCACAAGCCGCTCTTCCTCTAATTCGAGGTGCTTGGAAACGTCGCTGAAGGTCTTGATGCTCTCATTGTGAGTGAGATGCATTTTCATTTGGTCCCACCCATTTGGTAGGGAACGTATGACTGCTTGGATTTGTTGCTCATCCGTGAGCACATGACCTGCGTCTTTTAACTCTGATATAAGGTTCGCCATATGTCGCAGATGTTTCCCCATGGAATGATCTGGACGTTTCTTATATGTATCGAACTTTATAGTTAAGGCGCGAAGTTTGGACACCGATGTGCCACCGAACTTCTCCTCTAGCTTGGACCATATGTCCATGGCTAGGTCATGTTCTCGGAAGATGCGCATTATGTCATCAGCCATACTGCTTAATAACGTAATGCGCGCTATCTTATTCTTCCGAGACCAAGCATCAAAAGCTTCCTTGTCTCTTCGGTGTTGGGCCGTAGTGCCCAACTCCGGTTCAATCATAACGTTCTTTAGAGTTTCGAGCACTTCTTGCTCCTCTAGAACGTATTGTATCTTAATGGACCAAAGTTTGTAATTATCGCCGTTGAGTTTTTCACCTTTGTTTAACTCAGCGACGATATTCTTTGAAGCGGAAGACATTTTACTTTTAAAATGCTGCAAAAGACATAAAAACCGAAGGTTCGATCAAAAACACATTGCATAAAATTCTTAAAATATAATTCCCACTTGAAATTATATTATATTTGATAAGTTACTTTCGAAAAATATTGAAGATGTTGTTCTAGAATCGAAAAGGTCTCTTTGATTCCAATCACCATCTAGAACAACCTTCAATATTCCCCCATCACTTATCAAACAATAGTACTCTTATAGTACTAGCAGCGGAAAAACGAGTTTGAAAACGTATTTTTCAAATATAATTCCCACTTGAAATGGTAATAGAATATCCCATATGGATAGTTCTAAAATCAACTCCCACTTGGAATGATATTATAATTTGATAAGTTACTTTCGAAAAATATTGAAGATGTTACTCTAGAGTCGGAAAGGTCACTATGTTTCCAATCACCATCTAGAGTAACTTTCAATATTTCTCCCTCACTTTATCAAATGTTAGTACTCTTATAGTACTTTGCAGCGGAAAAACGTTTTTGAAAAAACGTATTTTTCAAAAATTTAAAATACATTGGCTAATCTCCGTAGAGTAGAGCACAACGTCATAAGTACATTGGCTAATCTCCGTAGAGTAGAGCACAATGACATGGCTAATCTCGCATGAAGTAGAGCACTAAGGCTAATCTTCAAGGAGTAGAGCACAATTTCATAAGTACATTGGCTAATCTCCGTAGAGTAGAGCACAATGACTTGGCTAATCTCGCATGAAGTAGAGCACTATGGCTAGTCTTCAAGGAGTAGAGCCCAAAGAAAAACTTCATTAAAACGTTAGTCCCGTATGAACTAGTCGGCACTGTGGTTAGCCCCGTATGGACTAATCGACACATTCGAGTTTGACCAAGGCCTTTTGTTACCCCGTATGGGTCATTTGGCAAATTTGCAATCGACCCAGACCTTCTGTCGGATTGGTCGACCAAAAACACCAAATTGGTCGACCAATTTTTTTTGGTCTTGCAACTTCTTCCCGGCCAGGGCCTCTGCCCTGGCCGGGGCTTGGCCAAGGGCCGGCCAGGGCCTCTGCCCTGGCCGGCCAAGGGTCTTGGCCCCCTCGGCCAGGGCCTCTGCCCTGGCCGAGGCTGGCCATGGCCGGCCAGGCCCTGGCCGAGGCCAGGGCATTGGCCCTGGCCTCTGCCAGGGCCGGCCAGCCGGCCCTGGCCCCTGCCAGGGCCGGCCAGGCCCTGGCCGAGGCCAGGGCGCCGGCCCTGGCAGTGGCCAGGGCGCCGGCCCTGGCCTCTGCCAGGGCCGGCCTGGCCAGCCAGGGCCGGCCCTGGCCTCTGCCAGGGCCGGCCAGGCCGGCAGGCCTTGGCCAAGGCCGGCCATTGCCGGCCTGGCCTTGGCCGGCCACTGCCGGCCTGGCCATGGCCGGCCATGGCTTGGCCATGGCCGGTCATGGCCAAGGCCATTTGGCATTGGCCGGCCATGGCCCCTTTGGCCATGGCCGGCCACCCCCTTTGAACGGGGTTGCCGCACATACTCCTCCCCCTTGATGGGGTGGTCGCCGGTGGTTATTGGCCGTAGCCAACCCCCTCCGCAAGTGGAGGGGGGGTGCATAGCCTTCATAGCCCATTTGGCCATGGTGCACATGCACCAATTTCCTCTTACCTGATGGAAATAAATACCATCATATTCCTCGATGAAGCACCCGTTCGTCGATGAAGCACCCGTTCGTCGAGAAATTAGTTATTTCCTAATGGCCGTGTGCCAAAAATGAAAAATAACATACTACGTGAACGGTCGGTTCTTCCCGTCACGGAGAGTTCCTACCATATCCGTAATGATAGGAGACCCTAACGTGAAAAGAACAACCGCTGCGTTCTCTCCGTCACGAAGCGTTCCTACTATATCCGTAATAGTAGGAGACCCATTCGTGAAAAAGACAACGACTCGTTCATAGTTTCGACGGGGCGGTGGTTTGACCAGGGCGAACCCATATGGCTTTGATACCAATGTAGGATCCTGTCCAAAACAGAGTTAGGATCGATAATATGAAGTTTAGACTTACGCTTGCGTATGCGGCACGGTAGTCTACGAACTTCGCCTTCGGATTCACCACGACGGATCGAGTCTTCTCACGAACGGAGTAAGGCTACTAATCCACAATCTAAATCTCTATTTTAGATTAAGAACTTGGAAAGAGGAAGAGAAAGGATTTCTGCAGAGCTTCGCTAGGATGAAGATGCATGCATGAATTTCATGCAAAAGGTGTAAGAAATGGCTTACCCTTGGGTCTTATTTATAGCCTCCAAGGTAGTTATTTTAGGGTAAGTTGTTCCTTTGGAACAACTTAATTAAGGTGTACCATGATACATGGCACATTATAAGCTTAAGTTGTACCATATGCATGGTACAACATAAGCTTAAGATATTCCCCCTTTATAAGCCATATGTCGCATGCACTTATGCATATATAATGCGACTTTCCCACTCATCCAGAGATCCTCTCCGCAAGGGAATAGATTCCCTTTGCACACGACTTCGTGTACGTGACGTTCGAGGTCCGTATTCCCTCGTACATCCCCCACAAGGGTATACAAACGTCTTCCATATCCAACACTCCAGTCACCACATGCCCGAGAAAAGCAACTCGATCCAGCCAAAACTCGCACTTCGAAAACTTAGCATACAACCGATGCTTCCTCAAAATCTCCAACACCGTCCTTAAGTGCGAGGCATGCTCTTCCTCCGACTTCGAATAGATCAGAATGTCGTCGATGAAGATAACGACAAACTTATCCAAAAAGTCGTAGAAAATCAGGTTCATCAGATTCATGAAAACTGCGGGCGCGTTAGTTACGCCGAAGGGCATAACCACAAACTCATAGTGTCCATACTTCGTCCTGAACGCTGTCTTCGGAACATCATCCTTCTTCACCTTCAACTGATGGTAACCACTCCTCAAATCCAATTTAGAAAACACCCTCGAACCTCCAAGCTGATCAAAAATATCATCGATGCGAGGCAACGGGTATTTATTCTTAACGGTCACCGCATTCAATCCCCGATAGTCCACGCACATGCGACGCAAACCATCCTTCTTCTTAACCAGCAACACCGGTGCTCCCCACGGAGACACACTAGGATTAATATAACCCTTCTGCAACAGCTCATCCAACTGCTTCCGCAACTCTTCCAATTCTGCAGGTGCCATACGATACGGCGCCTTCGAAATCAGCTGCGCACCTGGAACAAGATCGATAGAAAATTCCAAAGCTCGATCAGGCGGCAAACCAGACATCTCCTCGGGGAAGACGTCACCAAAATCACGCACCACAGCTGGCCACTCCAGCTCCATCTGCATAGCCACAGCCTCCACCGGCCTGGCCCGAAATCTGACAGGACCAAGCGAACTGCTACCACGACTGAACTCGAACACTGGATGTCCGGGAATCTCGAATACCACCTTCTTCCTCATGCAGTCGATCGTAGCATAGAAGCTCGCAAGCCAATCCATCCCAAAGACCGCATCGTAGTTGGTGATGTTGTGGATAATAAAATCAGCATAAAGCTCATGTCCACAAACCACCACAGAGCAAGGACTGCATCCACGATGCACCGTGACTACTCCATTCCCTGTAACGATGTTCCAACTCTTGGAGAGAGGGGACATCGACAAGGAATGCTTCTCCACGAAGCTCTGGGCCAAAATGCACATCGATGCACCAGAGTCAAAGAGGACTCGGGCAGGGAACGTGCAAACCAAAACCACACCTAACAAACAGTCTAATCAATCAAATCTTACTCTAGCAACGCCATACACAAGCATTCACATAATTTAACAATCAATTAATTAAGGAAGGAACAATCTAGATCGAAAGTTACCTGCAATGACCTCATCCATGGCCAAAACCTCCTCCTCAGTCATCAGAAATGCATGCCTCCTCGGCGGAGCGGCCTGGTGAAAAGCCTGCTTCTGCGGAACGAGGGGCACCCCACGACCAGCGGGCACCGGGGCTCTCTGCTGCAACGGCGGGGCAGCAATAGGTGTCCTCCAAGGTTGCTTCAACCTCGGGCACTCCCGGATAGCATGGGCGGGATCTCCACAGATAATACATTGCCCCAAGAACTTCCTACACGATTCCTTGATATGGCCCTCCTTGCCACAGAAATGGCAAGTCCTCCGAACAGGCCCTCCTGGCCTCTTAAACTGAACAGGCGGGTTCGGCCTGAATCCAGACCTAACCACAGCTCTCGCCTGTTCCAAAGGCCACTTTCCAGCACCAACAATAGACCCCTTCCTCTGGTTCACAAGCAGTTCCTGCCTCTTGGCAGCGACCAAAACCTTCTGATAAGATTCCCGGTCAGAAGAGGTCACAAAGCTCTGGAGCTCCGAAGCAAGTCCCTGCAGGAACCTCTGAGCTCTCTCCTCAGCGTCCTGCACCATCTTCGGCGCAAACCGACTCAGCCTCATGAACTCCTGGTGGTACATGTCCACCGACGAGTTCCCCTGCTTCAGATCGATAAAACGCTGCAGCATCTCTTCCCTGGCAGCCTTCGGGAAGAACTCACCATCAAATCTGGCCTTGAAGGTAGCCCAGACGATCGGCCCCACTAACATCTTTTCTTCAGCATCCCACCAGTTCCTGGCGTTACCTTTAGCTGGCGCTTCGCCAAGTCAACCCAACTAACCTCGTTGACCTTGGACATCTTCAGATTGTCCTCGATATTCCTCACCCATTCATCAGCAGCTAGTGGACCTTCGGTTCCATCAAAATATGCGGGACCCAGCTCTCTGAACTGCTTCGCCCCAGGCTCAGGGCGAGGGGCTTCCACCACCCGAGCAGCTCGAGTCACCGGAGCATTCTGCACCTGCAGGAGCACACCCTGCTGAACTTGCATCATCTGCAACATCATCCGCATCATCTCTCCATTAGTGGGCTCCCGCTCAGGCTCCTCGTCATGAGGGGGTGCACCACTACCACCACCACGGGTGATTCGCCTTCCTGCCATCTAGTGACGCAGAAAACGAAACAATTAGACTCATAGCTTAGGGCTCAGATGTCGAACTTATTTGTTGGACAATCTTGCATTATTATTGTTATCCCGATAATCGTAGTTACAGAGGACCTGCATGGGCCACCACTAAAACCTGTCACGACCCGCTTCCCTAAAATGGAGGCGAGACGTGAAAAGGTCCGCACGGGAGTGGAGCGGTGAAGCCCCAAACTCGATAAGCGTCAATTTAGTATAAGCAGGTCCCTGTAATTGCAATCGAAACAACAACAACAATAATAATAGTATGAGACGGATATGAAATACCAATCCCAAAGTTTGTCCACAAAATATCCAACATCACAGAAAATCCACCAGGCTAAAAGAAAGAGTCTAAGGGCCCAGAACAAGGCCAAACAAAAGCAACATCAGAACAGAGTAAAGGTGCTACGCACCGCCAACAAAACAACTGCCTAACAAAAGTAAAACACAACGAAGACACTAGGACTGGTCCCCAGTGTCCACGTACTCCCCGTCCAACATGGGCGCAAGCTCGGCGTCCGCAAACACCTCACCCTCAGCAAGCAACTCAGGCTCAAGGTCTAACATGCGTCACCCAAAAGAGAAAGGGGCACATGTCAGCAAGTCTAAAAAGACTTGGGCAAGGAAACTGAAAGTGACTAACAACCTAGCATTTAAATGTTAAACAATGGCATGGCAGTTGAATATGATGCAACAGTTTAGAAGAGAGGCAAGCACTCACGATGTAGCAAAAGCTACCAATTCACTAGTCACTTATCATTAAACACTTATCACTTATCACTTATCACTTAACACTTAGTGCATAGAGAGTCCACTTGCTGGCCAACTCGTTTATCTCTATCACTATCAATCACTTAAACACTAGAGATTTCACCTGCTGGCCGGAGTGGCTGATCAAGCCAACTCGGGCTCAGTCCGCTTATCTCTTACCCCACCCACATGTGTCGAGCGTTGTGGTTAGCAACTCATTATGCTCGCTTCTGGTCACGAGCCAGGAAAATAAGTGTGTGTATGGCATAGGAGTACACCTAGCCGGTATCCGAGCGTTGGGGTTAGCAACTACAGGGCTCGCTTCTGGAACACGAGCCAGGAAACATAGTATTGTAGCGTGTGCTACGCAGTCACGATAAATAATCACTATGCAATGCCATGAACAGATAATTGCGTACCGTTAATGGAATTTAAACGTGACAGGCAAAATGGAATGACATGAACATATTCGCGTACCGTTAATTTAAAGTAAACGTGACATATGAGCATGATGGGGGTGACGGACCAAGCTTCGTTGTCAAGCTAGGTCAATGGCGTCTAAACGGCTATCCTTTCACCGTTTAGTCTCTTTTACGCTAAAGCATGGTAAATGGCCTAAGACATGGCCCAAATCAAGAGATGCAAGTTTCACTTGCCTATCACCGGGGATGACGGTTACGAAGGTTCATTTTCGCGGATGCTAGCCTACGGGGAATCGCTGATATGGGGAACAATCATCAAAACACAAGTATTTTTATTAGGGTTTCATAAAAATTACAATAGGATATGAAAACAATGGTAGATCGATTTCTTACCGAGAGGAGGCGGAAGAAACACTCCGGGGAACCCTAGGACCAGATCTGGAAGCCAATGGAGAAGTTTGAGGAAACTAGGGTTTTGGGGGATTTGGGGATTTTTATGGGTTTGATGAGATTTTTGGGGAAGATGAGAGGTAGATGGAGTGAATGGATGGTTGGGATGATGGATTTAGGGCTTGGAATGAAGAAATGAAGCTTGGAGGAAGATGGGGGCTGAAGGGGGAAGATTTTAGGGTTTTGGGTCGTGTTGGGGAAGAAGAAAACGTTTGGGTTGGGTTTAAATAGGTTGGGCTGGCGGCTGCCTAGAAATTAGGGTTTTAACACTGGTTAGTCGGTCAAAGAACAACCACTGACCGACTAGTTTGGCAACTAGTCAGTCGGTCGACCAACGCAGACCGACTAAGTGCAAACAGTAACTCCTGAATGAAAATAGGATTCTAGAGTTAGTCGGTCCATGAACAAGTACTGACCGACTAGTTTAGCATCTAGTCGGTCGATGAACGTTCTTAGACCGACTAAGAGTAAACAGTAACTGATACAAAAATAATATGATGAGTTAGTCGGTTCAAGAAGCATTGCTGACCGACTAGTTTGCAACCTAGTCGGTCAACCAACGTTCTTAGACCGACTAACGATAAATAGTAACTCCTGAGAAATTTAGAAAGCTAACTAGTCGGTCCAAGAAGGATTGCCGACCGATTGGATCGTCATCTAGTCGGTCGGTGCCCCTTCTTATACCGGCTAATGAGTACAGAAAAGTTTCGATACGGAGCGCGGGGCCCCGGGATCGATTCCTAAGACTCCTAGGCTTGATCTAATAGTAAGATACGACCGTTATGAAGTCCGTCACGAATGACATACTTCGGAATCGACAATCCTAAGGAAGAAACGAGAAAATACGACGAATCGATCGAAAATGAAAGCTACGGAGACGAAAACCACACATGAGGAGAAAATGCACCAAAACATATATTATATTATAATAAATCCAAATACATGAAAAACAGTCGTTACAGATTGCATATTCAAGAAAAAGCTCACAAGGAACTTGATGTTATCAACATATGAGAAAGAACTGCTGGCGATAATTCTAGTAGTGACAAGGTAGAGTCAATATCTAATGGGACGAAGATTCACCACCCGCACTGATCACTAGATCTTGATACATTTACTTGACTAGAGGTTGCAACAAGGATTGCAAAGCAAGTGGCTCATGAAGTTGCAATATTACAACTATAGAGTGGAGTTCAAGACTGTAAAGAATAATAGAGCTGCTCACAGTCTATCAAGGGAAGTGGACAACCGTGCTAATACGAAAGATGGTTTTTGTTCAATATTCCACATATCTGCTCCATAGTGTGATTGGATACATGACATCAAGCACATGGTGAGCAGTGATCCATACTTTGAGAAAATTGAAGAAAAGATGCAACAAGAGAACTCTCTATCGCAGAAGTACACTAAGATTGGTGGGGTCTATTACTATAAGGGCCGAATTCTAGTCAGCCCAATCTTAAGAGAGCTTCAACAAACTTTGCTTCAAGAATTTCACAATTCTATAATAAGAGAACACTCTGATGCCTTGAGGACATTACACAGATTGAGGAAGTCATTTCTCTGGGTGGAAATGAATGGAGATGTTCGACAATTTGTCCGAGAATGTGAATTTTGCCAAAGAAATAAGGCATAGAACGTGGCTTCCCCTGGTCTTCTTTAGTCTTTACCTGTGCCAGATCAAATATGGGATATCATTTCCATGGATTTCATCATTGGATTACCACTGTGCAATGGATATTGTGTGATTTATGTTGTGGTGGATTGTTTGCTGAAATACACCCACTTCTTTTGCATCAAGCACCCCCTTACAGCGAAGGTCGTGGCCCAAGTTTTTCTAAAAGGAGTTTTAAGCGCCATGGAATTTCGACTACTATTGTGAGTGATAGTGATGCGATCTTTACCAGTCTGTTTTGGACTGATCTTTTAGGATTGTAAGACACTACTCTCACTCATAGTTCATCATATCATCCACAAAGTGATGGCCAGATTGAAGTAACTAACCACAGATTGGAGTGCTATCTCCAATGCTTTTGTTGTCATAAGCCTAAGGAGTGGGTAAAATGGTTGCTATTGGATAAGTTCTGGTTTAATTCTACTTGGAAGAGTTCAATGCAAATGACTCCATTCGAAGCTTTATATGGAAGATCTGCTCCTACCCTCATTTCTTATTTACCTCACACTTCTCAAGTGGAAGTGGTGGAATATGCTCTGTTCACAAGGGAGGTGGCTCTGCAAGGGACAATCTCGAGAAAGCAAGAGACCGAATGTGACGGTATGTTGATAGACACCGAAGTGCACGCAGTTTTCAAGATGGTTATTGGGTCTATTTGAAATTACAACCATATAGGCAGATCATCATAGCTATAAGGAAAACTCATAAGCTATCTCCAAAGTACTATGGACCATATAAAGTTATGGAAAGGATTGGGGAAGTCGCCTACAAACTTGAGCTACCCGATTCAGCCTACATATATTCGGTGTTTCATGTCTCCAAGCTGAAGAAGAAGGTGGGCGTCCGAACAGTTGTACAAATCACTCAACCCAGTTATATAGAGGAGATTATAGAAGAACCAGAATCCATCCAAGATCACAGAGTGATCAAAGAACACAGAGCCTTGGTGTCTCAGGTTCTCATCAAATGGAAATAGAGGCATGTAGATGATGCTACTTAGGATTCGTATTGGGATATGGTACGGAGGTTTCCTGTGTTTGACCTTGAGGCAAGCTCTCAAAATGGGGGAGGGATTGGTTAGAGCCCAAGTCACCGAAGTTACCAAAGTTCGGTTGGAAGACGACGACGGCCAGATAAGCAAAATGGCAGAAGTGGCTGAGCTGAATGAGTTTGAATATCCACCATCAGATACGAAGCAACAACATATCGTGTCATCCGAAGAAATTCTAAATCCAAGGTGCTCAGTCGAAGGGGAGGATTTAATCTTAGCCATCAATCTCAATTAAATGGTGGGACCGATCGTTAGAGCCGTTGGGGGAATTCTCAACGAATTGAAGAGCTATTGTGGACCCGTTGCCAGATGTTCGACGAAGTTGCTAGCTGTTCTTGCTGCCGAGAGCTGTGTCTTCTCCTGCCATCTGACCAGGTTGTTAGACTGTTGCAACCACCGTCTACTGACGAATACGAAGTTAGTTATTGTAGTCTGTTAGTTGTAAGAGCTATAAATTCTGGGCTAGTGTAAGAGATTGGCATGAATGATCAATCTGAGAATTTTCCTCACATTTTTTCTTGTTTTCCTTCATTTTTTCTACTATCAATAAAATTCTTCTTGTGGATTTTCGCCATTATTTTCGGAATCTTGAGTTGAAGCTTTGTTGAAGATTGGGCCTTCAACAAAAGGACAAATCAGGATTAATAGAAAATGCTCGATGAAAAGATTGGTCCTAGATAGATGTTACATAACATCTTGAAGAGATCGATTGTTGAGTAGTTGTAATTGATCTTGACGTCAAGATACCGATGTTCAGAAAAATGTGTATGTATATAATGGCCATGTGGTTGTTGATGGATGAGATTCGTGACAAGTTAGGGACAACTATATCCCAAAATTTTTGATCTAACAGAGGATGCTGATCGTGTCCTTCAAAATGGTTCATTGTCCTTCCGTAAAAATTACATAGTTACCTAATATTGCAAGGCAAATGTGCATGCTTCCTTATATGGTTTCTACTTTGTTAGGTAAAGAAGTTGTATATAATTGGCATTGATTGTATGTAACTGTAAATGAGTCATCATGATATGTTATTAGTTGTATATATAGCATACCATATAGAGATTTTAGAAGTTTATATAATATGTATATTTGTTGACTTGCTTTTTGGTCACCACGTCAAGTACAATAAGGTTACAATGTGGTCTGTAGTAGATGGTTTACGATTGACAAAGGTTGGATGAGCTATCCTTGAGTTGATCGGGCTCAGTTCGATTTGTTGGCCGTTGATCGGGCACTGAGCAAGCTGACCTGGGCTGGTAAGTCATAATATGAGATGTGGGAGCCAAGTCTAGGCTATCTTCAAGCTGCACCCTATGGTTTAAGTCAGGTCAGATCTATTGAGAGCAAATCCGAGCTATATCTAAATTGATTCCCCTAGCTCTGAGCTATCTCTGATAGGCTCGAATGGTCCTCTACTGGTCCGAGCTATCCTTGCTAATCCTAGGATATCTCTGCTAAGCCAGAGTGATCTTTGAGCTATTTCTTGGACTCCTTTCTGCTTTCTTCAACATGAAGGGCCTAGAGGAGCCCATCAGGTGGGGTCAGATCTTCCCTTCAATGCTTAAGTTAGTAGAAGACTCAAGGAGGCTCGTGGTAACTATGTCTGACCTATTGAGAGGTCGTCCGCTAGTTATCGTGTTGAGCTATAGAGGAAATGTATAAGATGGAACAGATACTTAGTGCAAGAGTACTTGATGGTTGATTCTGTGAGAATCCCCTTCTCACTATCATCTGGGAGATTATATATAGGCGTGGATAATGACAGGCATTGTAGAGTAATGTCTGAGTATTTAAGCCCCTGAGCTATTGGCATTAACGACAAGCTCAGTGGTTGGCCATTGAATGCTTTTATGATGGAGTCCAATGGTTGGCTAGGCTGACTCCTTCAATAATGGAATGGTTTGCCTCTGATGTTTGCTATGCTGAGTATATGGGCTTTTCTAGGCCTATTCGCTACATGAGCCTAGGGCCGGCCCTATGCTATATCAATTGTCCCCATCTCCTAAGCTTAACCGATACGCTGGTTGAGGTTGGGTGATGTAAGATGTATTGATTGGACAGGCACATCAGTTGATGCGGTGCAATTAATTTTGGCTATCAGAGCACCAAACCCTATAAATCTCCTGCCAAGAGAGCACAGAGTTTGAAGCATTGGAGCTATGAGATGGAAACACATGTCCGAATCAAATGGCTGAGCTCGTCCTTAAGGGACGTTACTCTGGTTAAATAGAGGATCATGGTTAGAGAGAGACAGTCATCTGACTTCTTTTTATCTGTTTAGGTTTACCTCGTTTGAGTGAGGTAGTCCTCTTCACTGTTCCTCTGCTCTTCTTCTTATCCTTTCTTGGACTCTGAAGTAGACATACTATGGGCTTAGATGGAATGACCCCAGTAGTATACATATATTTTCTGCAATCTTGAGCTGGCATTAGGCTCAACATCGTAGCGATGGAGATCATATGAAAGTTTCCCAACTCAGGCATCATCTTCAAACAGCTCGCAATGGTCATTTTACAGAGCTCCAGCACAAGATGCTGACCCCGTTGTCATAGAGGAGACCACGTCCACTGCGCCATAGATCACTGAAGTAGTGCCTCCTGAAGCCCCAACTCTCGTTGGCCTCGGCCTCATGATCGTATCTATTCTTTGTGTACGAGCTCTACCTATATCATATGTATGCGTTGTGCTTCCTTTTCATTAATAAAATTTCTTTCATTAAGAAAGAAGTCTTTGCTCGTCTTAGGGAAGCCTCAAGATAGAGTAGGAGACTCGAGATGCTCCAAGTCTTAGGTCAGCACTGGTGCCATAGTTGACCTTGAGAGGTCCGCTAAGATTGATCCCAAATCATATAACTAGATTGGCCTGTGTGGGAATGTACCATGATCGAATAGCCAGATTAGCTCGCGAGGTCTTCTGATAGTGATCCATACCGAACTGAAAATCTGCGCACTTTAGATAAAGTAAAATGGAAGAAACCACTTATGGTATATTCGTTAATATTCTCTTGGATTTATTTGCACGACATGGTAAAATCAGAGAAATCGAAAAGAAATAATAAGAGGGTTTGCCAGATCGACCTGTGATCTTATAGCTAGATCTGCTCATAAGGTAGTGACCTCTGCTCACATTGCCAGCTAGTCTGTGAGGTCTTGACAATAATCCTCGATTATATAGCTAGGTTGACTTACTAGGGGAGTGACACCCTCGACCTACGTCCAACAAAAATCTAGGTAGCTAGGTCGGCCCACGAGAGGAGTGACCCTTGACCTACAGTCGATGCAGAGCTAGGTAGTTAAGTTGTCCCGCAAGAGGAGTGGCTTCCAGACCTACATCTGACAAGAGCTAGGTCGGCTCGTGAAGGGAGTGGCCCCCCGACCTACAGCTGACATAGAGCTAGGTCAGCCCACGAGGGGATTGGCTCCTGAACTATTGGCGACCTGAGGTAGGTCGGCCCACAAAAGGAGTGGCCACCTAACCTACAGTCGACATAGAGCTAGATCAGCCCGTAAGGGGAGTGGCCCCTGACCTTCAGCCAACGTAGAGCTAGGTCGGCATGTGAGGGGAGTGCGCCCCTGACATATACCCAACCATCCCACAAGATCTTCTCATGACGTATCTTGCACACTCCTGAGAAAGTGAAATAGCAAAAGCCATTTATGGTCTTCCCATTAGTGTCCTCTTGGAGTTATCAACTCGGTATGATATAAATTTCTTTGAAATGAAAAAAAAGAGAAGCTGAAATGAAAAACATAAGTGTTTGTTTGGTTTACTTGTTATTTGCTGACAATACCTTTGTGGATGCTCTGCACTCTAAAGATGGATGAGCGCATCTTTGCGAGCTCTTCTGGCCATAGTATCACTGGTAGCTCCATAGGTCGTTCCTGTAGGTCTTCCTTATGGGGCTGTCCTTGTTGGTTGGTCTTACAAGTCATTCCTTAGCACCTCCTCTACCGTCATGTACTACTCTGCTTTGGCAAAGAGTTGGTCCAAGATGTGGGTTGGCCGGTGATGCAGACACTTCATCAGTTCGTCGTATCGAACCCCCTTCTTAATTGCAATGATGATAGCCTCGTCACTGCAACTCTTAATGTTCGGCTTCTCTGAGCTGACACGATTTAGGAAGCTTCTTAGCATCTTCCCCTCTTTCTATATCTCGGTGAAGAGGTGGTCTGAGCTTTGCTGCCTTCTTCTCACTGCCATGAATTACTTACAGAGGTCATGTTCTTGAACGAATCGATAGATCAAATGGGTAAACCATTGTACCACTCCTTCACGACCTTTCGTAAGGTTATTTGGAAAGCTCGACATAGGAACGAGTCAACGACCCCTTGTGTCTCTATCATTCCCTTGTAGTTCTGGACGTGCTCATGTGGATCACCCAAGACATTGTACTTGGCTAGGGCGGGCATCTTGAATTTGAACGGTAGTGGAGCCGATGTGATCTTCTTCTTCGAGGGGGTTTGCTCCTCATCTGAGATATTGGGAGTGCTCAGATGGCAGATGCTGTCTCCCCAAGCTTTCTTCTTGAGGCTTGTATGAGATCGATGCTGAGGTCTATGACCTTGCCCTTGATAGTTCTCTCCATGCCGAATTAATCAAAATAGTGCGGTGGTTCTCAGCTTGGTTGAGAGAGGGCTGCAGTCCCCCTGAGACCAGCTGTTGATGAGATGTGGCTTTTAGTATCACCATCCTGAGCCTCTTCAAGATGAGGAGATATGACGCGCTGTTGTTTCTGTTGCTGGGAGGGATTTGGAATAACTGATGAGCTTATGATTATATAAGGCTACGTGCCTACCAACCGCTGTATCACATCAGTCAGTGCTTGAATGTGGATGTTCACCTCATGCGAGAATGCATAGAACTTCTCCAGAGTCACTAGTTGCAGCTTGGAAAGTCCATGAATGGAGAGGTTATGATCTAAGGGGTGTGGCATAACATATGTCACCCTTATTGTAATGAGCCTTTAATGTCCCTGATTGGAGGGACGAGTCATCGTTGGTATGGCTGAAGATGTGGATGTCGACTCACTTTCCATAGATGGTACCAATTGTTGATGTGATTTTTGGTTACCACATCAAGTAAAATAAGTTTACAATGTGATTTACACTAAATGGTTGTCGATTGAACGAGAGTTGGAAGATCTTTCCCTGAGTAGATCGTGCTTGTTTCGATATGTTGGCCGCTGACTCGGTACTGAGCAAGTTGACTTGGGCTGGTAGGTCATATCTCTGGGCTATCTCTAAGCTGCCCATGTGGTTTAGTTAGGTTGGAGCTAATAAGAGTAGATCTGAGCTATCTCTAAATTGATTCCCCCAGGTCTGATCTCTCTCTGAATGGCTCAAATGGTCCTCTCTTAGTCTGAGCTATTCGCACTAAGCACATGATGTCTTTGTTATGCCCAAGTGATCTCCGAGCTATTTATTGGACTCTTTTCCACTTCCTTCAAGACAAATGGCCAACCACACGAGGAGCACGTCAGGACCTAATCTTCTTTGATGCTTAAGTCAGTTGAAGTCTTAAGGAGGCTTGGGGTAACTATGCCTGACCTGTTAAGAGGTCGTCTGCTAATTATTGTGCCAAGATATAGAGGAAATGTATATGGTGGATCAGATACTTAGGGCAAGAGTATCAGAGGGTTAGTTCTCTAAGAATCCGAGCATTTAAGCTACTTGATTGCCTTGGCCTGAGCTATTTGCATTAAAAACAAGCTCAACGGTTGGCCATTGAATGCCTTTATGATGAAGCCCAACAGTCGGCTGGGTTGTCGCCTTCAATGATGGAATGGTTGGCCTCCGATATTTGCTGGGCCAAGGCTGTAGGCTTTTCTGGATCTATTCGTTGTGTGAGCCTGGGGCCAGCCCTATGCTGTATCATATATCACATTATAAACATTTAGCCAATATGCAAGTATTTTTTCCCCATACTTAAGGTAGCATCAAAGTCATCATCAAATCCAGACACTAATCCTCAATAAAATCTAATCCAACAAGTTAGTTAAAAACCTAGCCATTGTCATCACCTTTTCAAATGACAACTACCGACAACCATGCCTAAATGTAAATCCAACATTGTTTGTAACCATGCACACTAGCCACCATGGTTTCCATGGTTTCCTAAACTCATCCATGGTCTTAGTATCTTCAATCTTGGCATTCTACCAATGCCACTACCAATGCCTACTTGTTTAAGTACAACTCACATTATCTGCCATCTTCATGTCATGGATGATGCTAGATCAATGACTCGTGGTGCTATCCAAGCACAACAATCATCGTCCACTGTAATCTAAACCTACAATTGACATCCACTACCATCATCTCTCAACTTACACTATTAACAATTTGTTACCTTCTAATATCCACATCTCAAACCCTTTTTGATCTTGTATAATGTCTTCGTTCAAATAGTTTGGCCATCATTGATGCTCCAATCCACCACCAAAAGTCGACCATTATTGTCATTACTTTGTCACACAGCTTATGCATACTACCATCTCATAGGTGCCTTAGTCAGCTACCTAAACTTGACCACCATTGTTATCATATTGTTAATGCTGCTCAGGTCTGTCATCATCTTAAGTTACTACTCGTGCCCACTGCATTCTCAAAACCTTAGTTGAAGTCAACAAGCTTATTTTAACTTGTTTGTTCTCAAAAACATGGGCTTATTTGTTATCATCTTTAATTAGGTCCAATTGTAGGATCTGATCAGCAAATCAATCAGGCATGGTTCCTATTACAATTATATTCAGATTTTTTGTTTTTTCTATTTTAAATCAGATCAGTTCGTATCTAATTTGCAAAAAAAATGAGAGTCAAAAAAGAGAAAAATTCAAAAAAATTATTATTCTAATTTTTGTTTCAAGTGCATGTACTTCAATAGATAGGAAATGACTTTATGCCTTTACATTATTTGATGTTTGGCTCCAAGGTGTTAGAAATGATATTGCATACATGCTCTCATAATGCAATATAATATTTGAGCCTTTAAACCATAAGGGCCATGTTTAAGGCATCATCATTGTCTATCGGTATATACCACATCACCACTAACGTAAGATTAGTGTATTCACACTAAATGAGTGTATTATGGCTTATATTACAAGGTATGTTTACATTCCAATGTGCTTGTCTATTGAAAGATTATCCTCATGCTAAGAGTAGTGGTAGACTTTCCGTTGCATGTACATTCAGTTAGTATCAGCTCGAGAGTACCCATTATACTAGGCTCTCTCCAAGAGACAAATAAGGAAAGTCGATCTATTCTAGGGTTCTACTCACTACTCTTTGAATATTAGGAGGAGATGCAAAATATAGATGTTCCAACTCCAGATTCCATCTTCGACTTTATTAAGAAATTTTAGAAGCAATGTGACCATCGTTTCTAGGCTTCATCCTAAGTTCGAGGAACTTATATGTAACTTTATTCTTTATCATCTACTTTCTAATCTTACCGAAGTAGTTGTTGAATTCATTATTGAAGAGATGCTCATGTAGATGTTATTATCTTTACTTTCTGCCCAGCCATCATCATCATCATCTACATTCCGTGCTACACCACATCAAGCTCATGCATATCATGGTCCATTACGAGGTCCACTAATGCACATGTCATAGACTCATAGATTTGCCTCACATATTACCTATAACTTCTATAAGAAACTAGTACACACGCGTGCTGTCTGCTTAGTGTGAGAGCATCGATCAACATGGACCATTTGATTCCAAACCTTAGATTATGATTTTTGTTCCCATAATCAACTTCATCATCCTTAGATATGCTAAACTATATAGCAGTATATCGAAAGACTGAAAATTCAAAATATTCTACAATTAGCATATTATAACCAAGATCTACTGTAATACTTGAAACTAATATTGCTTAAAAGGTCATACCTTTGTGCGGATATTCTTTCACGCTATCCGTGGATCCAAATCTCTTTCGTTGATGACCAAATGCTACTGATCATCCACCTTGGTGCTATAGATGTCGCACATCCATGACAATATTGTCATGATCCACGAGCTCCTCCTGAGCCCGAACTCAACTACAAATCTTTGTAGCTAGGGGTTAGGCGGAGGTAAAGAAAGATCTCCATGTAACACAACTTTAGGCTCGTACATGGACCAATGTGATACTCCTAGCATGTGGGATCATTAGTAGATCACGGATGGGAAGAGAACACCATGTGCATGAGTGGATGTGCATGGGAGACCCATGACTCTCGCATGGAAGAGAGACCCCATGCGTGAGAATCATGGTTAGGATCTAAATGATTGCATGGGGGAAAACACGAGTCTCTTGATCCCGTTTTATGGAGAGAGGAGGTGGAGTTCTACTTGAATCCAACCTTACCCAAAGACACGCAGAATAGGTTTTCTAATTCTATTAGAACTATTGATTTGAATCCAAATCAAATCCTAAAACATAATGGATTAATAAAAACAGAACTCCTATGAATCTCCTAACATTTAGGAATTCAGTTTAGAGTCAAACTATATTAATTTGGGTCGGTTTTAGATCTAACTATTGGATGAAACCAGCACCCAAACGCTTAACCAAAATTCTTTACGCATCTGGATAAATTAGTCAAGAACTAGTCGACTAGTGCCCAATTAGTCGACTAGTGACAAAGCATTAGTCCACTAACCAACTCTTTGTTTTTCCTGTAGGCTGATTAGTCGACTACTGAAGCATCATAAGTCGATAATCATATTTTAGGAGTTTGGTTTGTAGTTTATGCCTCTTTTCTTCATTTTAGAATATTCATTACTCTTTACGACATGCTACTCTCTCTTGATCACAACACTTTGTGATCTGTCCAATACATCACATGTACGTGAAGTTTTATTCCTTCTTTTCTCATGAGAGGTCGTCACCTGTGTGTGACTTTAATATCTCGGTTCTAATGAGCACGATCATATATCATGTTCTAAATACAGCAGATGCACTAGTTACATATACCGAACCCTTGTTATGGAACCGTCGTTGTTTGGTATAGGTTGGGGTCTATATGAACCAAACTCCGGACCGTACAATGATAGATTCAGTTTAGTCTGGTCCCTTCGTCATCACTATGTTACTATAGTGTCTAAGATATAGCTTCCTGTTAAACCCCACTACACCTTATAGCCAGAGTGAAATGCAATACCGTAGTTAGATGTTAGATACAACTTGTTACTCTAACAAGTTTATCGATCTGTCTTGGACAAGGAGTTAACTATGAATCACACTTGAGTCTATGCTACAGTAACTTCGTATATCGTAGGAGACAACTCCCATTTTGATGGCCACTTCCTTTGCATGCTTCCAACTGTGCCTAGTGAGTACCTTGTATTATGCAATGCTGATGTTCTGTAAAAAGCCTAAGTATAACCTTCCATGTGCAAGGACCTTTAAAACATCTCATGTAATAAGGACTACACCTATTGTCACCTGAGAGCTTTCTGTTGACAATCAGAGTATGAACACCGTGCAAAATCATCTCAACGAGTCGTTCATGTGAACATGTCTTACAAGCACATGGAGTTGTCTCATGATGTCTTCATACCGAACAACTATGAGTCCAGCCACTACCGTCCAATGGTTGAGCTCAAGACACAATGGCCTATCCAGAACATTGATATCACTTACTTGCTATTCTAAAGAACATGAACATTTTAGGAGACATTGGGCCTAATTACCATGAAGTCATCATGATCCCATTGTATGTCACTTGCATATCCAAGGCATCTATCCATATAATCATATTGTAACCTCAGATGTGCATGCTCAAATGCATGGGGATTATATAGATAAAGAGGACCAAATAGTTTACTATCATTTTGAAAGATATGTCAATTTCACAAATTGACGTAAGGGCATATATCCCCAATACATACACTGTTAGGTTAGATAACTAATAGCAGAGTGGTCACAAGGTCCGCATAATTAATATGCATATAATCGCATTATTGCATTAAAGAAAACTCAGCATGCAAGACTAGTCATCACATACCCATAAAGCATCACTTCTAAAATAATTTTAAACTCCTTTAAAAATTATTCTAGCATAATCATTCAATTATATAAAATTATCCATGAATTTATTTCCATCAAAATTATGTTAGCAAATAACAATAAATTATGAAAATAAAATTCACAAGTTGAAATTTTCATCTTTTAAAATTTTAAAATCATCCTTATTAAATATTTCTTAAATTTAACAATTGCAATGCACAAAAAAAAAATCTAATCTTTAGCAATTAAATTTTTTTAAAGAAGCATAAAAACATCAATGTGCAACAAAGCTTTGATACCAATGTAATAAAGTTATGCTAGTATTTTTAATCTAATTAGAAACGGCGAAGTGTGGAAAAATCAAAAAAATTTCAAACATAGGAAGGAAGGTAAGATCTACTGTAGAAACCATGAATTAAATGTTGTAAATAAAAACCATACCTTCGTGCAGATATTGATTCGTGATATCTGCAGATCCAAATCTAATTCAATGAAGTCATCTAATCCTTTTCACCAACCAGGTACAGTAGAAGATTCACACTGATGATGTAGCCCTACACGATTCTTGAACCATCTAAGAACTTGAACTCACCCCCACGTGTTAATAGTTTTTGGGAGGAAGGGAAGGAAAATACTTTTTAATTTAGAGAGAAAAATTCAACATTTGGTAAAGCTTGAAATTTTCCTCTTTGATATCTTGGGAAGCTAAGATCTTAGATCTCTAAATTTTCTTGTTGCTTGGATGCTTTTGAATATGGCAAATGATCCCTTTGTATAGCGCTCCTAGAAATCCAAATGCGTAGGAATTTGAATTTGGGTCCAACCATATCCTTAAATCCAAAGGATAAAAGAAATCATTTCATGAACTATTTTAATCCCTTTGTGTTCTAGATTTGAGTCAAATTCTAATCTAAAATCTAGGTGTAATTAAAAGAACAAACTCCTTGAAATCCTACAACTCTTGGAACTTCTAATTCGAGTCAAACTCTCATTTTTTGATTTATTATTAACAATTGGACCAAACCCAAAATCAAAACTTAACCTAAGATCCTACCCTAATTTGACTTATTGTGAATCATTGAACGATGACCTTGGGTGGCCGCCAGCAACTGGCAGCCGCAGTTAGCTTTGCAGGTTGGCCAGTAAGTCACCAGTCACTAGTTGGTCAGTCGCTAGTCGTTGGCTAAATGGTGGTCCAGCCAACTTGTCAGCGACGATGCCTCATCGCGAGTGATGATGTGGCATGTGTTTTGTAGAGTTTTCTAACTTTCTTTTGACTAAAACATTTGTAACTCTTTACGAACATTTTTCACTTGCATTCACAACTCTTTGTGATGTTCTACTCTCTCTCAAATAAGTCAATAACAACTCTTTGTGATCAAACACATATATCTCCTATAATCACCTTCTTTCCTTCGATTTTAACGAGGAGCCATCATCGATGTGAGACTCTAACACCCTTATTCCTACTTTGATAGTGGCTCGATTGTACTCTATGATCGTGTCACTGGTACGATAGACACTAGTTATATATTAAGACAACCTATTTCGAAATCATCATTATCTGGTTAGTATGAGTCTATATTCTCCTCCAAACAAAAACTGAGCATATCAGTGATCACTATCATGTAGTCCAGTCCCTTCATCAAACCTATATCGCTAAGATGTCTAAGGGTATGGAAATCTGTCAAAACCCAGTAACACCTTAATGTCATGAGTCTAGTAAGCCGAACCATATGCTAAGATGGATAAAAATTATTACACTAATAAGTTTGTATATTCTACCTTGGCCAATGATTTACTATGGATCCACAATGGCTCCTTACGACACTGACCTCTTATATCAGAGGAGACAAATCCCGTCGTGACTGGCACCACCCTTCGCATGCTTTTTGGACTATAACCAACGACTACCTAGAAATGATCGTTCTCCTCGTTGGTCGGTAAAAGCCAAAGTATAGCTTCATACATGCAAGGTTCTTTGGCGTGTCTCAGGTCAAGGGAGTAAGCTGCACCAACTACCATTTGCGAGCTTCTATTGACAGTTAGAGTATATTTACCATTTAGAGGCTTCTTGGTGAGCCGTTCTATGAATTTATTCTACAAAAAACACTTTATCTCATGATATCCCCACATCAAGTTCCTATGAGATCAAACACTACTATCGCTATGGTTAAGATCAGTGTATATAGGTCTATCTAGAATATCAATGTCCCGTCTTGATATTTCTACGACCAAGAACATTTTGGATAGCTTAAGTGATCCCTTTCGTCTCATTATCATGATCTGTAATGACTGCTTTTCATGTATCTCGATTTATTATAATATAAAATATGTTTTGGTGGATTTTCTCCTCATGTGTGGTTTTCGTCTCCGTAGATTTCATTTTCGATCGATTCGTCGTATTTTCTCGCTTCTTCCTTAGGATTGTCGATTTCGAAGTATGTCACTCGTGACGGACTTCATAACGGTCGTATCTAACTGTTAGATCAAGCCTAGGAGTCTTAGGAATCGATCCCGGGGCCCCGCGCTCCGTATCGGTACTTTTCTGTGCTCATTAACCGGTGTAAGAAGGGCCACCGACCGACTAGATGACGATCCAGTCGGTCGGCAATCCTTCTTGGACCGACTAGTTAGCTTTCTAAATTTCTCAGGAGTTACTGTTTATCGTTAGTCGGTCTAAGAACGTTGGTTGACCGACTAGGTTGCAAACTAGTCGGTCAGCAATGCTTCTTGAACCGACTAACTCATCATATTATTTTTGTATCAGTTACTGTTTACTCTTAGTCGGTCTAAGAACGTTCATCGACCGACTAGATGCCAAACTAGTCGGTCAGTATTTGTTCATGGACCGACTAACTCTAGAATCCTATTTTCGTTCAGGAGTTACTGTTTGCACTTAGTCGGTCTGCGTTGGTCGACCGACCGACTAGTTGCCAAACTAGTCGGTCAGTGGTTGCTCTTTGACCGACTAACCAGTGTTAAAACCCTAATTTCTGGGCAGCCGCCAGCCTAGCCTATAAATACCCAACCCAAACGTTTTCTTCTCCCTCAACACGATCCAAAACCCTAAAATCTTCCCCCTTCAGCCCCCATCTTCCTCCAAGCACCATTTCTCCATCCCAAGCCCTAAATCCACCATCCAAACCATCCATTCACTCTATCTACCCCTCATCTTCCCCAAATCTCCATCAAAACCCATCAAAACCCCCAAATCCCCCAAAACCCTAGTTTCCCCAAACTTCTCCAATCTTCTCCAGATTTGATCCTAGGGTTCCCCGGAGTGTTTCTTCCGCCTTCTCTCACGATTTCCCCCGTAGATAGCTCCCGTGTGACGAAGTGGTCGTCATCCCCGGTGTTAGGTAAGTGAAACTTGCCACTTAGGGTTTAGGCCATGTTTTAGGCCATTTGCTTGTTATAGGCGTAAAAGAGGCTAGACGACGAAATGATACTCGCCTAGGCGCAAATTGAGGAATTAGCTTGACAACGAAGCTAATTCCGACTTTTAGCATGTTGCACAATTACCATGTCATGTTTACTTTCAATTAACGGTACGCGAATATGTTCATGTCATTGCATTTCGCCTGCCACGTTTAATTTAATTAACGGTACGCGAATAAATTGTCATGACCTCGCATTCTTTAGGTATTGCTGTGATTGCGTAGCTTCGCTACAATGTTGTGTTCCTGGCTCGTGTTCCAGAAGCGGGCCATGTGTTGGTTGATAGCCAATGCCCGAATTGCGTGTTCCGGCTAGGTGTTCCCTACGCCATACTTGTGTTCCTGGCTCGTGACCAGAAGCGAGCATAATGAGTTGGAAACCCCAACGCTCGATATATTGAATTGTGAACTAAGAATGCGAGCTCAATGTGCGGGGCAACCCTAGGCTCACTAGATGAGCTCAATGTGCAGGGACCCCAGGCTCCATATCGTGTGGGTACCGAGTAGTGTTTAGTGCCGATCGGTCTGAAATGCTATGCCATTCAGCGAATGGCGTAAACACCTACAAAATGTGAATTGATTGAATTGATAGTAGCTTGGCTACTCTTGTCTTGTCCCGATAGATCGTTCCCTTGTACAAATTGTCTTGCCATGTTTTAATTGTGCACTCATGTTATAACTGCCATGTCATGCATACTAAACTGCTAGGTTGCTAGATGCCTCACTTTCAGTTTCCTTGCCCAAGTCTTTTTAGACTTGCTGACATGTGCCCCTTTACTCTTTTGGGTGACACATGTTAGATCCTGAGCCCGAGTACCTCGTTGAGGACGAGGTGTTTGCTGACGCCGAGCCCGAGCTTGTGTTTGACGGGGAGTACGTGGACACTGGGGACCAGTCCTAGTGTCTTCGTTGTGTTTTAATTTTGTTAGGCAGTTGTTTTGTATTCGGTGCGTAGCACCCATACTTTGTTATGTCGTTTCTTTTGTTGGCCTTGTTCTGGGCCTTAGACTCTTCTCTTTTAGCCTGGTGGCTTTTCTGGATGTTGGATTTTTGTTGATGTTGGACAATTTGTGAGATGTGAAATTTTATTTCAGTCTCGCCTTGTGTTATTATTGCTATTCTGTTGTGGTTACAGGGACCTATTTATGTATTGTGGACGCTTATCGGGTTTGGGGCTTCACAGCTCCACTCCCGTGCGGACCTTTTCACGTCTCGCCTCCATATTAGGGAAGCGGGTCATGACATGTTTTAGTGGTGGCCCATGCAGGTCCTATGTAAGTACGATTTTTGGAGTAGCGATAATAATATTAGAATGTCCAATAAATTAAGTTCGACGTCCGAGTCATAAGCTATGAGTCTAATCTGATTCGTTTTCTGTGTCACTAGATGGCAGGAAGACGTTTCACCCGTGGTGGGGGTAGTGGTGCGGTCCCTCATGATGAGGAGCCTGAGCGGGAACCCACCAGCGGTGAGATGATGCGGATGATGCTCCAGATGATGCAAGTGCAGCAGGGCGTGCTTCTGCAAGTCCAGAATGCTCCACTTGCTCGAGCTGCCCGGGCTCTTCCGGATGTTCCTCGCTCTGAGCCAGGAGCGAAGCAATTTCGGGAGCTGGGTCCCGCATATTTTGATGGTTTTGAGGGTCCTCTGGCTGCCGATGAGTGGATTCGGAACGTCGAGGACAATCTGAAGATGGCCAAGATCACCCCGGCTGGATGGGTTGATTTGGCGAAGAGGCAGCTGAAGGATAATGCCAGGAATTGGTGGGATGCGGAAGAGAAGTTGTTGGTGGAGCCGATAGCTTGGGCTACCTTCAAGGCTAGATTTGATGGTGAGTTCTTCCCGAAAGCTGCCAGGGAGGAGATGCTGCAGCGTTTTATCGATTTGAAGCAAGGGAACTCGTCGGTGGACATGTATCACCAAGAGTTCATGAGGTTGAGTCGGTTTGCACCAAAGATGGTGCAGGACGCTGAGGAGAGAGCTCAGAGGTTCCTGCAGGGGCTTGCTTCGGAGCTCCAGAGTTTTGTGACCTCCTCTGACCGGGAGTCATATCAGAAGGTTCTGGTCGCTGCTAAGAGGCGGGAGCTGCTCGTGAACCAGAGGAAGGGATCTGTTGTTGGTGCTGGGAAGAGGCCTGTGGAGCTGGCGAGAGCTGTGGTTAGACCTGGATTCAGGCCTAACCAGTCCGCTCAGTTTAAGAGGCCAGGAGGGTCTATTCCGAAGTTTTGCCATTTCTGCGACAAGTCTGGCCACGTCAAGGATCAGTGTTGGAAGTTTCTGGGCCAGTGTCTGGTTTGCGGTGATGCTTCTCATGTCGCGAAGGATTGTCGTCATGCAGATCCGCTGTGGAGGGCTCCTGTTGCAGCTCAGCCGTTGCAGCAGCGAGCGTCTGTTCCTGCTGGACGTGGAGCAGCTCTTGTTCCACAGGGACAGGCTTTTCGGTAGGCTGTTCCACCGAGGAGGCAGGCTTTTCTGATGACCGCTGCGGAGAGCGCGGCTGTGGATGAGGTTATCGCAGGTAATCCTCACTCAAGCTGTTACTTTCCTAGCTGGTTTTGATTGTTAGATTATGTTGTTTGCTTGGACATGGTTGTTTGCTAGATTAGGGTTTGATTGTTAATTGCTTGATTAGGTGTGATTTTGGTTTGCACATTTCCTGCACGAGTCCTCTTTGACTCTGGTGCATCGATGTGCATTATTTCTCGGAGCTTCGTGGAGAGGCATTCCTTGTCGACGTTCCCTCTTCCCAAGAGTTGGAACATCGTTACAGGGAATGGCGTGGTCTCGGTGCGTCGTGGTTGCAATTCTTGCCCGTTGGTGGTCTGTGGACATAAGCTTTGTGCTGATTTCATTGTCCACGACATCATCAACTATGATGCAGTTCTTGGGATGGATTGGCTTGTGAGCTTCTATGCTACGATTGACTGCAGGAGAAAGAAGGTGGTGTTCGAGATTCCCGGACACCCGGTGTTTGAGTTCAGTCGTGGTAGCAGTTCGCTTGGTCCTGTCAGATTTCGGGCCAGGCCGGTGGGGGCTGTGGCTATGCAGATGGAGCTGGAGTGGCCAGCTGTGGTGCGTGATTTTGGCGACGTCTTCCCCGAGGAGATGTCTGGTTTGCCGCCTGATCGAGCTCTGGAATTTTCTATCGATCTTGTTCCAGGTGCGCAACCGATTTCGAAGGCGCCGTATCGTATGGCACCTGCAGAGTTGGAAGAGTTGCGGAAGCAGTTGGATGAGCTTTTGCAGAAGGGTTACATTAATCCTAGCGTGTCTCCGTGGGGAGCACCGGTGTTGCTGGTTAAGAAGAAGGATGGTTCGCGTCGCATGTGCGTGGACTATCAGGGGTTGAATGCGGTGACCATTAAGAATAAATACCCGTTGCCTCGCATTGATGATATTTTTGATCAGCTTGGAGGTTCGAGGGTGTTTTCTAAATTGGATTTGAGGAGTGGTTACCATCAGTTGAAGGTGAAGAAGGGAGATGTTCCGAAGACAGCGTTCAGGACGAAGTATGGACACTATGAGTTCGTGGTTATGCCTTTCGGTGTAACTAACGCGCCCGCAGTTTTCATGAATCTGATGAACCTGATTTTCTACGACTTTTTGGATAAGTTTGTCGTTATCTTTATTGACGACATTCTGATCTATTCGAAGTCGGAGGAAGGGCATGCCTCGCACTTAAGGACGGTGTTGGAGATTTTGAGGAAGCATCGGTTGTATGCTAAGTTTTCGAAGTGCGAGTTTTGGCTGGATCGAGTTGCTTTTCTCGGGCATGTGGTGACTGGAGATGGTATTTCAGTGGATCCCGAGAAGATTCGGGCCATCAGGGAGTGGCCTGTTCCATCGTCAGCGTCTGAGATTCGGAGTTTTCTTGGACTTGCTGGTTACTATCGGCGATTCATTAAGGACTTTTCTCGTATTGCTGAGCCGATGACCAGGTTGACGCGGAAAGATGTTGCTTTTGTTTGGTCGGGTGATTGCGAGAGTGCTTTTGGTGTTCTGAAGGAGAGGTTGACGACTGCCCCTATTCTTGTTGTGCCTGATCGCAGCGATGGATTTGAGATCTTTTGCGATGCTTCTGGTAAGGGTCTCGGTTGTGTGTTGCATCAGCACGGGCATGTTATGGCGTATGCGTCTCGTCAGCTTAAGGTTCATGAGAAGAATTATCCGACGCATGATTTGGAGTTGGCTGCCGTTGTGTTTGCTCTTAAGATTTGGAGGCACTTCTTGCAGAGTGAGAAAGTGAAGATTTTCACCGATCACAAAAGATTGAAGTATATTTTCACTCAGAAGGAGCTCAACATGCGACAGCGTCGGTGGTTGGAGCTTATGGCGGATTATGATATTGATTTGCAGTTTCACCCTGGCAAGGTGAATGTGGTTCTGGATGCTTTGAGTAGGCTTCCGGCGGTGATGATTTTGACCTCGCAGTGGAGATTACAGCAGGATTTTTGCGAGTCTGGCGTGGAGATTGTTCTTCCTGGGGAGGCTTCGTCGTTGATGTACATGCAGGTACAGTCGACGATCGTGGATCGGATTAAGGCTGGCCAGGCTGAGGATCCGAAGCTGGTGAAGATTCGGGAGCAGGTGGAAGCCGGTCTGCGGACTGACTTTTTGATTCATGAGGATGGCTCGCTGAGGTTTGGAGCCAGGTTGTGTGTGCCTGCTGGGGATATCAGAGAGGAGCTGATGGTGGAGGCACACAGTTCGCCGTATTCTGTGCATCCTGGTGGCACCAAGATGTACCAGGATCTTCGTCTGAATTATTGGTGGCATGGTATGAAGAGGAGCGTGGCTCGGAGTGTAGCCAAGTGCTTGGTTTGCCAGCAAGTGAAGGCGGAGCATCAGCGTTCGGCCGGGTTGCTACAACCGCTTCCGATTCCGGAGTGGAAGTGGCAACACATCACTATGGATTTCGTGATTGGACTACCTCGGAGTCCGAAGCAGAATGACGCGATTTGGGTAATCGTGGATCGGTTGACCAAATCTGCGCATTTTATCCCGTTCTGAGTGGGACAGTCCACTGAGGCGCTAGTGAGGAGATATATGGAGGTAAAATTCTTTTACTCTCCGTTTTGTTTCCTTTTCCTAGTTTGGATAGTGATGTAACGTGAATCGTGCAGGAGGTTGTGCGACTTCATGGAGTCCCCGTGAGTATCGTGTCTGACAGAGACACGAGGTTCACATCTCAGTTCTGGCAGAGTTTGCAGAAGAGCTTGGGTACGCGTCTGAGTTTCAGCACGGCGTACCATCCGCAGACGGATGGCCAGTCCGAGAGGATGATTCAGATTTTGGAAGACATGCTGAGGGCGTGCATGTTGGATTTCAAGGGTTCGTGGGAGGACCATCTGCATTTGGTGGAGTTCTCTTACAACAACAGCTTCCAGGCGAGTATTGGCATGGCGCCTTTCGCCGCTCTTTATGGGAGGAAATGTCGATCGCCATTGAGTTGGGATGACGTTGGTGATCGGGAGTTGTTGGGACCTGAAATGATCGTGGAGGCCGTGGATATCGTCAGGAATATTCGGGAGAGGTTGAGGATTGCTCAGGACCGTTTTAAGCATTGGGCGGATGCTAAACGTCGTCCTTTGGAGTTTCAGCCGGGCGATCATGTGTTTCTGAGGATTTCCCCGAATCATGGTGTGATTCGTTTTGGGAAGCGAGGGAAGTTGAGCCCGCGATACATTGGACCGTTTGACATTCTGGAGAAAGTTGGCAAGGTAGCTTATCGCTTGGCCTTGCCGCCATCTTTGGAAGGAGTTCACAATGTTTTCCATGTGTCGCAGCTTCGTCGATACATTAGCGATCCGTCTCATGCGGAAGATTTTTCGGAGATTACCGTTCGCCCCGATATGACGTATGACCATCATCCAGTGCAGATCCTGGACAGGCGTCAGAAATCGCTTCGGAACAAGATTGTCAATCTTGTGAGGGTGATGTGGCGACACTGTTCACCTGGAGAGTCTACTTGGGAGAATGAGGAAGAGATGCGAGAGCGTTTCCCACTTTTGTTCCCGGACTCGTGAGTTTTTGGAAATTCCGAGGACGGAATTTTTCTTAAGTTGGGGAGGATGTAACGACTGCTTTTCATGTATCTGGATTTATTATAATATAATATATGTTTTGGTGGATTTTCTCCTCATGTGTGGTTTTCGTCTCCGTAGATTTCATTTTCGATCGATTCGTCGTATTTTCTCGCTTCTTCCTTAGGATTGTCGATTTCGAAGTATGTCACTTGTGACGGACTTCATAACGGTCGTATCTAACTGTTAGATCAAGCCTAGGAGTCTTAGGAATCGATCCCGGGGCCCCGCGCTCCGTATCGGTACTTTTCTGTGCTCATTAGCCGGTGTAAGAAGGGCCACCGACCGACTAGATGACGATCCAGTCGGTCGGCAATCCTTCTTGGACCGACTAGTTAGCTTTCTAAATTTCTCAGGAGTTACTGTTTATCGTTAGTCGGTCTAAGAACGTTGGTTGACCGACTAGGTTGCAAACTAGTCGGTCAGCAATGCTTCTTGAACCGACTAACTCATCATATTATTTTTGTATCAGTTACTGTTTACTCTTAGTCGGTCTAAGAACGTTCATCGACCGACTAGATGCCAAACTAGTCGGTCAGTATTTGTTCATGGACCGACTAACTCTAGAATCCTATTTTCGTTCAGGAGTTACTGTTTGCACTTAGTCGGTCTGCGTTGGTCGACCGACCGACTAGTTGCCAAACTAGTCGGTCAGTGGTTGCTCTTTGACCGACTAACCAGTGTTAAAACCCTAATTTCTGGGCAGCCGCCAGCCTAGCCTATAAATACCCAACCCAAACGTTTTCTTCTCCCTCAACACGATCCAAAACCCTAAAATCTTCCCCCTTCAGCCCCCATCTTCCTCCAAGCACCATTTCTCCATCCCAAGCCCTAAATCCACCATCCAAACCATACATTCACTCTATCTACCCCTCATCTTCCCCAAATCTCCATCAAAACCCATCAAAACCCATCAAAACCCCCAAATCCCCCAAAACCCTAGTTTTCCCAAACTTCTCCAATCTTCTCCAGATTTGATCCTAGGGTTCCCCGGAGTGTTTCTTCCGCCTTCTCTCGCGATTTCCCCCGTAGATAGCTCCCGTGTGACGAAGTGGTCGTCATCCCCGGTGTTAGGCAAGTGAAACTTGCCACTTAGGGTTTAGGCCATGTTTTAGGCCATTTGCTTGTTATAGGCGTAAAAGAGGCTAGACGACGAAATGATACTCGCCTAGGCACAAATTGAGGAATTAGCTTGACAACGAAGCTAATTCCGACTTTTAGCATGATGCACAATTACCATGTCATGTTTACTTTCAATTAACGGTACGCGAATATGTTCATGTCATTGCATTTCGCCTACCACGTTTAATTTAATTAACGGTACGCGAATAAATTGTCATGACCTCGCATTCTTTAGGTATTGCTGTGATTGCATAGCTTCGCTACAATGTTGTGTTCCTGGCTCGTGTTCCAGAAGCGGGCCATGTGTTGGTTGATAGCCAATGCCCGAATTGCGTGTTTCGGCTAGGTGTTCCCTACGCCATACTTGTGTTCCTGGCTCGTGACCAGAAGCGAGCATAATGAGTTGGAAACCCCAACGCTCGATATATTGAATTGTGAACTAAGAATGCGAGCTCAATGTGCGGGGCAACCCTAGGCGCACTAGATGAGCTCAATGTGCAGGGACCCCAGGCTCCATATCGTGTGGGTACCTAGTAGTGTTTAGTGCCGATCGGTCTGAAATGCTATGCCATTCAGCGAATGGCGTAAACACCTACAAAATGTGAATTGATTGAATTGATAGTAGCTTGGCTACTCTTGTCTTGTCCCGATAGATCGTTCCCTTGTACAAATTGTCTTGCCATGTTTTAATTGTGCACTCATGTTATAACTGCCATGTCATGCATACTAAACTGCTAGGTTGCTAGATGCCTCACTTTCAGTTTCCTTGCCCAAGTCTTTTTAGACTTGCTGACATGTGCCCCTTTACTCTTTTGGGTGACACATGTTAGATCCTGAGCCCGAGTACCTCGTTGAGGACGAGGTGTTTGCTGACGCCGAGCCCGAGCTTGTGTTTGACGGGGAGTACGTGGACACTGGGGACCAGTCCTAGTGTCTTCGTTGTGTTTTACTTTTGTTAGGCAGTTGTTTTGTATTCGGTGCGTAGCACCCATACTTTGTTATGTCGTTTCTTTTGTTGGCCTTGTTCTGGGCCTTAGACTCTTCTCTTTTAGCCTGGTGGCTTTTCTGGATGTTGGATTTTTGTTGATGTTGGACAATTTGTGAGATGTGAAATTTTATTTCAGTCTCGCCTTGTGTTATTATTGCTATTCTGTTGTGGTTACAGGGACCTATTTATGTATTGTGGACGCTTATCGGGTTTGGGGCTTCACAGCTCCACTCCCGTGCGGACCTTTTCACGTCTCGCCTCCATATTAGGGAAGCGGGTCGTGACATGATCTCATCATGATCACAATGTCCTCACATAATTTCAGGGACTTTATCTATGAAATCACATAATATTATTCATACATACCCATTTGTATTAAAGAATCATATGGATAAAGATGTACCAAATAGCTTACTATTATTTCGAATGCGATGTATCAATTATTTAAATTGTCTTAAAAGCATACAAATCACAATAGAAACCACTTATGCATATAACAAGCGAGAAGGCTTCCAACATTCAAAAGGCAACAAGGCATTGATAGTGTGTCTATTACGTCTAAATGAATGTAACTATATCTTATTAGTTTATTCCATCTTCTTTAGTATCATGTGATGATCATTATCCAATTCTGCTTCATATAGTATGCCATTTGAACTGATACAACACTAGGCCGGCCCAAAGGCTGTCAAACTAAGTATCCCCCAACCAATAAGCCTAGAAGGGTCCACAACTTCGACCTAGCAATCTAGAAGCTCTCACGTGCAACCTATCGCCTACTCATAACGACAGTTTGACTGACCATTGAGCTCCTTCATCTACTGGCTTTGCCCATTAACTAGGCATTTATTGATCAACTGTTAACCCATCATCAATACCGACAACACAGGCCAACGGTGATAAGGCTTCAGAAATGCTCGAACGTTATGGGCGGATGTCATTCATAAGACCAACACCTATAAATATTCTCTTCAACAACGAGAGTGGGGGGAATTTCTGAGACCATACACTTAGGTATTCTTATACTCACAATCTTTTCCACCTAAATAATATTTCCTCCATAGCTCGGCCTGAGAACTAGTGGACGACCTCCCAATAGGTCGAACATAGTTTCATCAAACCCCTTTGAATCATCTATGACTTAAGCATCAAAGGAATTAGGCCAGACTCTAGATCTGACCCCCTGACGAGCTTCCAGTGTTGCAGATAGCTGAAGCCTAGATCGGATCCGATAATCATAGGTTGGCTCAGAGGCCCTTCAGCTAGAGATTAGCTCGTCCAACGTCAAAAATGTGGCCTATGCCATCCTACGTTAGCTGCTACATCCAGAACATCCAAATACAATTCAAGTGGTGAGAAAACACCCTGAAACATCTAGCACCATCTCTGAGAATCGAGTAATCATCCACATCATCATCCACACCAACAATGACTCAACCCACCAATGAAGAGTCTAAAAGGCCTGTTGGATCTGGATCCTAGCCTAGAGGGGGGCGAATAGGCTAATAAAATAATTCGTGCAACCCACGAATAAACACATGCAGTTATAGCAGCAACAGGGTAAATAAAAAAGCAGACACAGAGTACACAGCAGATTTACCCTGGTTCGGTCGACCCTTCGACCTACATCCAGCCCCCAAAGCAGATACTAGTATTGAATAGCGCAATAGGTACAAAACCACAAGTTAGAGCATGCTCAGAGCACCCTTATGTCTCTACACTCGCCAGGCTCTCAGTACCCCCACACACTGTCTTTTCTCTCATTATCAATCCAAGTAACGCTTTCTACCAGCTAGTCCCAAACTAGCTGGGTCCCACTTGTCTAGTCCCTCACTAGACAAGGCCCAAACTCCCCAAATATGGTAAAATTTCCACCCTATGAAGTTCTATCACAATTGCTACATAAAATAATAAAGTACTGAGTTTAGAAAGCTCAGATTGTGTGGCAGCGATGTCTTCGTCAATAAGCACGAGCCAGAAATCGTCGGACGTAGATGTCATAGACTCCTCTCTCTTCGCAACTCAAGTTGCGATCTCCTCTCTCCCAGTAAGATGGTGCCTTGGCTTTGAATTGATACGGCATTGCGGCTCTAGCAAAGGGTTTTCAGCAGAGGCTTAAACTTCATGCGTTGTCTCTTCAATTTTCGACAGATGCTTACTTGGCTTTGAATTACAACGCAACAAAGATTTTCGTTGACTCTCTTTTGACCGGCCAGATGTTTTATACCCCCTGCAACTAAAAGAACACAGAGTTAATCTATTAAATAAATAAATAAAAAGCTCTTACCTTTTATTTGGCTCTGTGCATGAGTCTCTTTTGAAAATTTTTGCATGCCTCCTTTTGCAAATCAACGATGCACATGCTTGGGCTCTTGGAACTTGTGAATTTGTGAAATGATGAGGGAATCAAAAACAATTTGTTTTGTCCCTTGGAGAAGAAAATAGGGCGGCTTATTGTCTGTTCATGCTCAGGAGATGGCCGGCCTCCCCCTTTTAATTTGTGTACACCAGTTTACCTTGCACCTGTACACACAATACAAAGAAACAAAAACACGAATATGTTTGATATAAAAAGAATTACCCTTTATTCACGTGTGCATAGGGCTCTCCACAAATTTCGGCCTAAGCAAAGGAGCGGCTCTTCATGTGTAGACATACAGCTACAATTGTCCTCGATCTTAATCCACATTCATTCGGACGAGTCAACAGCTTTTAAATTTTGTGACGTCTCCAACTTGTGTGTGTTGTCAGGAGATTGGGTGCAACCTGCATAGCACAAAAGAGTTGATACATACAAGGATAATAAACCAAACTAACCTCTCATTTGCTTCAATTGTTTAATTGATTTTCCCTTCATCTTCTTTGTTTTTTTGTGCCGCCCTTTTGCTTCTCTATTTTTTTTCAGCCGACCTCCCTCCCTTTATGTAAGCCGAACACCAATTTTTTTGCAATAGATGAAGAGGTTTTAAATAGGAATAGCTAGGTTTTTGAAATATGGCAAGGGATAGGGTTGTGCCAACCGCTTAGGGATTTGGCCCAATCAATATGGGATTTGATTTGCAATTCAAATTGGATATGAGATTGGAATAGGGAAAAAGTATGATTGGAATAAATCGCTTATTGATTTGACCAAATCCCAAATAGATTCCATCTCCCTCCATATTGACCAAGTCAAATTGCTTTGTTATTGCTCTTTGACCAAGTCCATTTGCTATATGGATAGCAATTCTTCCAACACGTTGACTTAGTCATCTCTTCAAGAATTACCTCTTTGCCCTTCCTGAATCACACTTAGCACATATGTTAAATATAACACACCTTTGTCATCATCAAACTAAAGTTCTTAGATCGTTGTGTCCAACAATCTCCCCCTTTTGATGATGACAAACCAATGAAAATTTGTACATTGAATATGAGTGTGTGAAGTGTGTTGAAGGGTGTAATGCAATATGATGTATGGATGATATGGAATGAGACATACAAGCATTACAGAGCATGCACAATAAGTATAGCAAATATAATCATGCTCCACCTTCTCTCAAGCTCCCCCTCTTTATGTATTTTTCAAGCTCACCCCTTCAAAATATAATACCGACACACCAAATCTTTCTTTTTCTTTCTCCCCCTTTGTTATCATCAAAAGTGGGCTAATGAATTCCCAAAAATATCACATGCAAAAATAAACCATTATAAGTTATAACTTACATTTACATGAGTTTTCTAAATAGTAAACAATTCAATCTCATAGAATTTCATAACGAGACTTCTCCACCTTGTGTAAGTGTAACAATATAGACATTAAAGTACTAAGGGAGATTCAATTTCAAAAAAACCACCAAATCAATCCACATTTTCCAATTTTCATGAATATCACTAAGATTGATTTTTTCCACCTCATCAAAGATAAGTTCAAGTTACCAGACCCCAAAACATGGCCTTAAAGGACCTTTAAATGTGGGGTGGCATTGCTTGATGAGTTATATACACCAGCACTAATGTTTACCCATTTAGCATAAGTTGGATACTCGTGGGTTGTGTATTAGTCATGAAGTGTATCCATTTTTCATACGGAGCGTTTTTTTGGTTCTTTTGTGCTCAATTTTTATTCATGGTTAAACACATCATAGCCCTTAGAAAATTCAGAATTTTACTCATTCCTACATTCACTTTCCAAAATTCTTCAAAAGAATCTCCAAAAGCACTAAAATCTATTTTCGTTAAAGTGCAAATATAGGTGTAGAAGCAAAATTTGAAATTTATGAGACATGTCATGGCTACTAAAAAGATAACAACATGTTCATGTAGCTACAACAATAATGAATTAACTTCTACAAGGGATAGATTTGAACATTCATACAATACCACTTATAATAACTCATAAAGGGTATTCTTTTAAGCTCATTTTTTATTTTTTTCAGAAATAAAACACATTAAGATCATGCAAACAAGCACACAAACAAAAATAAAAACAAGCACACAAACAAATATAAAAACAAGCACACAAAGACAATCTATGAAGGTATGCAATGTAGTGCAAAGAGGGATAGAAAATATACATTCTCGTCGCTATTTGACTAAGGAGCTAAAATAGAATGAGACATTAAAAATTTTGCTCCTCGCCAAATTCCATCACACTTACATGAAAGGTGTTAAGTGTGACCTTGAAACCCAACAAGGTCCACTAGTGTTAGCCATTATTGTTTTAGGAACCCACACTTGTTTAAACTTGATATTTGTGTTCCTAAATTTACAATAATATGATGTGTGGCCTACACTATCACAAGTATAGCACTTTGCATTTATGTTTTTCATAATTGAAGGCACATTGCGAAATTTTTTGAATTTTGGCTTTTCAACGTTTTTAATCCATAACCAAGTCCTCTTCTATTATTGCCATATAATTGGGTTTCAATTATGGTATCCAATGAATGTTTACCAATTGAAAACTTCTTTATAGATGATCGCTCCGGGACGTAACCCAAAAGAACGGTTGTAGTTTTACCGCAAGTGCACGGTGTAGCAGCGAGCGGGTTATCGAACACAGGGAGGACGAATGACCGTGCTTGTTCCGATCAACCTGGCTATTTAAGAAGAGAGAAATTTGCCTTTGGCGATCCTGTCACAATCGTCAGACAAAGTACGGAAATATCAAATCAAATAAAGAACGTCTAGGGAATGGGGAATTTCCGCTACTCACCGTATTTCGTAAAAGTGGTTCATTGGTATCAAAGTTGCTAGAATAAGATTTTGGATGAACTAGTTGCAACTGAATGTAGAACCAAGCTCACGCTCTCGCGCTGTTGCCGGTCTATAGCTATCCTAGGCTCGGGTCCAATCTCTTGCAATCCCTAGCCTAGGGAAGCTAGCATTAGGATCAACATCATCGTTCAATCACGCACCGAGCCCAATCTCTTGCAAACTCGGTCCACGACCTAGTTTGGGATAGTTCCTACCCGTCCAATCTCTTGCAAACGGGTATTGGCGCGGAATTGGAACCGGAAACCCTAGTATCGGTCCAATCTCTTGCAAACCGATACTGCGGAAATTCGATTCCAACCCAATTCGGATTTCTAGGGTTTCCTATCGAATTGGGATCCAATCTCTTGCAAATCCCAATCGATGTGAATTCCTAGCCATCCGTAGTAAATTGATCCCAATCTAATCCCTAGTAGCAATTCTAGCAAAATTCCTAACAATTCATCACAATTATGAAATAGGGCTTGTAGGGTTCATCCCCACGCCCCAAGACGTGGCGACTACTCACAATTCATAGCAAGATCACAAAAATAATCAATGAAATAAGCAATAGAATTCATCACAATATTGAGATATGCAATAAAAATAGAATTTTTAGAGAAGAGAAAAGCAAACCAATGGAGTTCTTCAATTAATCCAACAAAAATCCAAATTTGTCTCCTCTTCAATCACAAGAATAAAACTAAAAAGCTAATCTAAAAAACTGCAAAAAATCTAAGAGAGAGGCTCTCAAAACTAGGGTAAAAACAGGGGTTAAATAGCCCCCAAAATTGTCCAAAAACTGTGACCAAAATACCCCTGCGCAGCCTGTTTTCCGGAATTTTCGCTACAGGCAGCGCGTCGCACTCGGCCGAGTGACAAAAGTCGCTCGGCTGAGTGAAAACCCTGTAATTTTCCAGTAAGTATCGATCTTCAGGGGTCTTCACTTCGGGGGCGGCTCGACCGAGTGAGTTGTCGTCACTCGGCCGATGGCTTCATGGTACTCGGGCGGACGGGATTATCCACTCGGCCGAGTGGGTCTTCTGAAGCTCAGGCAGCCGAAAAACAGTAACATGGCGATTTTTGAAGGGCTTCGTCTGGGCGCCACTCGGGCGGACGGGGTCTCGTCACTCGGCCGATGTGGTCTCCGTCGCTCGGCCGAGTGCACATATGAATCGTGTCTGATCTGGTCGGCCGAGCAGTGTCTCGCTGGTCGGCCGAGTGACTCCTTCACTCGGCCGAGTGGGACACAAAACATGCCCAAACTGCTTGTTTTGGCCTCCTCGTCGCTCCTGCGACGTCCGTTCTTCTTCCGCTCCTCTCCAACAGCAAAATACCCCTCGGGGAGGTCGTCGGTGACCGTCTGGAGTAAGCGCATCTCGAGATCACTCCAAATCGCGCCAAATCACCTGAAATGCGACAAAAACAACAAATCGTGAAAAGCATCGCAATATCGTCGATATATCGTGAAAAACATGATTTGGGCGATCTAAATGGCATGCAAACATGCGATAAAAAAGTGTAAAATAAGGAGTGATCAAAATCCCCCAAGCTTACCTCTTACTCGTCCTCGAGGAAGATAAGTAAAAGGCGAACCCGGTGGATTCGGAAAACGAAAACGGCGAAGAAAAATGAAGAATGAAAAACGGAGAAGAGTGAAAAACGAAATAAAAATAAAGAAGAAAGAAAGAAGCGAAGAGGTAGGCTGCTAGATCATTTTCTCAGGACATGGGTTCCGCTTACTCATATAGCATGCACTGAATGAAAAACACATGTCAAAGAATTTTATTTTGATATCATAGTATAATGGTGCAAATAGAAATAGAAAACCCACGAACAACAATATAATCATGAAAAACGGAATAATTTTATAATTAACATCGTCTGAATCATTTAAAGCGGTATACAAATCACAGATCACACACTTTTCAATTGAATGCTTTCTATCAGGAGTATAAGAGTATCACACTATAGAATAGAGAGAATAGAAAAGTATGGATTTCATGAAATGATTGCTAGGCTTAGATTTCTGGATTTCGTAAAGCTAGAAATAATCTCACCGAGTATAGAATATTACTTAGCCTAGGTTGTCGTGCAACGTCAAGTAGTCACTCTCTCACACATCAATGGATCCCCTCCCCCAAGCTTATCTATAAGCGTGGTGGCATAAAAAATATTTACATCCCCATTCTTATAAAGCTCCAAAGGCAATGAAAAGAGAAGAGAAAGAAAGAAAGTGAGATGGGATCTTTTATTGAGGATTTTACCTCTTTTCTTTTTTTTCTTTTTTTTTCTTTTTTTTGTTTTTTTTGTTTTTTTTTGTTTTTTGTTTTTTCTGAATAAGAAATTTGGAGCTAGGAATTAATAGCGGGGGAAATGCCATATAATAGAATCGCTAAGGGGAGATTCACCAATGATTTTAAAAGTAGAGAAATGATGTTCAAGATTTGTGGAGAAAGAAATGAATATATCTCTCGGTTCACTCTATAAGACATGCACGACAACTTCAGCAGGGTAATCTAATCTACTCAGTTTCGATCACAAAAAAGCTAACTAATCCAAATTTATCATAGCTAACATCATTCAATCATCCTGAAGTGAAATGTACAGTTCATGCATATAGAAGTGATATAGGAAAAAAAATCAGTACTCCAGATATAGGCATTCAATGCGTGAATCTTGGTGTGTTTTCTGTGATAGCATACATATGAATATTCAGACTCAGCTAATAATAAAATTTCATCCATTTTCATGTGAAAAAAGTGTGGGTTACTATCTCTAGATGCAAGGCAAGTCATAGCATATGATATCAGAAATAAAATCTAAGACATGACAAATAAAGCATGCATATAGAATAAGCTAACTCCACGTCATCATCATCACAGAAAAGTCATCTCTAGCATGAGATGAAAAAGAAAGAAATAAAGATAAAGGGAAAATAGAACTATTTACAATGCGACACACAGAAAAATAAGAAAAACGTGATGCATGGCAAAATAAAAGAAAAATGATGAAAATAAGCGCAAAAGCGAAAAATGGCGTGAAAAACTAAAAATAAAGGTGGCAAATCGAAAAAAAACGTGAGAACTCACTCCCCCAAGCTAAATGGCACAGTGTCCTCAATGTGCAAAGTGGGGCACACCGAGAGACAAGTAAAGTGAGGGGCAAGTGAGGATGCATGCATGATGAAAAAAAAGATGAAAATAAAAAGAAAAATAAAGAAATGAAAATATGATGCGGACATGATGCATGCACAGATAGGAGTGATACAGATATATAAGTGTGTCACCAAAAACTCTCCCTCTCTCCCAGAAAAGATATATAAATATATGGTCGACATGAGAATCCCAAAATAAGTGAGGGGAGGGGGGGTGGGCAAAAGTGCAACAGGACCCAGCAGAAACGGGCAGCACAACGGCAGGAATAATCGATGGCATCAAGGGTGCCTAAGAAGGTGGTGCTGCGTCGTCTCCGTCCTGAGGCGGAAGTGGTGGTGGTGGCTGGACAGGCCGCTGAGCGGGTGTGGGTGTGGAAGTGGTAGCAGGCTGAGTGTGTGTGGAAGTGTGGGTGGGAACCTGCTGGGTGGGTGGTGGTACGCGGGGGAGACACTCTAGGACCTGAGTAAGACAGTAGTGAATCTGAGGGATCAGGTCAAAGCGGCCAGCCATCGCAGAGACGGTGGAGGACAGGGTCCTAAGGTCGCCTCTGAGGCCACTCACCGACCCCTCTAGAGCACGAATGCTCTGAAGTACAGTGTAGGGGGGAGGTGGTGCAGAGGGACGCACCGGTCGGGGCTGTGCAGGGCGGGGCTGGCGTACTCGGGTCGCGTACGTGACGGGCTCAGCGGGGAAGGGAACGAAAGGTGCTGCGCTCGCAAATGTGGGCCTGGCCTCAGTGTGAGGCCGGGGCACCGGCTGGTGAGAAGTGGAGGCAGCAGCAACGAAATAAGAATATAAAAGAGGCAGCGAGGCGGCCGGAGAGGTCAGTGGCACAGAAGTGTGGATATACGCCACGACACTCTCGGAAAATACGGCAGCAGTGGAGACAGAGGGCTCGCCGCACTCAACTACGGTCGGCGGGCGCTCGGGTGGGGCAGAAGAAACCGGCTCAGCAGACAGAGGGCCAGTAGGGGTGGTGACAGAAGAAACAGGCTCAGCAGACAGAGGGCCAGAGGGGGTGGTGACAGCCGCGGGAGTGGTGGAGGTGGGCTCAGCTAAGGTACTCCCGACACCGGCATAGGTGGGGACAGAGGTGGGGACAGAGGTGTCAGGAGCAGCGGAAACATCAGGGATAGGCTGAGGGGCCACAGGGTCAACTGGGGCGGCAGGCTCGGCAGGGGCGACAGGGTCTGCGGGGGGCAGCGTGGGCAGCGTGGGCCTGCTCGGCCTCCTCGGCCTCGAGCACGTAAGCAGCGGGGATGAGAACATCCATCGCAGGGAGCCAGTCAACGTGGGCTGGTGCAATCTGAGTCCGAGCTGGGCTCGGAAGAATCATGTAATCGGCACCGTAAGGGCCGTGCAACCAGACCCAGTGACGCTCACCGTGCGGACGAAGCATCTTCATCCGGGCCATAACGTCGATCGACAAAGAAGTGGGGCCCGGTACTCGTCGCAAGTCGTCAGGGAAGTCCTCGCCGGTCATAAGGGCAAGCAAGGTGATCAGGCCGCCGCAGCATATCGGTGAGCGAGCGCCCACCGATACAATGATGCGGTCCAAAAACCAAGCCGCGACATCAATCACGACGGCGGGGACCAGCTCATCGCCATCCCTAGATAGAGCTCTGGGACGTGTCATCGCGTAGAGCATGTAGAGCTCCGGCGTAGACATCATGCCCGGCTCATATCTGGCCAAAAAGGTCGTCGCCATAAGGCGCTGAGCAATACGGAGGCAGGGATGGATAATGGCCGAGGCCTTGGCCCTACTAGGGTCAAAGGCAGCGTGAAGACCCGTAATCCGGGCCCAGAAGGCACCGGCGTCGAAGGAAGGTGGGGGGATATGGGTGGGGCCGTAACTGCGATCGGCTCCGGGGACAGCGGGCCACGAGAAAAATGCTCTCATCATATCGAGAGTGACCTGGCACTCCCGGTCCATGAACCGAAACGAGCATCCCTCGTCGGTCCGGGCGATCGAACTAAGAATCTCAAGTGTCAGGCGGGTAAACGTGTCCATCGACACCTGGAAGAAATCTCGCCAGCCCACGTTGTCGTACAACGTGAGCATCCCCTCTAGTACCCCCAGGCGTCCTAGGTCGGCAAGGTGTGCAAACCTGGAGGGTACGATCGAGCGCTGGGAGATACGCTCGAAGACGGCGCGGTGTGTGTCGTCTCGGAACGTAATCCCGAGCGGCCCAACCAGTGGAGCCAGAGGTGGTGGCTGTGGAGCGGCAGGGAGTGGCTGTGCGGGCTGTGCGGGCTGTGAGGGCGCTGCAGGCTGTGCGGGGTGTGCGGGGCCTGCAGGCTGTGCTGGGTGGATGGGGTGTGTGGGAGAAGGTGGAGGAGAGTCCTCCAACTCGTGGGAGGGGCCGGCATCATCCGACCGCTTCCGCTTGGCGGAAGCTCTCTTCGACCGTGGCCGTGTCCGGGGCGGCATATCGGCCCCGAGCGCGCGCCGAAAAGTGTAAAAAGTGCGGCGTGTGCAAAAGAATGGAAGGAGTATACCCAGACACGCCGCGAGTGCAAGATAATGGAAGCGTACGAAGTCAGCGCCTCCGCGAAGCCCAAATCAGTCCGTAGAAGCTCCCCTGGGCTCCCCTAAGCTCCCAAAAACAACCTGCGCATGAAATGGTGATATCAGCGGGTAATATTCAAAACGTATGGAGCATTAGGGGTATAATAGATAGATATAGAAATTTATTAGGGTTTGGGGTTCGTTTAATACATGGATCCTCGAAAAACACACAAAAAGAGGAGAAATGGGGCGAATCAGGCGATACCGGAGGTGGTCGGGGCGGCGGCCGCCGGCGGCGACTCGGGCGAGGCGCGGCGGTGCTCGGCCGGCGGTGGCGGGCCGCGAGCGGCGGCACGGCGATGGTCGACCGGGCGAGTGAGGGCGCGAGCGAGCGAGGGTCGGGCGAGGGAGCTGAGGGGTCGGGCGTTTGGGAATTTTTTTGCGTTTCGAAAAACGTGCCCCCCCTCGGCCACTTATATAGTGAAAGTTACGACTCGGCCGAGTGAATAGGTCACTCGGCTGAGCGAGATCAATGGACATTTCCTCCCCGCTATCGCTTCGGCCGAGTGGCTTTGCCAGCCTCGGTCGAGTGGAGTAAGTCCATTCGGCCGAGTGGCTCAAGCTACTCGGCAAGACTCGCCCTAGGAGCGTATCCGTTTTACTCGGCCGAGTGAAAATATATACTCGGCCGAGTAGAATTTATACTGAAATCAGGAAAATAAACAGAGAGTTGGGTACAGCAGACTTCCCTCGTTCGTGAGTGGCTCGGCCGGACGAACTTGTGTACTCGGCCGAGTGACTAGTATACTCGGCCGAGTGAGCCTTGTGTTCTGCTGTTTGTCTTCGTTTGGGCTCTAAACTCCGTCTTTCTTCCTCCAATCGATTTCATCTTACTCCTAAGCATCAAGCGTCTTCCTGGGGTGCTCCTCGTCGTCTCGTTCATCCTCCTCATTATGGATTTACCTATCTCCTCTCCTGTCAAGAAAAATAGGACCCGTTATCACAAAATTTTTGGGCGAACGACTCAAAACACTAAAAATTTCTAAAACAAAAATAAAGAAAAAGTAAAAATAAAGCAATAACCGTCGGGTTGCCTCCCGACAAGCGCTCGTTTAAGGTCGTGAGCTCGACCCCCTATGATTTTCAATTAATGCGGGATGTTTGGTGCATATGAGATGCACCCATCAAACTTTCCGGGGAGAACGCTTGGATTCGGAAGTTGCGGTGGCGTGTTCTCCCGCGGTGGTCTCTCGTCTCGAATAGTGTTAGGGGAGGCTCCCCCAAGCTAGCGTTTGCTCCGGTCAACGGCTTCACCGGTGACGCCGATTTTCGTAGCGGCGGAGCTTTCTTCGGAGACTTTTGTTTCGAGAGCTTGCAGAGCTCTCGAATCCTTGCGACATCAGCGTCGCCTTCATCATTTTCAGCGGAGAGGTCGGGAGAATCATCTATCTTCTCATCTTGGCCTAAATCCGGGCCTTCATCAAAATCCTCATCGAAAAGAGCGCCAATCGAGTGGGGGATCACCTCTTCTATCACCTCATCAAGGAGGTCCATGTAGTCAAGTTCCTCGTGGTAAGGCATGTGTTTCATAGCCTTAGGAATGTGAAGCTCCACCTTGATGTTGCCGACATTCAAAGTTAGGGTACCTTCTCGCATGTCGATAATCACTCCGGCGGTGGCGAGGAACGGACGTCCAAGTATCAATGAAGTATCTCCCTCCTCCTTAATGTCCATGATCACGAAGTCACATGGCAAGCATATTCCACCCGGGACTTGTAGCGGGATGTCTTCGGCTATCCCTACCGGCCTTGTTATTCGCCCGTCGGCCAATTGTATCCGCATGTCGGTAGGTTTCAACTTCGTCCCGGTGTTTAGCCTTAAGAACATGGAGAGAGGCATGAGGCTCACACTAGTCCCTAGATCAACCAACGCCTTTTGAAGAGGGACGCCGCCCAAGGTGCAAGGGATCCGAAAACTCCCCGGGTCTTTAAATTTGGCCGGCTCCTTCTCTCTCTTGGTGAACCAAGAGCCCTCCTCGGCTAGCATAATCTTCTCCTTCCTCTTTCTCCCCGAAATCAAGTCCTTTAAGAATTTAGCATATGTGGGGATCTCCACGATGGCGTCGAGGAAGGGAATGTTGAGGCTAACTCCTCTAAGATACTCGAGAAACTTTGCTAGCCTTTTCTCCATTTTCGCTCTAGCAAGACTTTGGGGAAATGGGACCGGTGGCATGAAGCGCCTTTCCTCAATCAATTGCTCCGCTCTAGATTTCTCCTTTTCTTGTGGCTCCTTCTCCTTATCATCTTCAACTACCGGCTCAATTGGCTCCAAGCTTTCCTCCACGGGCTCCTCGGTAGGAATCATAGCGGGGGAGGTATCCTTCCTGCCTCTAGTAGTAACGACAACTACGGCATTGATGTGGCCGGTGTTGCCCCGTGGGTTTTGCTCGGGTTGCGCCGGCAATCGTTGAGTGTTCCGATTGAGCAACGCCAATTGCTCCGATATTTGAGCCACAACGGTATTGAGGGAGTCTTGCCCCGCCTTCAAGGTAGCATTGACCTTATTTTGCTCGACCATAAACGCCTCCACTATAGCTTCGAAGTCGGATCGTTGTTGAGCTTGTGGAGGGTTTTGATTTTGATTCCTCCACCCTTGATTGTATCCGGGCGGCCTATATGGTGGAACTTGTTGCTTTGGTTGGAAATTTTGTTGTGGAGGCCCCCTTGGCGGATAGTGTTGTTGTTGGGGTGGTGGTGGTCGAGCTTGTTGAGGTGGTTGTTGTGGCGGGTTCAAAGCTCCTTCATTGTTGGCGTAAGAGAATCCGGGATGATTTCTTGTGGCCGGATTGGCCCAATATCCTTGGTTCCCCGCGACATATTGTACTTGCTCCAAGGATCCTTCTCCTTGCTCTCCTCCCACATACATGGCTTGAGATTGGTCTTGCCAATCACACATTTGGTTCGTTGGAGCGGAGGTGGAAGGGGTTTCTTGGGGCTCCGTGATAAACTTCTCCAGTCTCTCCACTACCTTGTGGAGAGAATCAAACTTGCTTGTAAGCTCCGCTACGGCCTTCGCCTCATAGATACTAGTTGGCTTTAAGGAGGATGTGGAGTGTCCTCGCTCATCGCCCCATTGTTGGTTGTTTGAGGCCATCTCCTCAATTAGGGCCGTAGCTTCCTCGGGAGTCTTTGACAAGATAGCACCATTCGCCGCGACATCAATAATTTGTTTGGTCCCCGGTTGGAGACCGTTGTAGAAGCTATGAACTAGCTCCCAATCTTCAATGCTATGATGCGGGCATTGATGCTGCAAATCCTTAAAACGCTCCCAAGCCTCATAGAGCGTCTCCTGGGGTCCTTGCTTGAAGGACATGAGAGCGCTCCGGATCTTCACCATCTTGGATGGCGGATAGAACTTGTCAATGAATGCACTTGCCAACTCGTCCCAAGAGGTGAAGACTCCGTCAGCCTGCGTCCTCAACCAATAGAGTGCCTTGTCCTTTAGCGTGAAGGGGAAGAGACGCAGTCTGATGGCATCGATGGAGACCCCCGGCATCTGAAACGTGGCGCACTTCGACAAGAATAATTGGATGTGGTAGTGAGGATTCTCATGGGCATTTCCATGAAATGGATCCTGCTGCATCAGAACCACTAGTCCAGTCTTTAGCTCGAAGTTCTTATCGGCCGCCAACTCCGGCACGGCAATGGATGAGGTCGTAGAAGAGGTCTTAGGCCGAAGCCTATCTCGAATAGAAATTATCCTCGCCATCCTTACCGCTAATTGGTCCGCAGTTTCCGAGTTGGTCATAAACCGCCCTTCCGGATTTTGTCTCCTTTCCGCTCTAAGTCTCCGCGCGGTACGTTCGATCTCGGGATCAAATAATATAGCTTCAGGGTCCGCCGTAGATCTCGTGTACATGCACAGGGAAAACAGAGTTTCAAAGAAATGATTAGTACCGTGGAAGGGTTAGGTAAAAATGAAGGAATGGAAATAATAATAATAATAATAAAAAGAAATAGCTAGGGTGGTAAGATCAAATGCAATCGCCTCCCCGGCAACGGCGCCAAAAACTTGATCGCTCCGGGACGTAACCCAAAAGAACGGTTGTAGTTTTACCGCAAGTGCACGGTGTAGTAGCGAGCGGGTTATCGAACACAGGGAGGACGAATGACCGTGCTTGTTCCGATCAACCTGGCTATTTAAGAAGAGAGAAATTTGCCTTTGGCGATCCTGTCACAATCGTCAGACAAAGTACAGAAATATCAAATCAAATAAAGAACGTCTAGGGAATGGGGAATTCCCGCTACTCACCGTATTTCGTAAAAGTGGTTCATTGGTATCAAAGTTGCTAGAATAAGATTTTGGATGAACTAGTTGCAACTGAATGTAGAACCAAGCTCACGCTCTCGCGCTGTTGCCGGTCTATAGCTATCCTAGGCTCGGGTCCAATCTCTTGCAAACCCTAGCCTAGGGAAGCTAGCATTAGGATCAACATCATCGTTCAATCGCGCACCGAGCCCAATCTTTTGCAAACTCGGTCCACGACCTAGTTTGGGATAGTTCCTACCCGTCCAATCTCTTGCAAACGAGTATTGGCGCGGAATTGGAACCGGAAACCCTAGTATCGGTCCAATCTCTTGCAAACCGATACTACGGAAATTCGATTCCAACCCAATTCGGATTTCTAGGGTTTCCTATCGAATTGGGATCCAATCTCTTGCAAATCCCAATCGATGTGAATTCCTAGCCATCCGTAGTAAATTGATCCCAATCTAATCCCTAGTAGCAATTCTAGCAAAATTCCTAACAATTCATCACAATTATGAAATAGGGCTTGTAGGGTTCATCCCCACGCCCCAAGACGTGGCGACTACTCACAATTCATAGCAAGATCACAAAAATAATCAATGAAATAAGCAATAGAATTCATCACAATATTGAGATATGCAATAAAAATAGAATTTTTAGAGAAGAGAAAAGCAAACCAATGGAGTTCTTCAATTAATCCAACAAAAATCCAAATTTGTCTCCTCTTCAATCACAAGAATAAAACTAAAAAGCTAATCTAAAAAACTGCAAAAAATCTAAGAGAGAGGCTCTCAAAACTAGGGTAAAAACAGGGGTTAAATAGCCCCCAAAATTGTCCAAAAACTGTGACCAAAATACCCCTGCGCAGCCTGTTTTCCGCAATTTTCGCTACAGGCAGCGCGTCGCACTCGGCCGAGTGACAAAAGTCGCTCGGCCGAGTGAAAACCCTGTAATTTTCCAGTAAGTATCGATCTTCAGGGGTCTTCACTTCGGGGGCGGCTCGGCCGAGTGAGTTGTCGTCACTCGGCCGATGGCTTCATGGTACCCGGGCGGACGGGATTATCCACTCGGCCGAGTGGGTCTTCTGAAGCTCAGGCAGCCGAAAAAAGTAACATGGCGATTTTTGAAGGGCTTCGTCTGGGCGCCACTCGGGCGGACGGGGTCTCGTCACTCGACCGATGTGGTCTCCGTCGCTCGGCCGAGTGCACATATGAATCGTGTCTGATCTGGTCGGCCGAGCAGTGTCTCGCTAGTCGACCGAGTGACTCCTTCACTCGGCCGAGTGGGACACAAAACATGCCCAAACTGCTTGTTTTGGCCTCCTCGTCGCTCCTGCGACGTCCGTTCTTCTTCCGCTCCTCTCCAACAGCAAAATACCCCTCAGGGAGGTCGTCGGTGACCGTCTGGAGTAAGCGCATCTCGAGATCACTCCAAATCGCGCCAAATCACCTGAAATGCGACAAAAACAACAAATCGTGAAAAGCATCGCAATATCATCGATATATCATGAAAAACATGATTTGGGCGATCTAAATGGCATGCAAACATGCGATAAAAAAGTGTAAAATAAGGAGTGATCAATAGACACTTCAAGAGTAGAAACTTTGGTTTTTAAATTTTTATTTTCTTCCACAAGCAATGTGCATTTACTTATAAATGCTAACTTGTTTTCTTTTTCCTTCTTTTCAAATCCAATTGTTTTTCTTTTAAGATCGTTATCTAGCATGTAAAATTTATCCTTAAGCTTTCTTATCACATAGTCTTTTTCAACTTCAAGCTTTAATAGGTCTTGTTTTAACATGCTAATATTGTTCAATAATGAAGGGCAAGAAAGACAAGGTGATTCATCATTAAAGCTTGATTTTTCCTTTTTCAATATGTCAATAGTAGAGTTCCGAGCAACAATTTCAATTTTCAGTTTTTCAATCTCCTTAGACATAGTATATTCAGATTGTTGCATTTCAAAGTTCTCATTTTGTTAATCATCTATAGTGGATTCAAGCTCTACTATTTTATCTTGAATTTCTTTACAAAGAGTAAGGTGTTCAGCTTTACTAACAGAAATTACCTCATCGTATATTGTAACGACCACTTTTCGTTGTACTTTGTTCATGCACGTGCTTTTAGCCGTGCACGTACTTATTTTAGACTTTGAATGTTTGTGAACACTTTGTTGTGATATGCCATTGTGAACGTCTCAGAGAGTATTAAATAGTGGCACTAATTTGGAATTACATTTCTCGAGTCGTTTCCCCACAATTTAATCTTATTCGATGAGACGTTGCGATTTTCACTTTTGACGGGAGATGTTTCTATTTTTAGTTTCGTCGTCCGACGTCGAAATTGAGATCCTTCTTTTAGTTAGCTCACTTTCGTCATCACGATCACCCCGATATTTATTTTATAATTTCTGGAGTTTATTTGACCACTTTTATATTTTTAACAAGGTTATAATATTTTTAATAATTACGTTTTAAATTATTTTCGGCCAAATAAAATTTATTTGAGTTTCAAACGTTTTAAATAATTTTTGAGCCAAATCTTAGCCCCTATCTTGGCCGCACCCAATCCCTATGTGATTAGGAAGAGTAGATTTGAATTTTAAATTATTTTAAACTCCTAATCCTATTAGGATTAGCCCTAGACCAAGTCAACCCCTCTACACTATATAAACAACCTTTAGGAAGACCTATTTTCACAAGAAAATAACCCTAGCCGCTTCCAAAACTCAAATTTGACGTTGCGACGAACTTCCCCTGCTCCGACCGAAGAAACAAGGCCATTTTCCCCGCACCGACCGCTACTCCCGCCCGCATCAAGCATCACCCGCACCCCGCTGCTGCCGCCCGCTCTGTTCTCCCGCTTCGACCGAGAGGAGCTCTCGGTCAGACCGAGAGCACAGCCCGCATCCCCTCTCCGCATCGACCCCGCACCAAGCCGCTCTGTCACCCCGCCTCCACCCGTGTCTGACCGAGCGGATCGCCCGCACCGACCGAAGCTGCAACGTTGTAACGTTGTAACGTTGCAATCCCCGCATCCACAGCGCCCGACCGGTACTGTCCCCCGCACCTACCGACGAATTCCTCCACACCAAGCCTTCGCCCGCATCACTGCAGCCCGATGCGCTGCAGTCCCCGCACCAAGCGTGACCGACCGAGAGAGCTCCCCGCACCGAGGCTGTACGACCGAGAGCCAAACGTCGCAACCCCGCACCCGTCGCACCACTTGCCACCGTGGGCCCCCCAAGTTCTCCAGAGGTATTGTGGGTCCCCTATTGGTCCATAGGACTACTGTGGGCCCCACCTAGGTGCTTTCTCTCCGACGATTTGCCGCGTACGACGTTATGACACGTCGTAGCCCGTCGTCGCACGTGCTAGCTTTGGAATCTGGACTCGTCGCTCCGGTTGATGCTCTGAACTTTCCAGCGAGGAATCTATATTGGAATCAGGACTTGGAGCGCGATATTTTATTCCAACCCCTGGCGTCGCTACCCGATGCCAGTGTAGCTTTCGCGTCGTGTTGAGGTAACGCTTTGCACCCCTAGGACCCCCACCCCAATGCATGCTAATCAAGACTAAAATCAACATTTTTAAAAGTATTTTAAATGTTTTAGCACTCACTAATCAAGATTAATAAAACGGATGTAGGCCGGTGGACTTGTGCACGTAGGATAATTATGATTTTGGACTCGTTGGACGGTGTGCTCAGACGTGATACTTGCAGGCAAGTGAAACTTGCCAACTCTTGCTTAGGGCCATGTTTTTATGCCACTTCCTTGTTTTTAGCGTAAAAGAGACTAGTCAGTGAAATGATAGCTGGCTAGACGCCTACTTGATCTAGTTTGACAACGAAACTAGATCCATCACCTAAATTGATCTAGCTTGACAACGAAGCTAGATCCAACACTTTAATTTGTTGATCATGCATACTAAACTGTCATGTTTACTTTCGTTACTTGTACGTCTTACTACTTGCCATGTCATGTCATCCATGCATTGAATGTCGCATTCGTAGCACACGCTACAATACTTGTACTTGTACTTCCTTGTCCGGCTAGGTGCACCCCTACGCCATACTTGTTAAAAACACTTCCTGGCTCGTGATCCAGAAGCGAGCATTCCGTGTTCGGGGGTAAGGCCCTGGCTCGATACACATGGAGGGGTAGGGATAAACGATCACTTGAGCTTAGGAGTTGGCCCGCGCAGCCACTCTAGCCAAAAGGCGGAATCTCTGTGCACGAGGTGCTTACTTTACTTGTCTTGTACTAGTGAGTGTTACTTGTAAAACTTGACATCCATGCCATGCTCGTACTTTACTTTACTTTACATGTTGCACTCTTACTTTAACTGCCATGTCATTGTATTCATGCTAGAACTGCTACGTTGCTTACCTTCACTTTCAGTTTCCTTACACAAGTCTCTTGTAGACTTGCTGACATGTGCCCCTTGCTCTTTTGGGTGTCACATGTTAGACCCTGAGCCAGAGTTCGTTGCTGAGTACGTGATGTTTTACCGACGCTGTTCCTGAGCCCAAGTCTGTCCAGGAGGAGTTTTGTGGACACCGGAGTTCATCCTTTGAGACCTTGCCGAGCTTCCTCTTGTTTTAGGCCGTCTGTTAGTTGTCGGTACGTGGCACCTATACTTTGTACTTTGTACTTTTGTTGGCCATGTTTGGGCCTTTAGACTCTTTTTCTTTTTAGCCTGGTGGCTTTTTCTGTGATGTTGAAACTTATTTTATGGATATTCTGAGATATCTCTTTTGTCTCATTTCATTATTATTATCTTTGTTTCGTTCACGTTGCAAGGACCTGCAGTTTTAAAGTTGATTGACGCTTATCGGACTTGCAGCTTGCAGCTTCAAGTCTGAGCGGACCTTCTCACGCTTCACCTCCATATTTTTGGGAAGCGGGACGTGACAAGTTTTGTTGGTGGCCCATATAGGTCCGTCTTGCAATTGCGAATTAACGAAACAACGATAATAACGGAATGTCCATTAAATAAATTGCAACATCCGAGTCATAAGCCAGGAGTCTAGTCGTTTTCTTATGACACTAGGTGGTAAGAAGGCTTAGTTAGACGTCTGTGCTTGCTAGTTAGAGGCCTCTGATTGTTAGTTAAACTCCCTGTCAGCAATTGATTTAATCGTCGTAGGAGTTACCTTAGTGATTCTTGTCTAACTCTGACCATATTAGACTTCTAGAATTTCCTTTAGTCGTTCGTTTGGGTTCATCGATTTCGGACCAAGCTGAACGCATTTCATTACCGTCTAGCCCCCTAAAGAGTCTTAGCGCTTAGCTTCTTAATACTTAGTTGGTCGACTGTAGGAGTTTTCCCCGTAGATTTTCCTGGTTCATATCCTAGGCGTATGTATTTTTGATCATCCGACCATTTTCCTTGCCTCGATTCACGAGATCGCCTCATGATGAACGTCGTCAATTTTCGAACCTCTCCATTACAAACCTTGAATCTTCTGAAAGTATTTTTCGATTTCCTCTTTCCCTAAGTATAAATCTGTTCAAAATTTTAATGTATATATTTATACTTCATACTCCTTCGTTGACTCGAATTCTTAAAACTTTTGGTCGAAATTTTGAATACTAGCTTATGGTATTTTCCCAGCCTACACTTTTGTACCTATGAAAATACACTTTCCTTTCATATATTGATTTTATTCTGAACCGTACTTTTATTTTGTCCAATTCGACTTATAATTTTCTTTCAAACGACACATCGCGCTTCCTTTTAATATACTTTTCAAGTCACATGGAATTTCAGCTTTCAGCAAGTCGATTTTGTACTCGTCGTTTCTCTACTTCAGATTTTTGTAAAATTACTATTTCATAACCGCTTCCTGATTTAGACCCCCCCATGATTTGATTTTAAAGCTTTGTTATCAATTTTGATACTTCTACTACTTAGTTATTATTATTATCTTTCCGCTCACCATACATACTTTTAGAAAAAAAAAGAATTTCTAAACTAAAATGAATTTCAATTATTTTTATCCGTACCAGGTTCGTTGTGCTCGTATGCTAAGAGTTTTGTGTAAACCAGTTTTAATTTTTTGCATATCCTGGTTCCTCTAAAAGTAGTTCCAATATTGATCATTTTAAATTTCATTTCCCTGGCTTAAAGACTTTGAAAGCGTTTAACACGAGCTTAAATTCTTCAGTTACTTTAATTTCATTCTTTGAATCTCCAAAATTTTTGCCAACATTATATTAAATTACTGTCGTATAATATTTTCTAAAAACTACGGCCTTAATGTTCGTGTGAATGATTTACTTCCTTTTCTTAATGATTTCCGATAAGCCACTAAAACATTTTCTCTTATTATGAATATTCGACTCAAACTTATTTTGAACAACTCGTTTTATCGACCCCCAAATATTTTATAAATACGAGGATTCCAACTTTTGAAGTACAACAGTTTTCAACTTCACGTGTTTTAGCTTTTGATAATTGCCATATTTTCCTTTTCTGTATCCTATAAAAATATCACTACATCTCCCTTTCCCCTACCTAAGCATTCACAAGTAGATCACTGTTTCACCTAACCAAGCTGTCCCCCTGTATTCGTCATATCTGAATTCGTGCTTATCGGTCCTTCCCTCGTCACGCTTCGACCCCTAATCTTCCTCTATTGTTTGGGCTTTAGTGCTCGTCCATGACTGTGTCAACTCTAATTTGTTAGTAGGCCCTTGGACCCTTGTGATGTTGTCGTGGTGCATGTACCTAAGTTGTGTATGTAGTTAGAGATACTTGTAATGGTTGAAATAAAATGATTGGTGAAGCTATGTGTATGCTAGGGGTGATAATAATAGGTCTACGTATAGTTAAGAGGGTAGGCCTATTATATGACCTGTATGTTAGTACGTGTGAGTATGTGCTCGTACGTAGGTATGAATTGTGCTTAAGTGTAAGTAAGTCATGTAATTGCTGCATAAGTATATATGTGACATACATATGATAGTAGGATTATAATTTTGATTGGTATTGCTTGCTTTTGCGGGATGTTGTATGCGTGCATACCGTGAGGAATACACGACTATTGCACATCTTAACTATGTATGTAGGTGTATCGGTATACTAGTTATAGGTAGATGGCTATGTTGTGAAAATATATGTTACGTGCGGGTGACTATACGATAAATGCGTATGTATTAGGGAGAGTATTACGATTATACGTGCGCTGATGTCTGTATTATTATTATGGTATATGGAGTGATTGAACTATGTGAGTAATACCTGACTAAACATTAAGTGTGATCGACTTATGGTATGTATATGGTTGTATTGGTAGACATATATATGTATTGGAGTGGTACTGGTATAGGTATAAATGCTGTACTACGTATATAGAGTATTCCGATATGTGTTTCGAGTCTCACTCAAGCTTGAGTGGGTATACTCTAAGTATATTGTTATGTATGTCTGTAGTTTGAATATAGCAATGTTTGATGTATGTATAGTGATAGGAGTGTTTGTGCCTGGTTGTGCTACGCACATGATTGTGGGTCGCTACACCAGTATATAGTTATATGTGTTGGTCTTGTGGTATAGTTATTTACTAAGGATTTACTTGTGTGAACATATGTGGACTAGCTAAACTAGATGAGTAGTTGTGCTAGGTATATAGTGGTATGATTGGTATATATATGAATGAAATGTTAGCATGTGTGGGAGTGCACCATGCACGTGTAAGTATGTGCTTAGTTATAGGTATTGGTGACTGTGGTATATGTGGCACGTCGTAAATACAGTTATAGGACCTTATGAGATGTGAATATATGGTGAACTATCTGCATGCATTTGAATGACTATATATTGTGAAACTATAGTAGTGATGAATGTATACTAGATATAGTGAAACTTGATTTAATAATGGTATGGTGTGATCACATGTGTTGATGTGTGGTAAGGAATGTACACTAGGAAATATTAGGGAGTTGTATACCCATGTTTTGTTTGCGCTTAGGTAGTTATCTATACGTAGAATAACGATTGTAATTGCTAAGTGTGAGACCATACTTATATGAGTACCTGAAATATTGTTTTGTGTGAGGAAAGTAGTAGTTATATAAGAGATGTATGCTTATATATATGATTGAAATACGTGTATGAGGTTGACCGACTATAATGGGTATAAGTGTATAATGAGCGTGAATACATACATGCTGGTAGTGTTAATGTCTGACTACCTAGTGCATATATAAGCACTTGTAATGACTATACCTGGTTTGAAGTATAATGTGACATGAGTGTGGTAGTTTACTAGAACGACTGGATATGTTAGAAAGTCCGAGGACGGACTTTATTCTAAGGTGGGGAGGATGTAACGACCACTTTTCGTTGTACTTTGTTCGTGCACGTGCTTTTGGCCGTGCACGTGCTTATTTTAGACTTTGAATGTTTGCGAACACTTTGTTGTGATATGCCGTTGTGAACATCTCAGAGAGTATTAAATAGTGGCACTAATTTGGAACGACATTTCTCGAGTCGTTTCCCCACAATTTAATCTTATTCGATGGGACGTTGCGAGTTTCACTTTTGACATGAGACGTTTCTATTTTTAGTTTCGTCGTCCAACGTCGAAATTGAGATCCGTCTTCTTAGTTAGCTCACTTTCGTCATCACGATCACCCCGATATTTATTTTATAATTTCTGGAGTTTATTTGACCACTTTTATATTTTTAACAAGGTTATAATATTTTTAATAATTACGTTTTAAATTATTTTCGGCCAAATAAAATTTATTTGAGTTTCAAACGTTTTAAATAATTTTTGAGCCAAATCTTAGCCCCTATCTTGGCCGCACCCAATCCCTATGTGATTAGGAAGAGTAGATTTGAATTTTAAATTATTTTAAACTCATAATCCCATTAGGATTAGCCCTAGACCAAGTCAACCCATCTACACTATATAAACAACCTTTAGGAAGACCTATTTTCGCAAGAAAATAACCCTAGCCGCTTCCAAAACTCAAATTTGACGTTGCGACGAATCGTCACAACATTGCGACGAACTTCCCCCGCTCCGACCGAAGAAACAAGGCCATTTTCCCCGCACCGACCGCTGCTCCCGCCCGCACCAAGCATCGGCCGCACCCCGCTGCTGCCGCCTGCTCTGTTCTCCCGCTCCGACCGAGAGGAGATCTCGGTCAGACCGAGAGCACAGCCCGCATCCCCGCTCCGCATCTACCCCGCACCAAGCCGCTCTGTCGCCCCGCCTCCGCCCGTGTCTGAACGAGCGGATCGCCCGCACCGACCGAAGCCGCAACGTTGCAACGTTGCAATCCCCGCATCCGCAGTGCCCGACCGGTACTATCCTCCAGCACCGACCGATGAATTCCTCAGCACCAAGCCTCCGCCCGCACCACTGCAGCCCGCTGCGCTGCAATCCCCGCACCAAGCGTGCCCGACCGAGAGAGCTCCCCGCACCGAGGCTGTACGACCGAGAGCCAAACGTCGCAACCCCGTACCCGTCGCACCACTTGCCACCGTGGGCCCCCCAAGTTCTCCAGAGGTATTGTGGGTCCCCTATTGGTCCCTAGGACTACTGTGGGCCCCACCTAGGTGCTTTCTCTCCGACGATTTACCGCGTACGACGTTGCGACACGTCGTAGCCCGTCGTCGCACGTGCTAGCTTTGGAATCTGGACTCGTCGCTCTGGTTGATGCTCTGAACTTTCCAGCGAGGAATCTATATTGGAATCAGGACTTGGAGCGCGATATTTTATTCCAACCCCTGGCGTCGCTACCCGACGCCAGTGTAGCTTTCGCGTCGTGTTGAGGTAACGCTTTGCACCCCTAGGACCCCCAACCCAATGCATGCTAATCAAGACTAAAATCAACGTTTTTAAAAGTATTTTAAATGTTTTAGCACTCACTAATCAAGATTAATAAAACGAATGTAGGCCGGTGGACTTGTGCACGTAGGATAATTGTGATTTTGGACTCGTTGGACGGTGTGCTCAGACGTGATACTTGCAGGCAAGTGAAACTTGCCAACTCTTTCTTAGGGCCATGTTTTTAGGCCACTTCCTTGTTTTTAGCGTAAAAGAGACTAGTCAGTGAAATGATAGCTGGCTAGACGCCTACTTGATCTAGTTTGACAACGAAACTAGATCCGTCACCTAAATTGATCTAGCTTGACAACGAAGCTAGATCCAACACTTTAATTTGTTGATCATGCATACTAAACTGTCATGTTTACTTTCTTTACTTGTACGCCTTACTACTTGCCATGTCATGTCATCTATGCATTGAATGTCGCATTCGTAGCACACGATACAATACTTGTACTTGTACTTCCTTGTCCGGCTAGGTGCACCCATACGCCATACTTGTTAAAAACACTTCCTGGCTCGTGATCCAGAAGCGATCATTCCGTGTTCGGGGGTAAGGCCCTGGCTCGATACACGTGGAGGGGTAGGGATAAACGATCACTTGAGCTTAGGAGTTGGCCCGCGTAGCCACTCTAGCCAAAAGGCGGAATCTCTGTGCACGAGGTGCTTACTTTACTTGTCTTGTACTAGTGAGTGTTACTTGTAAAACTTGACATCCATGCCATGCTCGTACTTTACTTTACTTTACTTATTGCACTCTTACTTTAACTGCCATGTCATTACATTCATGCTAGAACTGCTAGGTTGCTTACCTTCACTTTCAGTTTCCTTGCACAAGTCTCTTGTAGACTTGCTGACATGTGCCCCTTGCTCTTTTGGGTGTCACATGTTAGACCCTGAGCCAGAGTTCGTTGCTGAGTACGTGATGTTTTGCCGACGCTGTTCCTGAGCCCAAGTCTGTCCAGGAGGAGTTTTGTGGACACCGGAGTTCATTCTTTGAGAACTTGCTGAGCTTCCTCTTGTTTTAGGCCGTCTGTTAGTTGTCGGTGCGTGGCACCTATACTTTGTACTTTGTACTTTTGTTGGCCATGTTTGGGCCTTTAGACTCTTTTTCTTTTTAGCCTGGTGGCTTTTTCTGTGATGTTGAAACTTATTTTATGGATATTCTGAGATATCTCTTTTGTCTCATTTCATTATTATTATCTTTGTTTCGTTCGCGTTGCTAGGGCCTGCAGTTTTAAAGTTGATTGACGCTTATCGGACTTACAGCTTGCAGCTTCAAGTCTGAGCGGACCTTCTCACGCTTCGCCTCCATATTTTTGGGAAGCGGGGCGTGTCATATATTCCCATTAATGCCATGCATGAGTGGGCTTCATCATCGTCCTCATTCTCGGCTTCGCTATCCATATCCCAAGTTAGCACTATGGATTTTCCTTTTTCTTTAGCGACCTGAGCTGTCTCTGTGGGCAATCCCTCATTCGATGTCCTTTTTTCTTGTATTTAAAACAAGTCATTCTATTAGTAGCATTCTGATCATAAGTTTGCTTAGAAGACTAAAAAGAGTTAGAGGGATTAAACCTGTGTGCCATTTCTGTTCTTCCTTGCTTAGTCTGGACATACTTTCTGAAATTTCTGACCATTAGTGCTATGTCCTCATCATCTTCTTCACTTTCGCTAGCTTTCATAGCAAGTGGCTTTGTAGCTTTTTCATTCTCCTCAGATTTCTCTCTTTCATCAATATTTTTCCATTCAAGCTCGTGTGACATTAGATTACCTATTAAGTCATCCACCCTCATCTGTGATAAATCCTTCGCTTCTTGGATGGCAGTGACTTTAGGTCTGAAAGAGCTTAGCAGCGCTCTCAATAATTTACTCACCTGTTCAAGACTTGAATATGGCTTACCGAGCGAGCTAGACTTGTAGACAATATTGGTGAATCTCGCAAACAACTCTAATATGGTCTTTGATGGTTGCATGCAAAATCCCTCGTACTTTGTGCTCAGAAGTGCAAGTCTGGACTCCTTCACCTGCGACGTTCCCTCATGCGTCACCTTCAAATTATGTCATATTTCCTGCGCAGTTAAACAATGTGAGATTCTATTATATTCAGATTTATCAAGTGCGCAAATGAGAGCATTCATAGCTTTAGCATTTAAAGAATAAGATTTCCAATCATTATCATCCCATTTGTCATTTGGTTTTTCAATCTCAACACCATCTACTGTAATAACAGGCAGTTTATATCCTTTTTCTATTATTTGCCAAGCTTTATAATTAACAGAAATAAGGTAGATTTTCATTTGATTTTTCCAATAAGCATAATCACCTCCATTAAACCTAGGGGGACGTGAAACAGACTGACCCTAAGTAAAAGTACTATCCATAGAGTTAAATATGGTCAATCTAGGCTAGATCTACTAAACTGGCTCTGATACCACTTGATGGATCTGGATCCTAGCCTAGAGCGGGGTGAAAAGGCTAATAAAATAATTTGTGCGACACACAAACAAACAAACACAGTTATAGCAGTAGCAGGGTAAATAAAAAAGCAGACACAGAGTACACAACAGATTTACCCTGGTTTGGTCGACCCTTCGACCTACATCCAGCCCCCAAAGCAGATACTATTATTGAATAGCGAAATAGGTACAAAACCACAAGTTAGAGCACGCTCAGAGAACCCACTACGTCTCTACCCTCGCCAGGCTCTCAGTACACAACACACTGTGTTTTCTCTCACTATCAATCCTAGTAATGTTTTCTACCAGCTAGTCCCAAACTAGCTGGGTCCCACTTGTGTAGTCCCTCACTAGACAAGTCCCAAAGTCCCCAAATATGGTAAAAATTTCCCTTACAAAGTTCTATCACAATTGCTACACAAAATAATAAAGTATTGAGTTTAGAAAGCTTAGATTGTGTAGCAGCGATGTTTTCGTTAATAAGCACGAGCCAGAAATCATCTGACGTAGATGTCGTAGACTCCTCTCTCTTCGCAACTCAAGTTGTGATCTCCTCGCTCCCAGCAAGATGATGCCTTGGCTTTGAATTGATACGGCATTGCGGCTCTAGCAAAGGGTTTTCGGCAGAGGCTCAAACTTCTTGCGTTGTCTCTTCAATTTTCGACAGAGGCTAAAATTTACTTGGCTTTGAATTGCAACGCAACAAAGATTTTCGTTGACTTTCTTTTGACCAGCTAGATGTTTTGTACCCCCTGCAAATAAAAGAACACAGAGTTAATCTCTTAAAAAATAAATAAATAATCTCTTACCTTTTATTTGGCTCTGTGCATGAGTCTCTTTTGAAAATTTTTGCATGTCTCCTTTTGCAAATCAATGATGCACCTGCTTGGGCTTTTGGAACTTGTGAATTTGTGAAATGACGAGGGAATCAAAAACAATTTGTTTTGTCCCTTGGAGAAGAAAATAGGGCGGCTTGTTGTCTGTTCATGCTCAGGAGATGGCTGGCCTCCCCCTTCTAATTTGTGTACACCAGTTTACCTTGCACCTGCACACACAAAACAAAGAAACAAAAACAAGAATATATTTGATATAAAAAGCATTACCCTTTATTCATGTGTGCACATGGCTCTCCACAAATTTCTGCCTAAGCAAAGGAGATGCTCTTCATGTGTAGACATATGTCTACTATTGTCCTCGATCTTAATCCACATTCAGTCGGACAAGTCAGCAGCTTTTAAGTTTTGTGACGTCTCCAACTTGTGTGTGTTGTCAGGAGATTGGGCGCAACCTGCATAGCACAAAAGAGTTGATGCATACAAGGATAATAAACCAAACTAACCTCTCATCTGCTTCAATTGTTTAATTGATTTTCCCTTCATCTTCTTTGTTTTTTGCGTCGCCCAGTTGCTTCTTTATTTTTTTGCAGCTGACCTCCCTCCCTTTGTGTAAGCCGATGAAGAGGTTTTAAATAGGAATAGCTAGGATTTTGAAATATGGCAAGGGATAGGGTTGTGCCAACCGCTTAGGAATTTGGCCCAATCAATATGGGATTTGATTTGCAATTCAAATTGGATATGAGATTGGAATAGGAAAAAAGTATGATTTGAATAAATCTCTAATTGATTTGACCAAATCCCAAATAGATTCCATCTCCCTCCATATTGACCAAGTCAAATTGATTTGTGTATAGCTTTTTGACCAAGTCCATTAACTGTGTGGATAGAAATTCCTCCAACACGTTGACTTAGTCATCTCTTTAAGAATTACCGCTTTGCCCTTCCTGAAACACACTTAGCACACACGTTAAATATAACACACGTTTGTCATCATCAAACTAAAGTTCTTAGATCGTTGCGTCCAACAATGCCAACCACCATAAGGGTGGTAGATGTCTACTTTCATGGAGCCTCCAATATTTATAATGCCATGAATACACTGTATCGTGTAGCGCTAATGGGTAAAACACAGGGAGACGTTCGTTGAGTACCGATTTTGTTCTTCGTTCGAAAGCCACACGATCGAATAGTGGTCGAAGAGAGAAATAAAATGTGAAATCAAATGATAAAAGCTCTAGGGCTTAGGGTATCCCCACTATTGAACTAGGGTTAAGGTTGGATGAATAAATGACCGATTGTTGGATTCATTGGGACTCGGGAGGGGGCGTCTAACCCAAGGGCATTCTCCTACACCCCACTCTCGTGGTGCATGATAGGATAGTCCCTTATGTTATCTCCTACCCCCTCTCTTGCGATGCTATGATAGGCATATCCTAACCTATACTGATGTCGACTCTCTCCGATACATCGGTATATGTCAGGTTCATTACGCTCGACGAATGTCCCCAATCTTCCTCCCGCCCACACTTGCGTTCGGGGATTGGATCTATATTAGGATGGTTCTAATTGGTGCACGACTCTCTCCGGTCACACCAATAGTATGAATCATCGTAGGGATTGAAACCCCGGAATGGTCTCGACTCTCGCTGGAGGCCAATCCAATCACCCACAAGGGAGGGGTCGAATCTACGATGATAGTTGGCATCCTAATATATCCCAACTTCACAATTAGCCCAGCAATTTAGTTTATTAATTCATCCAACCCATAGCCCTATTTCAATGGGGTCAACCCATTGCCCTAGATGAAAACTACTCACTACCCATTACAATAGAATCAATTCTAACCATGGGTGCAATGAGAAAAGCCATAGATTCAGAGTATAAACACAAATGAAAGTAAACCACGTAATAGTAATAACAAAGGGGAAACTTCTATTACGGAAATCTAGTCTATTACAATAGCTACTAATTAAAAGCAATAAGAGTGTTGAATAAAAGAGTAAGAAATCTCTTACAAACCCCTCAAAAACTCCAGAAAATAGCAAAATAAGAGATGGGTTCGCTCAGGAAAGAAGATGAGCTTATATACAACCTCCATAAAGACCAAAAGACCCCTAATAACTAACCCAGTTGGCAGCCCAAACGGCTTAGAAACCTAATTCGATGCGTCCGTGTCGAAAACGATATGGTCGCATCATTCATTTACGTAAGATATGTGACGGGGTTTACAGCGATGCGGTTGCATCGATATGGATGCGGCCGTGTTGAATCCAGCTTCGACACCTGCGTCGTCTCGAAATGGTCCTGCGAAGCGACCGTTTGGTCTTCAGCTCTCCGGGATTACGCAGCCAGGTCGTCTTCTTCACACGAATGCGTCTTCTTCTTCACACGACATCGTCGATTGTAAATTCTTGTTTCTTCTTCTATGCAATGTGGCCGTTTTGACGTCGATGATGCAGCCACGTGGAATCGGTTCTGGAGTTTATTTAGAGTGGCAGTTTGGTTCCCCTTGACGCGACCGTATGGAACTGAGTTCTGCTCCAATTAGGTGCTGTGATCACACGGCCGTGTTGAATCCACGCAGCCGTGTGTATCACACTGCTTCTTCAGTCTCCCCTTTTAGCGCAAGTTGAGCTCCCGGCTCTGCTCCTTTCGCCTTCTCGCACCTTTTTCATGCCTTATGGTTCCTAATCAACATGTATTTCCTGCAAAACATAGAAGAGACCATAAAAGCAAAAGAGGGAACAAAGACGGGGGAAACATGAGAAAACATTTAAATAAACGATGTAAAATGTACATGAAAAAAGGGGAAAAACTATTTATAATAAACCCTCATCAAAATCTCCCCACCTAAACTATTCCTTGTCATTAAGGAAGACAAGAGAGAGCATAGATTGGTGGTATGCAATCAAATACGCAAATGATGACATGAACTTCGAGAATTTTCAAAAATCGAGTTTATATACGTGGGTGAATTGAAAATTCGAATTCATGGAACTCAAACACTTCGATTTCTTTCCGTCGATGAGAATATAGTCATAGGATGTCGCCTTTAACCCAAATCGTCAAGTAATACACTAGACGATGGCCACACTCACATCCTAAGACATTTCCTCTAACTTGTCCTTAGATTGAAGGAATAAGAATCTAAGTTATGCAATGGTCGAAGAAGGGATAAGTTTAGGATAATGAGATATTGATCGATCGAAAAAGTGGCGCTCACAACACATCAAACTTTCTCGATTCTTGAAGTTTGCTATGTTTTATTTATGCTTTCTTACACACACACGAGTAAATTTTTTTCTTTTCATTTTCTCTTTTTTGGGATATATGATTGGTTTGTGCAATGAGTGTTGGGTCGGTGACTTCCAGATCAAACGATCTTAGGGCGCCAGGCTAAGAAGGACCCCTCAGACCTACTAACTCAACCATATATGATCCTTATTCATATTCACTTCACTAAGCTAGACCTTTTGATGTGAGGACCCGACGGGCTCTATCGTGGGAATCCGGTTACTCAGTTTCGTTGGAGGAACGGTGCATATATATTTTTTCTATTCACAATTTTTTTTCTTTTCTCTTTTTTGGAAAGCATGTGTATATTAAGCAAATTCAATCCTCAGTATTAGGCGATATATTGTTATCCAAGTTTTGAGGTATTATAAGCCATTATACTCAACTATCGACTCTACGGTCCATGCATAAAGTGGGTTCCTAAGTTTCAACCTAGGTCGGTTTCAAGTACTCCTATCTTAGGGATAATGAGGACGACCAAAGCTAGGATATTACAAAGGATTTAGAGCTAGGGACACGTCCTAATTATATACTCAAATTGACATCATGGAAATCGAGCGTAAACGTTCAGAAAACGAAATTCGAGATTCCACGCATATAAAAACTCGTTTTCGAAAAATTCTCGAAGTGAATGCAAGTATATACACATGGATGCATGATGATGTGGGATGCATGATGATGCGGGATGCATGATGCGAATGCAGATCTTTTTGGATTTTTTGATTTTTTTTAATTTTTTTGGCTTTTGAGTGCATATAAAGAATATAAAAGTGATGCAAAATGAAAAAGAAAGTAAAATGAAAAATGAGATAGAAAAACAAGAAGAAAATAAAAAATAATGACAAGAACGAGAAAATAAGAAAGAAAACAGAAGAAAAATAGAAAATCAGTGGTAAAAATGCTCCTTCCCCAAGCTAAACCGAGCGTTGTCCTCAACGCGATGAGAACATATAAAATAAACCGTGAGGTCATAAAAATGAGGGGAAAGAGATCCAGGTGCATCTCCCCCAAGATAAAGAAAATCATGCCCAAAAAAGTGAAGTGTGTGATATATAGGCCAAGTGGTGAGAGTGAGTGCAAAAGTGGTCCAATTATGCAGAGCCACAGCCAGGTGGTGGCTGGGTGGGTGGAGTGGGTGGAGTGGATGGATCAGCTGAATCTGTAGCTGTGGTGTCAATGTGAGGTGGGGATAGAGTAGATGTAACAACCTCATATTTAGGGGGGAGGTGGAGGTGGAGGTGGAGCTGGAGATGAGTCCTCTGTGGAGGATGAGATATTGACAATGACGTCTTCAGGAGGTGTAGATGTGTGTGGAGGTGTGGAAATACGTGTACTGGATGGAATATAAGTGGATGGAGCAGTAGAAGGTGGTGCCCCAGAAAAAGGTATGTCTGCTGCCTCTGTGGTATGTGGTGGAGAAATGGGTGGAACCATATGTTGGATCTAGATCTAAGCCTAAAGAGGGGGTTAATAGGCTTATAAAAATTCTCGTGCAACCCACGAGAAATCACACGCAGTTATAATCATACGAAGGGTAAACAATAAGCAATCACAGATGCACAATAGATTTACCCTGGTTCGGTTGCACCCACGACTAACGTCCAGTCCCAAAAGAAAATACTATATTTGAAATGTTACCTAGTATATCCGGTAGCTAGAGCACCCACTCTACACTCGCCTGGATCTCAGTACCTGCACTCATTAAAGTGCTCTACAAAACTAATCCTCGTATATGCTCTCACTTAACTAGTCCCAACTAGTCAAGTACCTGTTGTCTAGCGCCCACAGACAAGACCTCAAAAGAATACAAAAGCGGTAAAGTTTTCCGTACAGAGATCGTTACTACTACACACAAATAATAGTAAAAGAGTTTAGAGAATCTTAGTATGTAGGCATAGTCGGCTCTGTCATCGGCACGTGCCATCTCTCGTCTGGCAAGATGTAGATGTCTCATCACGTCTACAACTCAAGTTGTCGCTATCTCTTGACTCCTCTTTGAATATTGCGGCCTTATCTTGATGGTGCAGCAGCAGTGCATGACCTGAACCCAGCAGTGCATGGACTGAACCCTACAATGCATGGCCTAAACCCTATAGTGCATGGCCTGAACTCTGTAGTGCGTGGACAGAACCCAGTAGTGCATGCACAGACCCCTTGTTTGCTCTAGCAGTCCATGTGTTGACACCTCCTTGATGCTTTAGCAGCCTCCTCTTGGTGCTTGGGTGTTGCTACTTGCGGGTATGGTTTCCCCTCCTCAATGGCAACTTGCCGCAATGGTGGTTGAAGCTTTGTAGGTTGCAGCTAGGGAGATCTCTTTGGTGTCTTGCGCAAGGTGAAGGAGATGCTTTGGCCTTGGAAAGATGATATGAGATTAGGACTTGTTCCTAGAGGAATTTGATAGCTTGGGATTCTCTTTGGCCTTGGTAGAAGCTTGCGACAATGGGATATTCTTAGGAGAAGCTTGCGGCAAGGCTAGGGTTGGGATGTAACTTGAGGCAAGGGGATCTTCAAGGATGTTGCGGCCTTGATGTGTGCTTTCGCTATGGAGTTGCATAAGGAGATATAGAGAGTAACTTGGAGATGTAGCTTACATCCAAGGGCTTGGAGGAGATGAAGAGCTTTGGCCTAGGAGATGATGAAATATATGAAGCTATTCAGAATACAACTCATTCTAAAATAAATACTACTGATTTAATACAGAGATTAAAATCATAAAAATATTTCCATGTTGTAGAGCACTGAGTTGTGATCGTCCTGGCCCAAATGGTTCGTCGATTCGAGCTCTGTGGAAAAAGTTATGCACTTTTTAGTGTCGTCCGTCGAGCTCCTCGCAAAGTTGCGGCCATGAAGCTTTCCTCTAGGATTATGGCCGAATTTCTTTGGTTGCCTCTCTCTCACAAAATCCCTCTCTTTGAATATAGGTTTATCTAGGAGATGATGGGATATGATAGAATCAATTAGAATCCCATATTTGATGGAGATTGGAAGGAACCCTAATTTGATTATGATTTGAATGAATCTTTTTAGATATGGAGTTTAAATATGAATGACTATGGAATTCAATTTGTGTAGCTATATGATTTGAATTAGATCTCATTTAATCACCTTTGATTTGCATGAGATTATCCATATCTCTCCATCTTTGACCAAATCTTCATTTGCATGGCATTAGGATTTGATGCAAATAGGATATGTGATTTGATAGAATCTTTAATTGATTTGAATCAATCAAAATGGAGATTTGAAAGAGATACTCCATATCTCTCCATATTGGAATAGGATTTGGATGGCAATGGAGATATGAATCAATCTTAAATTGATTTGAATAAGATCCTCTCTAATTTGACTCGGTCCAATATGTGTAGCTATAGTCACCATCTCTTTGACCAAGTCCAAGTTGCTGTATGAATATCAATTTATCCATCTACCAATTTTCTATGTGAATAGCAATTCCTCCATCAATCGACATAGACATCACTTTGAAGATTTACATATGTGACACTCCTGCAAACACTTGGCACACACATTAGAACGTTCACACCCATTTGTTATCATCAAACATGAAGTCATTGATCGTTGAATCCAACACACGTTGTATTCAACAATCTCCCCCTTTTGATGATGACAAACGATTATAAGAGTTGTATTGACGTTCCAAATAATACATTGTGACATATGTGTGTGAAGTGTGATAATGGGACTACGTATGCAACAATATAACACTTGATGTTCAAGCATACAAGAATGCAATGATAATGTGGTACACATAAGCATGGCATGCTCCCCTTATTTTCATGCTCCCACTTAAACATGTATTCACATAATCACATGGTCAATTATTCATTAATGCTCCCCCTTAAACCCATATTCAGATATGCACATATAAAGCATTAATGCAACACACACAAATCTTCAATATTTTCTCCCCCTTTTGTTATCATCAAAAGCTTATACACAAAGTCTAGTTCATGTCACATGCAAAAATAAAGTATTATAAATTACGACTAACACTTGCATGTCATTTTTCTTAGAGTAAGCACGTCAATTTCAATGAAAAGTGTAACAAAGGCTTCTACACCATCGTGTAAGTGTGATGATGAAATAATTGAAGCACAAAGGGAGAAACTCTCATAGAAATCAACCAAAACCATTCCACATTTTCCAATAAACATGATATCACTAGGATTGATTTTCCCCACCTCATTAAGAATGAGTTCAAGATACCACAATCCAAAAACATAGCCTATAAGGACTCTTAGATATAGGTTGTCATTGCTTGATTAGTAAAATACAACAACGCTAAATATTACCCATATAGCTTAAGTTGGATACTCGTGGGTAGCATACTTGCCATGAATTGTATCCATTTTACATACGAAGCAATTATTCATTCTTTTCATTTTCTTGTTTCATATATAATTCTTTTGTGCTCAATTTTTATCCAAGAAAAAATACACATCATATCCCTTAGATTTATCAGTTATTTTCAGCCTACATACACTTTCCAGCATTTCATAAAAGATTCTCCAATTGTGCAATAACATTCAATAATCGTAGTAGTGAAGGTGTAGGTGTAGAAATCACGTTATTCAATTCATTAAGCATGGCATGGCTACTTAGGAATTCTAACATGCGCATGTAGTTATAACAATATTACAATGATTTCTACAAGGATATGAATGACATTCAATATTACTACTTGAATGATACATAGAGAAAAGATTTTTCATTAAGCACTCCTTTTTCATTTTTATATAAAATGAATCAAGCAAGCTAAAATCAAGCAAGCTAGAACTCAAATAAAAAATAGTTCAATCATGCAAAATCTACGAAGGTATGCATTAATTTCAAAGAAAAAGATATACCTTCGCGTCGCCGTTTGGCTAAGGAGCTATATAATGAAAACATTCAATCCAAAACTCCTCGTCAAATCTCCATCGTACCTACACCCTAAACTCCTCGTCAAATCTCCATCGTACCTACATGGTAGATGTTATGTTTGACCTTGGAATCCAACAAGATCCACTCATGTTAGCAATTAAAGTTTTAGGAACCCACACTTGTTTAAACTTTATTTTCATGTTCCTAAACTTGCAATTATAAGATGTATGACCAATGCTATCACAAGTAAAGCACTTTGCATAAACATTTTTAGAAATAGTAGGCACATTGTGGATTTTCTTAAACTTAGGCTTTTCAACATTTTTCAAACCAAAACCAAGTCTACGTCTATTATTGCCATATAATTGATTCTTAAGTATGGTATCAAACGAATGTTTACCAATTGAAAATTTCCTTAATGACAATTCTAGACTAGTGATTTTAGATTTTAATAAAGTATTTTCATTCATAATCAAAGTGCACTTAATTATAAAAGCTTTCTTATTGTCCTCTTCATTCTTTTTCATGATTTTAAGCTCGTTATTTAGCATGCACAATTTATCATTAAGCTCTTTAATCACATATTTTTTCAGTTTCAAGCTTAATTAAATCTTGTTTATACATGCTATTTTTCTTTAACAATGTAGGACAAATAAGACATTCAGCTTTTTCATGCAACCTAGAGTTCTCTTTTTCCAACAAAGCAATGGTAGAATTACAAGCAATAAGTTTTTCTTTCAATTCATTTGTTTCATGAAACATGTCGTAATTTTCTTGTTGTAGTTCACCGTTAGAAATTTTAAAACCTTCTAGTGTGGATTCATTTTTTTCTAGAGTAGATTCTAGGTTGTCAATTTCATCTTGCATATCATTAATAGTACATCTTTGCCTATCAAGCTCAGCTTGCATTTCTTTCTACAAATTTCAAAGATCAACTCTTTTAATGCAAGATGTTACCTCATCTAATTCTCCCATTAAGCAGAGGGAGGTGTGGGCAGTCTCCTCGATCTCATTTTCGCTATCGTCGTCCCACGTCAACACTCGAGATTTCTTCTTTTCCTTTTCGGCAATGATACCCTTTACTTGTGGGCATTGGCTCCTAAAATGTCCTTGTTTCCTGCATTTAAAACACACAATTTTATCATTAGTAATGTTACCATTATTATTAGACATAGGAGCATAATGTTTATTTAAGAGAGCATTTCTTCCCTTTTGCTTCTTCCCTTTTTGTGCTCTCTTTTCATTGCTAGAGATATGATTGCCGGAGGATTGCTTGCTTTTATAAGTTGTCTCCAAAGTCCTCCATATATACTGTGCAAAAGAGAAATGTGAGATAAGATCAAATATTTTTCTATCTATTCCACATAATAAAATATTCATTGCTATAGCATTTATAGCACACATATTTCTAGCATCCAAGTTAATTTCAGGCTTATGGATTATAGTATGTCCGTTTTCAATAATGTACCAAGTGTCAATATCAACAGATAATAAATAAGTTTTCATCCTAGCTTTCCAGTATATATAATCATGGTCGCTAAATAAAGGGGGTAAGTCTATAGGCATGCCATGAGCGTAAACTAATCCTGGGGTATTCATGATTTCTAGACCAGATCCTCTAACTTGCTCTGATACCACTTGTTGGATCTGGATATAAGCCCAGAGAGGGGGGTGAATAGGCCTATAAAAATTCTCACACAACCTACAAGAATTCACACGCAGTTATAATCACACGCAGGGTAAAGAATAAGTAATCACAGATGCACAACAGATTTACCCTAGTTCGATCGAACCCACGACCTACGTCCAGCCCCGAAAGCAAATACTATATTAGAAATGTTACATAGTACATCATGTAGCTAGAGCAGCCACTCTACACTCGCTTGGCTCTCAGTACCTGCACTCACCAACGTGCTCAACAAAACTAATCCCAGTAAATGCTCTCACTTGACTAGTCCCAACTAGTCAAGTCCCTCTTGTCTAGCGTCCACAAGACAAGACATCAAAAGAATACAAAAGCGATAAAGTTTCCCCTACAGATATCGTTACTACTACACACAAATACTAGTAAAAGAGTTTAGAGAATCTCAGTGTGTAGGCGTAGTCAACTCTATCAATCGACATGGGCCTGCTCTCGTCTGGCAAGATGTAGATGTCTCGTCACGTCTGCAACTCAAGTTGCCGCTCTCTCTTAACTCCTCTTTGAATATTGCGGCCTTATCTTGATGGTGCAGCAGCAATGCATGACCTGAACCCAGCAGTGCTGGACTGAACCCTGCAGTGCGTGGACAAAACCCTGTAGTGCGTGGACAAAACCCTGCAGTGTGTGGAAGAACCCTGCAGTGCGCATGCAGACCCCTTGTTTACTCTAGTAGTCCATATGCAGACCCCTCCTTGATGCTTTATCAGCCTCCTCTTGGTGCTTGGGTGTTGCAACTTGCGGCTATGGTTTCTCCTCCTCAATAGCAACTTGCGGCAATGGTGGTTGAAGCTTTGTAGGTTGCGGCTATGGAGATCTCTTTGGTGTCTTGTGCAAGGTGAAGGAGATGCCTTGGCCTTGAGAAGATGATATGAGATTAGGACTTGTGCCTAGAGGAAGTTGATATCTTGGGATGCTCTTTGGCCTTGGTAGAAGCTTGCAGCAATGGGATATTCTTAGGAGAAGCTTGTGGCAAGGCTAGGGTTGCGATGTAACTTGCGGCAAGGGGATTTTCAAGGATGTTACAGCCTTAATGTGTGCTTAGGCTAAGGAGTTGCACAAGGAGATGGGGAGAGTAACTTGGAGATGTAGCTTGCATCTAAGGGCTTGGAGGAGATGAGGACCTTTGGCCTAGGAGATGATGAAATATATGAAGCTATTCAGAATACAACTCATTCTAAAATAAATACCACTGATTTAATAAAGAGATTAAAATCATAAAAATATCACCATGTTGTAGAGCACTGAGTTGTGATCGTCCTGGCCCAAACGGTTCGTCGATCCGAGCTCTGTGGAGAAAGTTATGCACTTTTTAGCGTCGTCTGTCGAGCTCCTTGCAAAGTTACGGCCATGAAGCTTTCCTCTAGGGTTGTTGCCGAATTTCTTTGGTTGCCTCTCTCTAAAAATCCATCTCTTTGAATATGGGTTTATATAGGAGATGATGCGATATGATAGAATCAATTAGAATCCCATATTTGATGGAAATGGGAAGGAATCCTAATTTGATTATGATTTGAATGAATCTTTTTGGATATGGAGTTTGAATATGATGGCTATGAATTCAATTTGTGTAGCTATATAATTTGAATTAGATCTCATTTAATCACCTTTGATTTGCATGAGAATCTCCATATCTCTCCATCTTTGACCAAGTCTCCAATTTGCATGACATTAGGATTTGGATGCAAATAGGATATGAAATTTGATAGAATTGACGTCCCCCGATTGTTAGCATGCAAGTGTGCAATAGGATTGGGGGATACCAGATTTAAAATATTTGTACCGCAAGTGCACGGTGTTGTAGTTTGGCTTGTGGGTCGTACACAAGGAGGCGTGGGTGTGCTTGTTTCTAAGAGGAACCAATTCACCCTGCGGGTGAGCTAGCCCGATCGAAAGATGGGTTGTCACGGAATGTAAATACGGGGGATAAACAATATAAAGGGAAACCTGGGACTTCGGTTTCCACCCTACCATGTGTTCTTGTTATTATGACCGGCGGATAGGAGTACGATCGGAATTAGGGTTTAGTGGTGAGATGTTGCCTCTAAGAGTGATACCAGCGTCCCATGGGCCCGATATTCCGGTCGGTGCCCAGGATGATACGCCGGACTACCTGGGTTCGGTCAGTGGGTATTCCCATGTCCATGAACACTGACTAACTCTGGGAACACTAAGCTCGCAACAATAACTCCCAACATCTCATCCTGCCACTCCCCCGCGCGCTAGGATTCGATGTATACGCTAAAGGCGTGAGCTATGGCTAGGGAGTCAACCGCCAAGTTTATTCCCCCTTGGCCCAATGATCAAAGGCGGGCTTTTTCCCACCGATGACAATGAAACACTCCGCGTAACCTCTAAATTCCTAATCCCTATTGAAATCCTAGTCCTATGGACGCATCAGGGAGAACCCACAAAGGGGTTTCCACCAAAATCCCAGATTTGGGAACTACTCACACATTATAGCTAAAAAGCAATCTAAATGAAAATCGACCGTTAAAATCATGATCAGGCAATTAAAACAAGGTAGTAGCAATGCAATTAAGACTATATTAAAGTTTGACAAAGATCAGAGAACTTACAAATAACAATAAAATTCCAGCCGTCACAAATAGAGAAAAAGACATAAAAAACAAGATGTCGTTTCTGAAAACCTAGGGCAGTTATATATAGAACACGACTTCACCCGATCGGTTGAAGTATCAACCGATCGGGTGAGCTGCTACGTTCTTCGGCTGTGGTCTTCAGAGACTTCACCCGCACATGTGACCCGGTCGGTTGACGCAAGCGGCTCGTCGTTTGGATCTTGCGGTCATCAGGTGAACCAATCGGTTGAACAATCAACCGATCGGTTGGAAAAGATCGCCCAAAATAACGGAGACTTCAGTCGACTTGGCACGGTCAGCGGGCCATCGGGTGATCTCTCTGGGTTGTCTGTTGGAAGAATCGGCTACAGATGAACCGATCGGGTGAGTTTTCACCCGATCGGTTGGAATTCAGCTCCAATTTCCTGAGAAGTCTGTTGGGATGAACCGGTCGTCAAACCGGTCGGTTGATCCTCACTTTGCTTCAGCTGCTGTCTGGGTCGGATACGCGCGCATCACCCGATCGGTTGGCTGTGTCCAACCGATCGGGCGGGGGCTGAAAGATGGCAATCTTCATCGTTTGGTTTCTGGATCATGCGTGACTCCTCCCGTTGCTCCGGGGACTCACGATATCTTCGTTGTATGTCCCCTACATTGGCGATCTCCTGCAAATACACAAAAACACGGAGAAGTGAAAGAAAACTAGAAAACACGAGAAATGGATATGGGACGGCGGAAAATAACGGAAAAACTCAAAGAAGACGTCCGTGAATATATAAAATATACACACACTTCAAAATCCCCCAAGCTGAACCTTTCCTCGTCCTAGAGGAAGACGAGTGAGAGTAGGAGCTCGGAGGGTGAAAATAGAGAGAAAGAGAGAGAAAAAGTAACCAAAATCCTAAATTGCCTGTCAGGGCCAACAAAATCAAAAATGTCACACCTAGCAAGCAAGCGACAAATCACTACACTAAACCAAAGAAAATGAGTCCAAACAAGTGTCATGGGTCCACGCAGTGAAGCGCGAGTGAGCGTGGTCGCGTGCTAGCAGACGGTGTTACTATCTACAATGTGCAATAAAGCTCCATATACACAAATCCAAGAAAAGACCCAAATATCGATTTGGTTTGAAATAAGCGGTGAATATATAGATCAAGCATGCATGAGAACAGAGTAAGAATCGTATCATGCGTCAGGGACTCCACAATTAGGGATTAGGAAATCACCACACTATCGCCTAGATAATAGCTAAGAAGTCCTTATTCCAAGTGTTTTCGAAAACGATGGAGGTTGAGAAGATGTGGAGTAGAACACTTGGTGCAAATTCTCGCCTTCCCTTTATTCACTGTAGATAAGAAAAATATTCACACATGATTTTTTTTGGGTTTTGGGTACTTGTACTTTTTTTGGATTTTTGGCTATACATATATATATTTTTCTCTTTTCTTTTCTTTTCTTTTTTTTTGGATTTTGGGATTTTTGGGCTATACACTTGTGTACTCTCCCGAGAGGATTTGCACCAAGTTAAACAAAAAAGAAATCGGAATCTAAACACTTGGGCAAAGGAGATATTTCTTGCAAATCAGAGCATATGCTAAATGGATTATCATAGTCCTAATTATGGAATCCCGACACATGCGAAATGAAGTATACGATATAGATATAGCACACATATAGAAGCAAATAGGAGAAGCAAATACCGCATATTCAAATCGAAGCATGATAATCTAGGGGTCATCCCAGGACAGGTATATAAATCAAAATCACAAAGTAGAAGCACACCATAAGCTAGACACGACACACGACTCACAAACAAGCGAAATGGGCCCACGATGCATGAAATGCAAGAGGACTCGGCTTCCTAGGGTTAGTGGATGTGATTATCGAAGTCGTGCTAGGTGTGTGTGTGTGATTCTATGGCAATTCATCATAAGGGTTCATCTCTAGGATAGAGAGGATAAAAAGAAAGAAAAAGAAAAAGAAAAACAGGATAAAAACGACTCGAAAACTACTCAAAAAGACACAAATGATGCACACAGTGCGACTCCCCCAAGCTGAAACTTGCATTACCCTCAATGCAATAAAAGTAAATACGGGAGGGCAATGGAAATGGGGGAAAATACGCATCGACACAAAGAGAGATGAAAAACAAGAAAACACACATACGAAACTAAAAAATAAAGAAAGAGGAAAAAAATAAAAACAGAAAATGAACGATAAAAAATCACACCACACGACAAATATAAACAAGCACACATAAAAACACACATGACAACATACTTAAAAAATGACTTCCCCCAAGCTAGACATGGCAAAGCTAGAAATATGATATGATCAATATGATGCAGAAATATGCAATGGGAAAATCGAAAAAGGAAGAAATCAGAATGCGGGAGAGGACGACCCCTCGTCCCCCTCAGAAGAGGATGTGGGTATGCGGACGGGAGAGGCAGTGGGAGTACGGAGAAGTGGGGAAAGAGGTGGATGGATGGGTGCAGTGGAGGTGTGAATGGGTGTGGAAGTGTGGACGATGGGTGGTGTGGGAGTGATGATGGTGAGTGGAAGGGAAATGGAGACCAAAGTGGAGGTGGATGGGGTAGATGCGGAGGTAGATACAGCAGTAATAGAGGATGGTGTGGGAAGTGATCGCGATCGCACCTGCAATTTCTTACGACACATGTACGGGGTGACAGAAGTGGAGGGTGGTGGATCTGTGGGATCAGCGGCGGTGGTCGTGAGTGGAGGTGAAATGGCAGGAATGGGAACAGAGGTGGGGGGAGGGGATGGTCACCTGGGGGGTGATGGGTGAGGTGATGAATGTGATGGTGGAGGTGAAGAGTGTGATGGTGGAGGTGAGGGAGGTGGTGTAGGTGTAGGTGGTCCGTGAACGTGAGTGAGAATGCGAGGAAACGTGGGTGAGAGAAGATGGAGGAGGATGGGACCGAGGGGGCAGAGGACGAAACGACAGCGCGTAGTAAAGCCAGCTTAGTCTCGAGAGCGAGGCGAGTAGAGGCGACACGGCGGGCGGAAGAAGTAGAGGCAGGACGAGAGGTAGAAGTGGTGCCAGCGGTAGTGGTCATGTCGACACCAGAGGCTAGGCCTAAAAGGGCCTCACTCAAAGCCTCAGAAGAGATATGTCCGAAAGCAGGGATGACTCTACTGGGGCCAGCCCCGGAGTCTCCTAGGGGCGCATGGATATCCTACTCGCCTAAGTGGGTGGCAGGGGAAGGTGATCTGGGTGCGCCCTGGGGAAGGAATGGAAGACGTAACCCCCTAGATACTCAGGGTCAGGTGGGAATGTCCAGTCTGCCACAAGAACGATATTCATGCGAGCTGGGTTGGGCATAATGGTATAAGGAGCAGGGGGTGACTGTAGTAGAAAGTGAATCGACCATCGGGGCGGGGCTTGATCAGGTGAATGTGCCGAAGGACATCAAGATCTAGACATGCAGGTCCTGCGGCAGTAGGCAAATCTCGGGGGATGGGGATATTGAACTGGGGATATGAAGCTATGATAGTAATGAGGCCCCCACAACAAAATATGACCTTGTCGGCACGGCTAATCTCAAGTAGCTTGTGAATAAGCCAATCACCAGCATGAATGGGAATGACAGGGGCCACAAAATAAATCCCGTCATCACCACGAACAAAAGCAAAGGTTATGGCCCATAAAATAAAAAGACCAGGGATGGTCACGAAACCTACTCATCCCTGGGGAAGAATGTGCAAGATATGATTCGGTGGGCCAGATGGAATATGGGGTGAATGATGGAGGAGGCCTTGACCTTACCTCGAGGATAGTGATCGTGTAGGGTGAGGCGAAACCAAAATTGATCCACGTCGAAATCGGGGTGATACCCATAGGGACAGATAGCGTCATCCCCAAGAATGGGGAAACCAAAGATGTTATTAATGGTATTCAGGTGGGTGCAGATGGTTTTGTTACGGAAGCAGAAAGTGACGATCGACCCCGACTCACAGATAAGGGAGGATAAAAATTCTAGTGTGAGGGAGGGGTAGGATGCTGCGTTGGCGTTCAGGAAAGCTATCCATCCTAAATTGGCGAAGAGAGTCTCGACCTCGGTGAACACACCGAGATCGATAAGCATTTGGGCATGGGCAAATTTGGTGGATAGGTGTCCCCGTGCATCGAGTCTATGATAAAAATCTTTTTGTTCTTGACTCCCAAAAAGATAGCCATGCGGGCCCAACATTGGGTCCTCAGGAGGGATGATAGGTAGGGGTTGGGGCTGTGTAGGCTGCGTAGGGGGAGGGTGTTAGTGTGGTGGACGTGTGGACTTCCGTCTCTTACGAGACAGCTCCTCCTCCCGCTTGATACCCTTACCCTTATCTCTATCCCGGGCCATGGTAGTGCGTGATGCTAGTGTATGCAAGATGCGATGAAAGCACACAATCAACGGCAATCGAGCAAAATAGTAATACTATGGCAAAATTGAAAATGGAGCTAAGGAGCGAAGTTACCCAGTAGAGATGACGATCCTTGCTCGTAGATCAGACAGCGCCATGCAATGAGTGGGAGTGTGAAGCCGCGGTACTTCTTCTCAACAAATGTTCGAAAATGGGGGGAGTCGGGCGGAAATTAGGGCTTGGATGGGGTTAAATGGAAGAGGGAGAGAGAGAAACGATGGAGAGAAGGAAGAGAGAGAGAGAGAGAGAGAAGAGATCAATTGAGGGGCTGTGGGGGTCAGTTGAGGGATGATCGCGGCCGGTTGGAGCTTGGAGAAGTCGAAACGACGGTGAGCTAGTCAAAGTCGGGTGAAGGTAAATGAACGGGTGAAGGCGGGGTATTTATAGGGTTTAAGTCGAACCGATCGGGTGAGTCTTCACCCGATCGGTTGATTATTATTTCGAAAAATTTGCTGAAAAGAGGCTACAAGCGAACCGATCGGTTGAGAACTCAACCGATCGGTTGGCCGCTTTATAATTTTCCCGAGACTTCTATGCGGCTCACCCGATCAATCACACGACCACAGCTTCTGTCAACCGATCGGTTGATTAAATACCAAATTTTCTGAGACTTCTGCTCTTTTCACACGGTCTGCCACCCGGTCTCATTTTGCTTCACCTGACCGGTTCGTAGATGAACAGATATAGGCCACTTTTTGATACGTCCCACCCGATCGGTTGAGGGATAAACCGATCGATTGGGGGCTTGTGTCCTGCAAAAGTCCAAAAGTTGCCTAAGTCCGTCGACGGAAGTTCCCGTTGCTGAATTATTTATCAAAATAAGAAAAATATAGCTAAAAATAATCCTAAAAACAAAGATGAGAGTTTAGAGCATGGGTTGCCTCCCATGAAGCGCTTTTGTTTAACGTCGTTTGCTCGACGCCCGTAGATGATCTTCAAGGTGGACGGGGGTGATGCCCTAAGGTTGGCATCCCTTCAGACTTTTGAGCGGTGTTCTCCGGTGCTGGTAGCTGTGATAAAAAGACTTCTTCAACGGTCCTCCCTCCGTTGATGGTATCCAGAGGCTTCTTCCTTATATCGGCATCTACCGCCACTCTTCTCAAGATTCGGATCTCATCCCCGGTAGGCCCCATGTGCTCTTTCCCTTTTTTCCTCGTCAGAGAAGCTTTTTGGAATCCGGGAGGGATCGTAAGTGGGACAACCGCTTCTCCAGCAACATCTTCTTTCTTCAGGCCGACATGTTCTTCAAGGTCCCCCAAGCTGTCGGGGGGATTCCTTGAGAGAATTTCCCAGGTTCCCGCTTCTATGGCTCTTTCCTCCTCAACATCCAGCATGTTGCAACCATGATCATCTGGGGGATGCTTCATAGATAACCCCAAATCGAACTCAACCTTTTCGTCGCCAACATTAAGGGAAAGCTTCCCTTTCTTCACATCTATTAATATGCCAGCGGTGGCCATGTAGGTCCGACCAAGGATGATGGGTGTATGGGTACCTTCGGGCATGTCCATCACCACAAAGTCTACCGGCACATGCACTCCACTGATGTTGACTGGTAGGTCGTCTACTATTCCCACCGGATATTTAACCGATCTATCAGCTAATTGAAGTGTCATACCTGTGGGCTCTAGGTCTCCCATCCCTATCCTCCTGTATAGTGACAGGGACATTAGACTGATGCTCGCTCCCAAGTCCCCGAGCGCCCGATGGATCTTCACTTCTACAATAGAACATGGAATGGAGAAGCTTCCTGGGTCTTTTAGCTTGGGCGGATTCGCTCGCTGGATGAGAGCACTACATTCCACCGTGAGAACGACCTTTTCCTTTCTTGAACCCCTCGTCACCAAGTCCTTTAAAAATTTTGCATAGGAGGGAATTGTCTCTATGGCTTTGAGGAACGGGATCTGCAAGCTCAAATCCTTGACCATGGCGAAGAACTTGCCGTATTTTTCATCTATCTTTGCTTGGGCTAGTCGTTGTGGAAAATGCACAACGGGCTTAAATACTTTAGGCTCCCTTCCTCTTCCTTCTTCTTCTCTTCTTCAGGGACTCCCTCTGGAGTCGTGTTCTTTAGTGACGAAGTGCCGTTGTCATTAGCTTTTGCAATTGGTCGCTCTACGACCAACGATGCTTCAGGTTCCTTGGCTGGCACTCTTGTAGGAATTCGTGTCCCACTCTTTAAGATGATAGTGGACACATTCATATGATCATGCGTTAGTGCCAAGGTCTGATTCGCCCCTCTCGGGTTAACTTCCGGTAGTGGCGGCAATTGATTTTGTGACCTTTGAAGGTTCGCCACCAGCAACCCTAGATGGGTTACTTGGTCAGTGAGGGCTCTCTGCCCCATCTCCAGCTTCAAATTGATCTTCTCTTGGTTTATGATATATTGAGTCAAGAGGGACTCAACCGGAGAGATGACTCGCTGCTGGCCATATGGCTGCTGCTGCTGCTGGATGGGCTGCTGGTTCCTTGGGGGATACTGCTGGTATGCCTGTTGGGGTTGCTGCTACTACTGCTGATACTGCTACTGCTGATACTACTGCTGCTGTTGCCTAGGCGGCTGATACGCTTGTTGGTGCGGATGCTGCGGATGCTGATAAGGTGCCCGGTAGCTCAAATTGGGGTGGTTCCGGTTATTCGAAGAATAGACCAGATTGGAGCTAGTCCATGGTGGATATGGTGCATTCCCCATCAGGTTGAAGAAAAGCGCACTAGCTTGATCCACCGGTGGTGAGATATCACCACCCTTGAAGTTTCCTAGGACTTCTGCTTCCACTACTGCTATTTGTTGGACACCGGTGCCACCAGCTCCTACCATGAGCGCTGAGATCTGGGTCGATAGCAAATCGAATTTGCTAGACAACTTGTCGACGTCCACGACTCTATGAATGCCTCCAGATCTAGGTGTGGCATGCTCATCGCACCACCGCTCATTGTTTGACGCCATGTTTTCTAAGATGTTCCCGGCATTTTCTTCACTTCTAGACATAAAGGACCCCCCAGCCGCCGTGTCCATTGAAGACTTCAAGTCATCCCTTAACCCATTATAAAACAGATTGATAATCTGCCACTTTGGAAGCTCATGATGAGGGCATCTCTGCTGCATTTCTTTGTATCTCGTCTAAGCTTCATGCAGGGACTCGTGGCTGGCTTGGGAGAATGAGGAGATCTCACTCCTCAGCTTCATCGTTTTCCCCGGAGGGAAGAACTTAGTCAAGAACGCGTTCGAGAGCTTCTCCCAAGTGTTGAAGGTGTTCGGGTCCTTTCCTTTAAGCCATTGCTTGGCTTTGTCTCGCAGAGAGAAGGGGAATAGCTTCAGTCGGATTACTTCAGTGGTGACACCATTATTCCTGAATGTGTCACACTACTCGAGGAAGGAGTCCAAAGGTTCAATAGGGCTCTCCATGGATGCCCTAGAGAATTGATCCTACTGGATCCACGTGACGGCTTAAGCTCGAAGCTCTGGGCTAAAATAGCCGGAGGTTGAATGGAGAAGGTGGACCCGATGGATGGCATCGAGTACTCCAGCAGAGATTTCTGGGGAGGAGGAGTGTTCTCTCCCATGGCTTCAGCTTCTTCTCTTCTTCTCCTTTCTGCGTTTAAATGCCTCACGGTGGCGTTAATTTCCGGGTCAATAGGAATCAAGTCGTCTAGACTCCTTGTATTCCTGCGCATGAAAAACAAGAAATACCTGTGAAGCAAGTATGGGATAGGAACAAATAAAAAACATAAAAATAAAGATAAAAAATAAGATAAATAAATAAATAAAAGAAAATGAAGAATGCAAAAATTATCGTGAGGTAGGGATATGAGCTAGACTCAAGGGTTTAAAGGTCCTAAAATGAACAAACACGTTGCCTCCCCGGCAACGGCGCCATAAAGCTTGATGTCCCCCGATTGTTAGCATGCAAGTGTGTAATGGGATTGGGGGATACCAGATTTAAAATATTTGTACCGCAAGCACATGGTGTTGTAGTGTGACTTGGGGGTCGAACACAAGGAGGCGTGGTTGTGCTTGTTTCTAAGAGGAACCAATTCACCCGGCGGGTGAGCTAGCCCGATCGAAAGATGGGTTGTCACGGAATGTAAATAAGGGGGATAAACAATATAAATGGAAACCTGGGACTTCGGTTTCCACCCTATCATGTGTTCTCGCTATTACGACCGACGGATAGGAGTACGATCTGAATTAGGGTTTAGTGGTGAGACGTTGCCTCTAAGAGTGATACCAACGTCCCATAGGCCCGATATTCCGGTCGGTGCCCAGGATGATGCGCTGGACTACCCGAGTTCGGTCAGTGGACATTCCCATGTCCATTAACACTGACCAACTCTGGGTGCACTAATCTCGCAACGATAACTCCCAACATCTCATCATGCCGCTCCCCCGCGCTAGGATTCGATGTCTACGCTAAAGACGTGAGCTATGGCTTGGGAGTCAACCGCCAAGTTTATTCCCTCTTGGCCCAATGGGTAAAGGCGGTATTTTTCTCGGTAATGACAATGAAACACCCAGCGTAACCTCTAAATTCCTAATCCCTATCGAAATCCTAGTCCTATGGACACATCAGGGAGAACCCACGAAGGGGTTTCCACCAAAATCCCAGATTTGGGAACTACTCACACATTATAGCTAAAAAGCAATCTAAATAAAAATCGACCGTTAAAATCATGATCAGGAAATTGAAACAAGGTAGTAGCAATGCAATTAAGATTATATTAAAGTTTGACAAAGATCAGAGAACTTACAAATAACAATAAAATTCCACCCGTCACAAATAGAGAAAAAGACAGAAAAAATACAAGATGTCGTTTTTGAAAACCTAGGGCAGTTATATATAGAAAACGACTTCACTCGATCGGTTGAAGTATCAACCGATCGGGTAAGCTGCTACGTTCTTCGGCTGCGGTCTTCAGAGACTTCATCCGCTCACGTGACCCAGTTGGTTGGCGCAAGCGGCTCGTCGTTTGGATCTTGCGGTCATCAGGTGAACCGATCGGTTGAATAATCAACCGATCGGTTGGAAATATCGCCCAAAAGAACAGAGACTTCAGTTGACTTGGCACAGTCAGCGGGCCGTCGGGTGAGCTCTCCGGGTTGTCTGTTGGAAGAATCGGCTACAGATGAACTGATCGGGTGAGTTTTCACCCGATCGGTTGGAATTCAGCTCCAATTTCCCGAGAAGTCTGTTGGGATGAACCGGTCGTCGAACCGATCGGTTGATCCTCACTTTGCTTCAGCTATTGTCCGGGTCAGATACGCGTGCATCACCCGATCAGTTGGCTGTGTCCAACCGATCGGGTTGGGGCTGAAAGATGGCAATCTTCATCGTTTGGCCCCATGGATCACGCGTGACTCCTCCCGTTGCTCTGGGGACTCACGATATCTTTGTTATATGTCCCCTACACTGGCGATCTCCTGCAAATACACAAAAACACGGAGAAGTGAAAGAAACCTAGAAAACACGAGAAAATGGATACGAGACGGCGGAAAATAACGAAAAAACACAAAGAAGATGTGCGTGAATATATAAAATATACACACACGTCAAGAATCTTTAATTGATTTGAATCAATCAAAATGGAGATTTGAAAGAGATGCTCCATATCTATTCATATTGGAATAGGATTTGAATGGCAATGGAGATATGAATCAATCTTAAATTGATTTGAATAAGATCCTCTCCAATTTGATTTGGTCCAATATTTGTAGCTATAGTCACCATCTCTTTGACCAAGTCCAAGTTGAGATATGAATATCAATTTCTCCATCTACCAATTTGCTATGTGAATAGCAATTCCTCCATCAATTGACTTCATCACTTTGAAGATTTACAAGCATGCCACTCCTGCAAACACTTAGCACACACATTAGAACGTTCATACCCGTTTGTTATCATCAAGCATAAAGTCATCGATAGTTGAATCCAACACACGTTGTATCCAACACCACTGGGTCGGGATGAGGTGCGAGAATAGAAGTGGTCATAGTCTTGAGGTGTAGTGAAGGTGGACCTTGTGGGGATTCTGGTGGGGTAGGAATGGTAATGATATGAGGTATGGTGGGAGTAGTGTCCATAGGCACCTGAGATGGCTATGGTGGGATGGAGATGTGTAGTGTGGTGATGGCAGTGTCTTCGTGAGGAGTAGAGGTGGATTGGCCCACATGTATCTGAGATGGCTGATGTAACGACTGCTTTCCGACCGTTCGTATTTTCTGCGCGTACGACTCTTTCGTGTGCGTATTTTTTGCCTCTTATTAGATTCGGACTATGCGATGTGATATGTCGTTGTGACCGTAATGAAGAATAGTTATTTGTGGGATTTTTAGTGAACATCATTTCAGGGGTCGTTCTCCCACAAATCGAGTTTGATTACATGATCGTCGTAGGTTTAGACTTAGTCGTCGGTTCTTTTATTTTTTCTGTTCATTTTTCGTGGATCAAACACACGATTAACCATCGTATCATCGAACCTCTTTTAGTCACGGTCGTCACGGTATTTTTTTGTAATTTTTGGACACTCTTAGCCCACCCAAATCAATAATCAAAACCCAAGCCCATTAAGCCCAAATTAAATTCGAAATTCTGTTGCTAATCAAATCTCATGGGATTAGTATGTATCATGAGATTCGATTCTGCCACTACCCTCACCAATACTTTTCCACTTTGTACGCCCCCCACTCACTCACTCTCCTAGTCACCCCTAAACTATACCCCACTTAAAAGTACCTATAGCAAATCATCTTCTTATATGGAAAACAAACCTGGCCGAAAACACAAGCTCATGCAAAACCCATGCCCTATCCGACTTTGGTTCTCCACCAGCCACCTACAACCACCCCTAGCCTCCTCACTCCGGCCACCAGCATCTCCACCTCCTTCTCCTCCATCTCCACCTCTCCAAGAGCCCCAAAACCCTATAGTTTCTCCACTTTGGCTGAGAATCTGTCAACAGCACATACCGCCGGAAAAATGTGCGGCCACCGGCCATCCACCGTTGCCGGCGACCGCCACCACCCCGACACGACTCCTCTTTGACCCCCAATCATATCCAACCCCCCTTACCCTTTTCCCACGTCTCAATCTACTCAAAAACCCTGTGAAACTCAGATCTAGCCATGGGTTTTGACAGTTTGCACGCCGCCACTTCAAACTCACGCCCACCGGTCATCCGTCCACCAATGAAGACCACCCTACCACCATTGGACTTCTATCGAACCCCTCTATCATCTCCAATTTCCCTTTTTCTTTTCCAACATCTCTAGATCCTGGAAAATCCGTCGAAACCAAGCCCAGCTGCTGTTTTTTGACAGATCTGTGCGCTGAACTTCGATGCCAGTGCACGACCACCTCCGCATACTTCTAGCGACCACTCCACCACCGTTGGCTTCCTCTTGAAGTTCTCTAGCTTCTGCAATTTTCCGTTGTCACTGTTCATCGTTGGTTTTCCGCTGAGATGTGCGACAACGAACGTTGCACGAATCTGTCCCCTTCGACTTCTCACGGCCACCCACCACTGTATGCTCGTGCCGTCGGCCACCCATCGGGCTGAGCAACTCCCGCTGAACTACTTCAACTACCGGCAGAACCCTTGGACCCTCGAAGTTCATGTGCATCGTCGCCGTCGTGAAGATCCGTTGCGCTACCCGCAACGGGAGGAAGATCACCGCTTGCTCGCTGTTTTTGTGCCTCCACCCCATTGTCCAGAGGTGCCTCGCTACACTATCCATGGTCGAGGAGTTGCAGACGACACCGATGCTTCGCCGTTCAGACCCGACATCCGCTTTTTGGACGACGTCAAAAGGTTGGTCCCCCTAACATGTAGTAAGAACCCACATGTAGCGAAAGGTAAAACCTAATCTAAAATCTGTCAACATGAACTAAAGTTATTTTCTGCATCTTTAAAACATTTTCCACCGTAGGAAAGATCGACGAACGAACTAATTTTCTGTGCACATAGGGTAAACGTCGATCTAGACTAAACAAAACATCAAAAGACATGACTTTTGACTGTTAGGGTAGTCCCGCCAAATTTAGAAACAAACCGTAATAGGATTGATTAAAAGCACAATGTGACATCACTGTGATCCTATTTCAGACGGACCATTACCGACGCTCTGACTCGACGAGATGCTCCCGACGAATGTACCACTCGTCATCGCAGGGAAGTGTGTTCACTTGTGCAGTTTCGGCCACGTTCATGCCATTGTCTCCTTTTAAACTGTAATAAGTAATGACAAGAGAACCAGACATGAAATGATAGCGACTAGGACACCTCACGACAGCCTGGACTTGACGACAAAGTCTGGGCACATCACCAACAATTGACACCATAGGTTTTATCTGTGTGTGCGTGTGTGGATCCCTAGAATCAATAACAACAACTGCTACCATAAGTTTTAACTGTGTGTGCGTGCAAGTGGACCCCTTAGAATGAACAACTCTCATCCATACTCATCATGTCATGTCATGCCATGTATTGCATAAGCATGTGGGCGAATAGGGCACTCTCCAACCTGGAGAGAGTGAACCCTTGTCACGATTGGTAATGGATAAGCCTATGGGCAAATAGGGCACTCTCCAAGCTAGGAGAGTGAACCCTTGTCACGATACATAAGCCTGCGGGCGAATAGGGCACTATCCAAGATAGAAGAATGAACCCTTGTCACGATACATAAGCCTGCAGGAGAATAGGGCACTCACCGAGTAAGTGAGTGATCCCTTGTCATGTCTTGTCTTATGCACTTGGGCTGGGATAGGGTTGAGCGTCCGCACAGGGAGAGGGTCTGATCCCCCTCGAACCGTAAGGCGTGAACCCTTCGTGTCACACACTTGTCTTGTCCTGTCTAGTCTAGTCTTGTAGTCAGTAGCACACGATATGGCTATTACCTCTCATGTTTACTTTTCAGTGTTCTCCTTACTTTCTTGCATATATACATATCTGCCATGCTGTTGCATCATCATCATGTAAACAACCTTTAAAATGTCAACCTTAAAATGTTATACACCTTGCAGTGGAGTCTCCTCACGTTTACTTGCAGACTTCGCCTGACGTACAACCACTTTCTCTTGGTGTTTGTATGTCAGGTACCGAGACATGGTTAGTAGATCCGGAGCCGATACCAGAGGACTTGGAGCAGGAGCACGTTGCTGATCAGGAGTACGACATGAGGGATGACCAGTCTTAGAGGTTCCTCTGTTGCTGACCTTGGAGGTTCAATCACTTTCTAGTTTGGGTATGTAGCACCATTTTACTTTCTGTTTTAGGTTGGGTGCGTAGCACCATTAGTTTCCTTTTTCTGCGTTGTAGCCATCCTGGGTTCCTTTTTAGACTTTTGTACTCTCTGGATATTATCTCTTATTATTAATGAATGCAACCTCCTTTCTGTACTTTCTGTTGTTCCGAATTTTATAAATGCAAGAACATGTAACTTTTGAAATGGTACCCCTACAGACGCTTATTGGGTCTGAGCTTCACAGCTCCGGCCCAAGTAGGCCTTAGTCACGCTTCGCCTCCATAGTTTTGAGAAGCGGGGCATGACATGTTTTAGTGGTGGCCCATGCAGGTCATGCAAAAAGTTCGGAACAATAAGAGTATCACATTCATTTAATATATCTGGTTTAACATGTACGAGTCTAAATTGGGTTTTCCCTGTCAATGGGATGGCAGGAGGACGTAATACCCGTGCCAGTCCCTCTTCTGACGGAGATATGGATGGTCGAGGTGGCGAGTTTTGCCAATTTTTGGGCGTTATGAAAGAGATGTTGGAGGTTCAGTGTCAGTTGGTTGAGCAGACACATCGGGCTGCTCTGCCTGCACTACCGTCACTGCCTCTGCCTGTCCCTTGAGATGCTCCAGCAGTTCAATGAGCTTCAGCCGAAGACATTTTCCAGGAAGAAAGGACCGTTAGGAGCTGATGCATGGATCCAGAGCACAGAAGAGAAGTTGGTAGCTGCGAAGATCCCTGAGGATACCCGAGTTGAGATAGCAAAGATGCAGCTGGCTGAGAATGCTAAGAACTGGTGGCGCATTGAGGAGAGGCGCCTGCAGAAGTGGAGTGGAAGAACTTCAAGTCTATGTTCCGAGAGAAGTATTTCCCTAAGGTTGCTAAAAGGGAGATTTTGAGCCAATTTATGGATCTGAAGCAGGGGGACATGACGGTTGATGAGTACGAGGCAGAGTTCGAGATGCTCAGTCGATTTGCCTGTCATATGGTGAAGAAGGAAGAGAACCGAGATGATCGGTTTCGTCAGGGACTGGGTCCAAAGATTTAGGCTTCCATGTCCTCGGCAGATTTTTCGACCATGGGAGCTGTGTTGAATGCCGCCAAAAATAATGAGATCATATCACGTCTTCCTGATCCTCCTGATAGTAGAGGAAAGTGACCGATGGAACAGTTCAGGCCAGTAGCTAGGCCTGCAGTGGGACCCGTTTAGTCGGTGCATTTCAAGAGGCCAGGAGCACCTGCACAGAGCCAGGCCAGGGATCAATGTCATTTCTATGGAAAGCCGGTGCATCATGCGAGTTATTGCAGGAAGAAGTTGGGTTTGTGTCTGGCATGTGGAGCTACCACACATGCCATTATAGATTGCCTGAGGTATCGCCATACTGAGGGCAGAGCACCTGCCCCTATTCAGAGAGGGACTAATGTTCGTGGAGCTTATACCATGACGGCCGTGGATGGCGTCATTGCAGGTAATCCCTTAGGCTTAGTTTTTCATATTATAGTTTAGTTTTTTTTGCTGCTTATATATGTTTCAAAACCTATTTGTTTTCTTCTAAATCAAATCTTTAAAGTTTTGAAACAAGCACACAATTTCACAACACACCTATTTTTCCTCATCCAATACCACAACTCTACACGTTTTTCCAAACGTTTTAAAATATGTCTTTGACCTTAAACTTCTTTCTTCCATTTTCCTCTTCGAGAGTGTTATTTTTTTGATTGTTATGATATTGTTAGTACTAGCTAATCACTACTATAGAATTATGTTTGCGGGTAGGCTTTGAGTGAGATGTGATATGTTGTAGCGTTGATTGGCTGATTTTGGAACACCAAGATATTAGATTATATTTCTTTCGGATGAAAAGAATGCGGTGTCCAAGACTTATTTATAATACCAATGTGTGATGGACTCAATGGAGAATTTTGGTTGGATGAAATTATATACAGGGAGATGAGTACTTAATCGATCCGAAACTTGGACGAGCGGTAGATAGGAATAGCTAGGAAGGGATAGTACGATTTAGAGTGACCATGAAATGAGGAGAACATTTAAAAGCATCAAGACTTAATTATTAAGTTGTGGTGAGAAGGCATTGGAGATGACGCGACATGTTGAGACGGATGGATGTTATGAAGATGGATTTAATATGATTATGAGATTAGATAATAGTGGTAAGGATAGATGTGGCTTGATGGTTCATAGATTATGGAGGATGAATTTATGAGTTAATATGATGGAGAATATATTGGGGACGTGATGATTGTTGAATTGTAGACAGTAATGTGGATTTATAGTTAAGTGTTAGGGTGTGATTCAAGTTGTAGCATTAGCCACTGGAGAGACGGGTTATGATGGATTATTTGAGGAACGTCGTTTGAAATTATAGGATTATCGATCATTATGTGTAGATATGGGAGTTGCAGGCATAGTGTATATAGATATTATTATTATTAGTATAAGTGATTCCGAGGACAGAATCATTTCTAAGGTGGGTAGAATGTAACGGCCGCTTTCCGACCGTTCGTATTTTTTGCGCGCACGACTCTTTCGTGTGCATATTTATTTTTGCCTCTTCTTGGACTCGGACTATGCAATGTGATATGTCATTGTGACAGTAATGAAGAGTAGTTATATGTGAGATTTTTAGTGAACGTCATTTCACGGGTCGTTCTCCCACAAATCGAGTTTGATTGCAGGATCGTCGTAGCTTTAGACTTAGTCGTCGGATCTTTTATTTTTTCTGTTAGTTTTTCGTTGACCAAAAACATGATTAACCACAGTATCATTGAATCTCTTTTCGTCACAGTCGTCACGGTATTTTTTTTGTAATTTTTTGGACACTCCTAGTCCACCCAAATCACTAATCAAAACCCAAGCCTATTAAGCCCAAATTAAATTCGAAATTCTGTTGCTAATCAAATCTCATGGGATTAGTACGTATCAGGAGATTTGATTCAGCCATTACCCTCACCAATACTTCCCCACTTTGTACACCCCCTCACTCTCTCTCTCCCCTAGTCACCCCTAAACTATACCCAACTTAAAAATACCTATAGCAAATCATCTTCTCATAAGGAAAACAAACCAGGCCGAAAACACAAGCTCACGCAAAACCCATGCCCTAGCCGAGTTTGCTTCTCCTCCAACCACCCACAACCACCCATAGCCTCCCCACTCCGGCCACCAGCATCTCCACCTCCTTCTCCTCCATCTCCACCTCTCCAAGAGCCCCCAAACCCTAGAGTTTCTCCACTTTGGCCGAGAATATGTCAACAACACATACCGCCGGAAAAACGTGCGGCCACCGGCCATCCGCCACCGCCGGTGACCACCACCTCCTCCACTCGACTCCTCTTTGACCCCAATTATCTCCAACTCCCCTTACCCTTTTCCCACGTCTCAATCTCCTTGAAAACCTCGTGGAACTCAGATCTAGCAGCTGTTTTTGACAATTTGCACGCCGTCACCTCAAACTCGCACCCACCGATCATCCGGCCACCTACGACGACCACCTTAGTTAGACTCCTATCGAATCCCTCTATCATCTCCAATTTCCCTTTTCCTTTTTCCACATCTCTAGCTCCTGGAAAATCCGTCGAAACCAAGCCCATTTGCTATTTTTTGACAGATCTGTGGGCTGAACTTCGACGCTGGCGCACGACCACCTCCGACCACTTCCGGTGACCACTCCACACCATTGGCTTCCTCTTGAAGTCCTTTAGCTTTTGCAATTTTCCGTTGTCGCTGTTTATCGTTGGTTTTCTGCTGAGACGTGCGACAACGAACGTTGCACGAATCTGTCCCCTTCGACTTCTCACGGCCACCCACCACCGTACGCTCGCGCGTCGGCCACCCACCAGGCCGAGCAACTCCCGCTGGACTGCTTCCACTACCAGCAGATCCCTTGGACCCTCGAAGTCCACGTGTGTTGTCGTGCACACGTGTTTTCACTCGATGTCTTCGACGTCGTGAAGATCAATTTTGCTACCCGCAACGGGAGGAAGAGCGCCGCTTGCTCGCTATTTTCGTGCCACCACCCCGCTGTCCAGATGTGCCTTGCTATGCTACCCATGGCCGAGGAGTTGTAGACGACGCCGACGCTTCGCCGTTCAGACCCGACATCCGCTATTTGGACGAGGTCAAAAGGTTGGTCCCCCTAACATGTAGTAAGAACCCACACGTACCGAAACATAAAACCTATTCTAAAATCTGTCAACGTGAACTAAAGATATTTTCTGCTTCTTTAAAACGTTGTCCACCGTAGGAAAGATCGGCGAACAAACTAATTTTCTGTGCACATAGGGTAGACGTCGATCTAGACTGAACAAAACATCAAAAGACGTGACTTTTGACTGTTAGGGTAGTCCCGCCAAATTTAGAAACAAACCGTAATAGGATTGACAAAAAGCACGATCTGACATCGCCGTGATCCTATTTCAGATGGACCATTACTGATGCTCCGACTCGACGAGACGCTCCCGTCGAACGTATCGCTCGCCACCGCAGGCAAGTGTGTTCACTTGTGCAGTTTCGGCCACGTTTAGGCCATTGTCTCCTTTTAAACTGTAAAAAGTAATGACAAGAGAACCAGACGTGAAATGATAGCGTCTGAGACACCCCGCGATAGCCTGGACTTGACGACGAAGTCCGGGCACGTCAACAACAACTGACGCCATAGTTTTTATCTGTGTGTGCGTGTGTGGACCCCCTAGAATCAACAACAACAACTGCTACCGTAGGTTTTAACTGTGTGTGTGTGCGTGTGGACCCCTTAGAATGAACAACTCTCATCCATACTCATCTTGTCATGCCATGTCATGTATTGCATAAGCCTGCGGACGAATATGGCACTCCCCAACCTGGAGAGAGTGAACCCTTGTCACGCTTGGTAATGGATAAGCCTGTGGGTGAATAGGACATTCTCCAAGCTAGGAGAGTGAACCCTTGTCATGATACATAAGCCTGCGGTCGAATAGGGCACTCTCCAAGCTAGGAGAGTGAACCCTTGTCACGATACATAAGCCTGCGGGCGAATAGGGCATGCGAGTAAGTGAGTGATCCCTTGTCATGTCTTGTCTTATGCACTTGGGCTGGGGTAGGGTTGAGCGTGCGCACGAGGAGAGGGTCTGATCCCCCTCAAACTGTAAGGCGTGAACCCTTCGTGTCACACACCTGTCTTGTCTTGTCTTGTCCCGTCTAGTCTATTCTTATAGTCAGTAGCACATGCTATGGCTATTGCCTGTCACATTTACTTTTCAGCTTTGCCCTTACTTTCTTGCACATCTACATATCTGCCATGCTATTGCATCATCATCATGTAAACAACTTTTAAAATGTCAACCTTAAAATGTTATACACCTTGCAGTGGAGTCTCCTCATGTTTACTTGCAGACTTCGCCTGACGTACAACCACTGTCTCTTGGCGTTTATACGTCAGGTACCGAGATTGGGTTAGTAGATCCGGAGCCGGTACCAGAGGACTTGGAACAGGAGCACGTTGCTGATCAGGAGTACGATCTACGTGAGGACCAGTCTTAGAGGTTCCTCTGTTGATGACCTTGGAGGTTCAGTCACTTTCTACTTTGGGTGCGTAGCACCATTTTGCTTTCTGTTTTAGGTTGGGTGCGTAGCACCATTAGTTTCCTTTTTCTGCGTTGTAGCCATGCTGGGCTCCTTTTTAGACTTTTGTACTCTCTGGATATTATCTCTTATTATTAATGAATTCAACCTCCTTTCTGTACTTTCTGGTGTTCCAAATTTTATAAATGCAAGAACATGGAAATTTTGAAATGGTACACCTACAGACGCTTATTGGGTCCGAGCTTCACAGCTCCGGCCCAAGCGGGCCTTAGTCACGCTTTACCTCCATAGTTTTGAGAAGCGGGGCATGATAGCTGAGGTGTCTGAGATGGCTGGGATGGTCATGTTGGTAGGAGAGTCACGACAACAGAAGTGAGCTCATCAATCGAGGACTTCATCTCTGATATGGCATGTGTAATGCCTCGAAGGGAGTTGGCCATAGAGGCCTTGAAATCCCTTAGCTCCTCCTCCACTTGAGTGATACACTCGAGATCGGAGAGTGGTGGAGGATGAGTGCTCGTAGATGGTCCGTCCTGCTGGCGAGATCTCCTATGGAACCGACGAAGGGTTGGCCAGACGGTGAGACTGGAAGTGGAAGCAAATGGGATAGCAGGGTCATAGATATGCTGGGGCTGGGCAGGGTCAGGATAGGGCTATGCAGCTGGTGCCTGAGCTGCCTTGGCAAGATCGAGATCGGCTGGAAAGATCCACTACATGGAAGTGCCAAGTCCAAAGCGTACATGATTCGGGAGATGAGTGTGAGGGCTGTGATTGGTCTCGTGAAGCCAAAAATATCTATCCTTCTCGTAAGATTTGATCATGTGCATGTTTAAGAGGACAGAGAGATCAGGGAAGTGGGGCTCGGGATGGGATGCATGGAATCTAGGATCTTCATGTTGTGGGAGGAAGCTGGGCAATAATTATGATGAACCCTCCACAGTAGATATGAGAGTGTGGGCTGGAGAGGATGTGGAGAAATCTCTGATATAGTCAGGATCCAGTGTGAAGGATATATTGTGGAACTGGGGTGTTGCCTTCACAAAGGACACGGGGCTGAGTGGCATACCAAAGGAAGAAGAGCTCATCCTGGGAGACTTGGCCAGTCTCGTAACGAAAGAAGATGGAATTCGCTATGTTACGATGTACGCTACAGAGGCCAGGGTGAATGATGCTAGATGCCTTTGCCCCTATGATGGGGAAGGGTGAAAGGCTAGTAATCCTTAACCAAAAGATGTTGGCATTGTACTAAGGAGGATATGGGTAGTTTTGGAGGCAAGCTTCAGGCTCTAGTGCTCGAGACCACGTAAAGAGCGGGTTCAAAGAGTTGGTGGACATGTCATACTCTTTATTCATGATACAGAATGATAACCCAAAAGGTGAGCTCTTAAAAGTGGAAATAAATTCTAAAGTAATCCTTCTATATGGCCTAGCTGCACACTCTAGGAATTCCTCCCATCCGATGTTCCAGAGGAGGGTGCTGACAACATCAAGGAGAACTAGTGCAGAAAGAGCAGTGACGCTCAGGAGTTTGGTTGGCAATATAGTCCTAGGTTAAGAGAAAGGAATGATTCACATTGATTCTCATCAACGAACACAATTCCTAGAGTGCCAACCTGAGGGGGAGGGAGAGGTGCATCACCTCTCTCAAGAGATGCTTGGACTTGGGCAGCAGTCAGAGTTTTCTAACATTTTCCCTTGCCCTTGGAACGGCCAGTAGTGGTGCCCTTCTTCTTATGCTCTCTCTTGGTAGGCATTGTGAGCGTGGTGTGAATGATGCAAGAGTTTATGAAGTATGTAGTGTATGTAGATTCATGCAATTTTTCGTGATTCAGCAAGCAATTTCGAAAATTAATGAGTGAGGAAAGGGGTTACCGAAGTTGGAGCTCCTTACTAAAATTGAAAGCACCAATGCCAAGAGGAGAGTCCCCTAGCTAATCTTGAAGCCAGCAACTAATCTCGAGTTGTCTGCATCATTGTGATGCTCGAAACCCAAAAAGTGGGCCGTCAGGGGTTTGGTTCGTCACCCATTTTAATCGGAAGAAGAGGTGGAAGAGAGGGTTGATGGACACATTAGAGAGTTGGGTAGTGATTTGGGAGAGTTGGAGAGGAGATTGGAGTGATCGGAAGTAGCTCTAGTCGAGGGAATCGTGAGAGAAGACGAACCGGTTCGAAGAAAATTCGCATAGAATTTCCGTTTGTGTGGTGTGGGGGTATTTATAGGGCAGCGACGTGGTCACGTCGATCGAGACTAATTGATCGAGACTAAATGACCACGTTGATCCTGCAGAATATGGAATTTTGGCTCGAAAAATAGAAAGTTACGCAGCTGCGTAACGATGTGAAACAGCCGCATCAAAGTGGGAGAAAATGAAGCTCAAAAATTGGAGTCGACGTGGTCGCGTCGTTTTAAGTTCAAATGGCCGTGCTGAATTGGAAGGATCGAAGCATAAAGATTTGGGTCGACGTGACCGTTTCATTTTTGTTCAAGTCGCTGCATCGATCCTGCAGAAAGATGATTTTGAGCCAAAAATACAGAAAGTTACGTGACCGTTTCGCATTGGTTAAATGGTCGCGTTGAATTGAACAATGTGGCCTATGAGATTTGTGGTCGGGACACGTTCATTTCAAATGATGTTCAAAGTACTGTGTATTTTGGTTTGGAAATGAGGATCGAAGCGGTCATTTCGATTGATGTGAAACGGCCGTGTCGTTCCTGCAGAAGGGTGATTTTGAGGCCAAAACATAGAGAGTTATGCGGATGCGTCGAACTGGGTGACGCAGCCATGTGGAATTGAAAATTTTATCTAGAAGGTTACCCCAATCGTTGCGGTCGTTTGTGCTTTTTGTCATGCAATCGTGTCGATCGCCATTTCAGCTGCTATTCTCCTCTTCTTCATCTTTTCTCCATGCAGTCGCGTGGATTGGCACCAAGCGGCCGTTTAGAATAATTTTTCCCAATTTCTTCAGTGTTCTTCCTGCATCAAACACTTAGTGAATTTTGGGGTTTTGGGGGTTTATTCAAAGGGAAAAAATTAAGCTATTGTAAAGTAAAATATAAGATCTAAAGAGAGACATAAAAATGATATAAAAACCCTTGGGTTGCCTCTTAGGAAGCGCTCATTTTAAGTCACGAGCTTAAATCCATATTTTGATATCGTCATGGAGGCTTTATGGTGGAGAAGTCCAGGGTGTCCTCGTCTACTTGCTTCTTTTCCATGATCAGCTTCAGCTTATCCTATCCTTGGTTCCTCAGCTCCTTAGGGTTCTGTTGATGCGATCGTGGTGGCTTCTCTTTGAATTTTTCGCTGGATGCTTCCTCGTCTGTATTTACTTTGATTTTCTCCTCCGTGCTCAAATTGTCATCTGGGGCTCTTCATTGTCATTCAAAAACATCCCCTCCAACGTTGTCTCCTTGATCGCTTATTCAAGGAGTTCGGCTTGATTCGTATGGTCACCTTTCATAAAGTTCTTCATTAATTTCTTGAGGTCAAATTCGACCTTCTCTCGTCCCACATTGAGAGAGTGTGTTCCTCCGTTCACATCAATAAGTATGCCCACCGTGGCCAAGAAGGGCCAGTCAAGAATGATAGGGATGCGAGCGTCCTCGGACATGTCCATTACGACAAAGTCGCACATGATCAAGACTTTTCCTATGCACACTGGCACATCCTCTATCATGCCCAGAGAGTACTTAATTGACCTATCCACCAACTGAAGGGACATATTTGTTGGTTGGAGCTCCCTTATTTCCAGCTTCCACATATCGATAGGGGCATCAAACTGACACTCGCCCCTAGGTCGCAGAGTGCGCTCTTGATCTCAATATCCTCAACTGCACATGGAACAGAGAAGCTCTCTGGGTTCTCAAGCTTCTCTAATACCTTCCTTAGTAGTATGACGACGCATTCAGCCGAGAGCACTACTTTCTCTCTTCTATCCCCTTTCGTTATGATTTCCTTCAAGAAATTGGCGTAGGTTTGGATTTTCGATATGGCATCAAGGAATAGAATTGAGATATTCAGCTACTTGAGGAGGTCGAAAAATTTTCTGTACTTCTCGTCTAGTTTGGCCTTCGCCAACCTTGATGGGAAAGGAACTCTCGGTATGTACATTATGGGAGATTGTTTGGAGGGCTTCCCTTGCTCCTTCTCAACAAACTTCTCCCTGGACGGTTCAAATTGTGGAGGTTCTACCTCACCTTTAGCATTCTTCTCAATCTTGGATTCACCCTCTCCTTGGGTTTCCTCTTCAACTTTAGCTTCTTTCTTAGCAATGGGCATGGCAGGGCTCTCCATCTGCTTCCCACTTCTGACTGTAATCATGTTTACATGCTCTCGAGGGGTTTCTTCAGCTTGCCCCGGTAGTTTTCCTTGTGTTCTTCACATCTGTGAAAGTTGTTGCGCCATCTGCACCATTGTAGCCTCCATCGATTTCTACCCTGACAGTAGTTGTTTCGTGGTGGATGCAAGCTGTTGCGTGGTTGTCACGAGCTGCTGGAATGAGGCCTGAAAGTAATCATTACCCTGCCCTTGTGTTCGGACGCGACTCTCAATAAGCACGTCTAAGCTGGACTTTTGAATATGAGGCATGTTCACGGAAGGTCTTTGGTTGAAGCCCTGGAATTGCCCATGAGTTTGAGGCGCTTGTAAATCTTGAGGTTGCTGAGGGTATGGCGGTGGACCTTGTAAACTGAAGTCAGGTAGGAAAAATTAGGATGGTTCTTCCGTCCTTGATTGTACATCCCGAAGTATGGGGTGTTCGGCAGCCTTGGGTAGTTTCCATAGAAGGCGTTGGCATGCTCTATGCTCATGACTGGAGGTGCCACCATAGAGGTGGAGCATTCATTCCCTTGGTGTCCATGTACACCACATACCTCATAGTGGACGGGTTAGTAGCACCGAGCCCAATCAAAGGTAGTTTCTTGGTTAGAGCTTCAAATTTAGCGGAGAGGAAGGATACCTCATTAATGTCATACTTACCTCCTCTTCTGGAGGTGCTCCTCTCATTGCTCTATGAGTCATTGTTGGCGACCATGTCCTCCAATAACTTCATTGCCTCATCAGGAGTCTTGCTCATGATCGTGTCGTTAGTGACGACGTTAATAGAAATTCTCACGTCACGGGTCAATCCAGTGTAAAATGCTTGGATTAGATCCAATTAGACACACCATGGTGTGGACAATTACGTTGTAGATCATTGAATCTCTCACAAGCCTCTTACAAGGATTCCTGGTCTAGCTGGTTGAAATTGGTGATCTCGTTGCGCATTTTTGCTGTTTTTTGGAGGAAAATATTTGGTCAGAAATGTAAGAAAAAGACTATCCCAAGATGTGAAAGTGTTAGGACTATGGCTTCTAAGCCAGTCCTTTGCTTTGTCTCTAAGCGAAAAGGGAAATAGTCTTATCCTAATGGCATCATTGGTGATGCCATTCATCTTCAAGGTGTCTATCTTCTCTAAGAAGTTGTTGAGATGGTCGTTCAGGGTTTCCCTGGGAGATACTTTGAATTGATCTCGTTGTATGAAGTCGATCAAGGACGGCTTCAGCTGGAAGTTGGTAGACTCCACCGGCAGGTTCTGGATGCTAGACATGGACCCATTGAAGGGATAGAGAAATTCAAGAGCGATCTAGGAGCCGGAGGTGGTGGAGGTGGCGGAGGTGGTGGAGATGGCTCAGGACCATTCTTGGGATTGTGTATCTCTGCCATTTATTCAAGATCTAATCTCCTTCTTCTTTTGGTGTTAAGCCTTCTTGTAGTGGCCTTAATCTCAGGGTCTCGTAGATGCATGTTCGTAATGCTTTAGGATCTCCTGGACATACAAGAGAGCTATACCAAAGAATAACGTTAAGAGCACCAAGAATTAATACAAAAGAGAAATATAAACAAAAACAGAAGAAAAAAAGAATACATAGTCTATCAACAAAGAATAGAATCAATATCAAGCTGTGCCTCTTGGAAGCAGCACCAAAAAGCTTGTCCACTCTCGCTGAGCCTCTAATATTTATAGTGCCACAAGTACATGGTGTCGTGTAGCGCTAACGGGTCAAACAGAGGGAGGCGATCGTTGAGTACCGATTTTCTTCTTCATTCGAAAGCCATGCAATCGAATAGTGGTCGAAGATAGAAATAAAGTGTGAAATCAAATGATAAAAGATCTAGGGCTTAGGGTATCCCCACCACTGGACTAGGGTTATGGTTTGATTAAAAGACGACCGATTGTTGGATTCATTGTGACTCGGGAGAGGTCGCCTAACCTAAGCGCATTCTCCTACCCCACATTCTTGTGGTGCATGATAGAATAGTCCATTATGTTATGTCCTACCCTCTGCTCTCACGATGATATGCTGGGCCTATCCTAACCTATACATATGCCGACTCTCATCGATACATCGATATATGTCAGGCGCATTATGCTTGACGAATATCCCCAATCTTCCTCCCGACCACGCTGGTGTTCGAGGATTGGATCTATATTAGGAGGGCTCTAATCGGTGCACGCTTCTCATTGGTCACACTGATAGTTTGAATCTTCGTAGGGATCAAACCCCCGGATTGGTCCCGACTCTCGCCGACGGCCAATCCAATCACCTACAAGGGAGGAGGTCGAATCTACGATGATAATTGGCATCTTAATATATCCAAACTCCACAATTAGCGCAGCAATTTAGTCGATTAATTCATCCAAACCATAGCCCTATTTTAATGGGATTCAACCTATTGCCCTTGATGAAAACTACTCAATAACCTTGACAATTGAATCAATTTTAACCATGGGGGGCAATGAGAAAAGCCATAGATTTAAAGTATCAACACAATGAAAGCAAACCACACAATAGAAATAACAAAGGGGAACTTCTATTAAGGAAATCTAATCTATTACAATAGATACTAATTAAAAGCAATAAGAATGCTGAATAAAAGAGTAAGAAATCTCTTACTAAACCCTCAAAACTCAAGAAAATAGCAAAATAAGAGATGTGTTCGCTCAGGAAAGAAGTGTAATGCCCTACGTAGCTACTGCAAAAGTACTATAGGGGGGTGAATAGTAATTTAAAATAATTAAGAAGATAATTCCTAATTATCTTGCAAACTCAACCAACAATGCGAAAATGTAAATATAGACAACAAAGAAAACAATTGCAAACAAACAATTTAACGGGTTCGGATCCACCCAAGTCTCCCCGACTTGTTCCTGGTGATCTTACGTCCCAAACACCCGGATCCCTTCTAGATACTTGAGTTAGAAACTTCTAACTCAAATTTGCACTATGAAATACTTGTAGAAACCTCTACAAGATCAAATCATACACAAATGAAATTATGACTCCCACAACCCGGGATCACAAACAAACTCTCACAACCGAGAGTAAATCACTTGCAATATTCAAAGTAAATGAAATACGAAATGCTTACCACAAAAACCTATGCCTTGAGTAAAACTTACGATTTAGGGCAAAGAGGATTTTGGGGAAGATGAAGGCACCAAACCCTAGCTCCAAGATGTTGATCAGCGATGGGAGCCTAGGAAGTTGTTGGTGGCCTTGGAATCAAGCTCTTGGCTTGGAAGGCTCACAATCAATGAATCTCTCTTTTGAAATAAGAGTGAGGGAAAGATTCAAGTGAGAAATGAAAGAGCTTTGAATGAGAATTAATTGCTTCTCTTTGATCTCTAAACTTCAATAAATATCAGCCTTGAATGCTATGAAAGCAGCACTCCAAGTATATATAGGATAGAGGAAAGAGAGAGCAAAATTCGTGGCATTTAATGCTCCAACGGCTCTATTCTGAAGCAGACTAGTCGGTCAAAGAAGGACCACTGACCGGCTAGTTCATCAACTAGTCGGTCGATCAATCAACATGAACCGACTAAGAGGTGAACAATCAATAGAGAAGTTCATAGAAAATAGAACTAGTCGGTCCAAGAAGACTTGCCAACCGACTAGTTTCACAACTAGTCGGTCGGTGAGTGAACTTAGACCGACTAATAGATGAAATCAAATAGTCTGAATCAAATACAGCTAGTCGGTTTAAGAACAACTTCTAGTTTCTCAACTAGTCGATCGGTCGTTGTGCTTTGACCGACTAACTGTAAACAGTAAGATAGGTTGTACAGTGAAAGCTCAACTAGTCGGTCTAAGAAGGATTCCTAACCGACTAGTTTCAAAACTAGTCGGTCGGTGAACCTTCCTGGACCGACTAACTGTAAATAGTAAGTGAGCTTGAAATTGAGAAGGCATTCTAGTCGGTTCAAGAAGATTTACCGACCGACAAGATTGCCATCTAGTCGGTTGGTTCTTCTTCTTGAACCAACTAACATGCACAAGAAGTAGCGAATCGAAGCGCGAAGCTTCGGGAAAGTTCGTATGGGCTTCTAATAAGATCCTAGCTCTAAGATATGAGCGATATGAAGATTAAAACGTAAGACCTACTCAAGGCTTAACAATCTACGAAACGAAGCTAGAAGACTATAAATAAAACTTGACGAACCGTCTTCAAACGCTTCATTCCGAATCTCTTGACTTCAATAATGGTCCTTGAGCTTCAACGAAGCTCCAAGCACACGATCACACACTCTGAGAAGTCTCGAGACGTCGCTTTAGATGTTTATAGAAATTTGGCGACGATTCCATAACTGCGCTCACAAAGAGTTAGTTCACGATATTTATGTTTGTTCATCATCAAAACCCAAAACCGGGGAGTCAATACTCAACATTCTCCCCCTTTTGGTGATGACAAACCAACATAAATAATAATCAATAATAATGATTCAAATGAAATTTACTTACTCCCCCTGCATTGATGACACATTAATTCCAAATTAAATAATAATCATACGCATCAAGCAGACGAGGAACTATAAAATGAGAATCCAATTATTGAAATTTCGGATTTGAAATCCATTTTTATATCTTAACTCCCCCTGAATCTAACATATCAAATTAGATTCACGGTAAATTGCTTTAAAATATCATTTAGCACATCGTCATTATTAATTCTCGCCCCCTTTGGCATTAGCAAAAAGAGCGGGAGGAGATCAACGACAACAACAATGGCTAAAATATAAAAGCACGGGAGTCGTAGAATACGACCACGGTCCAAAATGAGACCAAAGGAAAATACGAAGTAAATCAAAGCGTGGCAATGAGACCATAGTCGATAATCGAAAAATAAGATCATCAAAACTCAAATTAATTTTACGTATTGAGTTATGGAATATACTCTCCAATATCAACATTCTTAATGAATTAAGTGCATGGAAAACAATTCTATGTTTCCATAGAAATAATTTCTATTAAATCAAGATTTAATCGTCGAGCGACGAAGTCAACATCAGAGACAAAAAAATATAATGTGCACAAAAGAAGTAAATGGCAACACGATGTATATATATATATATATATATGAGAACATGAATACATCAAAAGCATACATCTGCCAACATACATAAACACGATCGAATGATCGGAGCACAACATACAACATATATCACAGCATATATCGAAGTATCTCAAAACATACAGACATCTATCCAAAATACATCAAAATCCAGAACCACCCAAACTATCCTACCCCACTCTCTCACAACAAGTATATCATCCAATGTGCATAGGGAGAGTCCTCCAAGCAGGCTCAGGAGGTGGAGGCAGGGTTAGCAGCAGCAGCAGGCTCTGCAGGAGGGGTGGTGGTCACTGGGTCAGCAGGAGTGTCCACAGATGGGAGTGTCGCAACAGGAGTGGCCTCGGGAGCACCAGACAAAGTATCCACCGGAGGAATGGTGGCAGCAGGTGTGCTCTTGGGGGCACCGGATAGAAGTAGCAGCAGCAACAGAAGTACCCTCTGGGGCACGAGCAGTAGAAGCAATAAGCTCTTGGAGCTCATCCTCATCCATCTCCTCCTCGTCAGAAACAGACGGAGGAACGTCTATGCCCATGCGGGAGCAGATGCGAGCTAGCATCGCCTCAGAAGGAGCACAACGAGGCTCCACATGTCGCAACGAACGTGCAAGCTCAGCGAGAGTAGGAGTAGGAGGTGGAGGAGCAGCTGAAGCAGAGGCAGAAGGAGTCGTCCGCTGAACGTGACGAAGCACCGCAAGAGACTTCTTGACGGCCGTCGCATTCAGGGGAGGACTAAGGGGACGCTCATCATCGGGAGGAAGAGGGACCTTGAAGTGACGGAAGACAAGTGTCAGAAGGAAAGGGTATGGGATGTGAGTAGATTTCGTGGACTTTTGGATACACTCGAAAGAGTCCATCTTATCAAGAATAATCCTAGCCCAATTGATCTCGCTCCCCATGAAGAGAGCGTAGATCAGCTTAAGGAATGGCTGGGATGGCAAGCTCGATGAGCCGTACTTCGGAAGGAGGCACGACTTCAAGATAAGATTCAAGATCCAAGCATTGGGCTTGAAGGATTTGGATGGGACGCCAATCATGGCGGGAGGGATAACATGAAACATCTCGGCGAGCATGGCCTGATCAAGAGAAGAAATGTCATCGACAGAGATATCAGCTGGAAGAAGGCCAGACGAGGAGACACCTATCAAATCCCCTAAGATTTTTGCCGTGAGGACTATCGATGTCCCCAAGGTAGTCGTCTCAATGGAATGGGTCTCGTCATACTGACCGCGAACACGGTTCGCGTAGAATAGCTTGACTAGAAGGGGGTACGGGTGTGGATTCGCCTTAGGGTCATGGCGAAGATAATCGATAAGGCCACTATGAGAAAGGAGATCAGCTTGATGTGGGAAATCGGAGAACTGAACGAAGTGCTCCAATAACAGCGGACAGTGTTCGATACGATTGTATGCCGCGAGACACAACAGGTCATCGCGACATAACGATATATCAACACCGCCAACTGGCATGGGAGCCTTCCCCTTAGGCTGACGAGTGCTAGATCGGGGTGGAGTAGGAGCCATAGCGGTATGCTCGGTCTCCGGAATATATTCCGTGTCAGAATCAGAATCAGCTGGAGGAGTGGGAGCACGGAATGAAGCTGGAGACACGGACTGTTTCCTAGGCTTGGGCTGAGATCTAAGCTTGGTGATCGCCGTCCTCTTCTTCTTAAGAGGAGGCGAGGAAGACGATGGATGGGTCGATTTTGATTGGCGTTTAGGTTGCGGGGGGTCCGTAGGAGGCGACTCTACAGTCATGGGTGACGGACTAGATGGACGGATGGGTATTCGTATCTTCGCCATAATCGTGACGAGACAACGCAATCAATCTCGAAATCTAAAGAAACCTAGGTCGAAACCCTAGCACAAACCCTAAACCGAAATTGAACTAGAATTTGACCTAGAACGAAGCCCTAGGAGCAGAAATGACACCCTAAAGTAGATAGGAGAGTGATACCTAGGTCGACAGAGGGATCTACGGCCGGATATGGTCGGAAAACGGCCGAAAATCAATGAAATCGTCGGAGGAAGTCGAAGGGTTTCGGGGGTTTTGGCTGAGAGAGAAATTTCACACCGATTAGAATGGAAATTAGTTGGTGCGGGGCTTAATAAGTCGATTGGAAGTCGAAAAGACAAAGCAGTCCCAGATGCATTTAGTCGGTCATAGTTCAAGTGTTGACCGACTAGATGAAGATCTAGTCGGTCGGCCAATGAGCTTGAACCGACTAAGTGCAAACAGTAACTGAGGCCAAAAATTAGGCATGAGTTAGTCGGCCTGAGTTCATTCACTGACCGACTAGAACGCAATCTAGTCGGTCGGTCAATGAACATGAACCGACTAAAAGAGTCCAAAAATTTTAGAATTTGAAATTTTGAGTTCTCTCCTAATCGCACTTGGACGAAACATTGTAATACTCGCATTAATCATTATACTACCCCATAAAACATCGAAAATCTTAAATACGACGTTCATGAATATTTCGAGCGAAAATTCCGAAAATTCAACCAAAAATCCAGAAAATTTCAATAATTCTAGCATGAGCAAATGTAAACGAAATTTAATAGCATGCAAGATTATTGAAACATATGAATCCTAAATCTCGGATTCACCCATAATCCCCAATTCTCGACGTAACCGCACAAAGGAGTCTTCCTTGAGTGGTTTCGTGAAAATATCGGCGATTTGCTTCTGGGTTTCAACGTACACTAATATGATGTCCTTTTTAGCAACATGATCATCTAAGAAATGGTGACGGACATCTATGTGTTTAGAACGGGAATGGTGTACCAGATTCTTAGAGAGACATATTGCACTTTGGTTGTCCACCATAATAGGGCAAGTATCACAGTTTATACCAATGTCTTTAAGAGTGTGTCTCATCCAAAGAACCTGAGCACACCCGGCACCGGCGGCAATATATTCCACCTCGGTGGTTGAAAGTGATATGGAATTCTGCTTCTTGGAAAACCAAGAGACAAGAGAATTTCCTATAAAATGGCAAGTGCCACTAGTACTTTTCCTGTCGGATTTGCATCCCGCATAATCTGCGTCACTATATGAGATTAACTCATATGTGCTAGACTTTGGATAAAGTAATCCAAAGTCAAGTGTGTAGCTTAAATAACGGAAAATACGTTTTACCGCTACTAAGTGAGATTCCTTAGGTTGAGACTGATAACGAGCACATACACATACGGCAAACATAATATCGGGCCTACTTGCGGTAAGATATAGTAAACTACCTATCAACCTCGATATAGACGAATGTCTACATCTTTGCCACCTGTATCTTTATCAAGATGTGTAGTAGTGCTCATTGGAGTCTTCTTTCCGGAGGCATTCTCCATTCCAAATCGCTTTAGCAACTCCACTGTGTACTTGGTTTGGTGGATGAAGATTGCATCATTCATTTGGTGAATTTGGAGACCTAAGAAATACTTGAGCTCACTCATGTGGCTCATCTCAAATTGATCCTTCATCACATTAGAAAACTCTTCGCAAAGAGTGAAGTTAGTAGCACCAAAAATGATATCATCAACATAAATTTGAACTAAAATAATATCATTATTCGAATACTTAACAAATAATGTAGAATCAACTTCTCCCATTATAAAACCTAAATCCAAAAGAAAATTCTTTAGACGGTCATACCAAGCTCGAGGAGCTTGTCTCAAACTGTAAAGTGCTTTCTTAAGTTTGAAAACATGATTTGGAAATTTTTCATTTATAAAACCCGGAGGTTGAGAAACATAAACTTCCTCAACAACATCTCCATTTAAAAACGCACTTTTTACATCCATTTGAAAGAGTTTAAAATCTTTTTGGAATGCAAAAGATAACAATAATCTAATAGATTCTAATCTAGCTACCGGAGCAAAGGATTCTTCGAAATCAATATATTCCTCTTGCCGATAGCCTTGAGCTACTAACCGAACTTTGTTCCGGACAATGATTTGGTTTTCGTCGGTCTTGTTCTTGAAAATTCACTTCATTCCTATAACGGTGTGGTTCTTCGAAGGCAATGGAACAAGCTCCCAAACTTCATTCCTCTCGAATTGAATGAGTTCCTCCTCCAAGGCAAGGATCCAAGCACTATCTTCGCACGCTTCGTTAATATTCTTTGGCTCTATTGAGGAGGAAAAGGCTTAATGAGCGAAGTAGTTGACTTGAGATCTCGTCTTGACACTATCAAGGATGTTGCCAATGACTTGCTCATGGGGATGGTCACGAATGGTATGAAGCCGTTTGGGAATTCCCTGATCACTAGGAACATTCTCAAAAGATTCATTAGTAGGGTTAGTATCAATAGAATCAATAGAATTAGAATTACCAATAGAATCACATAAGACATCCATGGAGTCATCATCATTAGTAATTCTAGATGGGACAAAACCTTCATTAAATGAAACATGAAGTGATTCCTCGATCGTTGAGGTTTGTTTGTTGTATATCCGGTAGGCTTTGCTACGGGAGGAATATCCAACAAATATCCCCTCATCGGATCTTGGATCAAATTTGTCCAAACTACCATATGTGTTTTTAATAAAACATTTTGCACCGAAAACTCGAAAATGTTTAACTTGAGGCAATCTACCAAACAACAATTCATAACAAGTTTGTTTAGTGCTGGGCCTCAAAAGTATTCTATTAAACACATAGCAAGCGGTATGTACCGCTTCCGCCCAAAATTGATGGCCAAGTTGGCTATCATCAAGCATAGTGCGAGCACATTCCACTAGCGTCCTATTCTTCCTCTCAACAACACCATTTTGAGGAGTGCGCGAGGGAAAGAGAAGGTGTGAGTAATACCAACTTCATCACAAAAATTTGAGAAAGACTCATTCTCAAATTCCCCTCCATGATCACTACGAATAGTGACAATGGTGGTTCCAATGAGATTTTTTACTTTCTTGACAAATATTGTGAAGTTTTCAAAAGCATCATTTTTATTACTTAAGGAAAATACCCAAGTAAATCTACAAAAGTCATCAACGATGACAAGTCCGTATCGTGCATTTCCTAATGAAGCAACTCTAGTTGGCCCAAAAAGATCTAGATGTAATAGCTCTAGAGGCCACTTAGATGAAATGCTTTTCTTAGGTTTAAATGACGATTTTGGAAGCTTGCCTCATTGACACGAGTCACAAAAGCTTTTCTTTTGAAAGACAAGCTTAGGGAAGCCTCTAATAGAATTTAACTTGGAAAGCTTAAAAAGTGTTCCAAAGTTCACATGACCAAAACGTCGATGCCATAAGTGTTGTTCACTTGTGTTGGCAATGAGACATTGTTCATGCGATTTTGGAAGATCTAGGATATATATATATCCTTATGGAGTGTGCCAGAAAACAATAAATCATTATTATCTTTTCTTAAACTATGGCACATTCCTTTTGCAAAGCTAACTTTGTAACCTTTGTCACAAAGTTGGCTTATTGAAATAAGATTGCGGTTTAATCCTTTAACAATGTAAACATCACTTATTAGTGGTTTAGAAGGATTACCCACATTACCAACACCTATGATGGTTCCGCTCTCGTTGCCTCCAAAGACTACCCGGTTTCCATTTGCAATGGGCACCACTCCGGAGAGCAATTGAGCGTCACCCGTCATGTGTTTTGAACACCCGCTATCGAGTTATATCCAATTATTCTTGGAGATAAATTTGGATTTGTTGCTCCATTTCTTTTTCTTGAGTACCTAAAGATAAACATATCATTCCATGGTACCCAAGGTCATTGGGTCCTAAAAGATTAGACCTTTGGAAGCCAAGTCCAATTGGACTTAGACTTCCCAATGAAATCATCATTATGCACGACATTCATAAAATACGAATTCATATATGCTTGTTTTTCATTCATGCTTGTGTTCTTCGGACTCCAAATACTGAAGATTTTGGGAGCCCTCATCCTATTGGGAGCATGCATGCGTTGTTGATTTCTACGTGATGCATGTCGTGGATAGGCATATGGCACACATGAAATGGTGCATGATGATAATTATTCATATGATGACGTGGATGAACATATGCATGTGGAGGAACACGTGCATGAGGGTGTCTCACATGGTGTGCACGTGCCCGTGCCCGTGGATGTGGTGCATAAAAATCATCATATGTGTGAACATGTGGAGTAGGATGTGTGTTCATACATGGCATGGTATTGGTGTACATATTAGCATGACCCTTCGTTGGAGGTCCACCAAAAGTGGGTTTCTTTCCAAACGAGGGTGTGTACGAGGTGGAAGCACCATTGGTAGATGAACTACCAATAGAGTGTTTTCTACCACTCGTTGAGGCATCGGAAGTTGGCCTAACAAAGGTAGTGGCCGATTTGGATGAATTTCCCATCTTATACCCCAAGCCAATGTGGTGATTGGCCGGAAGTATGTCATTTAGGATATTATCCAAATGGTCCGTACCTTTATTGAATTTATTAATTCGGCCTAATGTGCACTCATACTTCTCGGTGAGAGAATGCATAGAAGCATCCAAAGTGGACACTTGTGATGTGAGTACACAAACACGAGACTTGAGATTTTCATTCTCAATACTCAAAGTTGAGTTTCGAGAAATCAAATCCGCCATCTCATGTTCATCCGATTCCTCGATATGAACATGCTCAAGTTGAGATTTGAGATTTACAATCTCATTTCTCAAATCTTCAACAACGGTGTCATTGTTGATGATGATAGGTTTAGGCGAGGTTTGGATGCTAGCTAACTCATCTTTTATCTTAGTATATCTATTTACTAATTTAGAATACTTAGAACATATTTTTTCGTTAGCTAATCTAAGTTCATCCATAGTTACCTCATCGCCTTCATCCTCGCTATCATCGGAGGAAGATCCTTGTCCATTTTCCTTTCTAGCCATGAAGCACAAGTGTGCTTGCTCCACTTGCTCATCATCCGACTCTCCACTTGAGGAATCCTCGGAGTCGGTGAATGTCCCGACAAGCCCTTTCTTGTACCCTTTCTTGTACTTCTTTGACTTGTCGAACTTTGGCGCCTTCTATTTCTCCTTGTACTTGTTTTGAGGACAATCCGCTTTCATGTGTCCTGGCTTGTTGCATTTGTAACACAAAGGAGCGGAGGCGTTAGAAGAACTAAATTTAGATTTGTTCTTGAAATTACCTTTTCGGAAGAACCGGTTGAACTTCTTTGCCATGAGGACAATGGATTCCAAGTCTAACTCGTCTTTCGAGTCTTCATCATCGGTAGATGTAGATGTAGATGGAGCGGCCTTGAACACAATAGCCTTTTTCTTTGGCTCGTCTTCCTTCAAGTAAGACGTCATCTTGTCTTGCATTTTCAACTTGCTATCCTTGTGTACCTCATAAGACATCAAGGTACCCATTAGTTTAACAACGGTATATTTGTTCATATCATTACCTTCCTCGATGGCGAAGGTACATTTCTTCCAACAAGAAGAAAGTCCGTCAATGATCTTTGAGACTTTCTCCTTTTGGGTGTAGGTTTTCCCAAGAGCCTCCAATTCGTTTGTAATGTCGACGAAGCGAGCATAGTACTCCTTCATCTTCTCACCCTGTTGCATATGAAATAACTCGTAATCTTTATTGACAACGGTGAGTTTGGAGTCTCTTACCCTACTCGTTCCTTCATGCAAGATGAGGAGGGAGTTCCATATTTTATATGCACTCTTACATGTGCATATCTTATTGAAGTCCTCGGGCTCCAAAGCGCATTGCAAGGCGTTTATTGCCTTGGTATTGGTTACCTCCGCGGCGACCTCCGCGGGAGTCCACTTAGCGAAATCTTCTTCGGCGTGCTCGACATACTCCGATATCGTGGCTCTCCATAGTGAAGCACTCCGGAGGAACGTTTCCATCCGGCATTTCCAGTACCCGTAATTGGTACCGTTGAAGAAGGGATGCTTCGTTGAGGAGTGTCCTTCCATCACCGAAGAAGCTCCTTCACGGTTCCTGAAGGTGCTATAGTCTGAAGGTGGACGTACGGTTTTGTTGTCGTTGGAAAACATAGCTAGGTACTTGGCTCTGATACCAAATGTAATGCCCTACGTAGCTACTGCACAAGTACTAGAGGGGGTGAATAGTACTTTAAAATAATTAAGAAGATAATTCCTAATTATCTTGCAAACTCAACCAACAATGCGGAAATGTAAATATAGACAACAAAGAAAACAATTGCAAACAGACAATTTAACGGGTTCAGATCCACCCAAGTCTCCCCGACTTGTTCCCGGTGATCCTACGTCCCAAACACCCGGATCCCCTTCGGATACTTGAGTTAGAAACTTCTAACTCAAATTTGCACTATGAAATACTTGTAGAAACCTCTACAAGATCAAATCATACACAAATGAAATTGTGACTCCCACAACCCGGGATCATAAACAAACTCTTATAACAGAGAGTAAATCACTTGCAATATCCAAAGTAAATGAAATACGAAATGCTTACCACAAAAACCTATGCCTTGAGTAAAACTTAAGATTTAGGGCAAAGAGGCTTTTGGGGAAGATGAAGGCACCAAACCCTATCTCCAATATGTTGATCAGCGATGGGAGCCTAGGAAGTTGTTGGTGGCCTTGGAATCAAGCTCTTGGCTTGGAAGGCTCACAATCAATGAATCTCTCTTTTGAAATAAGAGTGATGGAGAGATTCAAGTGAGAAATGAAAGAGCTTTGAATGAGAATTAATTGCTTCTCTTTGATCTCTAAACTTCAATAAATATCAGCCTTGAATGCTATGAAAGCAGCACTCCAAGTATATATAGGATAGAGGAAAGAGGGAGCAAAATTCGTGGCATTTAATGCTCCAACGGCTCTATTCTGGAGCAGACTAGTCGGTCAAAGAAGGACCACTGACCGACTAGTTCATCAACTAGTCGATCGGTCAATCAACATGAACCGAATAAGAGGTGAACAGTCAATAGATAAGTTCATAGAAAATAGAACTAGTCGGTCCAAGAAGACTTGCCAACCGACTAGTTTCATAACTAGTCGGTCGGTGAGTGAACTTAGACCGACTAAGAGATGAAATCAAATAGTCTGAATCAAATACAGCTAGTCGGTTTAAGAACAACTTCTAACCGACTAGTTTCTCAACTAGTCGGTCGGTCGTTGTGCTTTGACCGACTAACTGTAAACAGTAAGATAGGCTGTACAGTGAAAGCTCAACTAGTCGGTCTAAGAGGGATTCCTAACCGACTAGTTTCACAACTAGTCGGTCGGTGAACCTCCTTGGACCGACTAACTGTAAACAGTAAGTGAGCTTGAAATTGAGAAGGCATTCTATTCGGTTCAAGAAGCTTTGCCGACCGACTAGATTGCCATATAGTCGGTTGGTTCTTCTTCTTGAACCAACTAACATGCACAAGAAGTCACGAATCGAAGCGCGAAGCTTCGGAAAAGTTCGTATGGGCTTCTAATAAGATCCTAGCTCTAAGATATGAGCGATATGAAGATTAAAATGTAAGACCTACTCAAGGCTTAACAATCTACGAAACGAAGCTAGAAGACTATAAATAAAACTTGACGAACCGTCTTCAAACACTTCATTCCGAATCTCTTGAGTTCAATAATGGTCCTTGAGCTTCAATGAAGCTCCAAGCACACGATCACGCACTTTGAGAAGTCTCGAGATGTCGCTTTAGATGTTCATAGAAATTTGGCGACGATCTCCATAACTGCGCTCACAAAGAGTTAGTTCACGATATTTATGTTTGTTCATCATCAAAACCCAAAACCGGGGAGTCAATACTCAACAAGAAGATGCACTTATATACAACCTCCCAAAAGACCAAAAGACGCCTAACAACTAACCCAATCGATACCCCAAATGGCTTAGAAACCCAATTCGTCGCGACCACGTAGAAAACAACGCGGTCGCATCATCCATTTGTGTAAGATAGGGCTATGGGGGTTACGATGACGCAGTCGCGTCGATAGGGACGCAGCCATGTTGAATCCAGCTTCGATGCCTGCATCGTCTCGAAACAGTCGCACGGAGCAACCGTTTGGTCTTCAGCTCTTCGGGATTACACGATCACGTCTTCTTCTTCACTAAACCACGTCGATTGCAAATTCTCGTTTCTTCTTCTCAGTGACGTGACCGTTTGGATGTCGATGACACGGCCACGTGGAATCGGTTCTGGAGCCCATTTGACACGGCCGTTTGGTTCAGCATGACGCGACCATGTGGAATTGAGTTTTGTTCCAATTGTGTGCTATGATCACGTGACCACATCGAATCGATGCGGCCATGTGTATCACACTTCTTCTTCAATGTCCCCCGTTAGCACAATTTGAGCTCCCGGCTCTGCTCCTTTCGCCTTCTCGTGCCTTTTTCACACCTTATGGTCACTAATCAGCATGTATTCCCTGTAATGCATAGAAGAGACCATAAAAGCAAAAAAGGGAACAAAAACAGGGGAAATGGGGGAAAACGATGAAATAAACGATGTAAAACGTGTATGAATAAAGGGAAAAGCTCTATACAATAAACACTCATCAGTAGACATTATGTTATCCACCATGAATCCTAGTTCTTCCACTCATGGAATGCCCGAGCAATAATTAGTTACTTTGGAGCAATTTCACACGTTTACTCAAGAGGTAACGTCAACATCCCAACATTAGCTGATGTGATAGAGCGTATGATGGCCGCATCTCCCAATCAATCCCTGAATCTTTCGGTCTTCTTGATTCTCTCTCAACAGCATCTTGTGATGCTTCCCATCATAGTGACAAGCCATGGAACCGTGCCTCCTAATCCAGAAGAATGGTTTGTCATGCCATCTTTCTCGCTGTAAAGGCCACAGACCCCATCATATCACGTTCTGACGGATCTCAAGGTGATGAGGTGGTGACCCACAACTTATCTGTAGCCGGCCTCAAGGACCCGTGACCCCTTCCTAATCGAGCGAAAGATCGCCTCATCATTTGGGACAATGATCAGCTTCACTAAAACCTATGAGAGTGACATAGGGGTCCTCATCAGAGTCTCGAGTAGGTCACAAATGAAAAACTTTTAGGGACATTGCCCGATGTCCAAACTTATCTGATTACCTGAATGGTAATTGAAGTGATTCCTCAAGTGCTTCCAACAATCGGCTAAGGAGATCCAAATACCGAGAAGACATCTGACGACATCGCTCTCGCTCATCAAGCTCGGAGGAGGAGAATAACACGTTGAAGCAGATGATCACCTCGACCCGACTACCATCTGGATTTAATATGCCCGACTTGGATAAGTATGATTGCTTTGGTGATCCCCAGGAACATATCCAGGATTACAAGGGAGTCTTGGAGATACACGGAGATGTTGATGCTCTTCTTGACTGAGCTATCCAAACCAACCTTCAAAAAGAAGCAAAGGAATGGCATAATGGGCTTTCTAGCCAATCTATTGGATCCTTCAAAATCCCATCCCAAGCCTTCTGCCAATAGTTCATGGAGGTAAAGAAGAGGAAAATAAGTGAGACCATAAGTTCAATTTAGTGCATATGGTGGGGGGACGCTGAGGAGTTTTTGAAGTGTTTCAATTTTGAAAGGCTGAACGTTGAAACTACAGTGATGACTGACCATTGTGACACTCAAGAAAGGGGTCTGATGTGAGGAGTTGATGAAGTCTCTACACCATAGACTATCCCATAACCTAGATCAGCTGCTTACCTAGCAGAGCAATTCATGATGGTAGAAGAAGTTATTGTTGCTCGTAATGGAGGCATTTCCAAAGCCCTAGCTAAACTAAAGAAGGAAGCTCAGCCTAAGGAAGGTGTCTGCTGATATCAAGGAGATCGCCAAAGACGAGAGAGAAATCACATGGATAGGTCGAATAAGTCTGACATGATCTTCACAAAGCTCAATGCTTCCAAAGAAGTCATAATGGCTTATGCTCACAACGAGGGATATATTAGCCGATCTTCCCGGAAAATGAAAGGAGGCAGGTGTGATGAGAACAAGTTCTGTAGATACCACCAAGACCACTGTCATGATGCCAAGGACTGTTGGCATTTGAAGAAGGACATCAAGCAACTAATTCAACAGGGGTATCTGAAGAAATTTGTGGACACACCAAAAGTGAGGCAAGAAGAAGGCATTTCAAGGGTGGCGAATATAGGTAAATGAGTGGCAATAGTCCAACCTGTTACCAAGATCATTGAATAAGGGATTCCAAGTTGTCTGAAAGCATGGCTGCCTGTCTTCTGATGCACAAGTAAGCTAGCAAGCACTTTTCTAGTTCTATTATTTTCGGTTTTCTTTTTTCTATTGTCTGACGAAGATTGTATTTACTTGAGCTCATAAAATATCAATAAGTGTATTTAAACATTTGATCAGCCTATTTTTGCCATTTTTGTCTTTTCTAAAAGTATGTAGGACTACAAATTAATGTAGATACCTCGACTTTGATTCTTTAATAGTTCATTATAAGGCAGGACGCCACTCCCCTTGCTGGCCGATCTATTTTTAATCGGCCATTAGTCGAGTGGTTACTCCCATCGTAGCTGATCAAAAACTTAGTCCACCATAAGGTGGGGGGCCACTTCCCCTACAGACTGATCTATTTTTAATCGGCCATTAGTCTAGGGGCTACTCTCCTCACAGCCGATCAAAATTTTAGTCTGCTAAAAGGTAGGGGCCACTCTCCCAGCAAGCGAACTTACTTCTAAGTCCACCGTAAATCAGAGGGCCACTCCTTTCACATGTCGATTTACTTTTGAGTCCACTGTAAGGCAGGGGGCCACTCTCCCCATAGACCGACCTATTTTTAATCAGCCATTAGTCGAGGGGCTACTTCTCTCGCACCCGATCAAAAACTTAGTCTGTTGTAAGGTAGGGGGCCACTCCCCCCGTAGGCCGATCTATTTTTAATTAGCCATTAGTCGAGGGGATACTCCCAACACAGCCAATTAAAAACTTAGTCTGCCATAAGGCGAGGGGCCACTCCGCCCACAGGCTGACTTACCTCTAAGTCTACCGTAAGGTGGGGGGCCACTCCCCCAGCATGCCAACTTACTTCTAAGTCTGCTGTAAGGTAGTGGGCCACTCCCCCCATAATCCGAGATATTTTTAATCAGCCGTTAGTTGAGGGGATACTCTCCTCCCAGCATATCAAAAACTTAGTCCACCGTAAGCTAGTGGCCACTCCCCAACAAGATGAACTATTTTTAATTGGCAGTTAGTCGAGGGGCTATTCCCCTAGCAGACGATCAAAAACTTAGCCCGTCGTAAGGCGAGGGGCAACTATCCCCACAAGATGACTACCTCTATGTTTGCCATAAGGCAAGGGGCCACTTTCCTGCATGCTGGCTGATTTTTAATCAGCCGTTAGTTGAGGGGCTACTCAACTCGCAGCTGATCAAAAACTTAGTCCGTCGTATGGTGGGGGATCACTATCCCTACAGGTCGACTTACATCTAAGTTCGTCGTAATGTGAAGGGCCTCTCCCCTGATAAGCCAACCTATTTTTAATCAGCTGTTAGTCGGGGGCTATTCCCATCACAACTGTTAAAAAACTTAGTCTACTATAGGCCGAGTGCCACTCCCCATGTAAACCGACATATTAGTCGATAGTCGACGAGTTACTTTCCTTGCAACTGCTCAAAAACTTAATTCGTCGACAAGTGAATGGCTACTCCCTTTCTATGGACAGGCCTGAAGGTCCAAACTATCTATAAGTCAGTGGCCATTCTCCTAGCAAGCCACAAATTTTCATTGGCTATAATGTAGGATGCCAACCTCAAGTCCTATTTGCTGGGGTCATCTATTCTCTAATAAGCCATGACAATATCTTTAAATTTTTCTTTAGTTGGCCAAAGAGATATTCCATACACTGTGCTTCCTATGATTTTTATCGATGCAAGCCCGAGTTATTGATGGGGCCAGAGTGGCACCGACAACTGAAATTGGTTTTCTACGCTCATTTAAAAAATCAGAGACACTCTCATTGATTATGGGATTTCCTGAGTGCCTATCTAAGTCTAAGTTATGACTTAGAGTATTCATGATGTTCTCTATTACGTAAGATGAACTAAGTGTGAGATTTCTTACCTAATTTGGGGCTAAGACTTGGAGTATTCTTGGCTTTCACATTAAAGTTTTGAGGTCCTAAGAAATGAAACATGATTTTCTCCTCTTTTCCTAAAAAGGAACTTTATTGAAGGAGAGCAAAGCTCATAACTCAAAATTCATAAAAGATACAATCTATGAAGCTGGGGCTTCTGAGGTGCATCGCCAGCTTAATTGGGATCAAGGAGAGGGATCTCTTCGACAACATCTTCATCCTCCCACGTAATCATCTCGAGCAAATCAAAATCGACCACAAAGTTAGGAAATTTTTGCTTGATATGCTCCTGACACCTAAGGAAGCCTTCACAAAACATATTTGTAATCTCAGGGGCAATGACTTCCCTCAGTATTTCTTCATAGTAGAAACATCAATTCTCTTTGGGTCAACCTCCTTTAGCTTCCCAATCTAAGCTCAGAGCTCCCTTTTCTCCTTCTTCCATCTCTCCGTTTCGATGGACAGTTGATCTTTGGTCTCCTTCTTCAGGGAATACAAGACTTTAACACTCTCCTTGGTAACCGATCGAGCTACCTCAGTAGCCGACTGCACACCCTTGTCTTCAGCCAATGTCCCATCTAACATCCTCACCTTGGATGTGGGGCTGTTGACTTGACATGTGAGGTTGGGTACTTGGGATGCCAGGTTGGTGGCTTTGAGCAAAGACGTCTTCAGCTCGGTCCTTGCTTCATCAGCGGCCCTCTCAGTGGCCCTCTCAGCGGCCATCACCTTTTGATGCTCCTGAGTAATGTTCACTTCAGCCGTGGCCATCATTACTAAGCAGCGTCACAGATTGGTAGCCATCAATGACATCTACATGCAAAGAATAAAGAGGTCAGATCCAACACTTAAACGAAGTTCAACGAAATGGGAATAGGGGAGGAAAATCAACTTGTTGACTATGCCAACCCAGATAACTGGCTAGCCTTTCAAGGTCAAACTTTTGCATAAATGAATGAGGAAGGACGGAGTTCTCTACTAACCGAGCTGCCACTCCATAATCAATGAAGACTGATTCGCTAGATCGTACCCTATAAGTAGGCTTGACGAGCTTGTCTTCAGATCATTTTGGGTCAGTAGTGGTGTACTTATAAGCAGGCAAAACTTAGGCATGCTCTTGTGCAAAATAAGATAAGCCAACAAACGTCTTAGGTGGGAGAGGGCCTGCCCACGACCAAGAGTTCCCCTTCTCTAAAGTTTCAGCCGAAGCTACCAAATCATCCATGTGGGTGGAAGAATGTCTATTCCTTTCTTCCTCATATTCTCAAAAATTTCTTGACGAGCTAAAGAGTGCTCCTTTCATTTTTGGGGGCCCTTAACAACCTCAGCCAAACCCTCTGTAGCATCGAAAGAGCTCTTGGCAACCGGTATCGAGCTCTCGACGACGGGACCACATCCCTCCGAGCTGTGAGCAAGCTCTCAACTATAGCTGAGCTATAATCATCCTGTGTTAATTTCCTAATAGGTTGGGTTAACTCTGCTCCTCTTTTGTTACTAGGCGAGTCAATGGCCGACCCAACAAGCTACCTACAAATTTCTTAAACACAAGCCAGAGAAACTTTTTCACATCAAGAGATGTGTTGAAATCTTGCCTGACCATCTCTGCGAAAAGAGAAATGATTAGGATAAGCACAGACGATACTAAATTCTAAAAATCTGATCTTACCATGATCACACAAGATGCTCTTCAATAGTTGGTCTTTCAACAAAACATGAATGTAGCTCTCTTCAGTCGGCAAAGCTAATAAAAGCTTAGGTGCCTTAGATTCAGCCTCAGAAAGGTTCAATTCCAGTGATGCTGAAGTGCCAAGATAACACCGATGGATGAGGAAGATCCCTTTGGGTGGGACGGTGATGAAAAAAATTATCCTTTCCAAGCACGGACTTTGCTTGAAGGGTCCAGGATGAGGTTCTTGTTCCCCCTAGCAGTGATATAATACCACACACTCGAAGGAGCAAGCTTCATTTGGAAGAAGAAATATAGAAGCAGTAAGGTCGGCACCACTTCATGTTGGAAGTAAAGTATATTGAAGCCGACTAGAGAAGAAATAGAATTGGGCATTAACTGACAGATAAAGAGCCCGAGGAAGTTCAAGACGTCAAGAATGAAAGGATGTAGGGGGGAAGCGAAGTCCTTATTGAAACATCATCAAATACATACCGACCTCACTCTTCTTGGAGAAACAGATCTTTTCGTTACAAAAGGGGGCCCAAACGCTGTAAGGATGGAAAATATGTTCACCTTTAATCTTATCGACCCAGAATTAAGAGGCTGTGGGGACTATATCTCTAATCTCATTGGCTAAAGAGGACGCATCCTTCGCAGCTCGCATGAGGGCTCAATGAGCAAGCCATTTCCTATATTGAAAGCACGCATGAGCTTTAGAGGCTGGGCAACCTCTGACATCTCTTTAGTGTCCTCAGTGGCGTGAATTTCTCTGATTCTCAAGTATTCACCTACAGATTATCAAAGAAATAGGTTGACGAGAAGAGGAACTACCTTGGTTAAGGCAGCAACGAGATCAAGCAAGTAAGGTGAAAATGATGGCAAGAAAAGGTACAATTGACGTGCGTTTATATTTCATATATTCACGCACGTTTTCTTTTGTGTTTCTCCGTGTTTTTCTGCCGTCTCTTATTCGTTTTCGTATATTTTCCCGTTTTCTTTCACTTTTCTTTGTTTGTCCATGATTGCAGGAGTTCGACCACGTAGGGGACGTTTAATGATGATATCCCAAGTCCCCGGAGCAACGGGAGAAGTCACGCGTGATCCAGGGGGTCAAACGTCGAAGAATTCATCTTTCAGCCCCTCACCCGGTCGGTTGGTCATCTTCAACCGATCGGGTGATGCACGCGTGCACCACCCGGTCTCTGCCGCAGCTCACAAAGAAGTCACCCGACCGGTTCACAGACCGGTTCTGCGGGCGGCTGTTCTCTGTTTTTTCGAGCAGAATTCCAACCGATCGGGTGACTCTCACCCGATCGGTTCATCTGTAGCTGAGGAAAAAGAGCTGAAGACACGGGCGTCGAACCGACCGGTTCACCCGAATGCTCCAAGATCCAACCGATCGCCCAAGAACTCACCCGATCGGTTCATGAGATCGGGTGAAAACCCGCTGTTTTCTGTGATTTATCTGTAACGGATCAACCGACCGGTTGACTTGTCAACCAATCGGTTGATGCGTAAGTCTATATATAGAACCCCTAGGGTTCCAGAAACGGGAGTTGCTGTTTTTCTACTGTTTTATTTCCTTGTGACGGCTGTAATTGTTACTCTTTAGTAAGTTTTCAGATCTTTCTAAAATTTTAGTATTGTCTTTATTACTCTATTACTTCCGCATTGCAATTGTCCGATTATGATTTCAACGGTTAAATTTCATTTAGATTGCTTTTTCATGAATTTTGTGAGTAGTTCCCAAATCTGGGATTTTGGTGGAAACCCCTTCGGGGGCTCTTCCCGATGCGTCCATAGGGTTAGGAAATCGATAGGGAGTAGGAATCTAACGGTTACGCGGGGTGTTTCATTGTCATTGGCGGGAAAAAGACCGCCTTTGACCGTCGGGCCAAGGGGGAATAAACTTGGCGGTTGACTCCCTAGCCATAGCTCACGCCCTTAGCGTAGACGCCGAATCCTATCACGCGGGAGCGGCAGGATGAGACGTTGGGAGATATCGTTGCGGACTTAGTGCTCCCGGGATCGATCAGTGTTAATGGACACGGGAGTGCCCATTGATCGAATCCGGGAAGTCCGGTGTATCATCCTGGGCACCGACCGGAATATCGGGCCCATGGGACGCCGGTACCACTTTCAGAGGCAACGTCTCACCATTAGACCCTAATCCCGATCGCTATCCATACCCGTAGGCCGTATCGGCGATAGTCTCTCGTCGGGTTGGAAACCAAAGTCCCGGGTTTACTTTCTTTTTGTTCATACGCTTTTATTTCCTTTCGTGACAACCACCTACCGATTAGGGCTAGCTCGCCCCTCGGGGTGATTCAGGTCCTACCTGACCCAAGCACAACCTCGCCTCCCTGAGTTCGATATTCCCGCACCCTACACTAACCGTGAAACTTGCGGTAAACGACACCGCGCCGCCGCGCCGCAAGCGGGGCGCCGGTCAAGTTTATGGCGCCGTTGCCGGGGAGGCAACGTGCTTGTTATTTTAGGATCTCATGAACCCTCGTGTCTAGCTCACATCCCTACCTCGCGATAATTTTCGCATTCTCCTTTTTCTTTTTCTTTTTCTTATTTTTATTTCTTATTTTATCTGTCTCTTTCCCACTTGTCGCTTCACGGGTGTTTGTTGTTTTTCATGCACAGGAGTTCAAGGAGTCTTGACGACTTGATCCCCCTCGATCCAGAGATTAACGCCACCCTTAGGCGCTTGGCCGCCGAGAAGCGAAGAAGGGAAGATCCCGAATCCATGGAGGAGAACACCCCACCTCAGAAGTCTCTGCTGGAATACTCGATGCCATCTATCGAGTCCACTTCCGCCATCCGTCCTCCAGCTATCACGGCCCAAAGCTTTGAGCTAAAGCCGTCATTGGTGACGTGGATCCAGCAGGATCAGTTTGTGGGTGCACCCATGGAGAGCCCGATCGAGCATCTAGACTCGTTCTTGGAGAAGTGTGACACCTTCCGGATTAATGGTGTCACGACAGAGGCTATCCGTCTGAAGCTATTCCCCTTCTCTTTGCGAGATAAAGCCAAGCAATGGCTAAGGGGGAAGGACCCCAACACTTTCAACACCTGGGAGAAGCTCTCCAACGCTTTTCTGACAAAGTTCTTTCCTCCGGGGAAGACCATGAAGTTGAGGAGTGAAATCTCCTCCTTCTCCCAGGCCAGCCACGAGTCCTTGCATGAAGCTTGGACGAGATATAAAGAGATGCAAAGAAGATGCCCTCACCATGAGCTTCCGAAGTGGCAGATTATTAATCTTTTCTACAATGGGTTGAGGGATGACCTGAAATCTTCTATGGACGCCGCGGCTGGGGGTTCCTTCATGTCTAGAAGTGAGGAGGATGCCGGGCATATTCTGGAAAATATGGCATCCAATAATGAGCGGTGGTGTGATGAGAGAGCCACACCAAGATCCGGGGGTATACACAGAGTCGAGGACGTCGACAAACTTTCAAGCAAGTTTGACTTGCTTTCGACCCAGATCTCCGTACTAATGGTAGGAGCCGGTGGGGCCGGTACACAGCAAATTTCTGCGGTAGAGTCCGAATTCTTTGGGGAATTCGACGGTGGTGACATCTCGCCACCGTTGTATCAGGCGAGTGCACTATTTTACAACCCTACGGGAAATGCGCCGTATCCGCCAAGGACAAATTCCAACCCGGCCTACTCTCCAAACAACCGGAACCACCCGAACTTCAGTTACCGGCCACCATTTCAGCCCTCACCGCCTCAGCAGCCGCAGCAACAAACTTATCAGCCGGCTAGGCCACAGCAGTAACCATTTCAGCAACAATCTTACGCCCCCAGGAATCAACAGCCATTCCAGCAGCATCAGCAGTATGGCCAACAGAGGGCCGTCTCTCCGGTTGAGTCTCTATTGACTCAATATATTACCAACCAGGAGAGGATCAACCAAAAGCTGGAAATGGGTCAGCGGACCCTCACGGACCAAGTAACCCAGCTGGGGTTACAAGTGGCGAACCTTGCAAGGTCACAAAACCAATTACCGCCACAACCGGAGGTGAACCCGAGGGGAGCAACCCAAACACCGGCACTCATGCACGAGCACGCCAATGTGTCCGCTATCGTTCTGAGAAGCGGGACACAAATTCCTACTAGAGTGCCCCCTAGCAACCCGGAAGCACAATTGGTCGTTGAGAAACCGATCGAAAAATCAAACGACGCCGGTGCTTCGTCATCAAATCCTATGACTCCGGAGGGAGTCTCTGAAGAAGAGAAAGAGAAGAAGGAGGAAGAAAGCCCTAAAGTGTATAAACCCGTTGTGCCATTTCCACAACGGTTGGCTCAGGCAAAAATTGATGAGAAATATGGCAAGTTCTTCGCCATGGTCAAGGACCTGAGTTTGCAGATCCCCTTCCTAGAAGCAATCGAAACAATCCCCTCCTATGCAAAATTCTTGAAAGATTTGGTGACTAGAGGGTCTAGAAAAGAGAAAGTAGTGTTGACGGCGGAGTGTAGCGCTCTTATCCAGAGGGCAAATCCGTCGAAACTTAAAGACCCGGGGAGCTTCTCTATTCCTTGCACGATCGGGGCAGTGAAGATTCATCGCGCACTCGTCGATCTCGGAGCGAGTGTTAGTTTGATGCCCTTGTCAATGTACAGAAGGATATGGATGAGCGATTTGGAGCCCACCAGTATGACCCTACAACTAGCTGACCGATCGGTCAAATATCCGGTGGGAGTTGTGGATGACCTTCCCGTGAATGTGAGAGGGGTGCATGTGCCTGTGGACTTTGTAGTCATGGACATGCCCGAAGACGCACACACCCCCATTATCCTGGGACGGCCTTTCATGGCCACTGCTGGCGTTCTAATAGATGTGAAGAACGGAAAACTATCTTTGAACGTCAGCGGAGAGAAAGTGGAGTTTGATCTGGGATTATCCATGAAGCACCCCGATCCCCCTGATGACCCTCGATGCAATTTGCTTGAGATAGAAGAAGAAAAAGCTGTAGAGGAGAGCTCCTGGGAGATTCTCCTGAGAAACCCCCCCGATGACTTGGGGGATTCAGAAGATGAAGAAGGCCCCGAAGACAAAGAAGCTGCTGGAAAACTGAGTGCAGCAAGAACGACCCCTCCCGGGTTCCCCAAGACTCCTCCTGCGAGGAGAACGGGGAAAGAGCCCATGGACCTCACTAAAGACGAGGTCCGGATCCTGAAGAAGATGGCGGGAAGCGCCAACACCAAGGAAAAGCCCCTGGATCCCAAGAACAAGGGAAGGGTAGTCGAGCAAGTATTTTTCCAGCCGCTGACTACTCCAAGCGCCTTCAGCTCCAATGAGAAAGAGATGCCGAAATTTGGGCATCACTCGTATCAGCCACCATGAGCATCTCTTGCGGGCGTCGAGCCAACGACGTTAAACAAGTGCGCTTCATGGGAGGCAACCCATGTTCTAAAATTTTTCTCTAATTTTTAGCGTTATTTTTTTAACTTTATTTTATCTATTTTTATAAATAAAATCAGACGCGAGAACATCCGTTCGGGGACTTAAACAATTTTATTGGTTTTTGCAGGAAACAAGCCCCAACCGATCGGTTGATAACTCACCCGATCGGTTGGGATGTATCAGATACTTGCCGAGATCTGTCCCCAAATGACCCGATCGGTTGAGTAATGAAGAGATCGGGTGGCAGACCGGGTGAGCTGGGAAGAACTCTCGGGAAATTTTGGGGAATATCAACCGATCGGTTGAGTTCGAGGGCGATCGGTTGACGCGACCGGGTGAGCAACCCTAAGCTCTCGGGAAAATGAGTGGAGCGGCCAACCGGTCGGTTGAAAAGTCAACCGATCGGTTCGCCTATAGCATTTCTTCGGCAAAATTTTCGACCTAACCGTCAACCGATCGGGTGACATGTCACCCGATCGGTTCGACTTAAAACCCTATATAAACCCCCCCCGACACCCGCTCGTTTCCATCTCGCCCGATCGCAAAACCCCCCAAAATCTCGCCGTCGTTTCGCCTTCCCCTCTCTCCCAACAACCGATCTTCCTCCCCCACGGCCTCTACTCCTCCATTACTCCTTCTCCCCACCACCTCCATCAATCCCTCCATCATCTCAACCCTCTTTCTCCTCCCATTCCGAGATTTTGACCTAATTTTCCCCCAAACCACCCCCATTTCGAAAATTATTGCCGAGGGAGTTCGCCGCGGCTCCACGCCACTCTCGTTGAACAGTGTGGGGCATCTACGAGCAAGCTCCGCCAATCCGTTTGGGTACACTCGTTCCGAAGCTCAAATTTATATATTTGCCCTATTAATTTTGCTTGCTCGTTTGCTTGTGTAGTGTGCATCCACTGTTTTTGCACTCATTCTTGCTCACATACTCACACATGGCTCGGGATACGGATAAGGGGAAGGGAATTATGAGGGAAGAGGAGCCGTCTCGAAAGAGACGAAAACAAACACGCCCCCCTTCCCGTACACGAGCACTTACACTTGGCCCTCCTCCACCTGTTATCCCCCCTGTGGACCCAATGTTGGGCCCACACGGGTATATTTTTCGGAACCAGGAGCACAAAGATTTTTACCGTAGGCTTGATGCTCGAGGGCATCTATCCACCAAGTTCCCGCACGCTCGTACACTTGTCAATCTCGGTGTCTTCACCGAGGTCGAATCTCTTTTCGCTAACTTAGGATGGTTAGCCTTTCTTAATACACATGCCATATCCTACCCGGCACTCACACTCGAATTTCTCTCTACACTTGTCTGGGAGTCCGGGTCAATCATTAGATTCAGGGTGCGTAACCGTAGTGTCACCACAAATCTGAACACGATTAATGATATATTTGGGTTCCTCAATCTCGGGGATGATGCCATCCGACACTACGGGTACACGCCCGAGTTTGATGTCGATCAGTTCTGGTTCCGCCTCACGCTGGTTCGCGACTACCCCCGAGGAAGGTCCAAGGCCTCCTCCATCATTCATCCCGTGTTTCGATTGGCCCACAGAATCATTTCATCTGCATTCTTTCCTAAGGACGAGTCAGGCACTGTGACTATCCCTGACCTTTTTATCCTTTGGGCCATGACTTTTCCTTATGTCCGTGATGATGATGGAGTTAGCTTCAGGGCCCCTACCGTCCCCATCCATGGCGGTGATTGGCTTGTTTACAAGCTACTCGAGATCAGCCGGGCCGGTAAGGGGAAGTTTTCTTACGGGGGCATCATCACGATCATCTGCTCTCACGCCCAATTCAATATTACCATCCCCGATAATCTTCCTGCTGCCGCAGGACCCTCACATCTTGATATTGATGTCCTGCGGCACATCCACATGATCAAACCCCGCTCGGATGGCCGCTTCATATTTAATTACGGCCACCCCCCAGCCCCTTACACCATTCTGCCCAACCCCGCTCGCATGACCCTTGCTCTCGTGGGAGATTGGACTTTCCCTCCTGATCCCGATTTCTTAGCGGGGTTGAATCTTCCTTTCCTTCCCGCAGGCGCCCGCAGATCACCGTCCCCTGCCGCCCACTTAGGTGAGCAGGATATCCCTGCGTCTGGGGAAGATTTAGGGGCTGGCCCGAGTCGTCCCGTTTCTGCTCCGGGACCGATCACGTCTGAGCACCTCTTTGCGGCCATTTCTGGCCTTGTCTCCTGTGCTGGCATGACCACTGCCGCCGGCACCTCTTCGACCTTACCTGGCGGCACCACCTCTGCCTCGCGTCAGTCTACGTCTTTTGGTCACCGTCAGGTATCTGCACGTCTGGGGCTTGAGAGGGAGGTCGTTGCCCTTCGTGAGCTCGCCATGTCCTCTGCTTCCTCGGACCCATCGCCATCCTCCTTTCTTACTCACCCACGTTTCCTCGCACTTGAGAGGAACGTGGCCGCCATTCTCCGCCTTCTTACCCATATCCACGGACCACCTCCACCTTCACCACCCCCACCTTCACCACCCAGGCGATCTTCTCCTCCACCCACCCACACTTCTCCACACCCATCACCCCCCTCACCACATTCCTCCCCTCCCTCTTCACATCCCATCCCAGCATCCACTTCACCCCTCCCGACCACTTCCACCGCACCCACGCTACCTCACCCCTCCTCCGTCACTCCATACGTGCGCCGGAGGAAATTGCCGGTGCGCTCCAGATCCCTCCCACCACCTCCCACTACCGTCACCACCGCATCTACTTCCTCCACTTCTATTCCTCTCACCACCGCCTTGATCGCCTTCCTACCACCACCACCGACACTCCTCCCATTGTTCACACCACCACTGCCCCTACTCCTTCGCCTCTTTCCCCACTTCTCAGCACACCCCCTGCCTCCCCCGACCACCCATCCACACCATCTTCCGAGGAGGACGAGGACTCAGCTCCTCCTGCTTTCTAGATTCACCCCTTTTGTTTTTGACTCCCCCTTGCACATCTCTGCATTTCATTGATCATATCATTTCGCTAGCACTTTCTGGTCTAGCTTGGGGGACGTCTATTTTGGTATGCTGTCGTGTTTTGTTTGTTTTTCTCATTTTGTGTGTGTGTGCTTGTTTTTCATTTTTTTTTGAGTGTCGTGTCGTGTGCCTTTTATTTTTATTTTCGTTTTGTTTGATTTTGATTTTGATCTTTCTTTCTTTTTCAATTTTATCTATGTGTTTTTCTCGTTTTCTTTTCTTTTTGTGTCAGTGCGTATCCCCCCCCCCATTTTCATTGCCCTCCCGTCCTCATTCATATTGCATTGAGGGCAATGCAAACTTCAGCTTGGGGGAGTCGCACTGTGTGCGTCGTTTTAGTCCTTCTTTTTCTGTTTTTTGTGTCGTTTTCATCGTGTTTTTATTTTTTCTTCTTTTTTCTCTTTCTTTCCCTTTTTTAGCTCTTTCTCCTAGAGATGAATCCTATGATGAATCGCCACAAAGTCACACACACCTAGCTTTGCATCGACAATCACACTCACTAACCCTAGGATTTCGGGTCCTCTTGCATTTCACGCATCGTGGGTCCACTTAGCTTTTTGTGAGTCGTGTGTCGTGACTAGCATTTGGTGTGCTTCTGCCTTGTGATTTTACTTTATATGCCTGTCCAGGAATGACCCCTAGATTACCATGCTCCGATTTGAATATGCGGTATTTCTTTCCACTATATGCATGCTATATTTATATCGTATACTTCAATTCGCATGCGTCGGGATTCCACAACTAAGGACTAGGATAACCCATTTAGCCTACGCTCTATTTAGCGAGAATAGTTTCCTTTGCCCAAGTGTTTAGATTTCGACTTCTTTTTTGTTTTACTTGGTGCAAATCCCCTCGTCGTGTACCGTTCTCCCACTTGGGAGAGTACACATGTGTATAGCCAAAAACCCAAAAATCCAAAAAAAAAGAGAAAAGAAAAGAAAAATTGGGTATAGCCCAAAAATTCAAAAAAAAAATACAAATGCCCAAAAACCCAAAAAAATTTCCGTGTGAATATTTTTTCATTCTTGCCAAGAATAAAGGGAAGGCGAGAATTTGCACCGAGTGTTCTTCTCCACATCATCTCAACCCCCGTCGTTATCGAAAACACTTGGCTTAGGAACTTTTTAGCTAGTATCTAGGCTGTAGTGGCGCAATTTCCTTAACCCTAGTTGTGGAGTCCCCGATGCATGATACGCTTCTATTCCCACTCTTCTCATGCATGCTTGAACTTATATTCGCCGCTTAATTCAATTCGGATCGATATTTTGGGTCATATCTTGGATTTGTGTATATCGAGCCTCATAGCACATCGTAGATAGCATCACCATTTGATAGCACGCGACCACGCTCGCTCGCGCTTCACTGCGTGGACCCACGACACTTATTTGGACTCGGTTTCCAAGGTTTAGTGGTGTGATTTGGCGTTTGCTTGTTTGGTGTGTCATTTTCGATTTTGGTGGCTCTGATGGACGGTCTAGGGCTTAGAGTTTTCTTTTTCTTTCTTCCTCTCTATTTTTCCCTTCCGAGCTCCTACTCTCACTCGTCTTCCTCGAGGACGAGGAAGAGTTCAGCTTGGGGGATTTTGACGTGCGTTTATATTTCATATATTCACGCACTTTTTCTTTTGTGTTTCTCCGTGTTTTTCCGCCGTCTCATATTCGTTTTCGTATATTTTCCCGTTTTCTTTCACTTTTCTTTGTTTGTCCATGATTGCAGGAGTTCGACCACGTAGGGGACGTTTAATGATGATATCCCAAGTCCCCGGAGCAACAGGAGAAGTCACGCGTGATCCAGGGGGTCAAACGTCGAAGAATTCATCTTTCAGCCCCTCACCCGGTCGGTTGGTCATCTTCAACCGATCGGGTGATGCACGCGTGCACCACCCGGTCTCTGCCGCAGCTCACAAAGAAGTCACCCGACCGGTTCACAGACCGGTTCTGCGGGCGGCTGTTCTCTGTTTTTTCGAGCAGAATTCCAACCGATCGGGTGACTCTCACCCGATCGGTTCATCTGTAGCTGAGGAAAAAGAGCTGAAGACACGGGCGTCGAACCGACCGGTTCACCCGACTGCTCCAAGATCCAACCGATCGCCCAAGAACTCACCCGATCGGTTCATGAGATCGGGTGAAAACCTGCTGTTTTCTGTGATTTATCTGTAACGGATCAACCGACCGGTTGACTTGTCAACCGATCGGTTGATGTGTAAGTCTATATATAGAACCCCTAGGGTTCCAGAAACGGGAGTTGCTGTTTTTCTACTGTTTTATTTCCTTGTGACGGCTGTAATTGTTACTCTTTAGTAAGTTTTCAGATCTTTCTAAAATTTTAGTATTGTCTTTATTACTCTATTACTTCCGCATTGCAATTGTCCGATTATGATTTCAACGGTTAAATTTCATTTAGATTGCTTTTTCATGAATTTTTGTGAGTAGTTCCCAAATCTGGGATTTTGGTGGAAACCCCTTCGGGGGCTCTTCCCGATGCGTCCATAGGGTTAGGAAATCGATAGGGAGTAGGAATCTAACGGTTACGCGGGGTGTTTCATTGTCATTGGCGGGAAAAAGACCGCCTTTGACCGTCGGGCCAAGGGGGAATAAACTTGGCGGTTGACTCCCTAGCCATAGCTCACGCCCTTAGCGTAGACGCCGAATCCTAGCACGCGGGAGCGGCAGGATGAGACGTTGGGAGATATCGTTGCGGACTTAGTGCTCCCGGGATCGATCAGTGTTAATGGACACGGGAGTGCCCACTGATCGAATCCGGGAAGTCCGGTGTATCATCCTGGGCACCGACCGGAATATCGGGCCCGTGGGACGCCGGGTACCACTTTCAGAGGCAACGTCTCACCATTAGACCCTAATCCCGATCGCTATCCATACCCGTAGGCCGTATCGGCGATAGTCTCTCGTCGGGTTGGAAACCAAAGTCCCGGGTTTACTTTCTTTTTGTTCATACGCTTTTATTTCCTTTCATGACAACCACCTACCGATTCGGGCTAGCTCGCCCCTCGGGGTGATTCAGGTCCTACCTGACCCAAGCACAACCTCGCCTCCCTGAGTTCGATATTCCCGCACCCTACACTAACCGTGAAACTTGCGGTAAACGACACCGCGCCGCCGCGACGCAAGCGGGGCGCCGGTCAACAATCCCTTTAGAAAGTGAAAGAAAAGTTTTCTTCAAATCTGTAATCCCCATTTATACAAGGATTCATTCTTTTATAGATAAGCTCAATCGACAGATCTTAGACACAAGTCCATATTCTAAGGCTATGACCCTCCAAATTCTGTGCTCAATTGACGAGAGGATTTTAGGGTTTCTCCCACAGACGACCAACGTTAAATGCGTTGTCTCGACTAATGTGAATGTCCAATCCCTATGCATCACATCTCCCGATCTCAAAAGCCACGTCGGTCAAGCTCGAGAGATGAGGGCAATTGATACAACCCTAGATTGTCCCAAAGGCCGCCCAATTAATTATCACCTTTCGATAAGCGCAGTAGGGCTCACACTTCGATGTAGCAATCCAGAAGCTCTCACGTGTGGCCTATCACCTACTCACAGCGACAGCTTGACTGACTGTTGAGCTCCTTCAGTTACTGGCTTTGCCAATTAATCAGGAGTTTAATGATCAATTGTTAACTCGTCATCAATACCGACAGCACAGTCCAAAGGTTATATGGCATTATAAATGCTTGAACATTATGGGCAGATGGCATTCACAAGACCATCACCTATAAATATTCTCTTCCATAAAGAGAGGGGGGAATCTCTGAGACCATATACTCAAGTATTCTTAAACTCATAATCTGCTCCACATAAATAATATTTCCTCCATAGCTCATCCTGAGAATTAGTGGATGACCTTCCAACAAGTCGGACATAGTTCTAACAAGCATCGTCGAGTCATATACTGACTTAAGCATCATAGGGGATTAGGACGGACTCCAAATCCGACCCTCTGACAAGCTTTCTATGTTTTAGATAGCTGGAAGATAGCTCAAACTAGACTTCCATAGGTTAGCTCAAAGCCCCGTCAGCCAGAGGTTAGCTCATCCAACGTCCAGGAAGTGGCCTACATCATCATACATTGGTTGCTAATCCAAACCATCCAACAACAATTCCAGTGGTGAGAAAACACCCCGAAACACAAACAAGCCAACCTGGCTATTTCACTTAAGGATTTTATGGATAGAACACATATGCTATTAGTAGTTGATTTGTTGAAACTTACATTATGGGCATTACAATGGCTCTGCATTTGAGACAAAGATGGATACTATGAGCCCTAGCAATATACTGCCCTAGCAATATACTACCACTAGTCTATATCTGGTAATCTGAAGGAATATAACAAAGCTTCAATCAGATCTAAACTTGTTTCATTTCTTCTAACCAAGTTAGAAAAATAAGAGCGAAATAAATGACAAGATGAAGTAATTAGAAACAATGAAGACTTAAAACGAGTTATAATTCCACCAAAAGGCCTGATTAATTAGATTTAGAAAGTAGAATGGAACACAAAGTTATATGTTCAAACACTTGATAACTCTAAGATGCAGGTGGAGTGACTCCATTTTAGCTATTAAAGATGCATTGAGTGCCTAGAAATATACACCTCATGGTTTTTAGGAAGTGTTTATTATATGATTCAAGGATATATATATATATATATATATATATATATATATATATATATATATATATATATATATATATATATATATATATATATATATATATATATATATATATATATATATATATATATATATATATATATGAGGTGGGATCTTCTAACACCCTAAAATAACCCCCCTTTTGACCCCCTATCAAAGCCCTCCATCCCATTTAAACCAATGGCTCAGATTGCCCCACCCCCAAGTCATCACATGTGACTTTTTGATGAGATTTTCAAAATCTCTTCAATTTCTCCCCAAAAGTGGCCTCACTTTAACAGCCAAAAAAATTAAAAACCCCCTTTAATCCAATGGGTTAACTGATGGGCTCTTGGTATTACACAAAAAGTACCCCCTCTCTCTCTCTCTCAGCACGCAACCCCACCCCAGGGCCCCAAGCCGTCACTCTCTCACAGCACCCTCTCTCTCTCTCACATCACGCAACCCCCATCCCCCAAGCCGTCATTCTCTCTCACAGCAGAAGAAATTTTCCCGCTCACTCTCCTTCCTCTCTTTCTTTCTTTTTGATCAGCTTCTTCATCTCGTTCTTCTTCCTTTGATTCTTCATCTTGTAAGCATAGGTGGACGCAATGAAGAGGAATAGAGGAAGAATCTTCAACAGGTTGAAAGGTATGCAGCTGTTTTTTTCTTCAACATGGTGTTCTCCTTCCTACTTTTCCTTTCATTTTCTTTTTTTCTGTTTTTTTCTCAACATATGATCATCTCATGCTGTCAAAATGAGAAAATCAACTAAGAAAATAAAATAAACTGACAGTTCTGAGTGTGGTTTCAGTCCACATATTGACAGTTGAGTGGACTGAAACCATTGGTTTCAGTCCACTCAACTTTCTTCTGTGGACTGAAACCAATGGTTTCAGACCACTCATGTCAATATGTGGACTGAAACCAATGGTTTCAGTCCACTCAACTGTCAATATGTGGACTGAAACCATTGGTTTCAGTCCCCATATTGACAGTTGAGTGGACTGAAACCATTGGTTTCAGTCCACAGAGTTCTGAGTGGACTGAAACCATTGGTTTCAGTCCACATATTGACAGTTGAGTGGAGTGAAACCATTGGTTTTAGTCCACATATTGACATGAGTGGACTGAAACCATTGCTTTCAGTCCCCATACTGACATGAGTGGACTGAAACCATTGGTTTCAGTCCCCATATTGACATTTGAATGGACTGAAACCATTGGTTTCAGTCCACTCATGTCAGTATGTGGACTGAAACCAATGGTTTCAGTCCACTCAAATGTCAGTATGGGGACTGAAACCAATGGTTTCAGTCCCCATATTGACATTTGAGTGGACTGAAACCATTGGTTTCAGTCCACATACTGACATGAGTGGACTGAAACCATTGGTTTCAGTCCACAGAAGAAAGTTCTAAGTGGACTGAAACCATTGGTTTCAGTCCACATATTGACAGTTCTGAGTGGACTGACACCATTGGTTTCAGTCCACTCAGAAATGTCAATTTGTGGACTGAAACCATTGGTTTCAGTCCACTCAGAACTTTCTTATGTGGACTGAAACCAATGGTTTCAGTCCATCTTAGTACACTAATTATCTTAATACAATACTACGGTGTTAATACTAATGATGTTTTTATATAATTGGTTTTAATGGACAGATAGATATATGCTAAGATGAATAATGTGGATGTTTTTGGATCAACTATTATTGAGCATTCATTAGAAGAAGAAAGTTCTGATTTTCAGCATGTGGGTTGTGCAGAGAAGGAAGTTGATGTTGAACAAACACAAGCAGCAGAATCAAATTTCAATAGTGTTGGTAGTGCATTGGATGAAACTGTTGAAGCAACCACACAAGCAGATAATGTGTTGTATGTTGGAAAGAAGTTTCAATCTATAGAAGAGGCAGAAGAATGCTATACAAAATATGCTGGTAGCAAAGGTTATAGCATTAAGAAAACAGGAAGTGAGCGAAAGGGTACTAGAGTTATGGAAGTGATAATGTCAGATTTGCATGCACTTGCGAAGGAGCTCCAAGTAAAAAGAAGGTAGAAGATAAAGACATAAGTTCAATGAGAACAGATTGTAAGGCGAGGATGCGGGTGAAAAGAATGAGGTTTGATAAAGGGTGGGTGGTTACTGTTTTCGATGATTCACACAATCATCCTATGATCAGCCCTAGTAAAATGAGTCTAATGAAGTCAAGAACTAGTTTTTCAAGTGCTGCAAAAGCGTTGACTGAAGTTTTTGCTAAAGAACAACTGCAAATTAACAAAATCCCTCAGATATTTGGTGGGGCTGCCAACTGTCCGTTTAATAGTAGAAAGTGTTACAATCATTTGAGAAATATCAGAGCTGAATATAATGATTGTGGAGATGCTCAAGCTGTGAGGGTGTATTTTGAACAGGTGCGGTTGAAGGATAATAATTTTTACTATGCAATTGATGTTGATGATGTTGGGAAACAAGTTAACTTTTTCTGGATTGATGGAAAATCACGGTTAGCTTACAAACAATTCGGAGATGTTATCACATTTGATACAACATACAACACAAATAGGTATAAGATGCCATTTGGCCCTTTCACGGGTGTCAATCATCATGGTCAATCAATTCTTTTTGGTTGTTGTTTGATAGAAAATGAAACCGAGGAGACTTTTGTATGGGTATTTAAGCACTGGCTGCTGGCTATGGAGGATAGCCACCTAGTGTCCATCATAACAGATCAAGATCCAGCTATGACTAAAGCAATTGCAGAGGTATTTCCTAATACAAGACACCAGTTTTTTCTTTGGCATATTAAAAAGAAATTTCCGAGCCACTTGAGCCACTTATATTTCAAGAAATCGGAGTTCAGGAAAGAGATGAAGCAGTGTATGCATTAAACATACACAATTGAAGAATTTGAAACCAAATGGGTAGCATTCATAATTAAGTATGACTTGCAGGAGCACAAATGGCTCAATGATATGTATGAGATTCGGCATAAGTGGATGCCGATTTATTGTATGAGCACCTTTTTTGCTGGAATGAATACCACACAAAGGTCTGAAAGTATGAACTCCTTCTTCGATATTTCCAGATTTCCAGATTTCCAGATTCCAGCTGACAAATTCTCCATATTTCCAGATTCCATATTTCCAGATTTCCAGATTCCAGCCTACAAATTCTCCAAATTCTCCAGCCTCTTGTGCTTATTCCTTAATCTCCCCAGCATGTCTGTGGCATCAAATTTGCAGTCAAGAACATAAAGAAAGAAAGGTGGTTATGAATTGATAATGTCCAATATAGAAAAGTAATAAACATATAAAAAGTTCATCCAAACATATACTTAGCCATATTTATGAGCAGAATTATCTCTAAGCCAACGTTTCCTTTGTTTGGCTTTTACTGCTCTTGCAATAGACCCTTGTGTCCCCGCCTCCGGTCCCTTTGCCTTTTTCTTCCCCTTTTCCTTCTCCTTTCCCTTCTCCTTTCCCTTTGAACTTCCCTCACCCGTTTCAGGTACGGCTTCATTTTCTTCATCATCCAACACTTGCTTTTCTGCATTGGACATGAAAAACAAACAAAGTTTCCACAGTTGTTTATACTTGTTGCCCCTCTTCCTTTCTTTCTTAACTTTTCTCTCCAGTTCACGGATTCTTTCCGTGGAACTCCCCTCTACCAAATCATGGATTCTTTCGTTATTCGGTTGCAAAAAATTCTCTTCTCGCCGTGTTACATTCAACTCAACATATACCTGTAATTAAGACAAAAGCAGATGATTAAACATTACAAAACAGTTTTTGGCACTGAAACTCCACAGTTTTTTGGCACTGAAACCCTGTGAAACAGTATAGTTTTTTGGCACTGAAACCCTGGGTTTCAGTGCACAAAAACTGCACTGTTTTGGCACTGAAACCTTGTGTTTCAGTGCCCTAAACTCCAGTTTTTGGCACTGAAACCCTGGGTTTCAGTGGAAAAACAGTACAGTTTTTTGGCACTGAAACCCTGGGTTTCAGTGCACTCAACTGTACTGTTTTGGCACTGAAACCCAGGGTTTCAGTGCCCTAAACTCCACAGTTTTTGGCACTGAAACCCTGGGTTTCTGTGCCAAAACAGTACAGTTTTTTGGCACTGAAACCCTGGGTTTCAGTGCACAAAACTGTACTGTTTTGGCACCGAAACCTTGTGTTTCAGTGCCATAAACTCCAGTTTTGACACTGAAACACAGGGTTTCAGTGCCAAAACAGTTCAGTTTTTGGCACTGAAACCCTGGGTTTCAGTGCACAAAAACTGTACTGTTTTGGCACTGAAACCCTGGGTTTCAGTGCCCTAAACTCCAGTTTTTCGGATGAAGATCGCTCAGATTAAAATAATTCTTACCAGTCTAGCATTAATATCGCTCAGATCTTTTCCAGCAATTGTTTTTCGGATTCCCAACAAGTTCCATTTAAGGAATCTTGGTTCCTTTTCCTCATTCCCAGGGATCTCTTCAAATATGTTTACATGCTCGCACAACTAATACTAGAATACATTAAAAATATATTAGTTACGACGTTGCATAAATATATATGAAAAATTATACTATACACTATCAAACTAACTTACAAGTAATCCGATAGTGCATCCCCCTATTGCTCCTTTTGAGTTGGTATATTTCTCTACATTCTCCATGAGGAAGTCACGTATCGCGGAAGCCCAAGCAATCTCAGAACATTTCTCGACCACTTGCAACACTATTGAAGTAGTCATGGTCCCCCCGGTGTTGGGAAAGAATGTGCTTGCACAAAAAAGGAGGATTACCAAGGATCTTATTTCCTCTGGATCTCTAATCTCCTTTCCAAGGCACCTATCAATTGCCACTGATACCATCGCTGGCCTTATCTTCCTGGCTCCAGGGAAGTATTCGTTCATGAAGGTATCTCCTTTCTCCCCTCCTCTATACCCCTTTTCCAGAGGATGCCCTACTATTGGTAGTCCAAATATAACTCCAATATCAGTCGGCGTGACATTCAAATACCTACTTCCAATATTGAATGCCATGTTTTCGTGGTCATATGTGTCTAATACTGTCATTATATCACTGTTATTCTTTTTCATTCGACCTAGGTGTTCTTCATCCACTACAATCCCTTCTATCATCCAACGGAAGGGTGTTCTCCTCATTTCATCGTGCTCCGCAGCGCTAAGATGTTTCCATACCTATCTTATCTTAATCGCCACAGTATGTAGAGTAGATCTAAAATGCAGCACAGTGTCTCCCATCCTACAAGATAATTAGCATAAACATAATATTATAGCAAAACTGATTAAAATTAATCACTGAAACACTTGGTTTCAGTCCTGACAACTTGACAGTTTTGGGACTGAAACCCAGGGTTTCAGCCCCTGTAGGGGAAGTAAATAGGGGGCTGAAACCCAGGGTTTCAGCACCTGTAGGGGATGTAAATAGGGGGCTGAAACCCTGGGATGTAAATAGGGGGCTGAAACCCATGGTTTCAGCCCCTGTATGGGAAGTATTTAGGGGGCTGAAACCCAGGGTTTCAGCCCCTGTAGGGGAAGTATTTAGGGGACTGAAACCCTTGGGTTTCAGTCCCCTAAATACTTCCCCTACAGGGGCTGAAACCCTGGGTTTAGTCCCCTATTTACATCCCCTACAGGGGCTGAAACCCTGGGTTTCAGCCCCCTATTTACTTCCCCTACAGGGGCTGAAACCCTGGGTTTCAGTCCCCTAATTCTATGGTTTCGGAGTGGACTGAAACCAAGTGTTTGACTTCACTTTTTTGGAGACTGAAACCTAGTGTTTAGGGGACTGAAACCCAGGGTTTCAGCCCCTTTATGGGAAGTAAATAGAGGACTGAAACCCATGGTTCCAGCCCATGTAAGGGAAGTACTTAGGGGACTGAAACCCAGGGTTTCAGTCTCCAAAAAAGTGAAGTCAAACACTTGGTTTCAGCCCCTGTAGGGGGGTAATTAGGGGACTGAAACCCTGGGTTTCAGCCCCTGTTGGGGGGGGGGGGTAATTAGGGGACTGAAACCCAGGGTTTCAGCCCCTGTGGGGGGGTAATTAGGGGACTGAAACCCATGGGTTCAGCCCCTGTAGGGGGGGTAATTAGGGGACTGAAACCTAGGGTTTCAGCCCCTGTAGGGGGGGAATTAGGGGACTGAAACCCTGGGTTTCAGTCCCCTAATTACCCCCCCTACAGGGGCTGAAACCCTGGGTTTCAGTCCCCTAATTAACCCCCCCCCTACAGGGGCTGAAACCATGGGTTTCAGTCCCCTAATTACCCCCCCAACAGGGGCTGAAACCCTGGGGTTCAGTCCCCTAAATACCCCCCCTACAAGGGCTGAAACCCTGGGTTTCAGTCCCCTACAGACTAGGTTTCAGTCTCCAAAAATTGAAGTCAAACACTTGGTTTCAGTCCACTCAGAAACATTGAAATTCATGCTGTTGTGTGATCAAATTGCAGCTGGAAATAGATAAACATGGTGGATAACATATCTTTAAAATGAACATAAGCAGATTCAAGCCGCAAATAAGGAATATCAAATGAATTACAGAAATAGAAGCATTCTATGTTTCCCTTGATTTTCTAATTTAGACGAGCTTTCCACCTGAGCATATGCTTCAATAGTGTCTTCATATTTGCTCGGGGTCGAAATTTACCTTGGATCAAAAATTTTGAGATTCGCTAGAGATGGGGCGCTTCAAGGTTGTCTGAAGGGGCGTTGTGAACGCGAAGTGGCACTGCGAGATGGGGCACTGCGAACGAGATGGGGCGCTGCGAGATGGGGGTGCTGCGAACGATTTTCGCAAGATATCCCTTTGAGAGAGTGAGATGCGGTGCTGCGAGATGGGCGATGTGCTGCGAGGTTCGCTGGAAGGGCCGCTGTGAAGAGGGAAGTTGATTTACTGGTGTGGTTTGCTACGAAGTGTGTGTGGGGAAGATGATGTTACCGCTGGAAGGGAAGATGATCTCGCCCTAGGAGAGAGGGAGATTGCAGAGGAGAGTTGATGCGATGTTGTAATTGGAGAGAGAAGCTCGAAAACCGTGTAATTGGAGAGAGAGAGAGAGAGAGGGATTTTTTTAGTGATGAGAAATTGATTTTTTGGATGAGAAATTGAAGTTCTCATCTCATTCTCATCACTCAGCCCATTAATCTGAGCCATTGGTTTAAATGGGATGAAGGGCTTTGATGGGGGGTCAAAAATAGGGTTATTTTAGGGGGGGTTAGAAGATCCCACCTCTATATATATATATATCTTTTTTGACAACCCAGAAAAATCCCCAACCCCCTCCCCCAGCCTTCGGCATAGGAGGGTAAGGCGAGAGCCCGGCCGAGACTATGTAAACTGGGGGGAAACCGTCGTGCCCCCAACGGCCCCCGGGTAAGTCCGAGAGGGGAGGTGTAGCCCCAGGATAAATAATCCCCCAACAAATACCAACCTATGTAGGCTAGAGGCCTTGAACCCATGACTCTTGGCTTTGGAGTGGAATGACTTACCACTAGGACACCCTCTCGTGGGTGCGCGCGCGTGCGCGCGCACACACACACACATATACGGCCCTATCCTCTCCCTATAAATAACACATGCCTAGATGTGCTATTGGTGTACATTGTATTGTATATTGGATCAATAAAATACCACGCTTACTTTTAAATATATATATATACACTGCATCATCGTCCCAATTTCCTACAGATTTCATCATCTGCATTATCCTCTTTAACTACAGATTTCACCTTCATTCTTTACACACATCTCAAAAAAATTTGGTTGCCACACCATCACTTGAAAAAAATGCACCAGAAAACCTTAATGGACTCGCCACCTTCTTCTACCATGTAAGTTGGAGTACAATTGACGTGGATGTCATTCTTGATGGCATCATATGGATGACAAGTAGACACTAGGTGGTGATTAGAGTATAAATTCTACCTAAGTTTACAAAATTGAGTTAACCAAATTAAACTTAATTAACAATAATATCTCAAGCAATATAGCATGCATCAGAATAACTAGGAAAGCAATAATAATTATAAAACAAAAAATAAAAACAACGCAAACACAAGAGATACCCTAGTTCACCCAAAATCATGGGCTACATCTAGCCATTTGAGTCTCACTTGGCTAAATCCACTATTTCCCAATAGTTAGAACACCTCATCCTAAGATGTATTTACAATACTATCTCTTCTCAAATGATTATAACTTACCATCTCAACCCTTGACGGGTTTCACTTTCAATGAAAATATACACTTTTACATATAGCCTTGCTTTGAAGCCTTGTATAGATGTGTAATGTCTATAGTGGTTGATCTCCAAATGGATGAGAAAATATGGCTGTTGGAAGATCTAGAGATTTGGCAAAGAAAAAATGGAAACTTTTGAAGAATTTTGACCAAGATTGGATTACAAAACTTTTTAGCGCAGAGAACTTTTTGTTTGAAAAATATTAATCAAAAATTTCTGCTTAAACTAAAGATCAATCCCAAATATATAAGATAAATTCTGCACAAAGCAGATTTCTGAAACTGCCCCTCCAACGACTTGATTCGACAAACTTCTATAACTCATGGAGCTGGTCAAATATTACCATTGGAGCCATAGTAGTTGATTCCTATACATGGAGTAGTCGAGTCCTGATCAGGAGTCGAGTGCCTACATAATATTTGTTGGCTGCTTTAATGGGACAGTAGGAACTCAGAACTCCATAGTTCAAAGTAGTCGACTCCCACTATAATAGTAGTCGATTACTTCTCAAATACAAAGAGATGTATCTTAGAAGAGTACTTTACTTTATCTAAATAACTTTAAAACATTTTACAAACTTTTTAAAACTATTTTAGGTGCAATCCTAAGTGTGTGAGAACTTCTTTCAAGTTAACCAGTTAAGACAAAGAAAAGAAAAATACATCACATAAGTATTACAATGAAGAACGTTTGATTTATTCTTGACTCCTCAAGCTCTTTATATTGCTCCAATTGATCCATGGCCTTGTTGAGCTCATTCTTAACTTTGAGTGCTTTTTCTTGATTTGCCTTAAGCTTTTTATAACATGCACTCAAAGATATTAGATGATACATTTGTTCATCATCAAAACTATATGGGGTGGATGAGACTCAATATCTCAACATTCTCCCTCTTTTTGATGATGACAAACATGCATGCATAATAACGAAAAAAATACTTACTTTTCCTGCAACACAACTTATTAGTGCTAAATAAATGCTCTAGATGCCAAGTGTTGCAACAAATATGATTATGCATGGGTATCTAACATCTCTCCCCACTTTTGTTATCATTAAAAAGATATTAACAATAAAAGTAATCTCTTCCCCTTTTAAAAATCAAATAAGCTTTATAAAACATTCTTCCCGTATGCATATCCCCCCTAAATAAATACATGAGTCTAAAGAAAGTGTGTGGCTCAATATGAAATAAAGTGTTCTAATAATGGGAGTGAAATACCACGTGTTAAGTATAAAAAATTTCCACATATTGAAATAATCCACGTGTTGAATAAATATTACCACTAATGGTTAACTCCCCTTGCAAATTAGCTCTTTATTTTTGATCCTCCCTCTGAAATTATGCATATTCTTGTAGGCTTACTTCTAGTCCCATCATACATATAAATACATGAAAATCAAAAAAATTTGGTACTCTTTGCTTTTGAGTTCAGAGGATCAGTAATCACAAGACGATATCAAACAATAGGGAACTAAACCCATTTGGGTTTAGATTTCCTAGAACCCACATGCATATAATTTTTAGAACAATGAACAGTATTCACAAAATTATCAATGAAGGCATCCTTATCTAAAACACATGCATTCTTTGGAACCCACATCTAAGCCATTCTATGTGGTTTCACAGAGTGTTTATGATGCATCTCAAAAGATTTATCAACATGTACATGATGCGAAGCATTGGTTCTAAAAATTTTCTTGCCTGTAAACATGCTATACATAAAAGCATAATTTTTCCTTTTAGCATGCAAACAATCAACATGATTATTTTTATCTCTAACAACAACCTTAGGCATATAAGCATGACTATATGAAGAAATAATACTTAAGCTAGCGTTACTCTTAAGCTTGTCAAATATACATGCAAATTCTTCATGCTTTTGTTTGCTTAAAGATAAATCATTAAAAAACATATCAATTCTAGAATCTATACTATCACATTCTTTCAAGGTCAAAGAATTTTCTACAACCGATTTATCGTTATCAATCTTAAGTTTCTCAATCAACAAACTAGCCCTATTTAATCTAACAAGACAATTATCAGGCTTAATCTTTAACATTATAACAAAGTATTATGCTCAATTTGTAATCTATCATGATCATGTTTCAAAGATACATATTTCTCAAGTAAATCATTATACTTAGAAAGTAAATTGCTATCATCCTCATCATTAGAGGTAGAGTTTAGCTCATCAATTGTTTGTGCCATGTGTTGGACACAATGATCTAGGAACTTTAGTTTGATGATCACAAACGTGTGCGAACTATTTAACGTGTGTGCTAAGTGTGTTTCAGGAATGGCAAAGTCGTTATTTTAAGCGTTGGAGAAATTGCTATCCACATAGCTAGTGGACTTGGTCAAATACAAGATGGGATGAAGTATATCTCATGAGATTTACTGAGATCAATTAGTGGATTTGTTCAAACCATAATTCATCCCTAATTCATATCAATTTAGACTTGACTTGGTCCAACCCAATCCCTACTAGCAATCAAATCTTTCAATTAGAGATTGCCTCTCATCTCCTTACCAACCTATCTACTTGCCGCAATTAATCCTAGCCATCCAACCAAATGCATGGCAAAAACCCTAACCCCTACTCTATATAAACCCTTCATCATAGATAGAAAATAGTGCGACAACACCAACAAAAACAAAAGGTGCGTGGCAAAACAAAACTAGTAGCGGCATACAAAGATTTGAGAAGGGGCCTAAGCTATTTTTTTCTCAAACATCATATACAAAAACCCTAGCCCGTTTTTTGAGCCGCCGGCTTCTTCAAAAGAAACCCTCATACCCTTCGTCTTCAAGCCAAAAACACAAGGAGAATATCTTCATGCTTCAGTCTTCATCAACAACTCCAAGCGTACTTACCGAAGACATCAACCATTCTCTTCCATCTTCAAGGTGATCAAGTTGCTGCTGTGATCTACTCATCGTTGCCAGAGACATGTTGTGATCGTGTCGATGTCATCCACTTGCCGTAACCCTCGACGCCATCTTTGTGTCAGCGTCCTCCGCCAATCAACACATTACTGGGTGTGCCATAGATGTCGCCAGAATCATCATCGTCTCTCAGAGAAGCCGCTGTCGTCGTTGTGTGAAGCATCGTCGGAGGGTGTCGTTGTTGAAGAACAAACTGCTGCCTCGTCATCTTACCATCGAAGAGCTGCCATCTCCTCGTCACCGTGCTACCAAAGACAAAGACGAACTCCACCGAAGCTGTTGTCAGAGAAGTAGGAGCAGCTACCATCGCCGTCCTCATTGAAGTCGCCATCGGATCCATCAAGACATCCTCGTCGCTGCATCTTGAAGACTGTCGCTGTTGAGAACGAAGCCGCCATTCTAGCTCCGTTGCCCGAAGTCAAAGCCACCCATCACCATTGGAGAGGAGCCCGCTGAGAGATCTGCAGCCATAGGCGAAGACACCGCTGACGAGAGATCACAGCTGCACGTCGAAGAGCTCTTCATCGTCACCGTAGACAAAGCTGCCGCCATAAAGAAGCCGCCGTCGAAGAAGCCTTGCCGTTGTCGAAGCCTTGCCATTGTTGAAGCAAGGTCGGAGTCGAGTGCCTGCATGCTCTAGATCCCATCGGAAAGCGGACGGCAGATGTGAGTGAAAAACAAATCAACGGCGCTGATCAGATCTTGCTGCTGACGTGGCAAGTGCAGAGAAACAAAATCACGTGAAAACAAAACGCGCAAATCTCCCCGCTGACGTGGATTATTTTGAGTGTTACTTAACGCACAGACTGCTTATAAAAGGATTTGAACTGCAATTGCTATACGTACAGACCAGTGTACAACTTGACATCCAGAAGTCGGATTGAGACACCGTTTGCGTCAGATTGGAGCTGACGACGTGCTGATTGATAGAGACGCATACAAAGACATGAACTGCGCATTTATAAACTCTTTACTGCTTTTTATTTGTGTATTAGTGTAACATTCTCTGTACGGGAAACTTTAACATTTTTGGGGGATTTTTGGGACTTGTCTAGTGAGGGACTAGATAAGTGGGACCCAGCTAGTTTGGGACTAGCTAGTAGAAAGCATTACTAGGATTGATAGTGAGAGAAAACACAGTGTGTGCGGTACTGAGAGCCTGGCGAGTGTAGAGACGTAGAGTGTGCTCTGAGCGTGCTCTAACATGAGGTTTTGTACCTATTACACTATTCAATACTAGTATCTGCTTTGGGGGCTGGATGTAGGTCGAAGGGTCAACCGAACCAGGGTAAATCTAATGTGTACTCTGTGTCTGCATTTTATTTACCTTGTGGCTGCTATAACTACGTGAGTTTGTTCATGGGCTGCACGAACTATTTTATATGCCTATTCATCTCCAGGATAGGATCAAGATCCAACAAGTGGTATCAGAGCAGGTTTTAGGATCTACCCTAGGTTTGACCATGATCACATTGATAATGCTTTTGCTGAGGGTCAGTCTATTTCACGTCCACCTAGATTTAATGGAGTAGATTATGCTTATTGGAAAAATCGTATGATAATCTACTTGATTTCTATTAATTATAAAGCTTGGATAATTATTGAAAAGGCTATAAACCACCTGTTATTAAAATTGAAAATACTGAGATGCTTAAATCGGATGATAAATGGGATGATAATGATTGGAAGCTTTATTCTCTTAATGCTAAAGCTATGACTGCTCTAATTTGTTCATTAGATAAATCTGAATTCAATCGTATCTCACATTGAGTAACTGCGCATAAAATATGGCACACATTGGAGGTGACACACGAGGGAATGTCACAGGTGAAGGAGTCTAGACTTTCACTTCTGAGCACAGAGTATGAGGGATTTCACATGCTATCATCAGAGACCATATCAGAGAAGTTTGCGAGATTCACCAATATTTAAGCCATATTCTAGCCTTGAACAGGTGAGAAAGATATTAAGAGCCATGCCAAGCTCTTTCAGGCCTAAAGTCATTGCCACCCAAGAAGTGAAAGATCTGTCACAGATGAGGGTGGAGGACTTGATAGGTAATTTTATGTCCCACGAGCTTGAATTGCTAAATATTGATGAAAGAGATAAACATGAGGAAAAGGAAAAATCTACAAAGCCACTTGCTCTGAAAGCTAGCGAACGTGAAGATGATGATGTGGATATAGCACTAATGGTCAGAAATTTCAGAAAGTATGTCCAGACCAAGTAAGGAAGAACAGAAATGGCATCCAGGTTTAATTGCTCTAACTTTTTTCAGTCTTCTAAGCAAACTTATGATCAGAATGCTACTAATAGAATGACTTGTCTTAAATGCAAGCAAAGAGGACATCGAATGAGGGATGGCCCACATGAGATAGCTCAGGTCGCTAAAAAAAAGGAAACTCCAAGGTGCTAACTTGGGATATGGATAGCGAAGCTGAGGATGAGGAGGATGATCATGAAACCCACTCATGCATGGCATTGAGGGGAATACACGATCAGGTAATTTCTGGTAGTAAAGCTGAACTCCTTACTCTTTGTAAAGAAATGCAAGATAAAATAGTAGAGCTTGAATCCACTATAGATGATTATCAAAATGAGAACTTTGAAAATGCAACAATCTGAATATGATATGTCTAAGGAGATTGAAAAACTGAAAATTGAAATTGTTGCTCGTGACTCTACTATTGACACATTGAAAAGGAAAAATCAAGGTTTAATGATGAAGCACCTTGTCTTTCTTGTCCTTCATTATTGAACAATATTAGCATGTTAAAACAAGACCTATTAAAGCTTGAAGCTGAAAAAGACTATATAATAAGAGAGCTTAAGGATAAATTTTGCATGCTAGATAACGGTCTTAAGAGAAAAACAATTGAGTTTGAGAAGAAAGAAGAGGAAAACAAGTTGGCTTTTATAAGTAAATGTACTTTGCTTGTGGATGAGAATAAACTATTAAAATCCAAAGTTTCTCATCTTGAATTGTCCATTAAAAAATTCTCTATAGGAAAACGATCGTTGGATAATATTTTAGAGAATCAATTGTATGGCAATAATAGAAGAGGACTTGGATTTGGCTTGAAAAACGTTGAAAAACCAAAATTCAAGAAATTCCACAACGTGCCTTCAATTGTGAAAAACATGAATGCAAAGTGCTTTACTTGTGATAGTGTAGGCCACACATCATACTATTGTAAATTTAGGAACACAAATATCAAGTTTAAACAAGTGTGGGTTTCTAAAACAATAATGGCTAACACAAGTGGACCTTGTTGGGTTTCAAGGTCACACCTAACACCTTTCATGTAGGTGTGTTGGAAATTTGGCGAGGAGCAATAAACTCAATGTCTCATTCTTTTAGCTCCTTCGTCAAATAGCGACGAGAAGGTATAATTTTTATTCCTCTTTGCATTTCATTGCATACCTTCATAGATTGTTTTGTGTGCTTGATTTATTTTTGTTATGTGCTTGTTTGCATTATTTTAATGTTTTTTATTTCTGAAAAAATAGCAAAAAACAGCAAAAAAATTGAGCTTAAGTGAATACCCTTTATGATTTATTATAAGTGGTATTGTATGAATGTTCAAATCTATCCCTTGTAGAAGTTAATTCATTATTTTTGTAGCTACATGAACATGTTGTTATCTTTTCAGTAGCTATGACATGTCTCAAAAATTTCAAATTTGACTTCTACACCTACATTTGCACTTTCACGAAAATAGATTTTTCGTGCTTTTGGAGATTCTTTTGAAGAATATTGGCAAGTGAATGTAGGAATGATTAAAAATTCTGAATTTTCTAAGGGATATGATGTGTTTAGCCATGAATAAAAATTGTGCACAAAAGAATTAAAAAAATGCTCCGTGTGAAAAATGGATACACTTCATGGCTAATAAACAACCCACGAGTATCCAACTTATGCTACATGGGTAATCATTAGTGTTGGTGTATATTACTCGTCAAGCAATGCCACCCCATATTTAAAAGTCCTTTTAGGCTATGTTTTGGGGTTTGGTATCTTGAACTCATCTTTGATGAGGTGGGAAAAATCAATCCTAGTGATATTCATGAAAATTGGAAAGTGTGGATTGATTTGGTTGATTTTCTGAAATTGAATCTCCCTTAGTACTTTATTGTCTATATCTTTACACTTACACAAAGGTGGAAAAGTCTTGTTATGAAATTCTATGGGCTTGAATTGTTTGCTAATTAGAAAACTCATGTAAATGCTAGTTATAACATATAATGGTTTATTTTTGCATGAGATATTTTTGGGACTTCATTAGCCTACTTTTGATGATAACAAAGGGGCAGAAAGAAAAAGAAAGATTTGGTGTGTTGGTATTATATGTTGACTATGTTGAAGGGGGAGCTTGAGAGAAGGGGGATCATGCTTACATTTGCTATACTTATTGTTCATGCTTTGTAATGCTTGTATGCCTCATTTTATATCATCCATACATCATATTGCATTACACCCTTCAACACACTTCACACACTCATATTCAATGTACAAAGCTTTCATTGTTTTGTCATCATTAAAAGGGGGAGATTGTTGGACGCAACGATCTAGGAACTTTAGTTTGATGTTGACAAACGTGTGCGAACTATTTAACGTGTGTGCTAAGTGTGTTTCAGGAATGGCAAAGTTTTTATTCTAAGCGTTGGAGAAATTGCTATCCACATAGCTAGTGGACTTGGTCAAATACATGATGGGATGAAGTATATCTCATAAGATTTACTGAGATCAATTAGTGGATTTGTTCAAACCATAATTCATCCCTAATTCATATCAATTTAGACTTGACTTGGTCCAACCCAATCCCTACTAGCAATCAAATCTTTCAATTAGAGATTGCCTCTCATTTCCTTACCAACCTATCTACTTGCCGCAATTAATCCTAGCCATCCAACCAAATGCATGGCAAAAACCCTAACCCCTACTCTATATAAACCCTTCATCATAGATAGAAAATAGTGCGGCAACACCAACAAAAACAAAAGGTGCGTGGCAAAACAAAACTAGTAGCGGCATACAAAGATTTGAGAAGGGGCCTAAGCTATTTTTTTCTCAAACATCCTATACAAAAAACCTAGCCCGTTTTTGAGCCGCCAGTTTCTTCAAAAGAAACCCTCATACCCTTCGTCTTCAAGCCAAAAACACAAGGAGAACATCTTCATGCTTCAGTCTTCATCAACAACTCCAAGCGTACTTACCGAAGACATCAACCATTCTCTTCCATCCTCAAGGTGATCAAGTTGCTGACGTGATCTACTCATCGTTGCCGGAGACGTGTCGTGATCGAGTCACTGTCATCCACTTGTCGTAACCCTCGACGCCATCTTCGTGTCAGCACCCTCCCCCGCTCAACACATTGCTGGGTGTGCCATAGACTTCGCCAACATCATCATCGTCTCTCGGAGAAGCCCCTGTCATCGTTGTGTGAACCATCACCGGAGGGTGTCATTGCCGAAGAACAAACTGCAGCCTCGTCGTCTTGCCATCAAAGAGCTACCGTCTGCCTCGTCATCGTGCTACCAAAAACAATGACAAACTCCACCGAAGCTGTCGTCAGAGAAGTAGGAGCAGCTGCCATCGCCGTCCTCTTTGAAGTCACCATCGGAGCCATCGAGACATCCTTGTCGCTGCATCTTGAAGACCGTCGCCATTGAGAACGAAGTCGCCGTTCTAGCTCCATTGCCCCAAGTTGAACCCACCCATCACCATCGGAGAGGAGCCCGCTGAGAGATTCGCAGCCGTAGACGAAGACACCACCGACGAGAGATCACCGCTGCACGTCGAAGAGCTCTTCATCGTCGTCGTTGACAAAGCTGCCGCCGTAAAGAAGCTGCCTTCGAAGAAGCCTTGCCGTTGTCGAAGCAAGGTCGGAGTCAAGCACCTGAATGCCCTAGATCCCACCGGAGAGCAGACGGCAACTGTGCGTGAAAAACAAATCAACGGCGTTGATCAGATCTTGCTGCTGACGTGGCGAGTGCGGAGAAACGAAATCACGTGAAAATGAAACGCACAAATCTCCCCACTGACGTGGATTATTTTGAGGGTTACTTAATGCACAGACCGCTTATAAAAAGGATTTAAACTGCAATTGCTATACGTACAGACCAGCGTACAACTTGACATCTAGAAGTCGGATTGAGACACCAGTTGCGTCAGATTGGAGCTGACAACGTGCTGATTGACAGAGACACCTACACAGACACAAACTGAACATTTCTAAACTCTTTACTCCTTTTTATTCAAGTATTAGTGTAACGTTCTATGTAGGGAAAACTTTACCATTTTTGGGGGATTTTTGGGACTTGTCTAGTGAGGGACTAGATAAGTGAGACCCAGCTAGTTTGGGACTAGCTGGTAGAAAGCGTTACTAAGATTGATAGTGATAGAAAACACAGTGTGGGGGGTACTGAGAGCCTGGCGAGTGTAGGGACGTAGAGGGTGCTCTGAGAATGCTCTAACTTATGGTTTTGTACCTATTGCACTATTCAATACTAGTATCTGCTTTGGGGCTGGATGTAGGTCGAAGGGTCGACCGAACCAAGGTAAATCTACTGTGTACTATGTGTCTGCATTTTATTTACCCTGTCGCTGCTATAACTGCGTGAGTTTGTTCGTGGGTTGCACGAATTATTTTATAAGCCTATTCACTCCCCCCCTCTAGGCTAGGATCAAGATCCAAACCATGTAGTACATGTATGAATACCATCTTCGTTATTTGGAAGATGAACCCTCAGATATGGATTCATCTAGCTCCTTTATCATGTGCCATAATTGGTTTGGCATTGTAGTTCCTCACACACAATTACGAATTTTTTATTCAAGGAAATAGATATAATCTTCATTGCATCATAGTTCTTGATCTCTAATTCTTCTTCTTCTTTGGTCCATAGATATTCGGGAATGGTAGGAGTGCAATATGGTTTCTCCCCGTGTTTTCACTAGTTGAAATCGATATATTAGATGTAAGATATCATCTTTCCTTTCCAATGTCCCTAGTTGGATCCATCTAATATTGGTGGAGTTTGCCTTTGGGTGGTGGTGTTGTTGTTGTTTATTGACGACATCCTTCAACTTAGCTCTGATACCCTGTCACGCCCCGCTTCCCAAAAATATGGAGGCGAAGCGTGAGAAGGTCCGCTCAGACTTGAAGTTGCAAAGCTGCAAGTCCGATAATCCTCAATCAACTTTTAAAACTGCAGGTCCTTGCAACGCGAACGAAACAGAGATAATAATAATAAAATGAGACAAAAGAGATATCTCAGAATATCCATAAAATAAGTTTCAACATCACAGAAAAAGCCACCAGGCTGAAAAGAAAAAGAGTCTAAAGGCCCAAACATGGCCAACAAAAGTACATCGTACAAAACAGAGGTGACACGCACCGACAACTAACAACAAAGCCTAAAATAGAAAGAACTCAGCAAAGTCACCAAGAAATGGTCTCCGGTGTCCACAAAAATCCTCCTGGGCAATCATGGACTCAGACTCAGCGTCAGCAAAACATCACGTACACAGCAACGGTCTCTGGCTCAGGGTCTAACATGTGACACCCAAAAGAGCAATGGGCACATGTCAGCAAGTCTACAAGAGACTTGTGCAAGGAAACTGAAAGTAGGCCAAAGTAAAGCAACCTAGCAGTTCTAGCATGAATGCAATAACATGGCAGTTAAAAGTAATGAGTGCAACAGGTAAAGTAAAGTAAAGTACAAGCATGGCATTTAAACATGGCATGGATGACAAGTATTACATGAATCATTCACAAGACAAGTACAAGACAAGGAAAGTAAGCACCTCGTGCACATAGATTCCGTCTTCTGGCTAGAGGGCTGATCGGGCCACTCCTAAGCTCAGTTGACCGTTTATCCCTACCCCTCCACGTGTATCGAGCCAGGGCCTTACCCCCGAACGGGAATGCTCGCTTCTGGATCACGAGCCAGGAAGTGTTTTTAACAAGTATGGCATAGGGGTGCACCTAGCCGGACCAGGAAACTGGACATTGGCTTTTGACCAACACATGAGGCCCGTTTCCCCGGAAGTAGTATTCAAGGAGTACAAGTATTGTAGCGTGTGCTACGAATGCAACAATCAACTGGGATGACATGTACGATGCAATGCATGGCAGTTAAAAGTGCGTACAGATAAGAAAAGTAAACGTGGCAGTTTAGTATGCATGAACAACAAGTTTAAAGAGTTGGATCTAGCTTCGTTGTCAAGCTAGATCCATTTAGGTGACGGATCTAGTTTCGTTGTCAAACTAGATCAAGTAGACATCTAGCCAGCTATCATTTCACTGACTAGTCTCTTTTACGCTAGGAACAAGGAAGTGGCCTAAAAACATGGCCCTACACAAGAGTTGGCAAGTTTCACTTGCCTGATTGAGTCGGTTTGAGGTACACCAGGTGATCCCGACGAAAGACGAGATTTATCTGCGTTATTGAATTATTAATCAAGCTTAGGAATATCAACCAATAAAAATACTAGTAAGCCAACTCAATATATATTGCATAAAGAATTTAATGATGGCTAATAACAATAACCTATAGTACCTAGCATACAACATTCATATTATCATAGATGTTCTGACGTTATAACTACCATACAACAATTGGCAACTAGGTTTATAAAGTATTACTACTGATTCTTATAAACATTCAGACAACGACATTTCTAAGTTAACTTACGGATCATCTATAAGCAACCAGATCTTAGGTATCAAAAGCGCGCTACTAACCGTTGAGAGGAGTCCCCCCCTTTCCGCTGCCACCGGGGTTGCCGTGCACCGTTGCGTCGCTAAGGAAAGCAGAGTCCCGTGAGGACCCAGATAGATCTTATCTTCCTCTTTTAAGGCCTTGGGAGAAACCTTACCCTCTGTTAATTCGGGCACACCCAGAATGTGTGAATCAGAGACTCCAATATTCAAGCTGCGGATCACAAAGACATCAGTAACCCACTCTTTCGCATGCTCCCCATTGAGTGATGATGGGTCGGATAAATATTCGGAGAGGGGTCCTTTAATCACAGGCGATTCATCGATTCAGTGGCCAAAGCTTGAGGAGTGCGACAGTTCGAATAAGGGAAGGGGCGCCGTGCTGGTCGCCGACGGCCTGGTGATGGCCGCAGGGAGCTAGGGCGGCGGTGAGAAGCTGTGGTCGGAGAGAAAGGGTGGGAGCGCGATCGGAGAGGGGTCCCGCGGAGGAGAAAGTCGAGCAGCATCGCTTGGAGTTGCGTGTGCGACGGCGCTGGGAAGAAAACGAAGAGGGGATGGCGCAGCTGCGACGCGATGGCGAGGGAATTCACCGGGCTCGCGTGTGAAGATGGAGAAGAGCAGGCCGCCGTGACTTGCTCTCGTGTGGAAAATGGCAAGGGCGGTGGCTCCTCTTGAAAGGTGCTGTGAAAGATTAGAAAACCTAGGGCTTTTAAAAGAGTATGGGTCACGTGAGTAGCTAAAAACGTGGGTAGGACTGCGGTTGGTTCATATTATAAGAAGTATAATAGGGTTTGCATTTTAAAAAGAAATAGGGTTTGCATAAGTTACCTATTGGGTTTGCAAATGACTGTGAAGGCTAGTCTAGGTTCAAAATAGCCTTGGGGTTGGCAGCAAAGCTAGTAGCCTAGGGTTAGACTTAGGGTCTATATGGTTTATTATAAAGGAGTTTTAATATTATCATCTAGAAAAACAATAGACCTCTCTCTCCCACTATCTCTTGCGTGTGTGTGTGTGGGGCCAAGGTGGGCAAGGGTCATGGCAAAGTAAATTTGGGATGAATATTTCTATAATTATAATATTAGGGAAAGTAATCAATGACACTTAGGGCTAAACCGGTAACATGTTGGGCAAAAAGTGAAAGTAGGTCAAATGAAGCACAAAATTGTGAAATAAATACTGGGGTGACTGAGACGACGGAAGAAAGAAGACAGAGAAGACGGATCACAATTTTGACGTCGAGGAACGAGATTAAAAATAGAAAGGCCTTGCGACAAAAGTGAAATTCGTGACGTCTCTTCAAACAAGGTCAATTCGTGGGAGAACGACCCGTGAAATGGCGTTCCCAATTAACACCACAATTTTAATACTCACAGGGAGGGTCACAACGGCATATCACACTATAGGGTTCGGTTACGGACAAAGTCCAAAATAAATACGTGCACGAACAAGACTACGTGCGCAAAACGCGTATAAAGGATACGGGGTCCTGATGCGACGGTAATTCTAAGTTGGGCACACGTCGGGGGTTGGCTTGCTATGGACGCAACCAAGTGCTACGGCCCTATCAACTCAACGACACGACTCACATACTAAGCACAAAACCAATCAGGTACTCGAAATTGCTATACGCACCGCTGTATGACGAATAGCGAGTACCGACCGTTACATACCCCATATTGGAATCCTGTGGACGGCAAGTAGATACCGAGGGAGGTGCTTAGTGTATAAATTTCCTCTAGAAATTCTACCTAAGGTTACAAATGTAGTTACCCAAATTTAACTTAATCAACAATAATATCTCAAGCAATATAGTAAGCAGCGGAATAACCAAGTAAGAGATAATAACCATAACATATAAAATAAGAACAACACAAATACAAGAGATACAATGGTTCACCCAAAACCATGGGCTACATTGAACCACCTGAGTCCCACTCAGCTAAATCCACTATTTTCCCATTTACAAAATATTTCTTCCCAAAAGATTACAACTTACCACCTCAAGCCTTGAAGGTTTTTTTACTTTCAGTGAAAAGATACGCTTTTACATATAGCCTTGCTTTGAAGCATTGTGTAGTTGTGTAATGGCTATAATGGTTGATCTTCTAATGGATGAGAAAATATTGTTTTGGAAGATCAAGCGAATAGGCCAAGAAAAGATTGAACTTTTGAAGAATGTTAGCCACGATGGGATTGAAAAACTTTTTAGCTGAAAACACTTTTTCTTTAAAAAATATTGATCAAAACTTTATGCTAAAACGAAATATCAATCACCAATATTTAAGGGTGAACTCTGCATAAAACATATTCCCTAAATTCCCTATCCAACGGCTAGATTCGACATACTTATGTAAATCACGAAGATGGTCAAATTGTATCGTTATGGCCATATTATTCGACTCTTATACATAGAGTAGTCGACTCCCTGCACAATAGTATTTGGCTACTTTAAGGGGGTAATAAGTATTCAGAACTCCATAGTTCAAAGTAGTCGAGTCCTATTATAATAGTAGTTGACTACTTCATAGATACACATAGATGCATGTTAGAAAAGTACTTTACAATATATAAATAATTTTAAACCATTTTTCAAACATTTTTAAAACCATTTTATGTGCAATCCTAAGTGAGTGAGAGCTTCTAGCAAGACTTTAACAAATTAAGACAAAGAAAAGAAAAATACATCAAATAAATATTACAATGAAGACCTTTTGATGCATTCTTGACTCTTCAAGCTCTTTGTCTTGCTCCAATTGATCCATAGCCTTGTTTAGTTCATTTCTAATCTTCATTGCTTTTTCTTGATTTGCATTAAGCTTTTTATACCTATACTAAAAGATATTTGATGATACGTTTGTTCATCATCAAAACTATACGGGATGATACTCAATATCTCAACAATACCCACTATTTAGAATATCTTAAAATAGAATTACTGTAGCAAAAATTCAAACACACCTTATTTACGCTTGTCCTCGAGAAAAAAACATGAGTTTCATTTGCCTTGTTGGCCATTGCAGTTTTAAGAATGTTGCAAAAAAAAATATTGTTAATAAGATCGAACTGCTTTTGTCATGCCTTACTGCTAGGAACTAAAGTGCTTTTGTCTCAAATAGATAGATATTTGTTAAATTTTCTATTATATCTAGAATATACACTCAACGAGGAAGAAGAAAGTATAGAAGAAGTTCTTTGGCTTGAAACTAGAAATGGCCAAAGTTTACGATATAATGAAATGGGGTTCTATCCTACAAGTGCTTTGACATTAGAATACAAGATAATAAATTTAATTACTGATTTTGGAACGGCTACCATTTCTGTTGACATCAATATAAAGTGTGATGGTTTCTTCTTTTCTACTAGTGGCATTTGTCAAGACTACACTCTCTCCACTATTTATTCATCTTAGTGGTCAAAATACTTTTAAGTACCATAGAGAGGGAAGCATAGAGCAAGCATTATCATGTGATACTAATTAACACCATAGCATCTGCTTTCTCACATCTTATGTTCCAACATGATCTTTTTCTTTCTTTCTTTAGTTGCTTTAGAGCTATAATGAGGAAGATTAAGAACATACCTTTTTATATTCTATTTCATCTTGATAGAAGGTCAACTTCATTAAATCATCCATCATCTACTAGCTTTTTCTTTCCATATGACCATCAAACACATCTTCTAGGTCAGCTAAGGGTCAAAACTATAGATTCATTATCCACATATCTTGGTCACCCATTCTTTCGTGAGCAAAGTTTCCAACTTTCTCACTGACCACTGTAAATGCAAAGAATTTAGGCTACAAGCAAAATATATAATCAAAATGAGGTCAAAATTACTTACAAAATATTATACATTTTATATCCCTTCATATGGTATGTCTGTAGACATGTTCCCTTAACAAAAGTTATGACAATGAAGAAGAAAATGTATGATTTATTTCTTAAAAGTTGGAGATGAAAAGGGCATATTTGCTTGGAAGTGTGGAATAATTTGTAGAATCCTAACAAGTAACGTAGCATACGTTTGTTGGATCTGGATCTAGGCCTAAGGGGGTGAATAGGCTAATAAAAATTCTCGTGCAACCCACGAGCAATCACAGGCAGTTATTGCAAATGCAGAGTAAATATTAAGCAGTCACAGAGTGTACAACAGATTTACTCTGGTTCGGTTGCCCCAACGACCTACGTTCAGCCCCAAAAGAAAATACTAGATTAATATGTTACGAGGTACAACTACACTGAGCTAGAGCCCCAACTCAACTCTCTCCTAGTTCGTACGCAGTCCCCAAAGTGCTCAACACTATCAACCTAGTAAGATGCTCTCTCTCTTGACGAGCCCCAACACTTCTAGACTCTCTTGTCTAGCCCCAACTAAACAAGACCCCAAAATGTCACAAAGATGGTAAAGTTTTCCCGACAAATATCGCTACAATACAACACAAATATAATAATAAATAGTTTAGGAAATCTCAGTTTGTGTAGGCGTAGTCGTCTTTGTCAATCAGCTCAGGCCAAATCAAGTCTGACGATGATGTAGTCTCTGAATCAAGTCTCCTCAGCAAGCAATGGAGTCGATCCCCTTTGATGTTAATCCGGCAAGTAGTGGATGAGGGGATGATGTTTGCTCTCGGCTATCTCCTTTATCGGAGCATGTATATCTCGACAATTGGTCTTGATGTGGGCTTCTCCAAGGGGTCGGCAACAATATGTTTGCGGCAATGTCTTCAACTTACAGGAACAATGTGATTCTCACTTAATTTTTGTGGGCAATGAGTGATCAAATATCCCTGCAAAAATCAGTCACGTGAGAACTAAAAAATATATTTAAAACAGGAATTTAAGCCTCCAAATTTTTGCAAGGCAATCAAATTATTTATTAGTACGAGAGTTGCATGTCATGCAAAGGAGAGAAACAAACTATAGACAAAAAGTCTAAATTGAAAATTGATACAAAGCTTTTGAATCTCCATGGTTGCGTGCGTTCCTTGGCTTCGTTCCCTTTTTTCAGCCCATTTAATTATCTTCGCTGTAAAAGCAAGAGACTAAAACAAAAATGAATGACTAGTCAAAGTTTGTGGCTATATAATAACCACCCTCTTAATTTGCAATGAAGGTTTAATGTCACGGCTCCCCTTTGGACAAAAATTGCGGCAAGCTTTGTTGAGCATGTGAATCCTTCAAGCACCTCTTGCTAGCATGCATGTATAGAGAATTCGACAGGTGCTTGGGTTGGTCAAATATTGCGGCAAGAATCCTTTTGCTTTGCTTGAGAAGATAATTAACACACAACATCCCTTGCACAAAATATGGGCCTGGGAACTTGATCCCTTGGGGTAGATTTCGGCTAATCTCCATGATTAAAGCTTGCGGCTCATGCTAGTTGGTTTCTTGTTTTGTGCTTGAGCCAATGGAGATAAGGATGAAGCTTTGGGCTATAGAGGGCGGAGCTTGCGACTATGAGCAAGAGGATAGGCAATGAATCTTTTCTTTTGCTTGCGGCTATATAGTATAGGCTTACGACAATAAGACCAAAAAAACAATTGGGAAAAGCTTTTGGCTTAGGGTTTTTGATAGGGGTTCTTTTGTGATGTTGGCAGCATCCTCTTTTGTTGTATGCTACCTGGTACACCCTTTGGAGATGAAGCTTTTTGTAGGGAAGGAGGAGATTTGGTTGGCTCAATCAAATCCCATTCAATTAGGAATAGAATCCCTCAAGTATTGGAGTTCAAATTTGTATTCAAACTTGAATAGGATTTGAACTAATCATGTAGAAGATTTCTTCCAATCAACATGGGATTTTGAGTTTGAATTGGAATGGAATAGAGATTGAAATTACCACCAGTTAATATGAATCAATTCAAAAAATTGACCTCTCCTTATCTCTCCACTTTTGACCAAGTCCACTTGAAATGAGTATAGCAATTTCCATCACTTTGACTTAGTCCATCTTTGCGTATTTGCAAGCTTGCCATTCCAGAAAACATTTAGCACACACATTAAATCGTCCACACACGTTTGTTACCATCAAACACGAAATCATCGATCGTTGTATCCAACTACACGTTGTATCCAACAATCTCCCCCTTTTGATGATGACAAACCAATATAAGATTTATGCAATAACGATTCATATAATATCATCGTGACATGTTTGTCTGAAGTGTGATGATGGAGGATGTATGCAACATACAAGCATGCTACAATGATGTTCAAACATACAAGCATGCTCCACATATATTCATGCTCCCCTTGAACATATATTCACATATTCATTAAGCACATGCATTCATTCAGTATTCATAATGCTCACCCTTAAACCAATATTCATATTTTCATAAGCATTAATGCATGCACACACCAAATCTTCCCAATATTTCTCCCCTTATTGTTATCATAAAAAGTGTATATATGAAGTTAAATTTATAGCACATGCAAAAAGTGAGCATTATAAATTACAACAAACACTTGCATGTAGACATTCGAATAATAAGCACTTCAAATTCAATGAAAATTATAACAAAGACTTCAGCACCTTTATGTAAGAGTAATGATTAAACATTGAAGCGCATAAGGAGAACTTTTAAGAAATCCAACCAAAACCAATCCACATTTTTCATTAAACATGAAATCATCTAGAATTGGTTTTCCACATCTCATTAAAAATGAGTTCAAGATACCACACCAAAAAACATAGCCTATAAGGACTCTTAGATGTGGGGGTGGCATTGCTTGACGATTATAACACCAACGCTAAGGTTTACCTGTAAAGCATATGTTGGATACTCGTGGGTATGTACTTGCCAAGGATTGTATCCATTTTTCATACAGGGTTATTTCCATTCTTTTTCAAATTTTTTGTTTCATATTCAATTCTTTTGTGCTCAATTTTTATCCATGGTAAGACACATCTTATCCCTTAGATTTTTAGTTATTTTCATACTACATTCACTTTCCAATATTCATAAAAGGTGTCTCCAAATGTACAACAATATTTAATATTCGTGGAAGTGAAAGTGTGGGTGTAGAAATCTAATTATTCTAATCCATTGTAAGACACATCATATCCATTAGATTTTCAGTTATTTTCATACGACATTCACTTTTCAATATTTCATAAAAGGTGTCTCCAAATGTACAACAATATTTAATATTCGTGGAAGTGAAAGTGTAGGCGTAGAAATCGAATTATTCTAATCATTGAACATGTCGTGCCTATTTAGAAAATCAAACATGCACATGTAGCTATAACAATAATATAACAATTTCTACATGGATATGATTATCAATCATTTAAACCACTTAAACGATTCAAAAGGAAAGGTATACATTAAGCACCACTTTTTTTTGCTTTTTTTCTTTTTCACTTTTTTTAATTTTTCTTTGTAAAGAACTAAACAAGCTAGAAAGCAAAAAACAAGCACACAAATAAAAAACAAATCAAGCACACATAAAAAATGATTTGAAGGTATGCATTAAGTTCAAAAAGAAAAACCATACGTTCGCGTCGTTGTTTGGCAACGAAACTTTAATAAGATGCGACATTCAATTCATAGTTCCTAGCCACCTTCATCTTACCTATACAGAAGATGTTATGTGTGACATTGGAATCCAACAAGATCCACTTACATTAGTCATCAAATTTTTAGAAACCCATACTTGCTTAAACTTTATGTTTGTGTTCCTAAATTTGCAACGATACGAAGTATGACCAACACTAGCACATATAAAGCACTTTGCATAAACATTTTTCACTTTGGTTGGCACATTGTGAAATCTCTTATAATTAGTTTTTTCAACATGTTTCAAACCATATCCAAGTTCACTCTATTACTGCCATATAGTTGATTTTCAAGAATAGTATCCAAAGATTGTTTTCCAATAGAAAATTTCTTAATGGACAATTCTAGGTGAGTGACTTTTGGATTTCAAGGATGCATTTTCATTCACAAGCAAAGTGCATTTACTAATGAAAGCTTTCTTGTTTTCCTCTTCTTTCTTTTCAAAATCAATCATTTTTCTTTTAAGCTCATTATTTAGCATGTACATTTTTTCAATAACCAATTTATTTTCAGTTTCATGCTTACTCAATTTTTCTTTATACAAGCTAATGTCATTTAACAAAGTAGGACAAGAAAGACAATCAATTTTTTCAGGCGAGCTAACGTTCTCCTTTTTCAACAGATTAATGGTAGAATTATACGCAACAAGTTTTTCTTTAAGCTTATCATTTTCTTTAGACATGTCATAATTATCTCGTTGCAATTCAAAGCTACCATCCCTATAGTCATCTACGGTAGATTCTAGCTCATCTATTTTATCTTGCATTCCTTTACAAATATTCAAAAGTGCAGCTTTAGAAAAAGATTTTAGCTCATTGTGCTTTTCTATCAAGCAGAGGGAAGAGTGTGCTTCATTCTCCTTAATCTCATCTTCACTATCCATGTCCCACGTTAGCGCCAAAGCTTTTCATTTCTTCTCCGCGACATTATTCGTTTCTAGCGGGCAATTCCTCATGAAATGCCCCTTCTTCCTACATTTAAAACATTCCTGTTTATTAGTATTTTTCTGTTTAGAGGAATTTTTATCGGAATTAAAATTATTAGAACGATTAAACCTTTTCGCCATCACAGCTCTTCCTTGGTTAGTCTTGATATATCTTCTAAAGTTTCTAATCATTGGTGCTTGCTCCTTATCAGGATTATTATTGTCGTTAGCTTGAAGAGCTAATGGCTTGGGAGCTTTGGCCTCTTGTTTCTCTTTAGCTTCGATGCTCTGCAGCTCAAGCTCGTGTAACATTAAGTTTCCTATCAAGTCCTCCACCCTCATCTTTGATAGATCTTTAGCTTCTTGAATGGATGTGACTTTAGGACGGAACGAACTTGGCAGCGCCCTCAAGAGTTTCCTCACCTGCTCAAGACTAGAGTATGGCTTACCAAGGGAGCTAGACTTGTAGATGATGTGAGTGAACCTCGCAAACATCTCTTTGATGTATTCTGATGGAAGCATGCAGAATCTCTCATATTTTGTACTTAGCAAGAAAAGTCTAGACTCCTTCACCTGTGACGTTCCCTCATGCGTCATCTCCAGCGTATTTCATATTTCCTGTGCAGTAAACATTGTGAGATATGATTAAATTCAGCTTTATCCAAAGAGCAAATAAGTGCATTCATAGATCTCCCATTCAATGAATAAAGTTTCTTATCAGCAACATCCCACTTATCTTTTGGCTTTAAAATTTCATTGTCTTCAATTTTAATAGTAAGGGGTTCATATCCAATTTCAACAATATCACACACATCATAATCTACAGACACTAAATAAATTTTCATTCTTGACTTCCAATATGCAAAGTCTAGTCCATTAAACTTAGGGGGTCGGGTTATAGACTGACCTTCAGCAAATGCAGAATCAAATATATTCATGGTCATCTAGACTAGATCCTCTAACCTGCTCTGATACCACTTGTTGGATCTGTATCTAAGCCAGTGGTGAATAGGCTAATAAAAATTCTCGTGCAACCCCCGAGCAATCACAGGCGTTATAGCAGATGCAAAGTAAATAATTAGTAATAACATAGTGAACAACAGATTTACATTGGATCAGTCGCCCCAACGACCTACGTCCAGCCCTGAAAGCAAATACTAGATTAATATATTACTAGGTACAACTACAATGAGCTAATGCCCCAACTCAACTCTCACCTAGTTCGTGCGCACTTCCTAAAGTGCTCAACACTATCAACCTAGTATGATGCTTCCTCTTTGACGAGCCCCAACTCGTCAAGACCGTCTTGTCTAGCCCTTACTAGACAAGACCCCAAAATGTCACAAAGATGGTAAAGTTTTTCCTACAAAGATCGCTACACTACTACACAAATATAATAATAAAGAGTTTAGGAAATCTTAGTTTGTGTAGGCATAGTTGTCTCTGTCAATCAGCTCAGGTCAGATGAAGTCTGACAATCATGTAGTCCCTGAATCAAGTCTCATCAGCAAGCAATGAAGTCGATTCTCTTTGATGTTGATCTCAGCTAGTAGTGGAGGAGGGGTTGATGTTTGCTCTCGGCTATCTCCTTTGTCAGAGCATCTACATCTCCGCAATTGGTTTTGATGCGTGCTGCTCTAAGGGGTCGGCAACAATGTGTTTGTGGCAATGTCTTCAACTCAGGACAACAATGTGATTCTCACTTAATTTTTGTGTGCAATGAGTGATCAAATACCCCTGCAAAAATCAATCACGTGAGAACTAAAAAATATATTAAAAACAAGAATTTAAGCCTCCAAATTTTTGCAAGGCAATTAAAATATTTATTAGTGCGTGGGTTGCATGTCATGCAACAGAGAGAAACAAACTAGAGACAAAAAAAAATAAATTGAAACTTGATACAAAGCTTTTGAATCTCCATGGTTGCGTGCATCCCTTGGCTTCGTTCCTTTTTTTCAGCCCCTTTAATTATCTTCCCTGTAAAAGCAAGAGACTATAAGGAAAATGAATGACTAGTCAAAGTTTGCGGCTATATAATAATAACCCTATCAATTTGCAATGAAGGTTGAATGTTGATATGCTCCAATTTTGCATGATTTATTGTATATCTTCACGGAACATTTCACCCTCCAAATCTACATTTTATACGCGTTTACGCTATTATTTGGAACAATATGACTTTCGGAGCATTTATGCCCATTTCAAGGATTTGGAGCGATATTAGAGCACTTTGGAGTCATAAGACGATCAACAACGTGAGAGCACCAAGGAGACTCATGATGACATGCTTGAGGTGCCAAAGAAGAAGACTAAAGGAAGAAAGGAGAAAGAGAAAGAGAAAGGAGAAGCCTAGAAGCAATTGAGTCAGTTTCCCAGGTGACTCGACCGAGCAGCATCAGCTGCTCGGTCGAGCTGACACGCAATTCCTGTAGAGGAAACGGATATAACCTACTCGACCGAGTAGGGTGCACCCTACACGGTCCAAGTCGTCGATTTCCAGAGCGACTACTTTGAGCTTGTCCCTAAGGCACTATAGCTCGATCGAGCACAAAGGCCACTCGGTCGAGTAAGGCGAACACCCAGATTTTCATACAGCCTCTCACTCTTTTAAAATATGCTATCATTCCAGCAAGCAAAGTATTTTTCTCGTATTTTTTATGGATAATAGACTTCATGAAAGTTCCATCTCCATCATGAACACGTCAATTGGATGTCGGATGAAATCTGGAAAATTTCTGCAAGTTGACGCTACAGTGTTGAAATCTGTACTCGACCACCTACTCGACCGAGCAGCTACCTACTCGACCGAGCAGGACCTACTCGACCTGAGCAGACAGAGCGTAATTTTGGACAAAGAATTCAGACTTCCTGACAAGTCGATCGAGCAGCTACCTACTCGACCGAGCAGACCCTACTCGACCCTAGCAGACAAAACAGCGTTTTTGGAGGAATTTCTACCATATTGCTGACTCGACCGAGTAGGAAGCTACTCGATCCCAGTCTTCGCGGGCCTAGAACTTAAGTTGCGTCTAGATTTGGCTTTGGGCATGAATTTCAGAGGATTTCCTGGGTTATTTGCTAGGGTTTTAAGGGGACTATATATGTAAATTGTAGCCATCATTAGAAGGGAGACCTTGGAGAGTTTTTATAGAGTTTTTAGTTGGATCTATCAAGTTTTGGGAGACGTTCTTTTGGGAGTAAGGCTATACCATAGGCCCATATCTTGTATCAAGATAAGTACTTTTGTTCTTGTTAATTCTATCGTTAATTCTATCGTTAATTCCTATTGATTGCTTATTGAATATCTCTTCGATGCATGCAATGAAGTTTTCTATCGTTCTTATATCTATTGCTATCATGCATAAGTAATTCTATCTAGGGCTAAGGGATTAGCCCATGGATCTTAGGATTTAGATGCAAAGATAGGATTTTTATGATGCGTTGGATAATAAATGTGGAGTATTTTTGTTGATCTTGCAAAATCCCTAGGAGAACTCGTACTGAGATCTTGCTCATGGTTGGTGGAATTGATTAGCTTAAGGAGTACCTTATGGATTTAATTAGGGAGTTAGTGGATTCAACGGAGGCTCGTGACCATGCCCGGCTAGTGCCTTGATGGGATCCACTGACGAACTATACCACTAATTGACGGCTACCGCCATTGCATCAATAAGAGCCACCAAAATACCTCGAAGCTCTAACCCAAGAGAGTGGTATGAGTTGAGGGCATTCAAACCACAAGAGTGGTTAGATTATTGTAGATACTTGATGCACATACCTTATGCATCTATCTCTCGAGTGGAGTGAATACGCTATGTTAGATTCATGTTGCCTTGACATATGAATTCACTTCCTAGATGCTACAATCCACAATAAAACTAATGCAACGTAAGAGTCTTAACCAAGCATCGATGTCCGACAATCCTAGTGGTGAGTCCTAAAGCCCTAGTCTTTTATTTCTTTCTTTGTGGAGTTCCTTGTTTGCGACGTTGAGTGACACGACTTTCGCATTCGTCACCATCACGACACTTCATAATCCATATCCATCAATAAAGCCGCAAGTCTAACTCAACCTAGGAGTAGATAGGTAGTATAGCACTGCTTCCCCGTGTTCGATACCCGCTTGCCACTATACCGTGTGCTTGCGGTTAAACAACATCGTTTCGGAGTTAATTCCAGGCCGATCAAGTTTATGGTGCCGTTGTCGGGAAAACGTTCTGCCATATTATCTATTTACCACAATTAGGTTGATTAGATTGCGTTAAAAACAAAACAAAAAAAACAAAAAAAAACAAAAAAAAGAAAAAAGAACAGAGAAAGACTTTTTCCCACCACCTGCTATTAGTATTATCTTTATCTCTCTTTGTACCACTGACGTCTTTTCCAAGTTATGCACTTTGCTTGGTCAGCTACAGTTGATGCAGCGATAGTGCTTCCAAAGATGCGACTGTGATCTATACGATCCTACATATATCTCGCTACATTCTACCAGGCAGATGGAGAGTACTTTAGGAAAGCCTTGTCCAGGTTTGAAAGAATGTTAGGAATGTTCCAGACAGAGTCAGACCATGAGTGGGATGGTTCCATACTATTTGATATCTTTGCTGGAAGACTAAAGAGACCCTCACGTGAGTTTATGAAGAGGATGCAAGTGGGAAAGTTCAGTGATTTGCAGTTGGCAGCAACCTTGGAGCAAATGATAGATGATGCTCGATCTACCGGTTCGCTAACCGTTATGGTAGGTAAACCATCCGACCAAGTATTCATCGATTTCGTTATGGTTAATGTCTCTGGTGCAGGTAATATCATAGATGGAGTGTATGCTTCATTTGAAGGTGATCATACCCACCTTTACACCATCAACACTCCACAAATAGAGACATCTGAGCTGTCGGAGCAAGACACATATATGGACCTATTGAGAAACATTGTCGACGTAGTTCGAGAAACTGGTCCATTAACAATAACGTCATGTGATCCTTTTGAGCTCGGATTTCAAAACTTTATTACTCATTGTATCTCTTCCACAAGCATAATTGATGATGGAGTTTACACTCTAGTTGAGGGGCACACGACCCATTTTTACACCACGGTTGAGGTACATGAGCCCATAGAGCCACCTTGTGTCATCGTTGCCTCCCCCTGCCACCCACCTGAGTCAGTGCAGCCTATACCATCAGAGGATATTATTGAGAAGGTCGTGCCTATAGTAGCAGAGCAGACCATCGAGAAGGACGTGACTTGGGACGATGACATCTGCACACATATAGGGCCCGCATTTTGCCCCCTCCATTCGAGCTACCACAGCCGTCCCCACCTTCTACAGAGGCTGAGCACCCCTCAGAGGACCACCCATCAGAGCTTAGAGCTTCCACTCGGGGCGACATCTTTACCCACTCTATTTCTGAATCATGTAACCCATTTGATATTTATTTTGATTCAGATCATTTTGATACGTCATACCTATTGTAGGACACTTATAACTATGGACCGGAGGTGTGCTTGAATGTGTCCTTGCTTGAAGAACCTGATGAGCATGACGAGGAGTCACCTGATGAGGTGATATATGCATCTGATCATGATATACCTGAGGATCTTGGAGAGGACACCGAGGAGAGAGAGGACATGGTACTTGAGAGTAGAGATTTATTTCCAGGGAAGTGTTGTCAACCATCTTTAATTTTAAATATTTATGTTGATGACCCTCTTTGGGAAACATTTGGTCAGGGGAAAAATCGTTCACAATGGACTGATGCATTCCGTTCTTCACAGGATACCGGTGGACGCCTACGAAGAATGCTAGGAGATGCATCGCTGGAGTTCGTTGGCATTCGTGGCTACACACAGCTGGCAGAGCCACAGAAGGTGCTGATAGGACAGCTGGATACACCGATGCAGATACTGGGTCCGCCTTTTGCTATAGGTGATATCAATCCAGTAGTGTAATATTTTATGCTTTAAATAAACACGAATCCTCTCGACAACGAGAGGACCGTATAGATTTGCATGAATGAATATAACCTCATATGACATCAACAATAATCTTTTACACCCCAAAACATTTATATAGTAATTGCCCTCTTCACATTTTGATATGTCCTACCGTTTTGCTCACCACCATCGAGCATTTCTTTCAAGTGAAACCTTACTTTCTTATTCGTTTGACTTGATCTCGCTTAGCGAAGCCATGACATTTTTGATCAAGTCATTTGAATAAGACTGTTTGGTATAAGCTTGGGGGAAGGCGCTCTCATGCATCATTGCAGTGCAAGTAGTTGCAATAGGATTTCTTGTCATTCATTTCGTCATTTTTCATTCACCCCCCATATTTGTCGTTGTTTCTCATATTTTTTCTTTTATGATCACATTGAGGACAATGTGATGTTTAAGCTCGGGGGAGTGCATTTCCATGCCATTTAGTTGCATTAGTTGCATATTATACTTTTATTTTAGGATTCTTAAAAAATTTCAAATTTTTTCATCATCTTTTCAATTTTTCCATCTTATTTTCCTTCTATGTGTGTTCATGCATCATATTGTGTGCTTGTTTTTCTTTTATTTATTTCTTCTATTTTTATTTCTCTATTTTATTTTCTTTCTTTTGCTAGTTGAATTCCCTTTGATGTTTTATCTTAAGCATTCACCTCTCTCACAACGCTTATTTTTCATGACATGCTACTTGGAGAATTTCATAATCCTAATCCTTATAAGTACTTGAAAATATTCTTTTGATGATCTCTCTAGTGCGAATGCATGAAGCTTATTGCAACTGAATATGTAGAGTAGTATTTAGTATGCTTTTATTGGAAATACACCAAGATTCAAGCATCACTAAAATATCTGAAGCCTTGCTTTTATCTCTTATTTGCATTCTTATTGCATGCTTGATATAATTGAAAATATTACTGCTTGACTTCACCACTCACTGATATGATTAAGGATACACGTGCTATTATACGAGTTTAGTTGATGTATTATTTTACAGAACTGTTTGTGCACACTTTTGAGTGAACCAAGCAGCTACCTACTCGATTTATCCACATATATCTTATATTCTCTACATGTCACTCAATTTCACTCCCCAAAGCTATTTCTACCGCATCCATTCCCAAAAATTCTCTACAAAAGAAAAGCTTGCTCCAAAAAGTCCAAAAAGCCAAAAAGGGGCCAAGAAACCAAAAATACAAATACTATTGCTCCTACAAAAATCCAATGTCGCCAAAAAGAAAAAAAAAGAAAAAAGGCTCAAAATTCAAAGAAGATCTCAATTTTCATTACTTGGAGCAATACATATACTATTGGGAATACCAAAACAAATTTCCAAATCCACAAATACTTTTTTGGATGCGATGTCTCAATTCAAGCTTGAGGGAATCTTTTGACCACATGAGTGAGCATGACATTAGAGTGGAGTTGTGCACGAACGGGAAAGTTTGATAATGCTAAAACTTAACGAAACAATTTGGTTATGGGGATTTCTTATGATTTGATATGAGGATGTGTATGTTTTGATTTTTATTCTATTCTTTATTGCATGCCTTGAGTGCATTTCCATACTTCTGTTATATCTTCTGATTGAAAAATGTGTCGCCAATGTTATGCATATTCAATGTTATGAAACGTATGATGTTGATATAAACTAAATGTAAGAATACCAGAGACCCCTTTCATTCATTCTTAACTCTCAAGTACTTCGTTTAATATGATATGAAATCATTGTGGTAATGTGTGATTTATTTTCTGAGTCGTTGTGTTATGTGGTGAATGTTGTGAGATCTGGGAGAATTATCTAGCGACCCCTTTCACTTTGTATTCTTTTTGTATTCTTATTTTTACCTCCCGGTGAGCTTCGAATTCGTCTTCCTCGAGGATGAGTAAAAGATAAGATTGGTGGATTTTGATATGCTCCAATTTTGCATGATTTATCGCATATCTTCATGACACATTTCACACTCCAAATCCCCATTTTATATGCTCTTACGCTATTATTTGGAGCAATAAGACTTTCGAAGCATTTATGCCCATGTCAGGGATTTGGAGCGATATTGGAGCAATTTGGAGTCACAAGACGATCGGCGACGTGAGAGCACCAAGGAGACTCATGATGACATGCTTGAGGTGCCAAAGAAGGAGACTAGAGGAAGAATGGAGGAAGAGAAAGCGAAAGTAGAAGCCAAGAAGTAACCGAGTCACTTTCCTATGTGACTCGACCGAGCAGCATCAGCTGCTCGGTCGAACTGATACGCAATTCTCGCAGAGGAAATGTATACACCCTACTCGACCAAGTAGGGTGCACCCTACTCGGTCCGAGTCATAGATTTCTAGAGTGACTACTTTGAGCTTCTCTCCAAGGCACTATAGCTCAACCGAGCACAAAGGCCACTCGGTCGAGTAAGGCGAATGCCCAGATTTTTAGACAGCCTCTCACTCTTTTGAAATACTCTATCATTCCCGCAAGCAAAGTATTTTTCTCATATTTTTTATGGATAGTAGACTTCATGAGGTTCCAACGCTACCAAGAATGTGTCAATCGGAGGTCGGATGAAATCTGGCAAATTTCTACAAGTTGACGCTGTAGTGCTGAAATCTGTACTCGACCGCCTACTCGACCGAGCAGCTACCTACAAGACCGAGCAGGATCTACTCGACCCAAGCAGACAGAGCATGGTTTTGGACAAAGAATCCAGACTTCCTGATGACTCGACCGAGCAGCTACCTACTCGACCGGGCAGACCCTACTCGACCCGGGCAGATAGAGCAGCGTTATTTGGAGGAATTTCTACCCTATTGCTGACTCGACCGAGTAGGGGCTACTCGACCCGAGTCGTCGCGGGCCCAAAATTTTTGTTACGTCCAGATTTGGCTTTAGGCACGAATTTTAGAGGGTTTCTTGGGTTATTTGCTAGGGTTTTGGTGGGACTATATATGTAAATTGTAGCTGTCATTAGAGTGGGATCTGGGAGAGTTTTAGTGAGTTTTTAGTTAGATCTATCAAGTTTTGGGAGACGATCTTTTGGGAGTTAGGCTATGCCATAGGCCCCTCTCCTGTATCAAGATAAGTACTTTTTTCTCGTTAATTCTATCGTTAATTCCTATTGATTGCTTATTGAATATCTCTTCGATGCATGCAATGAAGTTTTCTATCGTTCTTATATCTATTGCTATCATGTATGAGTAATTCCATCTTGGGCTAAGGGATTAGCCCATGGATCTTAGGATTTAGATGAAAAGATAGGATTTTTACGATGCGTTGGAAAATAAATGGCGAGTATTTTGGTTGATCTTGCAAAATCCCTAAGAGAACTCGTACTGAGATCGTGCCCACATTCGATGGAATCGATTAGCTTAAGGAGTATCTTATGGATTTAATTAGGGAGTTAATGGATTCAACCGAGGCTCATGACCATCCCGGCTCGTGCCTTGATGGGATCCACCGACGAACTATATCACTAATTGATGGCTACCGCCATTGCGTCAATAAGAGCCACCAAAATACCTCGAAGCTCTATCTCACGAGAGTGGTATGAGTTAATAGCATTCGAACCACGAGAGTGGTGAGATTATTGTATATCCCTAATTCACATACTGTATGCATCTATCGCGTGAGCGGGGTGAATACTGTATGTTAGATTTCATGTTGCCTTGACGCTTGAATTCACTTCCTAGATGCTACAATCCCCAATAAAACCAATGCAACGTAAGAGTCTTAACCAAGCATCGACGTCCGACGATCCTAGTGGTGAGTCCTAAAGCCCTAGTCTTTTATTCCTTTCTTTGTGGAGTTCCTTGTTTACAACATTGAGTGACACGACTTTCGCATTCATCACCATCACGACACTTCATAATCCATATCCACCAATAAAGCCGCAAGTCTAACTAAACCTAGGAGTAGATAGGTAGTATAGCACCCTTCCCCATGTTTGATACCCACTTGCCACTATACCGTGTGCTTGCAGTTGAACGACATCGTTTCAGAGTTAATTCCGGGCCGATCAAATGTCACGGCTCCCCGTTGGTCAAAAATTGCGATAAGCTTTGTTGAGCATGTAAATCCTTCAAGCACCTCTTGCTAGCTTGTGGGTATAGAGAATGCGACAAGTGCTTGGGTTGGTCAACTATTGAGGCAAGAATCCGTTTTCTTTGCTTGAGAAGAGAGTTGACACACAACGTCCCTTGCACGAAATATGGGCCTTGGAAATTGATCCCTTGGTGGTAGATTTCGGTTGATCTCCTTGATTGAAGCTTGCGGCTGAATCTAGTAGGTTTCTTGCTTTGTGCTTGAGCCAATGGAGATGAGGATGAAGCTTTGGGCTATAGAGGGAGGAGCTTTCGGCGATGATCAAGAGGATAAGCAATGAAGCTTTTCTTTTGCTTGCGGCTATAGAGTGAAGGCTTACGGCAATAAGATCAAAAAAACAATTGGGAAGAGCTTTTGGCTTCGGGTTTTTGATATGGGTTCTTTTTTGATGTTGGCCACATCTTCTTTTGTTGTATGCTGCATAGTACACCCTTTGGATATGAAGCTTTTTATATGGAAGGAGGAGATGTGTTTTGGCTCAATCAAATCCCATTCAATTAGGAATAGAATCCATCAAGTGTATGAGTTCAAATTGTATTCAAACTTGAATAGGATTTGAACTAATCATGTAGAAGATTTCTTCCTATCAACATGGGATTTGGAGTTTGAATTTGAATGGAATAGGGATTTGAAATTACCACCAATTGATATGAATCAATTCACAAAATTGATCACTCCTTATCTCTCCACTTTTGACCATGTCTACTTGTAATGAGTATAGCAATTTCCATAACTTTAACTTAGTCCATCTTTGTGTATTTGCGAGCTTGCCATTCCTAAAAACACTTAGCACACACATTAAATCATTCACACATGTTTGTTATCATCAAACTCGAAGTCATCGATCATTGTATCCAACTACACATTGTATCCAATAATCTCCCCCTTTCGATGATGACAAACCAATATAAAATTTGAGCAATAATGATTCATATAATAACATCGTGACATGTTTGTGTGAAGTGTTCAAACATACAAGCATGCTACAATGATGTTCAAACATGCAAGCATGCTCCCCCTATATTCATGCTCCCCCTTAAACATATATTCACATATTCATTAAGCACATACATTCATACATTATTCATAATGCTCACCCTTAAACCAATATTCATATTTTCATAAGCATTAATACATGCACAAACCAAATCTTCCTAATATTTATCCCCCTTTTGTTATCATCAAAAGTGCATATATGAAGTCAAGTTTATAGCACATGCAAAAAGTGAGCATTCTAAATTACAACAAACACTTGCCTGTATACATTCGTAGAGTAAGCACTTCAAATTCAATGAAAATTATAACATAGACTTCAACACCTTCATGTTAGTGTGATGATTAAACATTGAAGCACACAAGGAGAACTTTTAAGAAATTCAACCCAAACCAATCCACATTTTCCATTAAACATGAAATCATCTAGGATTGATTTTTTCCATATCATTAAAAACGAGTTCAAGATACCACACCCAAAAACTTAGCCTATAAGGACTCTTAGATGTGGAGGTCGAATTGCTTGACTAGTATAACACCAACGCTAAGGGTTACCCGTAAAGCATATATGGATACTCGTGGGTAGTGTACTTGCCAAGGATTGTTTCCATTTTTCATACGGAGCTATTTTCATTCTTTTTCAATTTTTTTGGTTTCATATTCAATTCTTTCGTGCTCAATTTTTATCCATGGCAAGACACATCATATCCCTTAGATTTTCAGTTATTTCCATCCGACATTCACTTTCCAATATTTCATAAAAGGTGTCTCCAAATGTACAACATTATTTAATATTCGTGGAAGTGAAAGTATCGGTGAATCGAATTATTCTAATCATTGAACATGTCATGTCTATTTAGGAAATCAAACATGCACATGTAGCTATAACAATAATACAACAATTTCTACATGGATATGATTATCATTCATTTAAACCACTTAAACGATTCCAAAGGAAAGATACACATTAAGCACCAAATTTTTTTATTTTTGTCTTTTTCACTTTTTTTATTTTTCTTTATAAAGAAATAAACAAGCTCGAAAGTAAACAAACTAGCACACAAATAAAAACAAATCAAGCACACAAAAAATGATATGAAGGTACACATTAAGTTCAAAAAGAAAAACAATACCTTTGCGTTGTCGTTTAGCTACGAAACTTTAATAAGATGAGACATTCAATTCATAGTTCCTAGCCACCTCCATCCTACCTACACGCAAGATGTTATGTGTGACCTTGGAATCTAACAAGGTCCACTCACGTTAGTCATCAAATTTTTAGGAACACATACTTGCTTATACTTTAAGTTTGTGTTCCTAAATTTGCCATGATACGAAGTATGACCAACACTAGCACATATAAAGCACTTTGCATAAAAAAATTTCACTTTGGTTGGCACATTGCAAAACCTCTTATAATTAGTCTTTTCAGCATGTTTCAAACCTTATCCAAGTCCACGTCTATTATTGCCATATAGTTGATTTTCAAGAATAGTATCCAAAGATTGTTTTCCAATAGAAAATTTCTTAATGGCCAATTCTAGGTGAATGACTTTGGATTTCAAGGATGCATTTTCATTCACAAGCAAAGTGCATTTACTAATGAAAGCTTTCTTGTTTTTCTCTTCTTTCTTTTCAAAATCAATCATTTTTCTTTTAAGCTCATTATTTAGCATGCACATTTTTTAAATAAGCAATTTATTTTCAGTTTCATGCTTACTCAATTTTTCTTGATTTAAGCTAATGTCATTTAACAAAGTAGGACAAGAAATATAATCAATTTTTTCAGGCGAGATAGCGTTTTCCTTTTTCAGCAAATTAATGGTAGAATTACATGCAACAAGTTTTTCTTTAAGCTTATCAGTTTCTTTAGACAAGTCATAATTTTCTTCTTGCAATTCAAAGCTACCATCCCTATAGTCATCTACGGTAGATTCTAGCTCATCTATTTTATCTTGCATTCCTTTACAAATATTCAAAAGTTCAGCATTAGAGCAAGATTCTTCCTCATCGTGCTTTACCATCAAGCAGATGGAAGTGTGTGCTTTATTCTCCTCAATCCATCTTCATTATCCATGTCACACGTTAGCGCCAAAGCTTTTCCTTTCTTCTCCGTGACATTATTCATTTCTTGGGGGCAATTCCTCATGAAGTGTCCCTTCTGCGTGCATTTAAAACATTCGTGTTTATTTGTAGTTTTCTGTTCATAGGAATTTTTATCAAATTTAAAATTATTAGAACGATTAAATCTTTTCGCCATCTAAGCTCTTCCTTGGTCAATCTTGCTATATCTTCTGAAGTTTCTGACCATTAGTGCTTGATCCTCATCAAGATCGTCATCTTCGTTAGCTTGAAGAGCTAATGTTTTAGGAGCTTTGGCCTCTGGTTTCTCTCTAGCTTTGATGCTCTACGTCTCAAGCTCGGGTGACATTAAGTTTCCTATCAAGTCCCCCACTCTCATATTTGATAGATCTTTAGCTTCTTGAATGGCTGTGACTTTAGGACGGAACGAGCTTGGCAGCGCCCTCAAGAGTTTCCTCACATGCTCAAGACTAGAGTATGGCTTACCAAGGGAGCTAGACTTATAGACGATGTCAGTGAACCTCGCAAACATCTCTTTGATGTATTCTAATGGAAGCATGCGGAAGATCTCATATTTTGTACTTAGCAAGGCAAGTCTAGACTCCTTCACCTGTGACGTTCCCTCATGTGTCACCTCTTGCCATATTTCCTGCGCTGTTAAACATTGTGAGATACGATTAAATTCAACTTTATCCAAAGAGCAAATAAGCGCATTCATAGCTCTACCATTCAATGAATAAAGTTTCTTATCAGTAGCATCCCACTTATCTTTTGGCTTAAAAATTTCAGTGTCTTCAATTTTAATAGTAGAGGGTTCATATCCGTTTTCAACAATATCACACACATCATAATCTATAGACACTAAATAAATTTTCATTCTTGCCTTCCAATATGCAAAGTATACTCCATTAAACTTAGGGGGTCGGGCTATAGACTGACCTTCAACAAATGCAGAATCAGATATATTCATGGTCATCTAGACTAGATCATTTAACCTGCTCTGATACCACTTGTTAGATCTGGATCTAAACCTAGAGGGGGAGGGTGAATAGGCTAATAAAAATTCTCGTGCAATCCACGAGCAATCACATGCATTTATAGCAGATGCAAAGTAAATAATAAGCAATCACAGAGTGCACAGCAAATTTACCCTGGTTCGGTCGCCCCAACGACCTACGTTCAGCCCCGAAACCAAATACTTTATTAATATGTTACTAGGTACAACTACAATGAGCTGGAGCCCCAACTCAACTCTCACCTAGTTCGTACGCACTTCCCAAAGTTCTCAACACTATCAACCTAGTAATATGCTCTCTCTTGACGAGCCCCAACTCGTCAAGACCCTCTTGTCTAGCACCAAAATGTCACAAAGATGGTAAAGTTTTCCCTACAAAGATCACTACACTACTACACAATTATAATAATAAAAAGTTTAGGAAATCTCAGTTTGTGTAGGCATAGTCAGCTCTGTCAATCAGCTCAGGTCAGATCAGGTCTACGATAATCAAATCTCTTCAGCAAGAAATGAAGTCGTTCCCCTTTGATGTTGATCTCGGTAAGTAGTGGATGAGGGGATGATGTTTGCCCTCGGCTATCTCCTTTGTCGGAGCATCTAAATCTCGGCAATTGGTCTTGAAGTGGGCTGCTCCAAGGAGTCGGCAACAATGTGTTTGTTGAAATGTCTTCAACTCACGGCAACAATGTGATTCTCACTTAATTTTTGTGTGCAATGAGTGATCAAATATCCCTGCAAAAATCAATCACGTAAGAACTAAAAAATACATTCAAAACAATAATTCTAGCCTCCAAATTTTTGCAAGGCAATCAAAATATTTATTAGTGCGTGAGTTGCATGTCATACAACGGAGAGAAACAAGCTAGAGACAAAAAGATTAAATTGAAACTTAATACAAAGCTTTTGAATCTCCATGGTTGCGTGCAACCCTTGGCTACGTTCCTTTTTTTCAGCCCATTTAAGTATCTTCCCTGTAAAAGCAAGAGACTAAAACAAAAATGAATGACTACTCAAAGTTTGCGGCTATATAATAACCACCCTCTTAATTTGCAATGAAGGTTGAATGTCACGGCTCCATTTTGGTCAAAAATTGTGGCAAGCTTTATTGGGCATGTGAATCCTTCAAGCACCTCTTGCTAGCACGCTGGTATAAAGAACTCGGCAGGTGCTTGGGTTGGTCAAATGTTGCTGCAAGAATCCGTTTACTTTGCTTGAGAAGAGAGTTAACACACAACGTCCCTTGCACAAAATATGGGCCTGGGAACTTGATCCCTTGGGGTAGATTTCGGCTGATCTCTTTGATTGAAGCTTGTGGCTGAAGCTAGTTGGTTTCTTGCTTTGTGCTTGAGCCAATGGAGATGAGGATGAAGCTATGGGCTATAGAGGGAGGAGCTTTCGGCTATGGGCAAGAGGATAGGCAATGAAGCTTTTATTTTGCTTGCGGCTATATAGTAAAGGCTCCGGCAATAAGATCAAAAAAACAACTGGGAAGAGCTTTTGGCTTATGGTTTTTGATAGGGGTTCTTTTGTGATGTTGGCCGCATCTTCTTTTGTTGTATGCTGCATGGTACACCCTTTGGAGATGAAGCTTTTTATATGGAAGGAGGTGATGTGTTTGGCTCAATCAAATCCCATTCAATTATGAATAGAATCCCTCAAGTATATATAAGTTCAAATTTGTATTCAAACTTGAATAGGATTTGAAACTAATCATGTAGAAGATTTCTTCCAATCAACATGGGATTTGGAGTTTGAATTTGAATGGAATAGGGATTTGAAATAATCACCAATTGATATGAATCAATTCACAAAATTGATCCCTCCTTATCTCTCCCCTGTTGACCAAGTCCACTTGTAATGAGTATAACAATTTCAATCACTTTGGCTTAGTCCATCTTTGAATATTTGCAAGCTTGTCATTCCTGAAAACACTCAGCATACATATTAAATCGTTCACACACGTTTGTTATCCTCAAACATGAAGTCATCGATCATTGTATCGAACTACACGTTGTATCCAACGAGGTTTTCAAGGTCTCAAGCATCTGAAGCTAATATGTAAGCTCCTTGCCTAACCAAAATTGAACTGACCATGATTTATGAAATCAATGTACATCACATCTTACTCCCTTGTTTGACACAAAAGTCTAATCCTTTTGATCTCACATTATGGCACAACTTTATATCATATTATGATTATGTTCTTACCTTATCTTATTGGTTGATGGTTGATGGGGTGGTATATAGATCTTTAAAAAATCGTTAAACTGCTTAAATCCCAAGGTTCAACTTAAAGCATAATGGATGGTAAGATCTCCTTGCAAGATGTAAGTGACTAAATGATACTTGGTGAATGCAAATGGAATCCGGCTCACATCACCAAGTTATTTCCCACATAATGTAGTTGAGGCAATCATCTTTACTTCTATTGACACTCACAACCTATCAGGTAAGGATGTGTTGTTATTATTGTTGGAACTTATCCAACAAGTTGGATCTTAATCCAACGTTGGGCTAATATGCGGTGAATAATTATATAAGTGCTACGCTGTCATATTAAGCCCAATATATTAGTGATCTGGTTTTAATTAATTAAATGGGCTAAATGAGTTAAACAGGTTGTGGGGCCATTATGTGTAGAGACTATTGGGCTTCAACTCGTTGATGGGCCGAGTTGGAAACCCTAGGGCTATGGAGGCTAGCCTATAAATATTAGCGGTCATGGTCCCCGGAATACACGAACAAAGTTGAGCCGTCTTTTCTACGTCCCGTCGCTAGGAGAGAAACCAGGAGAAGGCTAAAGGGATTCTCCAAACGGTTGATTCGTGCTATTCTGGAAGATCGTCCGTTGTGCTATCGTTAGGATCTTTCAGATTATTAGCGATGGACTCAGGTACGCTTCCGCTAAATCCGAGTAGGTCAATAGATTTAAGATTCCGCATGTTATATATCTAGATTATTATTTGCATGGTCTTGCTTAATGATTAATCTAGATCTTTAGTTTCTACAAGTGGTATCAGAGCCCACATACTGTGGATCTTAAATTTTTTGCCTGCTCATTGTAGATCTGATAAAAATCAGATTTTTAATCTGTCTTAAGTTTCGGATCTGATAAAAATTAGTTTTTTATCAGTTTTAAGTTTCAGATCTATAAAAATTTGGTTTTTTGATTAATTTTTCCAACAAAAAAAATTTGTTTTTTGACAAACCCTAGATCGGGGGCGGCCCGCCGCCCGACACAGCAAAAGAGGGGCGGCTCTGCCGCCCATGTCGGAAGAACGGCGCCGGCGATGCCGGCGTCGACACGGATCAGAAAGGGGCGGCAAAGCCGCCCCTGTAAGTCAAAAAAAAAACTTTTTTTTGGGGAGGATTGGGCTGGCCCTATTTTGGGCCTTGTTTGGGTGTTTTTGGGCCTATTATTGCAAAACAGTTTTTTTGGGCACATGGCTAATTTTGGACCCAATTGTTGGGTCATTTGGACACACATTTGGGGTTGTTTTGGATTTATTTTAACACTAATGAAAGGGGAAATAAGTGGACATATATATATATATATTTCCCTAAAGTATAAATTTTTGTTAAAATTCAGTTTGAATTTTAAATTCAATTTTTGGCACGCTTCATCATATATATATCGAAATGATTGTAATTAAATCAAATCCCCACCAAAGTGGGCTTTATCGTGCCGATTACTCTTATTTCGATATATAAAAAGTTACGGACATACTTTGTATATAAATTTGGTGCCTAAAAAATCTTGAATTTAAATTCATTATAAATTCACATTTTAATTCAATTTTAGGCGTAATTAATTATATATATATCTTGAAATAATTTTATTTAAAAGGACAACCCACCAAAGTGGGCTCCATCGTGGCAATTAATTTTATTTCGATATATATAAAAGGCTACGTACATGCTTGGCATGAAAATTTATCGCCAAAGTTTTGAATATAAATTTGTGAAATGAGGAAATAAATGGTTTTGTCTATATATTTCCTTTAGGCCAAATTTTGTGTGTTAAATTTAAGTTCATTCCAATTTTAATTCTTTAGGCAAAATTCACTCATATATACATTTTTTGAAATAATTCCAATTTTTTGTAAAATTCCACCAAAGTGGGTTCTACTATTAAAATTGTTATTATTTCGGAATGTAAACGGATTAGAATACATACTCAGTATGATCAGTTGCCTGGATGAATTTTAAACGGATCGAACGAGTAAATAAAAGGTTTTCCTGTATATTTACATTTAAGTTCAGTTTCATTTAAATTCAATTTTAGGGCGCAATAAATTATATGTTTCAAAATAATTTTAATTATTACGGGATCCCACCAAAGTGTGCTTTACTGTTAAATTATTATTATTTCGTAACATAAACGATTAAATACATACTTTTGTATGATAAGTTGCCCGATATTGAATTTAATTTGGGATGAAGGAGGAAATAAGACGCTTAAATGTATATTTCTCCTCAAAGATAAAATTTTGTGTTAATTGTGCAAAATAAATTTAAATTCTAAGTTTAAGGCTTAAAACCATATATATATATACTTCGGTATATAACAAGTTGACTTCATACGTTGGTATGAAAATTCAGTTAGCCTGAATTTAGATTTAAATTAAAACACAAAATTCAAGTGTTTTCTTCGGGAGCAAATAAAAGGTTTTAACATATATTTCTCCTTAAGAATAAGTTTAAAAGGCCTTAAAGAATTTTTTGTGCACTAACCATCAAGCAAATGGCCTTAAGGAAATTTGACACATTTTAAAGTTATATATAATGGGATAGGGTGTATATTAATATATATATCTTTCTTTGTATGTTCATATACACATTAGTACACCTAAATACCCCATTTATAAGAAGAAAATTTGTGTTGAAATTATGGATTTTATTTAACTCAATATAAATGATTAGAAGGGTGGAATAAAAGGTTCTTATTGTTATATGATAATTAACTCAAGAGAATGGAAATAAGTTATTCTAGCCAAAAGGATGAGTAACCATGGCCATTAGCCATGGTTCTCTATATATTAAGTTAAGGGAGGAGGAGAAGGGACTGAAGGAGACCAAGGGTCCCCATTACCCATAGTAATGGGGACCAATGAGTGGGTAATGAAGGAGGGGAGGCCAAAGGCCTCCCTCATTCATAACACTCCCCCTTACCCATTCATCACTTTGGTCTCAGCATCTGAGGCCAAGAGGGGTGGATACTTCTAGATCCAGAGTAAGTGTGTTTGCCTCGTTAAAACCTTAGCTGTGGAAAACCAGTGGGAAAACCCAACAGCTTAAGGAAAAAGAGTGCAACCCACAGGTTACTCCCCCCTGATCCGTACAAGCTTCAGGCTTGCAGGTCTTTCAATTGTCTCATACCAATGTTCTTTACAAGTTTTACAAAAGTACATTTCGGCAAAGACTTAGTAAAAAGATCAGCTAAGTTGTTGCAGGACTGTATCTGCTGAACTTCGATCTGCTTGTCCTCCTTTAGCTCATGTGTCCAGAAAAACTTGGGAGATATGTGCTTCGTCCTGTCGCCCTTGATGTAGCCCTTTTGAAGTTGAGCAATGCATGCGACGTTGTCTTCAAATAGAACGGTAGGCTCCAAATCACTGGTCTTCAGGGCAGTAGATTGAAGAATATGTTGGACGACAGATCGTAGCCAATAACACTCTCTGCTTGCTTCGTGGATCGCAATGAGTTCCGAATGGTTAGATGATGTAGCTGTTGTGGTTTGCTTTACCGATCTCCAGGAGATAGCAGTACCTCCGTAGGTGAAAACAAAACCTGTTTGTGATTTTGCCGTGTGCGGATCAGAGAGATAACCTGCATCAGCATAACCAAACAATTTGGGGGAGGCACCTCTCTGGTAGTAAAGTCCAAGATCAATGGAACCCTGAAGGTATCGCAGAAGATGCTTTACTCCGTTCCAGTGGCGCTTTGTGGGTGCAGCACTGTGTCTGGCTAGTAGATTAACTGTAAACGCTATATCGGGACGCGTACAGTTAGCCAGATATAGAAGTGCTCCAATGGCACTGAGGTAGGGTACTTCAGGACCCAGTATCTCCTCCCCCTCTTCCAGTGGCCGGAAGGGGTCCTTATGTACATCTAGTGATCTTACGACCATAGGAGTACCTAAAGGATGACATTTATCCATATGAAACTTGCGTAGAAGTTTCTTTGTATAATTATATTGGTGTAATAGGATTCCACCTCTTAGGTGTTCTATCTGTAAGCCAAGACAATACTTTGTTTTGCCTAGGTCTTTCATTTCAAAAGTATGTTTAAGGCTTTCAGATATCTCTTTGATCTCTGCAGGAGATCCTATGAGATTTAAGTCATCTACATATACAGCTATGATGACAAATCCTGTTCCCGTTCTTTTGATAAAGATACACGGGCAGACTTCGTTATTCGTGAATCCTTGCTGTGCAAGAAAATCACTTAGTCTGTTATACCACATCTTGCCCGATTGTTTTAGACCATATAATGATCTATGTAGCCTTACAGAGAATACGTCCCGAGGTATCTCTTTCATCTCTGGGGGTAGATTAAACCCATCAGGAAGTCTCATATAGATATTTTTATCTATATCGCCATATAGATATGCAGTCACAACGTCCATGAGCTGCATTTCTAGGCTTTCCAGAGAAGTTAGGCTGATTAAAAATCGGAAGGTGATCGAATCCATGACCGGGGAGTACGTATCTTCGTAATCAATCCCCGGTCTTCGGGAAAATCCCTGGGCTACAAGGCGTGCCTTATAGCGAACGATCACATTATTTTCATCTCTTTTTCTTATGAAAACCCACTTATATCCCACAGGTTTTACACCTACTGGTGTTTGGACTACTGGTCCAAAGACTTTGCGTTTCAAGAGTGAGTCCAGCTCTACTCTTATTGCCTCGTCCCACTTTGGCCAATCATCTCTGCGTTTACATTCCGCTAGAGATCGTGGTTCGACGTCATCGTCATATTCAGTGACGTGAACGGCAATATCGAACGCAAAATCGTCGTCGACGACTATGCTATTTCTGTCCAGTACTTCTCCAGTACGTACAAAATTTAATGATGTTTCTCCTATTGTTTCCTCTGCTGGGGAAATCAGGAGGGGAGAAGTAGCTGGTCTGAGCTCAGCATCCTGTGGAGGGATAATCTTAGTATCGCCAGGAGTCTTTCTCTTTCGAGGAACTTTATCTTTTGAACCTGGTGGGCGTCCTCTTTTCATTTGAGGTACAACCAATTCTGCTGCCGGTGGGCTGCATCCATCTATGGGGATGTCAATCCTAGCTGGCGTATTGGCAGCAGGGACGTGTGAACGGACAATCTTCTGGTTGTCCGTGAATTTATCCGGTAAAAGATGTACTGTATTCTGGATTTGAAGGATCTTCAGGATCTCATCTTCACACAGATTAGTACGCGGATCATATAGGGACAAAGACTTCTGGTCCCAACTAATGGTCTCAGAAGCTTCTGGCTTCTTAGACTGTGTGCCCAGTTTTGGAAAAAATTTCTCATTAAATTCACAGTCTGCAAAACGTGCCTTGAATGCGTCACCCGTCAGGGGTTCAAGGTATCTGATAATAGAGGGCGAATCAAACCCAATATATATACCTAGACGACACTGAGGACCCATTTGGGTCCTCTGCGGTGGTGTTATTGGGACATATACCGCACAACCAAACACTCTCAAATGAGAGATATCCAGAGGTGCGCCGTATGCTTGTTGCATCGGGGATAAAGTGTGACCTCCAGAGGGTCTTATCCTAATAAGTGATGCGGCATGTAAAATAGCATGCCCCCAAGCATCCACAGGCAACTGCGATTGCATAAGCAATGGACGTGCAATCCATTGGAGTCTCTTTATAAGAGCCTCAGCTAATCCGTTTTGGGTGTGAACATGTGCTACCGGATGTTCAACTTCAATACCCGTTGCCCGGCAAGAGTCTTCGAAGACTTGTGAAGTAAATTCTCCCGCATTATCAAGACATAGTTTCTTGATATGGTTATCGGGGAAATGAGCAAGCAACCTTATTATTTGTGCCAATAGCTTTGGAAAAGCTAGGTTGCGGGTGGACAAGAGGCACACATAAGACCATTTGGTTGATGCATCAATCAGTACCATGAAGTACCGAAATGGGCCACTTGCGGGGTGAATAGGCCCGCAAATATCACCATGAATTCTCTCAAGGAAGCCAGGAGACTCTAATCCCACTTTCAGGAGGGATGGTCTCGTTATTAGTTTTCCCTTGAAACAAGGGAGACATGGAAATTCACCCTTTTGAAGAATCTTCAGGTTCTTCAATTTGTGTCAACGGGATTCAGAGATGATGCGTCGCATCATTGCTGTTCCAGGGTGACCAAGTCTATTGTGCCAGAGTTTGAACTCTGGCAGTGATTGGCACGTCTGGTGCTCAGTCATATTGGCTTCTATTGGTTGAATGTATGTTTGGTAGAGACCCGACGGGAGTCCCTTGAATCGTTCGCAGATGATCTTCCGGTCATCTTTCTGACGAGTTACATACAGATATTCTACCGTATTTTCATCTCTGGTTTCTAAGTGATATCCGTTTAAACGGAAATCCTTGAAACTTACGAGATTCCTATTTGATTTAGGAGAGAATAATGCATTTTTTATTTGAAGTCTTGTGTTATTTGGGAGCAATATAATTGCTTCACCAGATCCTTCGATTATTTGGGACAGTCCTGAAATTGTGATAACAGGACCGTCATATTTATTTAAGCTATTAAAATAGCAATGATCGCGAAGGATTGTGTGCGTTGAGGCACTGTCCACTAGGCACTCAGACATCATCTATATAAGCAAAAAACGAAAATTTATTTGAGCGAAAATGTAAACATTCATTCGAAAAAAGTTTGTACTTAAGCAAATAAAGATGAAGATACATTGAATTCTAAAAAGCATAGATAAATGATGGTGCTCAATCGAGAAGGTCGTCGTTCTCGAAGTCGTTAGCAGTAAAGACTGTTGGCGGCTGTACACCTGCCAAGTTTGTTTCAGGTCGAGACTTCTGGCTCGCCTGGTATAGATCCTGTAGGTGGCGAGGAGTGCGGCAGTTTCTGGACCAATGGCCAGTCATGCCGCATCTATGGCATTTATCCTCCCAGGTCTTCTTTGGAAGTGACACGTGCTCAGTGTTCTTTCGTTTCCAAGTGAAATTTCTTTTTCCCTTATTGTTTTTGTTTGTCTGGGGAGCCGCACCTCTTGGTTGCTTCATTACCGCTTTCCCTTTAGTGTTTTTAGCCTTCCTCTTGTTTTTCCACTTCTGGGGAGAAACGTGGTGGGCTTCAGGGATAGGGGCAGTGCCAGCTGGACGTAAGTTATGAGTTGCAAGCAGTAAGTCTCGATTCTGCTCTGCCCTAAGTAGGCATGAGATCAGATCAGAGAATTTCGTGAAATTGCGTTCACGATACTGCTGCATGAGGATTGCATCTTTCTCGTGAAACGAGGTAAATGTCTTTTCCAACATGCGCTGTTCTGTCACTTCTTCACCGCACAACTTCAGGCGTGAGGTGATGTTATGAAGTGCAGAATTGTACTCAGCGACGGACATATAGTCCTGAAGTCTGAGGTTTTCCCACTCATAACTGGCACGGGGTAATATAACATCAATTTGATGTTTATACCGTGCTTCCAGTGCTGTCCACAGGTCCTTCGGGTCCTCAACCGTTAAGTATCCGGCCTTTAAGGTCCGATCTATATGCTTCCTAATGTAGATTATGGCTTTCGCCTTATCTACATCGGATACAGTGGTTGTGGGGCTGCTGCTAGCTGTAGCAGAAGCTTCGGCCGCTGCTGGGGCCGAGGAAGGAGCCAAAATGGACCCAAGGAGGGCCATTGAACGCAAGTGGAACTTCAGGTCCACTCGCCAACTCAGGTAATTTGTCCCTGCAGAATCGAGGACCTCGAAATCGATGCTTGCCAATTTTGCCATTTATCTACGTATTTTAAAATGAGCATGAATTAATTAAAATTCAAAAATTCATGCATAAAGAAATAAACAAGTAAAAATGCGGGGATCGGCCAGATACCCAAAAATAAACAGTCCAAAGTTCGTTTACAGTCCATAAAAGGAAAGAAAAATACAACTGCGGAAACCCAAACTGAACTGGGTCCCTATATCTCCGTCTTCATATGCTGTTGCATCGAGCTTTGGCTTACACAGTCATGAATCGACTCCTTGCGGTCCAGCGGACGCGGCCATGGAATTGACTAAGCCAGGACCACTTGTTACCCAGTCAAGCTAGGTTGGTCCAGCAAACTTAGCCAAGCACATTGACCGACATCATGATCCATTGAAGGAGTTTTCATCAATTCTATGTGCTGTTGCATCGAGCTTTGGCTTTAAAATACAAATTTCCTCACTTACAAATTCTCTCAAAATAAAATAAAAGTGCAAGGAAAGTAAATAGGTATACCATGGCCGATCCCGAAAAACACATTTTTACTGATTTAAACATCCACGCTGTTCTAAATATGCTACGGGCATAAAAGTAAACAACCACGCATATATCTCAAGCAAAACATATGGTAAAGGAAACTAGAAAATATATTTATCTCGTAGACCACGTGGAAACGTCATACACCGTTAGGTTAGTTGACTAACGGCAGAGCGGTCTCAGGATCTTTAAGATAGTTATATTTTGAAAAATAGAGTCCTAGTAAACCATAGATAATAGTATGCAAGAGCGATGTTTAAATCAATTTGTCAACATGGACTATAGAAATTATTTGTGATTTTACAAAGTTTTCTCCGAGTTTAAATATGCCAATTTTATATCCCGTTAAAAAAATACAAACATTTCTCATATTTCAAATGCCGAATTTATAAATTATTTTGTTGCTTCGGGCCAAAAAATAGTTTTAATTATATGGGCTTGAGGCCCATTTCGCAGTTACGCATAATCATTTGCCTCTAAATTTTGGCTTCGGGCCAAATTAGAGTTTTAGCTTTAAAAAAATAAATTTGTAATTTTATTGGCTTGAAGCCCAAGATCGGATGCAAGGCGCTCCCCCTGCAGGGGGGGGTTCGGCCAGGAGGCGCAGTGCAGGTTCGGCCGAGAGGCGCCTTGTAGGTAATATTTCCAGGTATGATAATTGGGCCAAGTTCTAAGGCATGGGCCATGTGCGTAACAGAAGCTTCAACCACTTAAATTACAGTTTTATAACTTTTGCCTTTGTAGTTTTAGATTGTAAACATGCATGAAACGTACCAGTCATCTCGGGAAACACTTAAATTACATCATGCAAATTTATATTATGAGCCAAATCCATGGATGATAATACAAATTCCGATTATAATGCATATCTGAATTAAGCTTATACCATATTTGAATTAAGCTTATACCTACGAAAAATTATTTCACTAGCTGCAGGCCCATATACCATATACCATATACCATATTTGAATTAAGCTTCATGGATGATAATGCAAATTCCGGATGAACCACTTAAATTACATCATGCAAATTTTTCGTAGGGAGACAGATCTGTGCCTCAGCTACTTATGTAGGCCTAAACTAGCTTGCGTCCAAGCTTGTCATGGAATTTGCTATCAAGAGACGAAGCTTGAGACAGTTTGTAGGCATGTTCAACCGGGAGGCGTCCGTTAGACCCCATCCCAAGGGGGGTCGTTCCGGTTCTTCTTCCCGATGGAGAAAAAAAAAATTTCATGGCAATATGGAGAAATTACTTTGTAAAAACAAATTTTTCTTTGTATTATTTTAATTTTTACTTGTATACAAACATGGTAAAATTTTTATGTATAGTCCGTTGTAATCTACGGGAATAAGAAGTATACCTCTAGATCGATGATCTAGGGACGACCGTAGAAAAGATCCGTAGAAATAAAAATCCGAGCTCCCGAACGCTTCGGGAATGCCGCAACGCTCCAACGAATCACCGCAGCAACCAAAGATTCCTTGCGCGTAGGGGATCAATTTGGTGGGGATTTTAGGCTTGGATTCTTGCTCAAGGAAGAACACGTGCTGATAACGTGTTATATGATAATTAACTCAAGAGAATGGAAATAAGTTATTCTAGCCAAAAGGATGAGTAACCATGGCCATTAGCCATGGTTCTCTATATATTAAGATAAGGGAGGAGGAGAAGGGACTGAAGGAGACCAAGGGTCCCCATTACCCATAGTAATGGGGACCAATGAGTGGGTAATGAAGGAGGGGAGGCCAAAGGCCTCCCTCATTCATAACACTTATATATATTTCCACTTGGTGTAATCATTTTTTGTTAAATTCGGTTTAGTTTCAATTTCAATTTTTGGCACAATTAATTATATATTTCGAATATAAATTGATTGGATCAACTCACCAAAGTGGGTTTTCTTGTGAAGATCAGTTCTAATCTCGAAATATCACAAGTTAAATACATACTTTTGTATGAAAATTTTGGTTGCCTTAAATTTGATTTTGAAGAAAAGTGGGCTTGAATATCTCCACTTAAAGTATAAATTCATGTGTTAAATTGCGACATAAATTCAAATTTTGCAAAGGTATATATTTTTGAAATGACTTCGTGCAATCATCATCTCGCCAAAGTTGCATTATTTCATTTCATAAATGTAAAAGGAATCAAATGTGCCCGTGATTTGCGTAAGAATGCTAAATCGGCCCAAAGGAAGATTACCGTTCTCTACCATTTCATGCGCACCTGTGGCAATAGACAAGGTGATGATTAGTGAGTTCAATGCATGCAAATTTAATTCGACCCAAAGGAAGTTTTATTTTTGGCATGTTATTATTGTCATTGTCTGATTGCTACAACAAGATGTCAGTGACTGGTCAATAGATTATCCAAAGATAAATATTGGACTAGTGGGGGATGTCTTGAGATGGGAAAATAGCATTCATTTGAATTTGTTGTTGTATTTAATACTCATATGAACATGTTATAAATTGTTTTCTTGTTCTCTTTTCAGCTAATATTCCTGAAAATTTTTCTGCCAACCTAAAATCAATTCCAGTCCTTAATGGCACTAACTTCAAGGCATGGAAGGAGAATCTTTTGATAATCCTCGGAGTCATGGATCTTGATCTAGCATTAAGGACTCATTGTCCTCCACCACTCACTGATGAGAGTACCTCTGTTGAACAGAGGGAGATGGAGGAGTGAAAGAGATCAAATCGCATGAGCCTAATGCTTATAAAGAATTCCATTCCAGAATATCTCAGGGGTTCTCTTTCAGAGAAAATTTCCACAGCTAAATGGTTCCTTATTAAGCTTGAAAAGAAGTTTGTCAAGAATGAAAAGGGTGAAATTAATACACTCTTGACAAACCTATCTTCAATGAAATATGAAGGTAAAGGAAACATCAGAGAGCATATAATGAAGATGTCTGATATTGCTTCAAGATTGAAAGCACTTGAGCTAGACCTCTCTGAGGCTCTGCTAGTGCATTTTGTTATGATATCTCTTCCATCCCAGTTTGACCAGTTTAAGATGAGCTACAATCTGAAGGATGAGACTTGGTCTCTGGATGAGCTCATCTCAAACTGTGTAAAGGAAGATGAAAGGCTTGAGCAAGAAATGACAGAAAGCCCTCTCCTGACATCCACCTTCAACAAGAGGAAGAAGGATACTGAAGCTGCAGATAAAGTTTCTCAAAAGAAACAACAAAGGGAACTGAAAAGTTCAGAAGGTCATGGTTGTTTCTTCTGTGGAGCTGAAGGGCATGTAAAGAAAAATTGCTCAAATTATCACGCTTGGCGTGCTAAAAGGGTATGTTTCTTTAATTCGGTTTGATTCTAAGTTAATATTTTTTCATGCAACCTTTGGCACTTATAGGCACGTGATGGAAAGATTTGGTATAACCATTCACATCATTGTGTCTATGCGGGATTGCCTAAGATGCCAAGAGCCAAATGATGGTGAAAGATACATCGATATGGGCAATGGCAAGATGGTTCAAGTAGAGGCACATTAAATTTAGATTATTTCTTTTAAATGCTAGATTGTATTTGAATTTTATGAGACTATTATGTACCGTTTTAACGGAATTTGGATTTCCATTTCTATTTTGAACAAATTTGGTTATAAGTGTTCAATTTTGAATGGAAAAGTTGGTTGTCTCTCAATTCAAAATTAGTTTATTCTAGTTCCTTAAAAGATCATTTTAATCTTCATTTATTTGAAAATGTTGCTTTAATTCTAAGATTCCTGCAGATTAAGTACATGTGTTGTAATGAAAGAATTAACAGTTTAGAATTCAGTTATATTTTGATTGCAGCTTATATCCTTAATAAAGTTTCAACAAATAAATCAATTGCATGTTTGGATATGTCCAACTAAAGTAAGGCTTTATAAAGCCTAATAAAGTAATAGGACATAATGCTAATGATTTTCTAATTTTGTTGAATAGTTTTAAAGTTGATATTATTTTGTATGATTTTACATAATCCCACTATTAAGTTAATTAACGAATTAGGAAATGCACACTTATTTGAGGATGCTGAGTTTGAGGGGGGAAATTTAGTTAGTGACATGACTCTTGAAGAGGATTATATCCACACAGGTGTTGTTGGCATTGTTCGGGATGGTATTCCTGACATTGTTCACGACACAATAAATTCAAGATAATGTTGCAATTCCTCCTACTCGGGAAATTGTTCATAAGGACAAACTCTAGCACCCTCAAAGCACTAATTGTCATTCAGGAAATCAATTAAAGAGATGACAAGCTCACTGTTGACATTAGGATGATGGAAGTTCGACTTACATCAAGTCATAAAAGTTCTACATCTCTAAAATTGATTATTGCATTAATTAAGAAAGTCTTTAAATGATACTTAAAATCTTTTTCTCATTGCCATAAGGTTTGAAACCTATTGATTGTAAATAGTCTTTTACAATCAAAATGGAATTCAAAAGGGTATTAAGAAAAGATTTAAAGCGTATCACTCAAAGACTTTATACGGAAAAGAATGCATTAATGTGTAAAGAGACTTTCTATTAGGCTTTTCATGAAAGACTCTATAAGGTTTATAATGGCATTAGTAGAGCATTTCAATATCGTTACCGATACATTAATTTTCATTAAGTGATCACCTCGTTCGGTTTTGAGATGATATTTAATGATGTTATCTAAGTTCTGTGGGAGCATGTAATTTATATAATATCTATGTGGTAATGAATGCTAAGTTCTGTGGGAGACAAGTTTAGTCTCAATAATTGCCCTGAGAATAATCTTCAGAAGATTTACTATATCTCACCAATAGGGGGTCTAAAGTATGCTCAGTTTTATATGCATTTGGTTATTGCATATATATTACAGGTGTGTTGGGCAGATTATTAAGTTAAGGAGTTGACCATTTGACAGCAGCCAAATGTGTCATACGGTATTTATGGAGAACAAAAGGGTTACATGTTCAAGGATCAGTAGTCAAAAAAGTTTTGAGATCATTTTGGTATACTGACGCTGATCATTTATTGGATGCAAAGAATGTATGAAAATCTATGTTAGGCGCCATCTACTAGAAGAGATCTAAATGGTCCCTTTTATATAGTCTCTTCTAACATGGCTTTAGATGTCATATCATATTATGTGACATCCAAATCATGAAATATATCTGCATATTTTGTCACTGTGCTGTAAATTAGGGATGGTGTTGAGACACCACACAGTTTATTTAGTGACAATGAAGTCTGCAGTTTTATATTTAAGCAACAACAGGAACTCGACAAAGTTTAGATATTCAGAGATCAAGTTCCTAGATTGTTGATTAATAGGAGTGTATAATTGTCTAATGAGCACATCGGAACAAACCATGTATTTACGGATCCGTTATAATAAGGAAATGTCATCCAAAAGGTTTTATGAGCTAGCTACTCATATGGATGTCATTTCATTAAGAACATTCAGTTTTGTGGGAGTTTGTTCTTTTGGGTGCTCATATGATAGACAAAATTAAGTCTCCAGCTTAAGCTTGAGGTTATTTTCTGATCAGAAATAAAGTTTTTGGTTTCAGTTCGGCTTCACTCCGATTTTGTTTTGTTTATGATCTCACTAAGGTTAAGGAGGATCAGTTGGAAATAGACATGTTAGATCACATTACATGTAATTTCCACGCTACACATCCACTTCATAATCCATGTCATTCTTTTGTATTAGCACGGTGACCACTGATGGGTCGAGCTGCAATTGCTGCGGCGAAGATCTCTTTGATCCCTTGCTAATATAATTGATGGACCGGATTGTTCTTAACTCATTAAAGAAATGACAGTAAGTTAAGATCTTATTTGGTTGTATGCACTATGAAATATAATTATAAAGTTTAAGCATATAGCCCAAGTGGGAGATTGTTGGAACTTATCCAACAAGTTGGATCTTAATCCAACGTTGGGCTAATATGCGGTGAATAATTATATAAGTGCTACGCTGTCATATTAAGCCCAATATATTAGTGATCTGGTTTTAATTAATTAAATGGGCTAAATGAGTTAAACAGGTTGTGGGGCCTTTATGTGTAGAGACTATTGGGCTTCAACTCGTTGATGGGCCGAGTTGGAAACCCTAGGGCTATGGAGGCTAGCCTATAAATATTAGCGGTCATGGTCCTCGGAATACACGAACAAAGTTGAGCCGTCTTTTCTACGTCCCGTCGCTAGGAGAGAAACCAGGAGAAGGCTAAAGGGATTCTCCAAACGGTTGATTCGTGCTATTCTGAAAGATCGTCCGTTGTGCTATCGTTAGGATCTTTCAGATTATTAGCGATGGACTCAGGTACGCTTCCGCTAAATCCGAGTAGGTCAATAGATTTAAGATTCCGCATGTTATATATCTAGATTATTATTTGCATGGTCTTGCTTAATGATTAATCTAGATCTTTAGTTTCTACAATTATTACTGACAAATGGTGGGAATTTTTCTATTTGGTCATACCACAATCGGCTTTACTCATCTATTACACCACCAGCATCTCCATCGATAGTGTTCCACATAATTGTGAGCAAGCTTTTGTTGATGTGCATCGAGCATTTTGTATTGTGTTGCATATTTGATGCTCTCATGATTAATGCCTAACGTGTGGTTGCCATACCTACCTTTGATGTGTCTTGCAAGGTTGGAAATAAAGGTCCAAAGACTGCCGAGCACTTTCTATAGGAATGCCTTTTTGCTATCCAAATATAGAAAGCTGCTAACATGCTGTCAAACTTGATGTTGTCTAGTAAAAGAGTTGGAATAATAGAAAATGGCTGAAGTAATGATATGCATGGTGTATATTAAGAACACGTTTAAGCTCTTCTTCATAGGTTGAAGTAATGATATGCGCTTTGTCCTCTACCGAGTGAAGGCTTTAGTTCATAGGTACAACATTAAGGTGGCTAGTGGTCACAACTTAATGTGACGTACTCAGTCAACAGATGGCACCTGTTTCAAAACTTTTTCTCGCTATGAAATTCTATGCTGAAAATGAAGAAGGCATGCTTTAGGGGAATCCATTATCAGTTTCTCGTCTGCTATGGTAATGGTAGGTCTGTGCATGCCAACTTGCCTTAGCATGTCAAGGTATAAGCTGACTATTGGTGTGAAACCTTCCAAGGAACATATTTTTAGGAGGCTGGACTTTTGGTGGGGCTGATTCTATAAGAAAAATTAGACTTTACCTTTAGCCAACCTACACCACTTGATAGTTCATTAGGGGACAGGAGTTAGGATCCAGTCAAATCTCACCCGATGCTTAAGTTAGACGGGGTAATTGAGATAACCTTAAATGATAATAACTAGGTAGTTGGGAGGCCTACCAATAATACCATAGAGCTATGTAAATGCAGGCATACAATATATGTGAGTTGATAATTTATCTTAATTAAGGGATCAGATTAAGATTCACTTACTTTTCTTCACTATAGAGAGTGCTGTATTTATATGTGTAGTTTCAAGAATAGATTTGTAACTTTAGGTTTGACATAACAACTCTGATGCGACAAGTATTATCGAATGGGGGTGCATAGGAAGCAAACCTTCTTAGGATGGCATGGGGGCCTTGGTGATTATTTAGCAATGCCATTATGGAGGTAAGCATGCAAGCCTTCAAGCGGGCTTTTGAGCTGTAATTTAGGCCTAAAAGCCATAAAAAAATTACAGATGCACCAGGGTCAATCCCAAGGTGTAAAAGCACCTGCCCCCATTCATCCACAAGACTCATCATTAATATTGATAGGGACATTAGATCTCTGTATCAACTTAGTCACATATTAGTCAGACGAATGATAAGTGGATTGAATTCATGAAAACTTATGAAGGTCCATCAATCCACATTGTTTGTAGTTGAATCGATGTAGTTACTAGTTGTTATACATGATGCAAGATAATCATATTTGTATTGTACTTTTTCTAATTCTAAATACGTTGTCGATTAGATTCTTAATCCAACGTAGAATTTGACACGTAATTCATGAACATCATAGGCTGCTGACATTATGTGTGTGTGTGTGTGTGTAAAATGGGAAACATGTGGCCAAGGAGGGGATTTCCGCCTTGGTCCACCACGGCCCAAGCCCCTCGCATATTTTTTGGGAAAAAAGTGTTGGAATCAGTTGATTTTTGGTGTGGTGATCATCCATGATGTGTAGAGCATATTGGAAAAAATTTCAAACAAAAATTATGGGAGGGGCTTGGTCATGGGTGTCCACCTGACGGTTTTCCTCCTTGGCCAACTGACCCCATTAACACACACACACATGACCCCATTAACACACACACACACACACACACACACACACACAATAGTCAGATGCTCTCCATGTATGGATGACAATGTGACAGACATTTGGCACACCTTATTGTACTTTATAGTTTCATGTATTATGCCCTCGGGTGTTTATTTTGTGACAAACAATAAAGAGCAATCAACGATTTTTTCTCTTAAAAAATAAAAAAAAGGAAAAGGTGTGAAATCGATTATACAAACGAGGGATTTTTTTTGAAGGGGTTTACTTACTAAGACAAAGACGTGGATATAAAGATGGTTTAAAGTTTAATCTTAAGGAATCAATAATTAGGATGAGAGTTTTTCAAAATTTTGGAGATAACTAAATTTGGTGGGAACTAAATTTTTATTGAACTAAAATTTTAAATTTTGAGGGGATGTAAATCTGGAGAAAACTAAATTTTTTGGGGAATTAAATTTTAATTTAAATTTTTGTGAGGAACTAAATCTGGAAGGAACTAAATTTTAAGGTGAACTAAATTTTTTAGGGAAACTAAATTCTATAAGGGAAATAAATTTTAGTTCGAATGTGGTTATAACTTTTTGTTTGGGGTGAAAAATTTTTTCGGGGGGGGGGGGGGGGGGGAGAATTTTCAATGGGTTGAAATTTTTCGGGGGAATATTCTGAATGTCTCATGACCTATGGTCACAGGTTATGACTAGTTTCATTATGGTCACATGATGGCTTTTTGTTTCTTCTGGGTTGTTTGTGTGGTGAGTGTGTATCGGCGTGTATGGTTGTGTTGTTTCAAGGTGTTTTCTCACCACTGTTATTTCTGAAGGATGGCCTGAAAGATGCTGCTGACGTGAGAGACGCATGCATCATTTAGGGTGCTGGACGAGCTTATCTCTGGGCTGGAGGAACTTCGGGCTGAGCTAAGGATGCCTGACAGAGCTATGACCGAGCGATCTCCTCAGCGACCTACAACACAGGAAACTCGTCAGGGGGTCAGATCTGGGTTCTGACCAAATCCTTTCCGATGCTTAAGTAAGTGGGTGACTATGGAATACTTGGAGGAACTATGTTGGACCTGTTGGAAAGTCGTCTGCTAGTTCTCAGGCCGAGTTATAAGGAGGAAGATAGTGTTTGGTGGAGCAGACACGATTATAGGAATACTTGAGTTTTGGGTCCCAGAGATTCGTCCCTCCTCCTACTTTGGTGGGACCATTTATAGGTGATGTTTTTGTCAATGCCATTCATCTATGATGCCTACACATTTATGGTTTTTTATTTCCTTTGGTATGCATTGTTCGTATTGATGGCGGGTTAATGGTCAACCATTGATCGTTTGGTTTGAGCGATAGTCGATGGAGCTCAACGGTCAGTTGAGCTGTCGACATAAATGAGAGGGTGTGAGTCACACGTGAGGACTCTTGGGTTGTTGGGCCGATGTTGTGGACCGTATCAGGCCAATCAGGTGGAGATATTTAAGTAATTAGGCGGCCTATGAATCGACAAAGGGTTGTATCAATGTCCGCCATCGTCTGAGCTTATTTGACATGGCGGCTAGGGTTGGGTGATGTGACATGTAGATATTGGATGGCCGCCAGAGCTACATGCCCTAGTGCTTACGTGCCAAAAGAGCATAGAATTCGGAGAGCCGGAGTCTCAAGATGTCAACATGTGTCTCCCATCGGCAGCTCGGCTTAATATCGACATTCATATAAGACGGAAATCGGGGGGAGAAAGAGATTTTTCTGATTTGCATTCATATAATCTCGAACTCGTTTTTTTCCTCGCTTCATCTGCGTAAGGTAATCCCCCTTCAAGTTGCCATTTTTCTCTAATATTTGGTTAAAATGTTGAAGATCAAGGAAGCATTTACTTTTATCAGCACTGAAGTAACATCGAAGGTGCCGACCCTTCAGAGCTCGATGGGGTCCCTATGAATGGCAAAGGTTTGATCGCTTACCCTTCAGAGGGTCCAATCAAGGATGATGTGTCATCTATTCCTTTGGAGATTCGAAGTATGACCTCCTCACTCCCTTACTCTTAGGTCGATAAGATCAAAGCTGGATACATTTTTCACACTTATGGGTCGAGTCCCCTTCTACGACCAGAGGAATTGCTTCCCCCAAAAGTGTGAGGTCGGAGTTTATTTGAAGTTGTTCCAGTACTGTCTTTGTTTTTCCCTCCACCCCTTCATTCTCAAGTCTTGGGCTTTCTCGAACTTTCCCTCTGTCAGTTAACGAAATAGTGCTGACCTTGTCACTTTTCTATATCTTCTTCCAAGTGAAGCCTACTCCTTCAAGTGTATGGTATTATATTACTACCAGTAGGAACATGAATCTCATTCACGACCTTCCCATTAAAGTCCGTGACTGGAAGCACAATTTTGTTTTCATCACCTTCCCAGGCAATGCACTGTTCCTCACTCGCTCAAAATCCCGGCATTACTAGGGTTGAATCTTTCCAAAGTCGAATCCAATGCTGCCAAGCTTTTATTGGCGTTGCCAGCCGAAGAGAGATCGATCCGTGTCTTACTGAATGATCTTTTGAATTTGTCTCCATCTTTGCTCACCCTAATCTCCCTTCTTTTTGCAGATATGGCTGTGCAGGAATTCAACATATGCTTTAATGTGCACAAGCTTCTTCATCTCCGATTCGAAAAATCTACTGGCAGCATGTCTGGTCGGCTGCTTACTCATCCAATAATAAAAGAGGAGCAGTGGTCGACTCAGCCAATCGAGAAACTAAGCTTGGCCGATGATTGACCGACTTTAGTCATCGAGAGCCCGCTCTTAGCTATGGGTGACTTAGCCCTGGCAGTCGAGAGCTCGGTGTCGTAGGATGAGAGCTTGTCGATGCTTGTGGTGAGTTCGTCTAAGATTGTCGAAAGCCCGTAGAAGAGGAGGGAGAGCCCTTCTGCTGGTTTCGAGGCTTCTGGGAAGAGGAGAAAGATGGGTGAGGTTGAGCCCTAGTCTCGATCCTGGATGACAACATTTCTACTCTGACCAATACTTCGGGGTCGACAGACCCCTGGCCATGGACGACCTTCTTCTTCACGGGCCGACTGAGCTGACTCCATTTGAGCAAGAGCAAGCTCAGGTACTACCAACATATAGGTCCACCACTACCGACCTGGAACGCTCTGAAGATGAGCTTTGTGATGGCATGTATCCAATAGTATGCGTATATTTGTATTCTATGTATTTTCATATATTAAAAGTATTTTAAAATAGTTGGTCACGAGTTTAATATCAAAATTTGTTTCAAAATTATTTATAAAAAAATATTTTTGAAGTATGAATATAGTTATAGCCTATTTAAGTAAGTTCGAGTGCCATCCAATACCTCTAAATGATTCATATAATATTTTATATTTAATTATTATCAATATAGCTGTATCAATTATTTTTCTATATAAACATTATCAAAACGATTTCAAACTTCTACCATGTGATTCTATGATCATTTAGTGCTCCCCATATTAACTTCGTAATTTTCTGGAATCAAATCGATCTAGAACCTGCAAACCCGCGACCTAAACGTTTTGGCCCAAAACTTGTATCTCTATAGCTCAGACGTAGAAATGGTCCTCGTAGTCGCGATCCTCACAATGATACGAACCCGTGGCTATGTTTTCGTGATTTTTCGGAATCGTGTGCGAAAACGACATAGTATTACTTCGTTTTTACTAATGACCCTTCACTAATCACTTTTACTATCGATAATTACCTGTTAAGGCCAAAATTGACCGATACGGTTGTCAGGCTGACATGACTTAAAGCGCTGATTTGGAGCCTCGTCAGCAGCTGGAATGGGCCCTCGGTTGGAGGAACCGGGGTCTAATGATGATAGTTGGAAATGTTGCGACCTTCGGCCGACCTTCGGACGACCGTTGCGTCGATCGTTCGAGTTTGGAGAGCTCGACGTCGACCTTCGATGCGGGACTACGATCGTCGATCTGCACCACAGGGAATCCTTAGGGGGGTTAGATCCGGGTTCCAACCCAAATCCCCTCTGATGCTTAAGTTAGTATGGAACTTAAGGAAGAGAGTGAGCTTGGTGTAGCTGTGATCGACCCACAGAGGTTTGTCTCTAGACTGACGGTGCAAGCTCGAATATAAGAATGGTAAAAGTGAGAAAATAGATTTCTATGTCTTAGACCTCGTACCTTGAAGATGGGACCGTTTTTCCAATTTACAGACGTTCAGGGTCCCTTTACAGACGTTGGAGAGATAACGGCCACCCATAATGGGGCCACGATCTGTTCCCATTAATAGGGGTAAATTTTGCTCACGTCCCCGAGATTCTCGAGTCCGCCTTTAATCCCACGTTCGAGAGAGAGGGACCCAATAGTCGACTAGACATTCTGGCTTTGACTGAGTTAACATCGGGCTTCTTTGGTGGGCCTGGTGGGCCTTAATCATCTGTCGACCGAGTTGCCTCGAACTCCTGCCCAATGACTCAACAATGGCCCCTGTCGCGTGACCTTCAAGGGTCCAAAATGCACTCGAGTTCTAGGCACCAAAATGCCCGCTTCGTCGATTCAGACGATTTGTCAGTTCGAAATCCAAGACATTCTGGGCCCTTGGATCCTTGACATGTGTTCCATCATTTGGTTGTTGCTTTGCCCATCTATGACGGTTCCAGTAATGGAGTGTGGGGATACCATATCCATTCTATCGACTCGGATTCTCCTTCTCTCGAAAGTAATGGCTTCGTCCTCTGCCGCCAGAAGGAACGTAGTCACCTCCATTCAAAAGAATCAGGAAGGGGCCATGGAGCCAGGCTTGCTGGCGAATGTGAGGTCCAAAGTCAGGGCCGACCTAATCGACGTGCTTCAGAGGAATCTTGTTTGCCTCGATTATCAAACCAGACTGCCTAGGAGGGACGAGAGGGATCATCGTCCCGGCGATCGGAAGGCGGGGGTCTATGTCAAAGCCTTTGAACAGGGCCTTCGATTTCCCATGCATCCTTTCATGCGGTTCTTCCTGTATACCTTGAACATTTCCCTCTGCCAGCTGATGCCGAATGCTATTCGCATGTTGATGGGCTTCATAGTTCTGTGCGTGACGAAGGGAATCGAGCCATCCCTGTGTCTGTTCAACCACTTCTTCTCGATTCCTCCCCTTAAGACCCCGAGGTGGTATACGATAATGGCCCGTCGAGGGAGGAATCTGCTGGAAGATCTTCCCACCTCCAACCACAAGTGGAAAGACGAGTTTGTGTTTGTGGTGTTCCAGGGGGAGGCAAGCTTCTGCATCGGTTGGGGTGCCCCTGATTTTGGGCCTGCCGAGGATAAGCTGCTGACTGTCGAGTAGAAGAAAGCCACCGACACTCTGAAGAGCCTACCCAAGGGTATGAGGTCGATCGAGTGGATGTGGTCAGACGACGTGCTACGTTGAATCGTGTGGACGAAAGGTCGATTCGACCGTGCTCGCCAACTGTTTGACCCTCGTTATTCGACCTAACTCATTTGTTGCTATAGAAGGTATGACCAGTGTGGATTATCAAGTAGATCCCGCATTGAAGGAAGCAGCTGAGGCTTCCATCAGAGAGGCAGAGGCGAGAATGTTGTCACCCCAGGCACCGACCACATCAAGATCGATGGTCCACCCGTCTGGAGATCGGCCCATGATCGTTGAAGGGATTGCCCAGGTGGCTCGCCCTTAGCAGTAGAAGAAAGGGTCCCCCTCCAAGTTTGAGGTGGTTGCACTGGAGGGGGAAGGAAACGACTGAGGATCGGTCTCAGCGACTCGGAGCCATCTAGGTCGAACGCAACCGCGGAGCAGGCCTCCTAGCCAGGGAGTGATGCACTCCACGAGAAAGATTCTAGGGAGACTCAGGTTCTGCCGGATCTTCACGTGCATCGGGACACCTGGCCCTGGGGGGTCTGTCTCCCTCTGTGGGGTTACATGAAGATATCCCCAAGGCGTATATGCTGATGTTGCTGGAGGGCCGATCTCCCCAGGCTCCCCTCGACTGTTTCGAGGAGGAGCTTGTCAAGGCGAGGTTTCCATTGAGGCGTGGGAATTCTGCTCTCCTCGACTGTGGGGCCGCCTCCCGCATCATCGAGAATGCAAACCTTCCACGGGACAAGGCTGTCGTGGAAAAGATCGACTATGAGTGGTTTACGTCAATAGTTGTCCATACCAGCATCCAGGTGATTATCGTTTGGGCCTCTATCGATACCGATATCAATGCCTAAGCTGACCGTCGGATGTTGTATGCAGGCTCTTGTGGCGACCACGACGTTGCGTCGTCAAGCTTCAGTGGTGGTCGATCATAGTGTCACTTTGGAGGCCGTCAGGTCGAGGGTGGTGAAGTCCCAGGCTGAGCTAGAAAGAATCAACCGCCTCTTCGAGACGAGGTCGTTAATCATTCAGAAACTCGAGCAAGAGCTAAGCGAGTCTCGTAGGAGGGAGGCTGAACAAATTGCCTTAAGAGAGCAGGCGGAAGATGCTCTGCTGGAGGAGAGAGTCGAAGCTGATGTCATTGCGGAGAAGGCGATTCGGGACTTCACGGCTTCATTTCCTTACTTCGAAGAGCTCTATAAGAAAGGTTACGAGCGGTGCCGGATGGAGATAAAGAACATATACCCTGACCTCTCCACAGAGATCGACGAGATTTCGATGATATTTTCGGACCTCAGTGAGGATGAGTCTAGCCATGGAGACGACGAGTCGAGCCGAGGCATGGAGGTGGCAGCTCCTGTGGATGAGGCTACCACCATGGCTGGCGACGAAGCAAGATTGGTTGCTCTGGGGGTGCCGGAGCCTACGGCCGCGTTCAAGGGAGATCAAGGGCCGAAGCGGCCACTATAAGATCTGGCCTTCCTAATAGAAATTTTTGAATGTATGGGGGGATAATGTAAGTGAAAACAATATTTTGTAATGGAGAGTGACAAGAGAATTGGCCTATGTATTCTCGTATGACATTGCCTCTCTTTGTTTTTTGTCGCTCACGCCCCATGGTGGTCTCAATGCCTGATGGTCCATTTCGATGGGTTAGGCACTGCTTCGAGGTGATCGAGGATAAACCATCAAACCACATTTAGAATTTGACTACCATGTTCCATGGAGAGGGAGAGACCTACCCGATTCGTTGTTGATGATATGGGGATTTGGGTCTTTCAGTAGCAAAGGGGTAGCCCCTTCGACTTACGGCTGACGACCGTTTGAGATAGCCGTTCATTAGCGAAGGGGTGGCCCCTTCGACTTAAGGCTGACGCTCGTGGAGGAGTTTCATTCAGTAGAGAAGGGGTGGACCCTTCGACTTACAGCTGACGCTCGTCTAGGAGAGTCATTCAGTATCGAAGGGGTAGCCCCTTCGACTTACGGCTGACGCTCGTTCGAGAGAGTCATTCAGTAGCGAATGGGTGGCCCCTTCGACTTACGACTAATGCTCGTTCGAGAGAGTCATTCAATAGCGAAGGGATTACCCCATCGACTTACGGTTGACACTCGTCTAGGAGAGTCGTTTAGTAGCAAAGGGGTGGCCCCTTCGACTTACGGCTGATGCTCATTCGAGAGAGTCATTCAATAGCGAAGGGGTGGCCCCTTCGACCTACGGCTGATGCTTATGGAGGAGAGTCTTTCAGTAGCGAATATGTGGCCCCTTCGACTTACGGCTAACGCTCATCTAGGAGAGTCATTCAGTAGCGAAGGGGTGGCCCCTTCGACTTACGGCTGACGATCGTTCGAGAGAGTCGTTCAGTAGCGAAGGGGTGACCCCTTCGACTTACAGCTGACGCTCGTAGAGGAGACTCGTTCAATAGCGAAGGGGTGGCCCCTTCGACTTACGGCTGATGCTCGTTTAGGAGAGTCATTCAGTAGCAAAGGGGTGGCCCCTTCGACTTACGGCTGATGCTCGTTCAAGAGAGTCGCTCAGTTGCGAAGGGGTGGCCACCTCAACTTACAACTGACGCTCGTCTAGGAGAGTCGTTCAATAGCAAAGGGGTGGCCCATTCGACTTATGGCTGACGCTCGTTCGAGAGAGTCGTTCAGTAGCGAAGGGGTGGCCCCTTCGACTTACGGCTGATGCCCGTTCGAGAGATTCGTTCAGTAGTGAAGGGGTGGTCCCTTCGACTTATGGTCGAGAGAGTCGTTTAGTAGCGAAGGGTTGGCCCCTTCGACTTATGGCTGACGCTCGTATAGGAGAGTCGTTAAGTAGCGAAGGAGTGGCCCTTTCGAATTACGGTTGATGCTCGTTTAGGAGAGTCGTTCAGTAGCGAAGGGGTGGCCCCTTCGACTTATGGCTGACGCTCGTTCAAGAGAGTCGTTCAGTAACGAAGGGGTGGCCCCTTCGTCTTACGGCTGACGCTCGTTCAAGAGAGTCATTCAGTAACGAAGGGGTGGCCCCTTCAACTTACGACTGACACTCAATTAGGAGTGTCGTTCAGTAGCGAAGGGGTGGCCCCTTCAACTTACGGCTGACGCTCGTTTGAGAGAGTCGTTCAGTAACGAAGGGGTGGTCCCTTCGACCTACGACTTACGACCGTTCGATAGAGTCGTTCAGTAGCGAAGGGGTGGTTCCTTCGACTTACGACTTACGACCGTTCGAAAGAGTCGTTCAGTAGCGAAGGAGTGGCCCCTTCGACTTACGGATGACGTTCGTTCGAGGAGTCATTTGTATCAATGTAAGTTCGGTTTTCCCAACACCTCTTGAGGATCGTGTCCTTTTTCAAGGGGAGTTTTGATTGGGTAATCTCTACAAAATTTTCGAAGGCTCAAAGAAGCGAAGCTTTATTCGATAAAGGAAATATGCTTTATTGACGAAAATAAAAAACAGAGAAGGCGTACAGGTTTTTCTGATCCACGTCAGAGCTGTTGCCGTTCATCTTTATTCGCCAGGAGTTTTGGGTAGCTAATCAGTCGACCACCTTGGTGACAGGCGATCCCATCTTCTTGCCCTTCTGTTTCGAGGATCCTTCCTTGCTGGGTGTATCACTGGCCGGGCCTTTGGGGTGTCCTCATTTGACTAGGGCATCGATCTTCTTTTTGAGAGTCCAATAGTCGTTGGTGTCGTGCCCATAGTTGTTGTGATATTTGCAGAATTTGAGGTCGTCCCTCTTCTCGTATTTGCCCTTCTTTGCAGCCTCTTGTATCAGCTCTTCTTGCGGGGCATATGCAAAGACTTCTGTCTTAGGGACGACTAGCTTATCATATGTAGGACGCTCCATGCTTCGAGGGCTCCTCTCCCTAGGCCTCTTGTCTCGGGACTCCTGGCGGGGAGTTCCTGAGTTTGGTTTCTTTCGCCTCGTGTCTCCACAGCGGTAGTGGGTGCTCTTCATGCTAGCTCCAGCTAGCTCTTCTGCCTCCTCGGAGAAAGTGAACCGGTCTGTTATGTTGAGCATCTCTGCGATGGTGTTAGGGGGAAATTAATGAAGGACCCTCCTTAGATGCTTGTTGTCACGCCCCGCTTCCCTAAAATGGAGGCGAGACGTGAAAAGGTCCGCACGGGAGTGGAGCTGTGAAGCCCCAAACCCGATAAGCGTCAATAAAACATAAGCAGGTCCCTGTAACCACAAATGGAACAACAATAATAACACAATGAGAGACAGAAATAAAATCTCAAATCTCAAAATTTGTCCAACATTAAAATATAAGTTCAACATCCAGAAAAGCCACTAGGCTAAAAGAAAGAGTCTAAAGGCCCAGAACAAGGCCAACAAGGACAACATAACAAAGTATTGGTGCCACACACCGACAACAAAACAGTCTAAACAACAATACAACAGTCTCTACGACTGATCGCCCGTGTCCACGAAGTCCTCGTCAAACACAGGCTCGGGCTCGGCGTCCGCAAACACCTCATCCTCAACAATGAACTCAGGCTCAGGATCTAACATGTGTCACCCAAAAGAGTAAAGGAGCACATGTCAGCAAGTCTAAAAGACTTGGGCAAGGAAACTGAAAGTAAGGTAAACTAACAACCTAGCAGTTATAGTATGATGCATGAGATGGCAAGTATAGTATGGAAGTGACAAGTAAAGGGAAGTACAAGTAGCAAGTAGGTCATGGATAACAAGTTTTACAAGTAAAACACGGACAAGTACAAGTCAAGTGGTTCACGTCAAGTGAACACGTCAAGTCAACACGTCAAGTAAACAAGTTGTGCATAGAGATTTCGTCTGCTGGCTAGAGTGGCTGATCGGGCCAACTCGTAAGCTCAGGTGACCGCTTATCCCTACCCCTCCACGTGTATCGAGCCAGGGCATTACCCCAAACACGGAATGCTCGCTTCTGGATCATGAGCCATGAAGTGTATTTAACACGTATGGCGTAGGGTTATGCCTGCAACGCATGTGCCTAGCCGGAAACAAGTAGATCGGGCATTGGTTATCAACCAACTCACGTAGCCCGCTTCTGGAACACGAGCCGGGGAACACAAGTATGGTAGAGTGTGCTACGGATGCGACATTCAACATGGATAGCATGGATGACAATTAATTCGCGTACCGTTAATTAAAATTAAACATGACATGGTAGTTATGCAACATGATAAATGACGGATCTAACTTCGTTGTCAAGCTAGTTCCTGAAATTGCGCCTAGGCGAGTATCATTTCGTCGCCTAGTCTCTTTTACGTCTACAACAAGCAAATGGCCTAAGACATGGCCCAAAACCATAAGTGGCAAGTTTCACTTGCCTAGCACCGAGGATGACGATCAACGAGGCCGTCACACAAATGCTAGCTACGGAGATGAGATCACTGCCATGGCAAAACAACATTAGAACAACATCCAACCAAGTTTTATTAGGGTTTTATAAAAACACAAATGGGTTATGAGAATATTATAGAATCGAGTTATTACCGAATCGTTAGCGGAAGAACGATGCCGAGCAAGCACGGCGACGGAAGAAACGATCCGGGGAACATACGGTTCAGATCTGGAAATGGGGAGAAAATATGGAGAAATGGGGTTTTGGGGATTTTTGGGGGTTTTCCGACGACCTAGAGGAGGTGGCCGGCCTAAATGGCGAGAGGGAAGCTCCAAGGGAGGAAGGAATGGCTTGGGGAAATGTTGGAGGGTGATTTGGGGGAGAAAATGGCTCAGGAGAATGAAAGAGGGATGAAAGAAATCGTGGGTGGGGTTTAAATAGGAAGAGCTGGCGGCTGCCCAGAAATTAGGGTTTCGACATTGATTAGTCGGTCAAAGAGCAACCTCTGACCGACTAGTTTGGGAACTAGTCGGTCGGTTGACCAACGCAGACCGACTAAGTGTAAACAGTATCTCCTGACGAAAAATAGGATTTAGATTTAGTCGGTCAAAGAACAACTACTGACCGACTAGTTTCTCATCTAGTCGGTCGACGAATGTTCTTAAACCGACTAAGAATGAATAGTACTTGGTATCAAAATGATCATAGAGCTAGTCGGTTAAAGAACGATTGCTGACCGACTAGTTTGCAACCTAGTCGGTCGACAAATGTTCTTAGACCGACTAACGATAAACAGTAACTCCTGTACAATTATCAAGCCCGCTAGTCGGTCCATGAAGGTTTGCCGACCGACTAAATCGTCATCTAGTCGGTCGGTTCCCCTTGTTGTATCGGCTAACGTGCACAGAAAGTTCCGAAATGGAGCGCGAAGCTCCGGGATCGATTCATAAGCCTCCTAGGCTTGATCTAACAATAAGATATGAATGATATGAAGCCCGTCACAAATGACTTACTCCAAGACCAACGATTCTAAGGAAGAAGCTAGAAAATCACGACGAAACGATCGAAAACGAAAGCTACGGAGACGAAAACCACACATAAGGAGAAAATCCACCAAAACATATATATATAATATAATTAATCCTAATACATGAAAACCAGTGGTTACATCCTCCCCAACTTAAGAAAAATTCCGTCCTCGGAATTTCCCAACACTCACGTGTCCGGAAACAAAAGTGAGAAACGCTCTTGCATCTCATCCTCATTCTCCCAAGTAGACTCTCCTGGCGAGCCGTGTCGCCATATCACCCTCATAAGATTGACAACATTGTTCCGAAGTGACTTCTGACGCCTGTCCAGAATCTGCACTGGCTGCTGGTCATACGTCATATCAGGGCGAACGGGAATCTCCGAGAAATCCACAGCATGAGATGGGTCGCTAATGTATCGACGAAGCTGCGACACATGGAAAACATTGTGAACTCCTTCCAAAGATGGCGGCAAGGCTAAGCGGTAAGCTACCTCGCCAACCTTCTCCAAAATGTCAAACGGTCCAATGTATCACGGGCTCAACTTCCCTCGCTTCCCAAAGCGAATCACACCACGATTCGGGGAAATCTTCAAGAACACATGGTCGCCCGGCTGAAACTCCAAAGGACGGCGTTTAGCATCCGCCCAATGCTTAAAACGGTCCTGAGCAATCCTCAACCTCGCCTGAATGTTCCTGACAACATCCACAGCCTCCACGATCATCTCAGGTCCCAACAGCTCCCGATCTCCAACGTCATCCCAACTCAATGGCGATCGACATTTCCTCCCATACAGCGCGGCAAAAGGCGCCATGCCAATACTCGCCTGGAAGCTGTTGTTGTAGGAAAACTCTACCAGATGTAGATGGTCCTCCCACGAACCCTTGAAATCCAACATGCACGCCCTCAGCATGTCCTCCAAGATCTGAATCGTCCTCTCGGACTGGCCATCTGTCTGCGGATGGTATGTCGTGCTGAAACTCAGACGCGTACCCAAACTCTTCTGCAAACTCTGCCAGAACTGAGATGTGAACCTCGTGTCTCTGCCCGACACGATACTCACGGGGACTCCGTGAAGTCGTACGACCTCCTGCACGATTCACGTTACATCACTATCTAAACTAGGAAAAAGGAAATAAAAACGGAGAGCAAAAGAATTTACCTCCATATATCTCCTCGCTAGCGCCTCAGTGGACGGTCCCACTCGGAACGGAATAAAGTGCGCGGATTTGGTCAATCGATCTACGATCACCCAAATCACGTCATTCTGCTTCGGACTTCGAGGTAGTCCAGTCACGAAATCCATAGTGATGTGTTGCCACTTCCACTCCGGAATCGGAAGCGGTTGTAGCAACCCTGCCGTACGCTGATGCTCCGCCTTTACCTACTGACAAACCAAACACTTGGCTACACTCTGAGCCACACTCCTCTTCATGCCATGCCACCAATAGTTCAGACGAAGATCCTTGTACATCTTGGTCCCACCAGGATGCACAGAATACGGCGAACTATGTGCCTCCACCATCAAATCCTCTCTGATATCCCCAGCTGGCACACACAACCTAGCTCCAAACCTCAGCGATCCATCCTCATGAATCAAAAAGTCATTCCGCAGACCGGCTTCCACCTGCTCCCGAATCTTCACCAGCTTTGGATCCTCAGCCTGGCCAGCCTTGATCCGATCCATGATCGTCGACTGAATCTGCATACTCATCAACAAAGAAGCCTCCCCAGGAAGAACAATCTCCACACCAGACTCGCAAAAATCCTGCTGCAATCTCCACTGCGAGGTCAAAATCATCACCGCTGGAAGCCTACTCAGCGCATCAGGAACCACATTCACCTTGCCAGGGTGATAATGCAAATCAATCTCATAATCCGCCATGAGCTCCAACCATCGACGTTGTCGCATGTTGAGCTCCATCTGAGTAAAAATATACTTCAAGCTTTTGTAATCGGTGAAGATTTTCACTTTCTCAATCAGCAGGAAGTGCCTCCAAATCTTAAGAGCAAACACAACAGCAGCCAACTCCAAATCATGCGTCGGGTAATTCTTCTCATGAACCTTGAGCTGACGTGAAGCATAAGCCACCACATGTCCATGCTGATGCAAAACACAACTGAGACCCTTGCCAGAAGCATCGCAAAAGATCTCGAATCCTCCACTGCGATCAGGCACAGTAAGAACAGGGGCAGTCGTCAGTCTCTCCCTCAGAACACCAAAAGAATTCTCACAATCACCCGACCAAACAAAAGGTACATCCTTCCGCGTCAATCTGGTCATCGGCTCCGCAATACGGGAAAAGTCCTTAATGAAGCACCGATAATATCCAGCAAAACCAAGGAAACTCCGAATCTCAGATGCTGACAGCGGAACAGGCCACTCCCTGATGGCCCTAATCTTCTCGGGATCCACTGAAATACTATCTCCAGAAACCACATGCCCGAGAAAGGCAACTCTGTCCAACCAAAACTCGCACTTGGAAAACTTAGCATACAACTGATGCTTCCTCAAAATCTCCAACACTGTCCTCAAGTGCAAGGCATGCTCCTCCTCCGACTTGGAATAGATCAGAATGTCATCAATAAAGATAACGACAAACTTATCCAAAAAGTCGTAGAAGATCAGATTCATCAGATTCATGAAAACTGCTGGTGCGTTAGTTACACCGAAGGGCATAACCACAAACTCATAGTATCCATACTTCGTCCTGAACGCCGTCTTCGGAACATCTCCCTTCTTCACCTTCAACTGATGATAACCACTCCTCAAATCCAATTTAGAAAACACCCTCGATCCTCTAAGTTGATCAAAAATATCATCGAAGCGAGGCAACGGGTATTTATTCTTGATGGTCACCGCATTCAGCTCCCGATAGTCCACGCACATACGACGCGAACCATCCTTCTTCCTCACCAGCAGTACCGGTGCTCCCCACGGAGACACACTAGGGTTGATATAACCCTTCTGTAAAAGCTCATCCAGCTGCTTCCGCAATTCCTCCAACTCAGCGGGTGCCATACGATATGGCGCCTTCGAAATCGGCTGCGCTCCCGGAACAAGATCAATAGAAAATTCTAAAGCTCGATCAGGTGGCAATCCAGACATCTCCTCGGGGAAGACGTCATCAAAGTCCCGCACAACCGCTGGCCTCTCCAGCTCCATCTGCATAGCCACAATCTCCACCGGCCTGGCCCGAAACCTAACCGGACCGAGCGAACTGCTACCTCGGCTGAACTCAAATACTGGATGTCCGGGAATCTCGAACACCACCTTCTTCCTTTGAAAGTCGATCGTAGCATAGAAGCTCGCAAGCCAATCCATCCCAAGGACCGCATCATAGTTGATGATGTCGTGGACAATGAAATCAGCGTAAAGCTCATGTCCACAGACCACCAACGAGCAAGATTTGCAACCAAGATGCACCGAGACCACGCCATTCACTGTAACAATATTCCAACTCTTGGAAAGAGGGGACGTCGACAAGGAATGCTTCTCCATGAAGCTCCGAGAAATAATGCACATCGATGCACCTGAGTCAAAGAGGACTCGTGCAGGAAATGTGCACACCAAAACCACACTTAACAAGCAATTTAACAATCAAACCCTAGTCTAGCAAACAATCATGTTCAAGCAAACAACATAATCTAACAATCAAAACTAGCTAGGAAAGTAACAGCTAGATTGAGGATTACATGCGATAACCTCATCCACAGCCTTGCTCTCCACAGCGGTCATCAGAAAAGCCTGCCTCCTCGGCGGAATAGCCTGCTGAAAAGCCTGCCTCTATGGAACAAGAGCTGCTCCACGTCCAGCAGGGACAGACGCTCTTTGCTGCAACGGCTGTGCTGCAACAGGTGCCCTCCAAAGCTGCTTCGACCTCGGACAATCCTTCATGGTATGGGTAGGATCTCCACAGACAACACACTGGCCCAGGAACCTCCTACACTGATCCTTGATATGCCCGATCATACCGCAGAAATGGCAAGTCTTCTGAATAGGCCCTCCTGGCCTCTTGAACTGAGCTGGCTGATTAGGCTTGAAACCAGGCCTAACCACTGCTCTGGCCTGCTCCATAGGCCTCTTCCCAGCACCAGAAACATGTCCCCTCCTCTGGCTCAGGTTCAGCTCCTGCCTCCTCACAGCGACCAGAACCTTCTGATAAGAGTCCAGATCAGAGGAAGACATAAAACTCTGAAGCTCCAAAGCAAGCCCCTACAAGAACCTCTGAGTCCTCTCATCAGCATCCTGCACCATCTTCGGTGCGAACCGACTCAGCCAAGTGAACTCTTGGTGGTACAGGTCCACCGTCAAGCTCCCTTGCTTTAGATTAATAAAACACTACAGCATCTCCTTCATAGCAGCCTTCGAAAAGAACTCCTCATCAAACCTGGACTTAAAGGTAGCCCAAGCTATCGGCTCCACCAGCATCTTCTCTTCCGCATCCCACCAGTTCCGAGCATTATCATTGAGTTGCCTCTTCGCCAAATCAACCCATCCAACCGGGGTGATCTTGGCCATCTTCAAGTTATCCTCAATGTTCCGAATCCACTCATCGGTAGCCAGATGACCCTCAGACCCATCAAAATAAGCAGGACCCAACTCCCGAAATTGCTTCGCTCCCGGCTCGGAGTGAGGGGCATCCTGGATTGCCCGACCAGCTCGGACAACTGGAGCATTCTGGACTTGCAGGAGTACGCCCTGCTGCACATGCATCATCTGAAGCATCATCTGCATCATCTCTCCATTAGGGGGCTCACGCTTAGGCTCTTCGTCATGAGGGGGCGCACCACTACCTCCACCTCGGGTGAATCGCCTTCCTGCCATCTAATGACACAGAAAACGAAACAAATTAGACTCATAGCTTATGACTCGGACATCGAACTTAGTTTATTGGATATTCTAATATTATTATCGTCTTTCCGATAATCGCAGTCACAGAAGAGGACCTGCATGGGCCACCAACAAAACCTGTCACGCACCGCTTCCCTAAAATGGAGGCGAGACGTGAAAAGGTCCGCACGGGAGTGGATCTGTGAAGCCCCAAACCCGATAAGCGTCAATAAAACATAAGCAGGTCCTTGTAACCACAAACGGAACAACAATAATAACACAAGGAGAGACAGAAATATAATCTAAAATCTCAAAATTTGTCCAACTTTAAAATATAAGTTCAACATCCAAAAAAGCCACCAGGCTAAAAGAAAGAGTCTAAAGGCCCAGAACAAGGGCAACAAGGACAAACATAACAAAGTATTGGTGCCACGCACCGACAACAAAACAGTCTAAACAACAACACAACAGTCTCTATGACTGATCTCCCGTGTCCACGAAGTCCTCGTCAAACACAGGCTTGGGCTCGGCGTCCGCAAACACCTCGTCCTCAACAATGAACTCAGGCTCAGGATCTAACATGTGTCACCCAAAAGAGTAAAGGGGCACATGTCAGCAAGTCTAAAAGACTTGGGCAAGAAAACTGAAAGTAAGGTTAACTAACAACCTAGCAGTTATAGTATGATGCATGAGATGGCAAGTATAGTATGGAAGTGACAAGTAAAGGGAAGTACAAGTAGCAAGTAGGTCATGGATAACAAGTTTTACAAGTAAAACACGGACAAGTACAAGTCAAGTGGTTCACGTCAAGTGAACACGTCAAGTAAACACGTCAAGTAAACAAGTTGTGCACAGAGATTTCGTCTGCTTGCTAGAGTGGCTGATCGGGCCAACTCGTAAGCTCAGGTGACCGCTTATCCCTACCCCTCCACATGTATCGAGCCAGGTCATTACCCCGAACATGGAATGCTCGCTTCTGGATCACGAGCCAGGAAGTGTATTTAACACGTATGGCGTAGGGTTATGCCTGCAACGCAGGTGCATAGCCGGAAACAAGTAGATCTGGCATTGGCTATCAACCAACTCACGTAGCCCGCTTCTGAAACAGGAGCCAGGGAACACAAGTATGGTAGCGTGTGCTACGGATGCGACATTCAACATGGATAGCATGGATGACAATTAATTCGTGTACCGTTAATTAAAATTAAACATGACATGGTAGTTATGCAACATGATAAATGACGGATCTAACTTCGTTGTCAAGCTAGTTCCTGAAATTGCGCCTAGGCGAGTATCATTTCGTCGCCTAGTCTCTTTTACGCCTACAACAAGCAAATGGCCTAAGACATGGCCCAAAACCCTAAGTGGCATGTTTCACTTGCCTAGCACCGAGGATGACGATCAACGAGGCCGTGACACAAATGCTAGCTACGGAGATGAGATCACTACCATGGCAAAACAACATTAGAACAACATCCAACCTAGTTTTATTAGGGTTTTATAAAAACACAAATGGGTTATTAGAATATTATAGAATCGAGTTATTACCGAATCGTTAGCGGAAGAACGATACCGAGCAAGCACGGCGACGGAAGAAACGATCCGGGGAACCTACGGTTCAGATCTGGAAATGGGGAGAAAATCTGGAGAAATGAGGTTTTGGGGGATTTTTGGGGGTTTTCCGGCGACCTAGAGGAGGTGGCCGGCCTAAATGGCGAGATGGAAGCTCCAAGGGAGGAAGGAATGGCTTGGGGAAATGTTGGAGGGTGATTTGGGGGAGAAAATGGCTCAGGAGAATGAAAGAGGGATGAAAGAAATCGTGGGTGGGGTTTAAATAGGAAGAGCTGGCGGCTGCCCAGAAATTAGGGTTTCGACACTGATTAGTCGGTCAAAGAGCAACCTCTGACCGACTAGTTTGGGAACTAGTCGGTCGGTTGACCAACACAGACCGACTAAGTGTAAACAGTAACTCCTGACGAAAAATAGGATTTAGATTTAGTCGGTCAAAGAACAACTACTGACCGACTAGTTTCTCATCTAGTCGGTCGACGAACGTTCTTAGACCGACTAAGAATGAATAGTACTTGGTATCAAAATGATCATAGAGCTAGTCGGTTAAAGAACGATTGCTGACCGACTAGCTAGTCGGTTCCCCTTCTTGTACCGGCTAACGTGCACAGAAAGTTCCGAAATGGAGCACGAAGCTTCGGGATCGATTCCTAAGCCTCCTAGGCTTGATCTAACAATAAGATATGACCGATATGAAGCCCGTCACGAATGACTTACTCCAAGACCAACGATTCTAAGGAAGAAGCTAGAAAATCACGACGAAACGATCGAAAACGAAAGCTACGGAGACGAAAACCACACATAAGGAGAAAATCCACCAAAACATATATATATAATATAATTAATCCTAATACATGAAAACCAGTCGTTACACTTGTTCCTGACCGTCTGGGTGAGCGCTGCTATGATGGTCACATCCGGTGTCTCTTCTAAATCGAGCGTTTCGTCGTTGAATCTCTGGACGAAGGCTCGGATTGACTCGTTCTCGTTCTATTTGAGCGAGAAAAGGTGGGAAAAATTCTTCTTGGGTCGTCGTCCGGTGGCAAATTGCTTGCAGAAGATTTCCACTAGTTCGTCGAATGAGCAGATGCAGCTGTGGGGTAGCCCTTCTTACCAGCTTTCTACCCTCTTGACCAGGTTGGCATGGAAAGCTCTACAAAGGTACCGCTCGTCGGCACCATCGAGTAGCATGACATTCAAATATTTATGAATGTGCGACCATGGATCGCCTCTGCCATCATAATCTGGTAGTGCCAGGAGCCTGAATTTGGGTAGAAAAGGAGCGGAGGGGATATTCTCCTTCAGGGGCGTCTTCCAAATAATAGATTGGTCTAGCACGGATCCTCCCGCTCTGGGATGTGAGAAGTTGGCTCCGGAGGATCGATTCGGGATCTCCTCCCTTCTTGCGAATTCACCCGCAGGGTTTAGTAGGTTATAACCTGGAGGAGCCCGGTACATTTCCTGATCTAGGATGGTGCAGGTGGCCGCCCGGTAATTGGAGTAGGGGGGTTCGCCCTGGGGCACGAAAGCTCGATTATCGACTGCCTCCCTGTTGTATTGGTGGGCCAGAGGGGTTGAATCGTGGAGGTTAATCCCTACTCTTGGGTCCCCCAGATCTCGGAGGAATGCTGACCCCCTCATCGGCGTCAAGTACGGGTTTGGAGGCGGCGGTGGGTCATTTACGAGGGATGGGCTCCCCATGTTTTGGCGTATTAAGGTCGCCAGAGTGCCTAGGCTCCTATCAATCTACTCGGTGAACTGGGTGAACTCCTTTCGGGTCACCCAAGACTCCTTAGTTTTGTCAAGCTGGTTAACATTTCCCACAGACGTCACCAAACTGTTAAGGCCAAAATTGACCGATACAGTTGTCAGGCTGACGTAGACTCAAAGTGCTGAGTTGAAGCCCAGTCAGCAGTTGGAGTGGAACCCTCGTTTGGAAGAACCGGGGTCGAATGATGATATTTGGAAGTGTTGCGATCTTCAAACGACCTTCGAACAACCGGTGTGTCGATCGTTCGAGGTTGGAGAGCTCGACGTCGACCTTGATGCTGGACTGCGATCGTCGATCTGCACCACAGGGACTCGTTAGGGGGGTCAGATCTGGGTTCTGACCCAAATCCCCTCCGATGCTTAAGTTAGTATGGAACTTAAGGAAGAGAGGGAGCTTGGTGTAGCTGAGATCGACCCACGGAGGTTCGTATCTAGACTGACGACACAAGCTCAAATATAAGAATGGTAAAAGTGAGAAAATAGAGTTCTATGTCTTAGACCTGGTACCTTGAAGATAGGACCCTTTCCCCTATTTATAGACATTCAAGGTCCCTTTAGAGACGTTGGGGAGATAACGGCCACCCATACTGGGGCCACGATATTTCCCCATTAATAGGGGTGAATGTTGCTCACGTCCCCGAGATTCTCGAGTCTGCCTTTAATCCCACGTTCGAGCGAGAGGGACCCAATGGTTGACTAGCCATTCTGGCTTTGACTGAGTCGACATCGGGCTTCTTTGGCGGGCCTGGTGGGCATTAATCATCATTCGACCCTGGTTCCTCCAACCGAGGGTCCCACTCCAGCTGCTGACGAGGCTCTAACTCAGCGCTTTGAGTCTACGTCAGCCTGACAACTGTATCAGTCAATTTTGGCCTTAACATTACCTATTCTAATTACCCGAGTTACTACCACCAATGTAACGACCGCTTTCCGACCATTTGTAATTTCCTGCGCGCACGTGTTTTATCGTGCACGTATTTTATTTGGTTGTTTCTGAGCTCCGGCATATGCGATGTGATATGCCGTTGCGATCGTTTCGGGGTGTTGGACTTTATTGTAACTTTCGGGAACGTCGTTTCACGGCTCGTTTTCTCGCAAAACAACTTTGAACGATAGGGGCATTTTAGTCATTTGACTCAAAACGCCATTCCCAATTTTACGAAATTTTTTGGTAGGCGTTACGCACGATCGGGCTCCGTAGATTTGTGCGTCTCGTCTCCACGATCGCCCTGGTATTTTCGGATTATTTTTCTGACGCCCGGATTGAAAGATACCGCTCGGTTAAATCTCAACCGTTGAATCGCCTTAATCAACTTCAAATTTCGAATTGGAATCAGATTTTAGCAAATCCCTAGGTTGCATGATATGTATCAAGTATTTTATTCTGCCACTGTTTGCACCTATTCTTTTCCCAAATGTACACACCCCTATCTCTCTCTCTTTTCCACAATTAACCAAAATCATATAGGTAGATAGCTAGACTTTTCATTTTATAAGTCAAATCTAAAACCATACACCTCATCTCACGTTCACCCTAGGGCTAGGGTTTTTGCTCACAGCCGCCGCAACACAAATTAAAACCAAACACATGCTCTCTCTCCCCTCATCTCTCTCTCTCCCTCGATCTCCCCTCCACAGACCGCCGACGGCCAACGGCGATGCGCCGCCCTCGCTTCCCTCGCGCAGGAATCCACGGCGGCGCCTCCTCTCGCCGCTCCGCCGCTGCGATCCAAGGCCACCGCCGCGATCCACCCCCCGCCGATCGTCTTCCTCCCACGATCCAAGGCGACCCCGACCCACGAGCGCCTCCTCCGCCGCAACCTCCCGATCGCCGCTCGCGCCGCCGTGACTCCCCTCGCCCTCGCTCCGGCGTCTCCGAGTCCGAGGCCGTTCCGCCGCCCTGCCATTTGCCCCTCATTTTGAGCTCCCTGCGATTGGAGATGAGAAAGAATAATAGGGTCACGAAATGGACAGTGGTCAAAAGTTTCTTTTCTAGGTATCCTCTTGTAAATTTTAGTTTATTAATATTAGTTTCATAAAAATACTGATGCCAAGATCCTTGTGTGTAGAATTACAATGAACCGTGGCTATTTGGACCCTAGTACTATTATGTATCTGATTGGTCCTTATAATGATATGTAATTGGTTGATTTCATAAATCGGATGGTGAAACCCCCCACATTATTACGTACGGGAAACTTGTCTGCACCTAATAATTTTAATAATTAGCAAGATAATTATTATTTATAACTTTAACTACAACTATAAGCAATGGCAGGATGCTAGTATAAAGTTAGTTGTTACTTTTAGTGGTAGCCATATAAACTGTAACATATATGATTAATATATGTTAGTAATATAGTGATGTAAGTTAATTGTTGGAATATTTAATGAGTTAAGACTTTAGCTTAATATAACGATCCGATCTCGTAGATATTTCGCGCTCGTCATTACGATCATATGGACACCCTTACACCATCAACGGATATTATACGTCCTTCATGCCACCGTCCCCGCTTTCAGACCTGACGTCCGATCAACGTTCAAACGCCGTAAGGTTAGTCCTCTAACGTGTAGTAAGAACCCACACCGTAGCAAACTGAAAACCTAACCTAAAATCTGTCAACGTGAACTAAATTTACTTTCTGCATCAGTAAAACGCTGCTCACCGTATAAATTGACCATCGGACAAATTTTCTGTGCACATAGGGTAGTGGTCAATTTAGGTTGATAAAACACCAAAATAGTGACTTTTGACGAATAGGATAGTCCCGATAACCTAGAAACGAAACCTAATAGGATTTGATGAATTTGAGACCTGACATCGTCGTCGTGGCGATATTTCAGACGGACTTCTGCGGACGAGACGCTTGGACGAGACACTTCGAGAAGACGACACACTCGCCATTTCAGGCAAGTGTACCCACTTGCGTTTTTGACCGTGCTTTGGTCTTAGATTGCTAGAACTGTTAGACTGTGAATGAATAGAACCGGACGTGAAATGATAGCGTCCGGGACGCCCCTGACGACTTAGACTTGACGACAAAGTCTAAGCTCGACAAATAACAACTTTTTGACACTGTAGGGCTATCTTGTGTGTGCGTGCGTGTGGACACCCTAGAATAACAATTCCTTACACTTGTCATGTCCTGTCCCTGTTACACAAAAAGCCTGCGGGCGTTTCGGATGCTCTCCATGCGAGAGTGATCCCCGTGACTGTTATACAAAAAGCCTGCGGGTGTTTCAGATGCTTTCCTTGCGGAAGTGATCCCTGTTATACAAAAAGCCTGCGGGCGTTTCGGATGCTTTCCTTGCGGAAGTGATCCCTGTTATACAAAAAGCCTGCGGTCGTTTCGGATGCTTTCCTTGCGGAAGTGATCCCTGTTATACAAAAAGCCTGCTGGCGTTTCGGATGCTTTCCACGCGAAAGTGATCCCTGTTACACAAAAAGCCTTCGGGCGTTTCGGATGTTTCCCTAGCGGAAATGATCCCTGTACTTCTTGTCCTGAGTTCCTGGGTTGGGGTAGGGTTGAGCGTGCGCACGGCAAGAGGGTCTGATCCCCCTCAAACCGTAAGGCGTGAACCCTTCGTGTCACACTTGTCTTGTCTTGTCCCGTCCTGTTTGTCCTGTCTTGTCCCGTCACGTCCCGACTTGTCTTGACACCTGTAGGTTAGTCCCCGTAGTTGGTAGCACACGCTACGACTACTACTTGTTCCGTTTTACTTTCCTGCTACGTTACTTCCTGTTGTGTTACCCTGTTATAACCACAGCATGCTAATCAACCAGTAAACTGTTGTGTAAAAGAACCTCAGCATGTTAATCAACCAGTAAACCGTTGTTTAAAGTTCGGTGCACTTGCTGTAAAGTCTAACCCTTCTTGTAGACTTTACCTGACGTACAGTTCCTTTTCTTGGGTGATGTACGTCAGGTGCTCAGCTAGAGTTCGTGGACGATGCAGACTCACTGGAGCACGAGGAGCCGAGGACGTCGACCCAGAGTACGCGCCCTACGAGGACCAGACCTTGAGGTCTTCTTAGTCGTCACTTTCAGAGGTTACTACCTTTAGTTTGCTTTTGGATAGTTTGTTGCCACGCTTAGGCTCCTTTTTAGACTTTGTACATGTTGGATATTATATCACTATTTAATGAATGCAACTACTTTTCTGTACCTTCTGTTGTCCGAACTTAATAAATGCAAGGACCTGAAAATCTTTTAAAATGGTACCCCTACAGACGCTTATTGGGTCCGAGCTTCCCAGCTCCGGCCCGAGCGGGCCTCGTCACGCTTCGCCTCCGTCGTTTTGGGAAGCGGGGCGTGACAGGTTTTAGTGGTGGCCCATGCAGGTCATGCAAAAGTTCGGAACGATAAAGGTACAGCATTCATTTAATATCCAACGAGCAAGTCTGAATTAGTTTCCCCAGTCTAGATGGTAGGAAGACTTAGATAGACACCCGGGGTGGATAGTTTGACGCCTTGGTTAAGATTTAGTCGTCCTCGTTCTAGAATACCTTAGTAACCCCACTTGACTCCGACTGTGTTAGATTTCTAGAGCCTGTCTCTGTTAGCCGTTCGCTCGGGTCCACCGACTTTGGGCCCAGCAGAAGGTAACCTTGATCCTCTTAGGAACCTTCTCTTTAGATCCTGATTATAGTCTAGCTCCTTAGGAAATCTTAGTGTTGAGCTCTCCAAATCTTTAGACGATCCGATAATTAGAACGCCTGACTTCTAGCGTCGCCATGATCTTTACAATTTTGTGTTGTCAGCCATAATGTTCCATCGTAGCCCTTCACGATTCGTATCCTACACCTAATCTTCAAGCAATCATTTTCCTGTCTTCCGATTCACGTGATCGTTCCCTGACGATTGTCGTTGATCCTTCAAATCCCTCCCTTGACCGATTCTGCTTCCACTAAAAGTATTTTCAAAATTTATTACTAAGATTTTTTTTTTCGCTCAGCTAAATTTCTTTGAAAACATCTATATTATATACTTCAAAATTTCTTTTTCGGTTGAGTTAAAATTCTTTCGCTGATCTTGAAACCTCTCTGGTCGTAAAATTATTTTGCAATCTCGCACCTATTTTCAAATCAAAATCTTTCGTGTTTCAGTTTTAAACCTTGTTATCAATTCTATAATCCCATATATATATATATATTACTTTTCTAAACTACAAAATTTTATTGCTAATCACTTACCGCACGTACTTTTAGAATATTTTCTAAACCAAAGAGAACTTTAAATTTATTCTTGTATATGTATAAACAGCCCTATGTTCATCGTGCTCGTACTTCAAGAAATCTTTGTTTAGACTTACTTTCATTTGCAAAACAACCGCTACCTCACCCCACTTTTTCATCCAACTCTTTCTCCAAAATTATAATAATTTTTTTTTACCGTCTACCCACTTTTCCCTACATATTTCTTTTTAAAGTATAAAGTATACGATATCATATTTTACCCGTAAATCTCCTTCATTTATCTAGTTATTCTGAGAAATATTTTTGTCTCATCCAACCAACTATCTCTTTACTCCGTCTTATTCGAGCTCGTTCTTTCCGATCTTATTTCGTTTCGCTTTTGGTCTAGTTTTCGTTTCCTTCTATTATTTAGACATTAGATCTCGTAGTTATCCATGCTATCTCCAGTTTAGGAGTAGGCCCTTTGGTAGGTGATGTCGTTGCAGTGCCTGAGTATAGGTAGAGTGTGTAGACCTGTATGAGTGTGTCATCTTTAGAATCCTGATGTTTGTCTCCTGTGTTTTGAATGTGTACTCAGCGTTAACCATGATATGCAGGAAGTTGTCTGAATGACGGTATTCATACTTGTATGAATGGCGTCATCGCAGGCAGATCCTTAGACTTAGTTTTAGATTTAATGAATGGTTTATCTTGGTTGTATGTGACCGTATCAAAACTTTGTTTTCTTTAAACCAAATCTTTAAAGTTTTCAAACTAGCTCACAAGATCGCAAAACAATTAACTTTTTCCCATCCATTATCGCAACACCACACGTTTTTCCAAAATGTTTTAAATAATTTCCTTGGCCTCAAGTCCCTCTTTCCCTCCTCTTCTTCTCCCTTAAAGAAAGTTTTCGTGGTTATGGTTGTTATATTAGTTGGGACTAGCTATTATCGTTATAGGATTGTTGTTTGCGGGTAGGCTCAGGGTGAGATGAGATTTATTATAGCAATGATTAACCGATTTTGGAACAATAGGATATTGGAATAAATATCTTTAGGATGAAAAGAATGGACTGTCCAAGACTTATTTATAAAACCGAAGGGTGGCGGACTTAATGGAGAACTCTGGTTGACTGAGATTATATGCGTGAAGATGAGAACTTATCAGATTTGAGGCTTAGACGAATGGTAGATAGGGTTGGCTACAGAGTATGGTAGGAGTCAGGGTGATCATGAGATTGGGTAGAGCTTTTACTAGCATCGAGACTTGATTGTTAAGTTGACGAGAGAAGACATTGGGAGTAACACGACGTGCTAAGATGAATAGATGGTTGGGTAGTCGGACTTACATTGGTTGACAATAATCATAATAAGTAGGAGGAGATATGATTTTGATAGTTCGATTATTTGGCGGATAAATATGACACGGAAGGTATTGAGGACACGTCGATTGTTGATTTGTGAAAGTATTATAAGATAGACAAAGCTTTCGTCTTGGATTGGTCATCGACTAGAACATCATTATAGCGACTGATTAATATTGGGAAGAAAAAAAAATTTAAAAGATGTTATGGAACGATGATGTTTAGTAGAGTGGCAGGGTAAGAGAAGGTGATTGTTAATCTTTTATGAGGATTTGGAGTTGGAAATTTGAACAGCAGTGAATGGATCTATAGTTAAGTGTTAGGATGTGAGATTAGTCGTGGCTTTATCCAGTGAAAAGAAGGATCATGATGGATTATTTGAGGAACGACGTTGAAGTTATTGGATTAGAGATCATTTTATGGAAGATGGGAGTTATAGGCTTAAGTATTTATGGATTTTATAATTAGTCTTAGTATGAGTGATTCCGAGGACGGAATCATTTCTAAGGTGGGTAGAATGTAACGGCCGCTTTCCGACCATTTGTAATTTCCTACGCGCACGTGTTTTATCGTGCACGTATTTTATTTGGTTGTTTCTGAGCTCCGGCATATGCGATGTGATATGCCGTTGCGATTGTTTCGGGGTGTTGGACTTTATTGTAACTTTCGGGAACGTCGTTTCACGGCTCGTTTTCTCGCAAAACGACTTTGAACGATAGGGGCATTTTAGTCATTTGACTCAAAACGCCATTCCCAATTTTACGAAAATTTTTGGTAGGCGTTACGCACGATCGGGCTCCGTAGATCTGTGCGTCTCGTCTCCACGATCGTCCTGGTATTTTCGGATTATTTTTCTGACGCCCGGATTGAAAGATACCGCTCGGTTAAATCTCAACCGTTGAATCGCCTTAATCAACTTCAAATTTCGAATTGGAATCAGATTTTGGCAAATCCCTAGGTTGCATGATATGTATCAAGTATTTTAAGCTGCCACTGTTTGCACCTATTCTTTTCCCAAATGTACACACCCCTATCTCTCTCTCTTTTCCACACTTAACCAAAATCATATAGGTAGATAGCTAGACTTTTCATTTTATAAGTCAAATCTAAAACCCTACACCTCATCTCACGTTCACCCTAGGGCTAGGGTTTTTGCTCACAGCCTCCGCAACACAAATTAAAACCAAACACATGCTCTCTCTCCCCTCATCTCTCTCTCTCCCTCGATCTCCCCTCCACAGACCGCCGACGGCCAACGGTGATGCGCCGCCCTCGCTTCCCTCGCGCAGGAATCCACGGTGGCGCCTCCACTCGCCGCTCCGCCGCTGCGATCCGAGGCCACCGCCGCGATCCACCCCCCACCGATCGTCTTCCTCCCACGATCCAAGGCGACCCCGACCCACGAGCGCCTCCTCCGCCGCAACCTCCCGATCGCCGCTCGCGCCGCCGTGACTCCCCTCGCCCTCGCTCCGGCGTCTCCGAGTCCGAGGCCGTTCCGCCGCCCTGCCATTTGCCCCTCATTTTGAGCTCCCTGCGATTGGAGATGAGAAAGAATAATAGGGTCACGAAATGGACAGTGGTCAAAAGTTTCTTTTCTAGGTATCCTCTTGTAAATTTTAGTTTATTAATATTAGTTTCATAAAAATACTGATGCCAAGATCCTTGTGTGTAGAATTACAATGAACCGTGGCTATTTGGACCCTAGTACTATTATGTATCTGATTGGTCCTTATAATGATATGTAATTGGTTGATTTCATAAATCGGATGGTGAAACCCCCCACATTATTACGTACGGGAAACTTGTCTGCACCTAATAATTTTAATAATTAGCAAGATAATTATTATTTATAACTTTAACTACAACTATAAGCAATGGCAGGATGCTAGTATAAAGTTAGTTGTTACTTTTAGTGGTAGCCATATAAACTGTAACATATATGATTAATATATGTTAGTAATATAGTGATGTAAGTTAATTGTTGGAATATTTAATGAGTTAAGACTTTAGCTTAATATAACGATCCGATCTCGCAGATATTTCGCGCTCGTCGTTACGATCATATGGACACCCTTACACCATCAACAGATATTATATGTCCTTCATGCCACCGTCGCCGCTTTCAGACCTGACGTCCGATCAACGTTCAAACGCCGTAAGGTTAGTCCTCTAACGTGTAGTAAGAACCCACACCGTAGCAAACTGAAAACCTAACCTAAAATCTGTCAACGTGAACTAAATTTACTTTCTGCATCAGTAAAACGCTGCTCACCGTAGAAAATGACCATCGGACAAATTTTCTGTGCACATAGGGTAGTGGTCAATTTAGGTTGATAAAACACCAAAATAGTGACTTTTGACGAATAGGATAGTCCCGATAACCTAGAAACGAAACCTAATAGGATTTGATGAATTTGAGACCTGACATCGTCGTCGTGGCGATATTTCAGACGGACTTCTGCGAACGAGACGCTTGGACGAGACGCTTCGAGAAGACGACACACTCGCCATTTCAGGCAAGTGTACCCACTTGCATTTTTGACCGTGCTTTGGTCTTAGATTGCTAGAACTGTTAGACGGTGAATGAAAAGAACCGGACGTGAAATGATAGCGTCCGGGACGCCCCTGACGACTTAGACTTGATGACGAAGTCTAAGCTCGACAAATAACAACTTTTTGACACTGTAGGGCTATCTTGTGTGTGCGTGCGTGTGGACACCCTAGAATAACAATTCCTTACACTTGTCATGTCCTGTCCCTGTTACACAAAAAGCCTGCGGGCGTTTCGGATGCTCTCCATGCGAGAGTGATCCCTGTAACTGTTATACAAAAAGCATGCGGGCGTTTCGGATGCTTTCCTTGCGGAAGTGATCCCTGTTATACAAAAAGCCTGCGGGCATTTCGGATGCTTTCCTTGCGGAAGTGATCCCTGTTATACAAAAAGCCTGCGGTCGTTTCGGATGCTTTCCTTGCGGAAGTGATCCCTGTTATACAAAAAGCCTGCGGGCGTTTTGGATGCTTTCCACGCGAAAGTGATCCCTGTTACACAAAAAGCCTTCGGGTGTTTCGGATGTTTCCCTAGCGGAAATGATCCCTGTACTTCTTGTCCTGAGTTCCTGGGTTGGGGTAGGGTTGAGCGTGCGCACGGCAAGAGGGTCTGATCCCCCTCGAACCGTAAGGCGTGAACCCTTCGTGTCACACTTGTCTTGTCTTGTCCCGTCCTGTTTGTCCTGTCTTGTCCCGTCACGTCCCGACTTGTCTTGACACCTGTAGGTTAGTCCCCGTAGTTGGTAGCACACGCTACGACTACTACTTGTTCCGTTTTACTTTCCTGTTATGTTACTTCCTGTTGTGTTACCCTGTTATAACCACAACATGCTAATCAACCAGTAAACTGTTGTGTAAAAGAACCTCAGCATGTTAATCAACCAGTAAACCGTTGTTTAAAGTTCGGTGCACTTGCTGTAAAGTCTAACCCTTCTTGTAGACTTTACCTGACGTACAGTTCCTTTTCTTGGGTGCTGTACGTCAGGTACTCAGCCAGAGTTCGTGGACGATGCAGACTCACTGGAGCACGAGGAGCTGAGGACGTCGACCCAGAGTACGCGCCCTACGAGGACCAGACCTTGAGGTCTTCTTAGTCGTCACTTTCAGAGGTTACTACCTTTAGTTTGCTTTTGGATAGTTTGTTGCCACGCTTAGGCTCCTTTTTAGACTTTGTACATGTTGGATATTATATCACTATTTAATGAATGCAACTACTTTTCTGTACCTTCTGTTGTCCGAACTTAATAAATGCAAGGACCTGAAAATCTTTTAAAATGGTACCCCTACAGACGCTTATTGGGTCCGAGCTTCCCAGCTCCGGCCCGAGCGGGCCTCATCACGCTTCGCCTCCGTCGTTTTGGGAAGCGGGGCGTGACAACCAATCCATATCCTATTCTGTTATGTAACCTTTTAAGCAGCCCATTCTTTAAACGTGGAGATCCACATTCTTCCCCCTCTAATCCTTAGTCAAGCTTCCCAAACCCCCTCTTAAATACCCAATTAATGACACTTAATAAATTAATAATTTTTAAAACCTATTTAAACCCCCCCTCATCACTCCATGCAATGGTTGCCCAAACTTACCCACACGCGCACGCGCTCTCTCTCTCGTTCCATCTCCCCTCAAAGCACGACCAATGCCACTCCCATCTTCCCTCGACGGAGCTCCGGCACACCCCCGCCCCGAACCCTAGACCCACGGCATCACCGTACTCCACTGCAAAAGCTCGAACCCACTATCCTCTCTCTTCGAACTCCCTCTCGCCCCGTCAGCTCTCCTCCCTTCCCAATCCCCGTTCTCCGGTACCACCGTCGTACGGCAGCAACCCGACAACCCTACCCATCTGCCACAAAACCCCAGACCCTGCCTCCTCCTCTCCTATCCATGACGAGCTCGATGCCATCATCCAAGCCTTCACGCTCCACCGCAGCATGACACCCAGCCCACGGTGCTCCGACTGCCGCCCTCCTCCGCTCCGACTATCGCCGTGAGTTCCCCACGTCACCAACACCTGGAGCCCACCGGAGCTTGACCACCCCTCTGTCGCAATCGCTGCCACGCCCCACCCCCACCTCATCGACCCACCAACCACCGAGCTCCTTCAACGACGACGCCCGAGCGCCCATAGTCGAAGACCCCGCTCCTCCCTCCATGCTCGTCGTTGCCTCCCTCCGACTAACGCCCCCGCAGTGCCACATCGACCTTCCCCACTCATTACAACTCGTTGCCCATCCAACGATCCCCCAGTGCCATCGCTCCTCTCTGAGCACCGTACGATAGCATCCCCAAGTCCTCTCTCTTCCTCCGACCCCGGCCCGAGTGCATCTTCTGTTCACCGCACCCGCCACCTCCGATGCCGACGCCCGCTCATCGCCCGCCTTTCACCGCCGTCAAACACAAAATAGCCAGCGGGCTGTTGTTCTCACAAGACGTATACGTATATACGTATACATATTTAGTTACGTATATAAATATTTATATTATATATATTGAGTGATTTGGATAAAAAATTTCATAGTATATTGTGTGTGTGTCAGAAAAATACGAGACAAGGCCCAGAAAATCAGAAACGACGAAACGGACTCATTGGCACTAGTTTCATCGCCAAAAGGCTAGTACATCTTTCACAATTATTTTCCAAAGTCAAATCTCAATAAAACTAATTGCGCTTTAAAATTCATATCATGAGATTTTCACGTACACTGGCATACAAGAAAATATATGTTGTAATACTAGTTAATACAGACATTTTGACCTCTTGTTGGAAGAATTCTGGCTTATGGTTTGCCCTAGAGAAATATTTGAAAAATATAATGAAAAATCATTTTCTCGGTTTTAATTAGTTTTTGGGTCGAATAAATTAAGAAAAATCCCCATTAATTATTTTAAGATCTTGAAAGATGTTTACTAGCCTTAGAAAAATATTTTAAACATATTTATCCACATTTGCTTAGTCAAAACCATTTTCTATGCTTGTTTCTTTACATTATTAATTCATATAATTGCGTAACTAAATCATAAAACTGTGGAATTGGTTGAGATTATTGAATGGACTAATGAGACATCATACACATCTAATATGATGCAAATAAATTGAATAGACTGAATCGAAGATGTAACTTCAATATTAATGAAAGGAATATGGAACTTCAATATAAATAGATAGTACATGTACTTTTGACCCGACACTGGACTTGACCCGTGGGATTGGGGTAGTCTATGATCACAAGTGTTACGGAGTGACTGGATGCCCCGACCGAATACCTTCACACTTAAGGAGGTTAGAGCTTGACTGTCACCCTATGGGGTCGGTAAGCAGCGTTTCGGATTGGCCCCCGTAATCGGGTATATGTTGGTCATTTCTCGTACTCTTGGACATGGACTTATCACTAGAATAGATTGGTTATTAAATACTGCTCAACCTCTTCTTCTACAGGTTGCGGACAACATTACAGTTTTGTTATCAATTGGTAAATTGTTACAAGTGGCTAATAGTATTGCAAATTGCTATCAAATGATTAAATTGCTGCAGGTTGTAAATTGCTGTGAATGCTTAACTGCTATAACTTTTTTAAATTAAACTTATCGGTTGTATTTAAAGTTCAGCTAGGTTCAATTTTAAATGCTTAACATTTTGGTTTTGGAGACTATCTTGCCGAGTAAACCTCGTTGACGGACATTTCACTTTGTTGTTTTACGAAATGTCTGTCAGGTATCGATAGTGAGTTCTCTGAAGACACTACAGCAAGAGTTGAGCCAGTGCTTGAAGAATACATGGAGTACCTATCCGCTGAAGATTAGACGATCACCTTCACGACTGCACCTTTATATTTGAAATAAATGCAATTTGTGTACTTTGTTTGTATCGGCCATGCTAGGCCCAAAATGTATCTTAAATTCTGTACGCTAGATATGTAATAATGTTGTTTGGACTGCTTCTTAAATTTGCATGCAAGGACCTGCACTTTTTACACAGACGCTTAGTGTGTTTAAACCAAGGAGGAAGAAAAGAAAAAGAAAAGATAAAGATAAAGTACTCCTCCTTGTTTTAAGCACACCACGAACCCGCTCGTTTTCTCGCTCCCGGTAGAATGAGAAGCAGGGCGTGACAGGTTTTGGTGGCGGCCCATGTAGGTCATTCTTTTGCAAAAACTTTAAGATTAGTTTAGACGACATTAATTTCTAAGTGTACAACTAGAATAGATTGTTTTTACCTAACTTACATTGCGGTTTTTCTTGAAGTATAACAGATCGACCAAATACTCATGGCGTCACAGTCAACAACATTTTGGACGTCGTAAGAGAAATACTGGAAATTCAACGCCAAATTCTCCTTGAGGCTGTTGACAAACTTTGTAAAGCATCCCAAGGAAAGCATCCTATGGAACCACTAGGAGGCACCCTCCAACCGATGCAGACTACTTCCAAGAGGCATACTTCTCCGACCAACAAGTGATCCTCAATGGTGTGCTTCAATTGCAACCGAAAGGGGCATGTCAAGAAGAACTGTGTCCTACTGCTGAATCAATGTTTGGTCTATAGAGCATATGCGCACTCTATCAGGAACTGCCCCTGCCACATTAACAAGAAAGCGACTACGACAACAGGAGTTTCTAGATCAGTACAGTGTAAACCATCCCTAGCTCCACAACATTGTGTCTTTCATCAGGCCAAGTTGAACCACCCCAGGTGTCAAGCATACATCACGACAACTAGAGAAGCTGAAACTGCAGAGCCAGTAATCACTGGTATGTCTGAACCTTTCCTCTTTACGTCGATTTGACCCCAACGCCTTTATTATCATCGCTAGCCTACACTATCATACTATATGTATTTTCTTAGTAGCATACCCCTTCTTGATTTGGAAGCTTCCCGTTGCTTCTTATCACAAAAAGTCGCAACGATCCATCTCCATCAATCCTCATTACCTTCTTCAAACTCTTGAACCCTCAACTAGGAACTCATGTTCCATTTTGATGAATCTTATTCTAGAACCTTCCTTTGATAACAACTAGGGTGACCTTCCATAAGATAAAACCGTCCATTCATTTCATCACCATCATCATTCTTGTAATGTCCTTCCAATCATCCTACTTATTCTGAGAATACTTCATATTCGCGTTTAGTTCATCTAAACTATGGCTATACTCTTTTATATGGAGGGTAGCATTCGAATTTTTCGATCATCTGAAGTTCGAGTTCGACAACAAAAGCAGATCGAAGGATGCTCAGAAGTATTTGAGGATGGTGCTAGGGAAATTGAGACGAACCAAACCGAGACGTGCAAGTGTAGGCAGTTACTTCCTCTTCATCTCTCTTATTGTAATTTTCTTCTATCTATCATGTTCCCGATTTTCCATGTGTTGAATCCTTTTTCCTGCCTACCATCTCCCCCTCTTTATTACCATTTGTCTGCATCCTCTCCTCGAGCCACGGTCCCACCTAACCTACCCTACCCTATCGACGACTTCGGCGCCCTATTTAAACCTATCCTCTCTTCCCTCACCAACCCATCCCTTGGCTTCCTCGCTGCCGTGACGACACCCACCCCTTCACCGTGCCTTACCCTTCGTGAGCCCAAACCCTCTCGCCTCAAGCTCCTTCGGCCTCACTCGGAGCCCCGCCACACCGATCGTCACCACTGAGCAATCGTCGTCGCCATACGACGTGGATCGACAACCACCGATGGCCCTCCGACATTCTATTTTAGGATTTTTGGGTTTAGCACCGATCCCTACCGCCACCCTCACCGCCGTCGTATGGTTGAGATCTTGGCAAGTAGCGATTTTTGGGCTTCTTTTGAGCTCATTGCCCTGGATCTTTCCCCTTTTGGTGTCCGGCTTAGGCATCTCCGCAGGTCCACTCCTTCGAGTTTGTGGGACAGTGTGTTTTGGATGTTGGCTTGTTTGGGATTAATGATGAGAGCTGTGGATGTCGACAATTGGTGTTGGTAAGGAGCATCATTGTCGATTGGTATTGGCATGTTGTTGGCCTTAGGTGTTGAAGTTGGATGTCGATCTTGTGCTTGGATTTGGATAATGGTTTTGGTATTAGATTGTTATTGGGCATTATGTGAGTTGATACAAGGAGTGGCAGTGATGAGTATAGTGATAAGTATGGTCTTTAGTAGTTGGCCTTGAACTTGTTTATTTGTGTTTTTTGGACGTTGAATTGTCTTTGGTACTTATGGGAGTTGATGTCATTTGTGCTAGGCTAGTTAGGTATAATAGCACAAACGCATATGGATTAGTCATTGCATCTTTGTATACTATATTATTGATGACTTCCTTAGCTATGCCCAATTTGTCACAATTAGCACGAGTAGAAACTTTAAACTTTATATCTTCCTTTTGATGTGATTGAATAGCTTGCTACTAGCTTATCACTTCTGGTTCCAAGTTCGAACAGATGTTATCATAATAACTATCATTTTCATGTAATGCCATTAGCTCATATTAACTTTTGGCTACTTGAAAAGTCAATGTAATTATTATGATGATACTAGTCTCAGGACTAATTACGGAAGCTATGGTGACGTTAATATAGTATATATTTATTAGTAACATCTCTTGTTTTCTTGATGCTATGATATCACATTATATTTCATGCTATTTACAACTTATTTTACTTAGTCATTGTCATTCGTCAAGCCTTCCCTTCGATCGTTTAAATTGCTTCGGCAATGATCGGACTTCTAAATTCCGAGGATGGAATTATTTTAAGGACGGTCGGATGTGACGGCACGTATCCATCAGTACACGTATATTCGTATTCTACGTATTTTCATATATTAAAAGTATTTTAAAATGGTTAGTCTGGAGTTTAATATCAAAATTAGTTTCAAAATCATTTATAAAAAATATTTTTGAACTATCAATATAGTTATAGCCTATTTTAGTAAGTTCGAGTGCCATCCAATAACTCTAAATGATTCATATAATATTTTATATTTAATTATTATCGATATAGCCGTATCAATTAATTTTGTATATAAACGTTATCAACACGATTTCAAACTTCTACCATGTGATTCTATGATCATTTAGTACTCTCCATATTAATTTCGTAATTTTCTAGAGTCAAATCGATCTAGAACCTCCAAACCCGCGACCTAAACATTTTGGCCCAAAACTAGTATATCCGTAGCTCAGAATTTGAAATGGACCCCGTAGTCGCGATCCTCGCGACGATACGAACCTGTGGCTGTGTTTTCGTAATTTTTCAAAATCGTGTGCGAAAACGACATAGTATTACTTACTAATGACCCTTCACTAATCACTTTTACTATCGCTAATTACCTATTCTAATTACCTTAGCTACCCCCACCAACCCCTATCCTATTCTGTTATGTAACCTTTTAAGCAGTCCATTCTTTAAACGTGGAGATCCATGTTCACCCCCCTCTAATCCTTAGTCAAGCTTCCCAACCCACCTCTTAAATACCCCATCAGTGACACTTAATAAATTAATAATTTTTAAAACCTATTTAAACCTCCCTCATCTCTCCATGCAACGGGTGCCCAAACTTACCCACGCTCTCTATCTCTCTATCTCTCATTCCATCTCCCCTAAAAGTCCGACCACCGCCACTCCCTTCTTCCCTCGACGGAGCTCCGACACACCCCCGCCCCGAACCCCCAAACCCACGCCATCACTGTGCTCCAATGCAAAAGCCCGAACCCACTCTCGTCTCTTGTCGAACACCCTCTCTCCCCGTCAGATCTCCTCTCTTCCTCCTCCCCGTTCTCCGATGCCACCGCCGTACGGCAGCCGCCCGACAACCCTACCCATCCAACACAAAACCCCAGACCCTGCCTCCTCCTCTCATCTCCACGGCGAGCTCTGTAAGGTCCATGGCTACGAGGAAAACACTAGAAGGGGGGTTGAATAGTGTTTATGTAAGTTAAAAAGATAGTTACACCAAATTAAATTCCTAACCAACAAATAATGCGGAATAGAAATAAACCTAAAATGAAACAAATGCAAACGCAAGGATGTTTCAAGGGTTCGGATTACCCAAGTCACTTCCCGACTTGTTCCCGGTAATCCTACGTCCCTTCCACCCGGTTAACAACCGGATACTCAAGTTAGAACCTTAACTTGAGGTTTCTTTAAAACCCACTTGTAGCAATCCTACAAGTGAAATCGAAATACAATCGATTTACTTTGACTCCCACAACTTGCGAGCAAGCAAACCACTCTCACAAACCGAGAGTAAATAAAATAACTAAAGTTATGAAATATGAAATTAAGCAACACTTACAATCACCTATGCCTTGAAGTAGAACTTGAAGGAGAAGTGTGTTGTGTGTTGAAAGACTCTCTTGCAAGAGAGGAAAGCCATTTCTCTTGATTGCACCAATTGCCTAGAAGATTTCTCTTTGGTTCTAGGTTGGAGAGCAAGAGATGAAAGATTGGAATTCTAGGGCTTTAGGATTTGAGAGCATTGATCTTGAGAGAAAGAAAGCTTGAATGATTTAGCAACTTGGTAATCAAAGAGTCTAGCCTCTCATGGAACAGTAGAGGCTTCTTTTATTGGTTTCTCAAACCCTTCAAACGAAATCAGCAAAACCCCCTTTGAAATCCATAAGGACAAACTCAACGGATAGAATCTGTGCCTGAGACAGTCGACTGTTGAAGAACTCACAGTCGGCTGATGTACAGTGACAGAGGGTAGGTGAGAATTCATAACGGTAACTTACCACGTGGACAGTCGACTGAAGAGGCATAGGCTGTCAACTGTTGAACCAACAGGCGACTGTAAATCATACTACATGCGTCTGGCCGTAAGCAGGGTAAGTTGAAGAAATCTGAAAAATGTCTGTGAAAACAGGACAGACAACTGATGAAGAGAAGACAGTCGACTGTTAAACTTAACAGGCGACTGTAATTCCTTCTACAGACGACTGTCAAGAACCTGAGATTTTTCAGAGAGTTGAGTCATCAAATAGGCTCAAAGACAGACGACTGTTGAAGCATTGACAGTCGACTGTTCCATTGGACAGTCAACTGAAAATCCAACAATAGTCGACTGGCCAGATGAAACAGAGAGATAGAAATTGGGCTAAAGATAGACAGACGACTGATTAACAAAACACAGTCGACTGTCACTTGGACAGGCGCCTGTGAATTATTCATAAGTCGCATGTGAGAGTTAAAGCTAAGAAGCCCAAAAACTAGACTGAAAAAGTTTGTGCATAACAGGCGACTGTAGAACAAAACACAGTCGACTGTTTTGAGACAGTCAACTGTAAATCGTTCAGCAGTCGACTGTTATAAACATGACATGCACAATCTAGATAGAAATGAATTGGAGTCTAAGGAAGGTTGATCTAATGATATCCTAAGACTGAAATGAAGCTGTGTGTGTGCTCCAACAGGGTTCTACTTCTAAGCTACATACTAGAAGAGAAACAAGAAATTTACATTTGACGAACTCTCTCTTCTTTCCAACGCATGAGCTTGAAGTCTTCTAGGAGCTTCAATCACCATCTACGTTCATCCAATCCACTTCATTTGCTTTCAATGATCTTTGAGTGTCATCCATTGCAAATAGATCTTCATAATAAGCTTATGCAATGGATTAACTGCAAATAAGGGATTAGTCACAAGTATTTATGTTTGCTCATCATTAACACCAAGTAGGGAGAAGTCCAATACTCAACATTCTCCCCCTTTTTGATGATGACAAACAAACATAAATAAAAAGATAAATAATTGTGCTTAAAGAAAACTTACTCCCCCTACATAGATGCCAATCAAGTTAGTCAATAAATATTCGGGCATCTATATATCAAATGAAGCAAATGAGTAAGATATGCATGAGTGAAACGAATCCATGAAATCTAGGATTTAAAATCAATATTCATTATATCTTACTCCCCCTGAATCTAAGGCAACTTTAATCTTAGATTCAAGTGTTATTAGTATTTACTTAGCACATTCATTATGAATCTGTATGTTTATTTCTCTCCCCCTATGGCATTATACAAAAGGCGGGAGTAAAATAACAACAACAATCGTGCTAAATAAAAACTAGCATCATTTACACGAGTCTAAAGATATATAAATCAAAAACTCATAAAACCACATTATAAACTTAGGTGATAAGAGGAATGAGAGTCCAATATCAACATTTATAAACTTAGGTGATAAGAGGAATGAGAGTCCAATATCAACATTGAGATACACGAATGAAAAATATCATCTCAAATCACATCACATATAAAATATAGCATACATGGAGACAATATCACAAAATTCACACAGATATGATAAACTATTATACAATGTATGAAACTGACGATGAAACTGCAAGATCATATATATATATATATATATATATATATATATATATATATATATATAAGATCACATGGGTACAAAATACATGAACAACACCATGTGCCACAAAGTGAACAAAATACATCATTCATCCATACATCATCAACACACAAAACAATCATCATACATACAACATAGAACTACTCAACCCTAACCAAAACAAACAAAAAAATTCTAGTCTAAGGGTGAGTGTCCAAAACAGTAACAGCAGCATCAGTTAAGGTGGATGACTGATGGATCTGAGGGACGACCAGACTGGCGAAACATAAGTCTGGCGGAGCGACGAGTAGGATAAGCAGGAGTCTTCCTCTGGGATGTCGACACACCCACGGCAGCGGTTTCTGCATGAGCATGAACGGGGGTCTGGACCTCAGAAGGCACAGGCACAGAGCTTGGAGGAGGGGGACAGCAACATGAGAAGGATCCTTAGATGGAGGAAACAAGGCCTGAAGTTCGGTAGGAATGGGGAACCCATGAAGCACGAAAGGCTTGTACTGAAGCTCAAGAAGTAGAGTAGGCTTCTGATCCATAGAGGCAGCAATGTTCTCGATCGAAGTGACACAGTCACACAGTTGAGCGAGAAGGAAATCATCTAGAGGTACTGATGGAGGTGTATGGGGAGGTTGATCGGCTGGCTGAGAAGAGGGTTCAGCTACATTTGCTGAAGAAATAGGATCACCAACCAGGATATCCAAGAACTCCGCAGACGATGGAGGCGAAGAGTGTAGCTGCTCAGTAGGTGGAGGAGAGGATTCAGCAAGAAAGATGTTCAATGTTTCTCCTGACGACGAAGGACCAGCAGGATCCATGAAATTGAGTGACAGAAGCTAGGTCAAGCAAGCGACGAGAAGCGAACGGGGAAGATACCTTAGACTTGTCGAATGACTGACGAGAGTCAATCGAGCAACCAATCGAAGGAGGGAGACTATGTTTCGGCTCGAAATAGTCAGAGGAGAGATCGACTGTGAGTTCGAATCGGAGGAGACGATGCGAATTTTCAATCGGATGAGAGAGAAACTGATCGTCGAATCGAAGGATCTCGGCCATATATCGAAGGGGTAAATTAATCTGGGCCATTGGATCGAGAAATCGACAGCTCAGATCAAAAGAACGAACCACCACAATAGGACACAGTCGACTGATGAACAATAGTCAGTTGACTAGTTGAAATAATAAGAGAAGAGCTTAGCTTGATAGACAGCTATTGTTGGATAACATACAGTCGCCTGTACGTGAGGCATTCGACTGTATTATACTCATCAGTCGACTGACTGAGAATCAATAAAATCTATGATAAAAGCAGAGACTACTGACGAAATGGACAGTCGCCTGATGACAAAAATGCAGTCGCCTGTTGATCTAACAGTCGACTGTAAAGTCGTCATCAGTCGCCTGGGCGAAAGATACAGTCTGCTGAAAGAGAAGATAGAGTAGGACATTCGACTGTCGAAGGAAAGACAGTCGTCTGTCCTGGTCCAAAAATGAACAGTGAGGTTAAAATCCAGAGGATATGCACAACTCACCCTAGGACCTATACTCTAACATAAACTCATCATAAAATCAATATCAAAAGATAAATTATTTATTACACAAATCTCTTAAGACAATCTGAAAACTCATGAAAACAACGAAATCTCAATAGCTTTCTTAAAACCAATATATGATATATCAAATGAAGAGAGGCAACATGATGATATGAGTTCAAAAGATGATATAACAAGTAAGTTGATCTCCTAAATCTCAGATTCACCCATAATTCCTAATTCTCCACGCAACCTCACAAATGAATCTTCTTTAAGAGGTTTTGTGAAGATGTCGGCAATTTGTTTTTGGGTTTCAATGTACTCTAAGATGATGTCCTTCTTAGCTACATGATCATTGATTAAGTGGTGTCTCACATCTATGCGTTTGGTACGGGAGTGATGTACCGGATTCTTGGAAAGACATATAGCACTTTGGTTATCAATCATGATATGGCAAGTATCACAATTGACACCATAGTCCTTAAGAGTGTGTCTCACCCAAAGAACTTGTGCACATGCAAGGCCCGCAGCAATATATTCCGCTTCAGTCGTGGACAATGATACCGAGTTCTGTTTCTTGGAGAACCAAGAAACTAGGGAGTTTCCTAGAAAATGGCAAGTGCCACTAGTACTCTTCCTATCAGATTTGCATCCGGCAAAGTCGGCATCACTATATGAGATTAACTCATATGTGCTAGACTTAGGGTAAAGTAACCCATAAACTAGTGAATAATTGAGATAACGAAAAATTCGTTTAACTGCAATCAAGTGTGACTCCTTAGGTCTAGCTTGATATCTGGCACACAAGCATACAGAAAACATAATATCGGGCCTACTAGCAGTTAGATAGAGTAAGCTACCAATCATACCTCGATATAGACGAACGTCTACATCTTTTTCATTCTCATCCTTGTGTAGATAGGTTGTCGTACTCATGGGAGTCCTTTTGCTCGAAGACGATTCCATCCCGAATCGCTTAATTAGCTCCCCTGTGTACTTAGTTTGATGTATAAAAGTCACATCCTTCATTTGTCGAATTTGCAGTCCAAGGAAATAGTTGAGCTCACCCATATGGCTCATCTCGAATTCATCCTTCATAGACTTAGAAAATTCTTGGCAAAGATTATAGTTAGTAGATCCAAATATTATATCGTCTACATAAACTTGAATCAATAGGATGTTATTTTCATAATCCTTAATGAAAAGTTTTGAATCAACTTCACCCATTTTAAAACCTAAATCCAAAAGAAAGGTTTTGAGTCTATCATACCAAGCTTTAGGAGCTTGTCTCAACCCATACAACGCTTTCTTAAGTTTGAAAACATGGTTTGGAAATTTTTCATATATGAAACCGGGAGGTTGAGAAACATACACTTCTTCATTAACAATACCATTTAAAAATGCACTTTTAACATCCATTTGAAATAATTTGAAATTCTTATGAGATGCAAATGATAAAAGCAATCTAAAAGCTTCTAATCTAGCTACGGGGGCAAAGGATTCTTCGAAATCGATACCTTTTTCTTGCCGGTAGCCTTGCGCTACTAACCTTGCTTTGTTTCTTGTGATGACCTCGTTCTCATCGGTCTTGTTCTTGAAGATCCACTTGGTCCCAATAACTTGGTGACCATTTGGAAGAGGAACAAGCTCCCAAACTTCATTTCTCTCGAATTGCATGAGTTCTTCTTCCATTGCCACTATCCAAGAGCTATCCTCACATGCTTCTTAGATGTTCTTTGGCTCAATGGTAGAGACAAATGTGCAATGACAGAATTCTTCAATTCTAGACCTCGTTCGAACATCCACACCATATCTCCAATAATTTGGTCATATGGATGGTTGCGAACAGTTGGGTAAGCTTTGGGAATTCTTGCATCACTTGGAACATCTTCAACAATCTCATTAGTAGTGTTAGTCTAAGTAAAAGAATCAGTAATCTTAACATTACTAAGAGAATCACATATAGCATCTACACTATCATCAATAACATGAGGAAAATCAAAATCTTCATAGAATGATACATGTAGTGATTCCTCGATCGTTGAAGAGGTTTTGTTGTATATCCGGTAGGCTTTGCTACGTGTGGAATATCCAACAAAAATTCCTTCATCGGATCTTCGCTCAAATTTATCTAAGTTACCAAAGGTGTTCTTGATAAAACATTTTGAACCAAAAACTCGAAAATATTTAACTTGAGGCTTTTTGTCATAAAATAACTCAAAACAAGTTTTGTTCGTTCGGGGTCTCACTAGGATCCTATTGAGCACATAACATGCTGTGTGCATCGCTTCTGTCGAAAATTGTAGTCCAAGATGACTATCATGGAGCATGGTACGAGCATACTCAATAAGAGTCCTATTCTTTCTCTCTACAGCACCATTTTGTGGTGGTGCACGAGGAAAAGAGAAATTGTGAGTTATCCCGGTGTCATCACAAAACTTTGTAAAAGACTCATTCTCAAATTCTCCTCCATGATCACTACGAATAGTGATAATGGTGTATCCTAAGAAATTTTGAATCTTCTTTGCAAATATGGTAAACTCTTCAAAAGCTTCATTCTTATTAGTTAAGAATGAAACCCAAGTAAATCTAGAGAAGTCGTCAACGACAACTAATCCATAATGAGCATTGCCTAAAGAAGCGGTTCTAGTTGGCCCAAACAAATCTAGATGAAGTAGTTCTAGGGGCCTCTTAGAAGTAATGCCTTCTTTAAGCTTGAAAGATGATTTACTAAGTTTACCTCTTTGACATGAATCACAAAAGTTTTTCTTACTAAAAGCAATTTTTAGAAAACCTTTGACTAGATCATGCTTAGCTAACTTATATAAGTGCTTGAAATGAACATGACCAAAACAGCGATGCCATAATAGTTGTTCATTTGTATTAGCAACTAAGCAATGTTCTACGGTTTTAGGCAAGCTCAAATAATAAATATTTTTACGCCTAATCCCGGTAAATAAAACATGTGAATTAGAATCAACAATTTTACACAATCCTTCTGTAACGACTGGTTTTCATGTATCTGGATTTATTATATTATATATATGCTTTGGTGGATTTTCTCCTCATGTGTGGTTTTCGTCTCCGTAGCTTTCATTTTCGATCATTTCGTCGTGATTTCCTAGCTTCTTCCGTTGATCATCGATTTTGGAGTAAGTCATTCATGACGGGCTTCATATCGGTCATATCTTATTGTTAGATCAAGCCTATGAGTCTTAGTAATCGATCCCGGAGCTTCGCGCTCTATTTCGGAACTTTCTGTGCACGTTAGCCGGTACAAGAAGGGGAACCGACCGACTAGATGACGATTTAGTCGGTCGGTAAACCTTCATGGACCGACTAGTGGGCTTTGTAAATTTCTCAGGAGTTACTGTTTATCGTTAGTCGGTCTAAGAACGTTCGTCGAACGACTAGGTTGCAAACTAGTCAGTCAGCAAATGTTCTTTAATCGACTAGCTCTATGATCATTTTTGATACCAAGTACTATTCATTCTTAGTCGGTCTAAGAACGTTCATCGACCGACTAGATTCGAAACTAGTCGGTCAGTAGTTGTTCTTTGACCGACTAAATCTAAATCCTATTTTTGTACAGGAGTTACTGTTTGGACTTAGTCGGTCTGCGTTGGTCAACCGACCGACTAGTTCCCAAACTAGTCGGTCAGTGGTTGCTCTTTGACCGACTAATCAGTGTCGAAACCCTAATTTATTGGCAGCCGCCAGGTCATTTTCTATAAATACCCCACTTCGTTTCTTTTCTTTCTTTCTCTTCCCCTGGCTTCTTTCCTTCCCCCTTGACCTCTGATCTTCCCCAACCTACCTCTAGCCTTCCTCCTTCATCTAGAGCTTCTCCCCCTCTCCATTTTGGTCTACCACCAGGCCCTAGGTCATCTCCAACCCCCAAAAATCCCCAAAACCCCTTTTCTCCAGATTTTCCCCATCCATTCCAGATCTGAACCCTAGGTTCCCCGGATCGTTTCTTCCATTGTCGTGCTTGCTCGGCATCATTCTTCCGCTTCCGATACGGTAATAACTCGATCTCTTAATATCCTCATAACCCATATGTGTTTTTGTGAAACCCTAATAAAACTAGGTTAGATGTCGTTTTAATGTTGTTTTGCCATGGCGGCGATCTCATCTCCGTAGTTAGCATTTGTGTGACAGCCTCGTTGATCGTCATCCTCGGTGCTAGGCAAGTGAAACTTGCATCTCTTGATTTGGGCCATGTCTTAGGCCATTTCCTTGCTTAAGCGTAAAAGAGACTAGACGGTGAAAGGATAGCCGTCTAGACGCCATTGACCTAGCTTGACAACGAAGCTTGGTCCGTCACCTTCATCATGCTTGTATGTCATGTTTAATTTCAATTAACGGTACGCGTATTAACTTTTCATGTCATCCATGCATCTTTAACTGCCATGTTTAATTTAAATTAACGGTACGCGAATATCTGTTCATGTCATTGCATTTTGCCTGTCATGTTTAATTTCAATTAACGGTACGCGAATATCTGCTCATGTCATTGCATGTTTGAACACTCATCGTGATTGTGTAGCATCGCTACATACTAGTGCTACTTGTTCCGGCTAGGCACCCGTTTTGCGGGCACAACCCTAGGCCAATTACAAATCTGGCTCGTGGTCCAGAAAACGAGCTCAATACAGCCTGCGGGCAATAGGGCACTCGCCTGTGTGTGAGTGATCCCTTGTACTTGAATACAGCCTGCGGGCAATAGGGCGCTCACATGTGTGTGGGTGACCCCTTGTACTTGTTACTTGACCATACATGTCACACCTACCACTTGTACTTGTCTGTGTTTTACTTGTAAAACTTGTTATCCATGACACACTTGTTACTTGCTACTTGTACTTTACTTGTCACTTCCATACTATATTTGCCATGCCATGCACCACACTTTAACTGCTAGGTTGTTAGTTTACCTTTCTTTCAGTTTCCTTGCGCAAGTCTTTCGACTTGCTGACATGTGCCCCTTTTCTCTTTTGGGTGACACATGTTAGATCCTGAGCCTGAGTTTGTCGCTGAGGACGTGGTGTTTGCTGACGCTGAGTCAGAGCCCGCGTTGATCGAGGACTTCGTGGACACTAGAGATCAGTCTTAGTGTCCTCGTGGAGCTTTCCCTTTTGCTTTAGACTGCTTTTGGTTATCGATGCGTAGCACCCATACTTTGTTGGTGTTTGTTGTGTTGGCCGTGTGTTAGGCCTTTGGACTCTTCCTTTTAGCCTGGTGGCTTTTCTGGATGTTGAACTTAACTTTTATGTTGGACAATTTCTGAGATTTGAGATTTTATTTCGGTCTCTCCTTGTGTTATTATTGTTGTTCCGTTTGTGGTTACAGGGACCTGCTTATGTTTTATTGACGCTTATCGGGTTTGGGGCTTCACAGCTCCACTCTCGTGCGGACCTTTTCACGTCTCGCCTCCATTTTAGGGAAGCGGGGCGTGACAGGTTTTGTTGGTGGCCCATGCAGGTCCTCTTCTGTAACTGCGATTATCGGAATAACGATAATAATATTAGAATGTCCAATAAACTAAGTTTGACATCCGAGTCATAAGCTATGAGTCTAATCTGCTTCGTTTTCTGTGTCACTAGATGGCAGGAAGGCGATTCACCCGTGGTGGAGGTAGTGGTGCGCCCCCTCATGACGAGGAGCCTGAGCGGGAACCCACCAATGGAGAGATGATGCGGATGATGCTCCAGATGATGCAGGTACAGCAGGGCGTGCTCCTGTAAGTCCAGAATGCTCCAGTTGTTCAAGCTGGCCGGGCACTTCCGGATGCCCCTCGCTCAGAGCCAGGAGCGAAGCAATTTCAGGAGCTGGGTCCCGAATATTTTGATGGGTCTGAGGGTCCTCTGGCTGCCGATGAGTGGATTCGGAAAATTGAGGATAACCTGGCGATGGCGAAGATTAACCCGGCTGGATGGGTTGATTTGGCTAAGAGGCAGCTGAAGTACAATGCCAGAAACTGGTGGGATGCTGAAGAGAAGATGCTGGTGGAGCCGATAGTTTGGGCTACCTTTAAGTCCAGATTTGATGGAGAATTCTTCACGAAGGCTGCTTGGCAGGTGATGCTACATCGCTTCATATATCTGAAGCAGGGGAGTTTGTCGGTGGATCAGTACCACCAAGAGTTCACGACGCTCAGTCGGTTTGCACCAAAGATGGTGCAAGATGCCGATGAGAAAGCTCAGCGGTTCCTCCAGGGACTTGCCTTAGAGCTTCAGAGTTTTGTGACCTCTTCTGACCTGGAGACATATCAGAAGGTTCTGATTGCTGCGAGGCGACAGGAGTTAAATTTGAACCAGAGGAAGGGACATGTTTTAGGAGCTGGGAAGAGGCCTATGGAGCAGGCCAGGGCTGTGGTTAGGCCTGGTTTCAAGCCTAATCATCCGGTGCAGTTCAAGAGGCCAGGATGGCCTATTCTGAAGACTTGCCATTTCTGCGGCAAGACCGGGCACCTCAGGGATCAGTGTAGGAGGTTCCTAGGGCAGTGTATTGTCTGCGGAGATCCAGCCCATACCATCAGGGAGTGTCCCAAGTCGAAGCAGCCTTGGTGGGCTCCTATTACAGCACAGCCGTTGCAGCAGCGAGCTCCTGTGCCCGCTGGACATGGAGCACCCCTTGTTCCACAGAGACAGACCTTTCAGCGGGCTGTTCTACCGAGAGGGCAGGCTTTTCTGATGACTGAGGAGGAGAGCATGGCCATGGATGAGGTTATCACAGGTAACTTCCCTCCTAGCTGTTTCTTCCTTAGTTATATTTGATTGTTAGATTATGTTTGGTTGCTTGCTCATGTTTGTTGCTAGACTAGGACTTGATTGTTAGACTGTTTGTAGGTGTGATTTTGGTGTGCACATTTCCTGCACGAGTTCTCTTTGACTCAGGTGCATCGATGTGCATTATTTCTCGGAGCTTCGTGGAGAAGCATTCCTTGTCAACGTCCCCTCTTTCCAAGAGTTGGAATATCGTTACAGGGAATGGCGTGGTCTCGGTGCATCTTGGTTGCAATTCTTGCTTGTTGGTGGTTTGTGGACATGAGCTTTACGCTGATTTAATTGTCCATGACATCATAAACTATGATGCAGTTCTTGGGATGGATTGGCTTACGAGCTTCTATGCTACGATCGACTGTCAGAGGAAGAAGGTCGTGTTCGAGATTCCTGGACACCCAGTGTTTGAGTTCAGCCGTGGTAGCAGTTCGCTTGGTCCTGTCAGATTTCGGGCCAGACCAATGGAGGTTGTGGCTATGCAGATGGAGTTGGAGAGGCCAGCTGTGGTGCGAGATTTTGATGACGTCTTCCCCGAGGAGATGTCTGGATTGCCACCTGATCAGGCTTTGGAATTTTCTATTGATCTTATTCTAAGAGCACAGCCCATTTCGAAGGCACCATATCGTATGGCGCCAACAGAGTTGGAAGAGTTGCGTAGGCAGTTGGATGAGCTTATGCAGAAGGGTTATATCAATCCTAGTGTGTCCCCGTAGGGAGCACCGGTGCTGCTGGTGAAGAAGATGGATGGTTCACGTCGCATGTGCGTGGACTATCGGGAGTTGAATGCGGTGACCATCAAGAATAAATACCCGTTGCCTCGCATCGATGATATTTTTGATCAGCTTGGAGGTTCGAGGGTGTTTTCGAAGTTGGATCTGAGGAGTGGTTATCATCAGCTGAAGGTGAAGAAGGATGATGTTCTGAAGACAGCGTTCAGGACGAAGTACGGACACTACGAGTTTGTGGTTATGCCTTTCGGTGTAACCAACGCACCCGCAGTTTTCATGAATCTGATGAACCTGATTTTCTATGACTTTTTAGATAAGTTTGTCGTTATCTTTATTGATGACATTCTGATCTATTCTAAGTCGGAGAGGAGCATGCATCGCACTTGAGGACAGTGTTGGAGATTTTGAGGAAGCATCGGTTGTATGCTAAGTTTTCGAAGTGCGAGTTTTGGCTGGACAGAGTTGCTTTTCTCGGGCATGTGGTGACTGGAGATGGTATTTCAGTGGATCCCAAGAAGATCAGGGCCATCAGAGAGTGGCCTGTTCCGCAGTCAGCGTCTGATATTCGGAGTTTCCTTGGGCTTGCTGGTTACTATCGGCGCTTCATTAAGGACTTTTCCCGTATTGCCGAGCCGATGACCAGATTGACGCGGAAGGATGTACCTTTTGTTTGGTCGGGTGATTGTGAGAATGCTTTTGGTGTTCTGAGGGAGAGATTGACGACTGCCCCTATTATTGTTGTGCCTGATCACAGCGGTGGATTTGAGATCTTTTGCGATGCTTCTGGCAAGGGTCTCGGTTGTGTGCTGCATCAGCAAGGGCATGTTGTGGCTTATGCTTCTCGTCAGCTCAAGGTTCATGAGAAGAATTACACGACGCATGATTTGGAGTTGGCTGCTGTTGTGTTTGCTCTTAAGATTTGGAGGCACTTCTTGCTGAGTGAGAAAGTGAAGATCTTCACCGATCACAAAAGCTTGAAGTATATTTTTACTCAGAAGGAGCTCACCATGCAACATCGTCGATGGTTGGAGCTCATGGCAGATTATGAGATCGATTTGCAGTATCACCCTGGCAAGGTGAATGTGGTTCCTGATGCGCTGAGTAGGCTTCCAGCGGTGATGATTTTGACCTCGCAGTGGAGATTGCAGCAGGATTTTAGCGAGTCTGGTGTTGAGATTGTTCTTCCTAGGGAGGCTTCTTCGTTGATGTGTATGCAGATACAGTCGACGATCGTGGATCGGATCAAGGCTGGCCAGTCCGAGGATCCGAAGCTGGTGAAGATTCGGGAGCAGGTGGAAGCTGGTCTGCGGACTGACTTTTTGATTCATGAGGATGGCTCGCTGAGGTTTGGAGCCAGGTTGTGTGTGCCAGGTGGGATATTAGAGAGGAGTTGATGGTGGAGGCACACAGTTCGCCGTATTCTGTGCATCCTGGTGGGACCAAGATATACAAGGATCTTCGTCTGAACTATTGGTGGCATGGTATGAAGAGGAGTGTGGCTCGGAGTGTAGCCAAGTGCTTGGTTTTCCAGCAAGTGAAGGCGGAGCATCAGCGTACGGCAGGGTTGCTGCAACTGCTTCCGATTCCGGAGTGGAAGTGGCAACACATCACTATGGATTTCATGACTGGACTACCTCAGAGTCCGAAGCAGAATGACGCGATTTGGGTGATCGTAGATCGATTGACCAAATCCGCGCACTTTATTCCGTTCCGAGTGGGACAGTCCACTGAGGCGCTAGCGAGGAGATATATGGAGGTAAATTCTTTTGCTCTCCGTTTTATTTCCTTTTTCTAGTTTAGAAAGTGATGTAACGTGAATCGTGCAGGAGGTCGTACGACTTCACGGAGTCCCTGTGAGCATCGTGTCAGACAGGGACATGAGGTTCACATCTCAGTTCTGGCAGAGTTTGCAGAAGAGTTTGGGTATGCGTCTGAGTTTCAGCACGGCGTACCATCCGCAGACGGATGGCCAGTCTGAGAGGACGATTCCGATCTTGGAGGACATGCTGAGGGCGTGCATGTTGGATTTCAAGGGTTCGTGGGAGGACCATCTACATCTGGTAGAGTTTTCTTACAACAACAGCTTCCAGGCGAGTATTGGCATGGCGCCTTTCGCCGCTCTTTATGGGAGGAAATGTCGATAGCCATTGAGTTGGGATGACGTTGGTGATCGGGAGTTGTTGGGACCTGAGATGGTTGTGGAGGCTGTGGATGTTGTCAGGAACATTCGGGAGAGGTTGAGGATTGCTCAGGACCGTTTTAAGCATTGGGCAGATGCTAAACGTCGTCCTTTGGAGTTTCAGCCGGGCGACCATGTGTTTCTGAGGATTTCCTCGAATCATGGTGTGATTCGCTTTGGGAAGCGAGGGAAGTTGAGCCCGCGATACATTGGACCGTTTGACATTCTGGAGAAAGTTGGCGAGGTAGCTTATCGCTTAGCCTTGTCGCCATCTTTGGAAGGAGTTCACAATGTTTTTCATGTGTCGCAGCTTCGTCGATACATTAGCGATCCATCTCATGCTGTGGATTTCTCAGAGATTACCGTTCGCCCTGATATGAAGTATGACCAGTAGCCAGTGCAGATTCTGGACAGGCGTCAGAAGTCACTTCGGAACAAGGTTGTCAATCTTGTGAGGGTGATGTGGCGACACGGCTTGCCTGGGGAGTCTACTTGGGAGAATGAGGATGAGATGCGAGAGCGCTACCCACTTTTGTTTCCGGACACGTGAGTGTTGGGAAATTCCGAGGACGGAATTTTTCTTAAGTTGGGGAGGATGTAACGATTGGTTTTCATGTATCTGGATTTATTATATTATATATATGCTTTGATGGATTTTCTCCTCATGTGTGGTTTTCGTCTCCGTAGCTTTCATTTTCGATCTTTTCGTCGTGATTTCCTAGCTTCTTCCGTTGATCGTCGATTTTGGAGTAAGTCATTCGTGACGGGCTTCATATCGGTCATATCTTATTATTAGATCAAGCCTATGAGTCTTAGGAATCAATCCCGGAGCTTCGCGCTCCATTTCGGAACTTTCTGTGCACGTTAGCTGGTACAAGAAGGGGAACCGACCGACTAGATGACGATTTAGTCGGTCGGCAAACCTTCATGGACCGACTAGTGGGCTTTGTAAATTTCTCAGGAGTTACTGTTTATCGTTAGTCGGTCTAAGAACGTTCGTCGACCGACTAGGTTGTAAACTAGTCGGTCAGCAAATGTTCTTTAATCGACTAGCTCTATGATCATTTTTGATACCAAGTACTATTCATTCTTAGTCGGTCTAAGAACGTTCATCGACCGACTAGATTCGAAACTAGTCGGTCAGTAGTTGTTCTTTGACCGACTAAATCTAAATCCTATTTTTGTACAGGAGTTACTGTTTGGACTTAGTCGGTCTGCGTTGGTCAACCGACCGACTAGTTCCCAAACTAGTCGGTCCGTGGTTGCTCTTTGACCGACTAATCAGTATCGAAACCCTAATTTCTAGGCAACTGCCAGGTCATTTTCTATAAATACCCCACTTCGTTTCTTTTCTTTCTTTCTCTTCCCCTGGCTTCTTTCCTTCTCCCTTGACCTCTGATCTTCCCCAACCTACCTCTAGCCTTCCTCCTTCATCTAGAGCTTCTCCCCCTCTCCATTTTGGTCTACCACCATGCCCTTGGTCATCTCCAACCCCCAAAATCCCCAAAACCCCTTTTCTCCAGATTTTCCCCATCCATTCCAGATCTGAACCCTAGGTTCCCCGGATCGTTTCTTCCGTTGTCGTGCTTGCTCGGCATCATTCTTCCGCTTCCGATACGGTAATAACTCGATCTCTTAATATCCTCATAACCCATATGTGTTTTTGTGAAACCCTAATAAAACTAGGTTAGATGTTGTTTTAATGTTGTTTTGCCATGGCAGCGATCTCATCTTCGTAGTTAGCATTTGTGTGACGGCCTCGTTGATCGTCATCCTCGGTGCTAGGCAAGTGAAACTTGCATCTCTTGATTTTGGCCATGTCTTAGGCCATTTCCTTGCTTTAGCGTAAAAGAGACTAGACGATGAAAGGATAGCCGTCTAGACGCCATTGACCTAGCTTGACAACGAAGCTTGGTCCGTCACCTTCATCATGCTTGTATGTCATGTTTAATTTCAATTAACGATACACGTATTAACTGTTCATGTCATCCATGCATCTTTAACTGCCATGTTTAATTTAAATTAACGGTACGCGAATATCTGTTCATGTCATTGCATTTTTGCCTGTCATGTTTAATTTCAATTAAAGGTACGTGAATATCTGCTCATGTCATTGCATGTTTGAACACTCATCGTGATTGCGTAGCATCGCTACATACTAGTGCTACTTGTTCCGGCTAGGCACCCGTTTTGCGGGCACAACCCTAGGCCAATTACAAATCTAGCTCGTGGTCCAGAAAACGAGCTCAATACAGCCTGCGGGCAATAGGGCACTCGCCTGTGTGTGAGTGATCCCTTGTACTTGAATACAGCCTGCGGGCAATAGGGCGCTCACATGTGTGTGGGTGACCCCTTGTACTTGTTACTTGACCATACATGTCACACCTACCACATGTACGTGTCTGTGTTTTACTTGTAAAACTTGTTATCCATGACACACTTGTTACTTGCTACTTGTACTTTACTTGTCACTTCCATACTATACTTGTCATGCCATGCACCATACTTTAACTGCTAGGTTGTTAGTTTACCTTTCTTTCAGTTTCCTTGCGCAAGTCTTTCGACTTGCTGACATGTGCCCCTTTTCTCTTTTGGGTGACACATGTTAGATCCTGAGCCTGAGTTTGTCGCTGAGGATGTGGTGTTTGCTGACGCTGAGTCAGAGCCCGCGTTGATCGAGGACTTCGTGGACACTGGAGATCAGTCTTAGTGTCCTCGTGGAGCTTTCCCTTTTGCTTTAGACTGCTTTTGGTTATCGGTGTGTAGCACCCATACTTTGTTGGTGTTTGTTGTGTTGGCCGCGTGTTAGGCCTTTAGACTCTTCCTTTTAGCCTGGTGATTTTCTGGATGTTGAACTTAACTTTAATGTTGGACAATTTCTGAGATTTGAGATTTTATTTCTGTCTCTCCTTGTGTTATTATTGTTGTTCTGTTTGTGGTTACAGGGACCTGCTTATGTTTTATTGACGCTTATCGGGTTTGGGGCTTCACAGCTCCACTCTCGTGCGGACCTTTTCACGTCTCGCCTCCATTTTAGGGAAGCGGGGCGTGACACGTTCTCCAAAGTTAACCTTGTAACCTTTGTCACAAAGTTGACTAATGGAAATGAGGTTGTGACACAAACCACTAACTAGAAATACATTAGTAATTAAAGTTTTGGAGGAGTTTCCGACTATACCTACTCCAATGATGGTTTCCTTTTGGTTACCTCCAAAAAGTGACCGTTGCACCATTCTTGATGCTAATCACTTCGGAGAGCAATGAGGGATCTCCCGTCATGTGTTTGGAGCAACCACTGTCGAGAATCCATCCTTTCCTTTTAGAGCTAATTTGATCTGTATTGCTCTCTTTCTTTCTCTTGGGTAACTACATAGTATACCATAAGCTCATGGTACCCAATTTTTGTTGGGTCCAAGGGGATTAGCCCTTTAAAAGCCAAGTCCAAGTGGACTTCCGCTTCCCAACATAATTACCATTATTAATAACATCATGAAAATAGGAATCAACATAAACATTCCTATCATTTAAGCTAGTGTTCTTAGGACCCCAAATGGTGTATGTTTTGGGAGTCCTTTTCCTAGTTGCTTGCATAGTTGTTAGATTTCTATGTGGTGCATGCTTCTTAGGAACATGTGTTCTAGCATAAAAATGAGGTGGTGGATATGCATTGGACATATGAGGGCTGTATGCATGCTTGGGAACATGCATGTTGTATGAAACATACGGGTCATGCATGACATACGGAGGATGTGCATACATGTATGAATGATGCGTATGAGCATATGGGTGTATAGGAGCACGTACATGAGTATTTCTCATGTGTGGTTTTTTGTACGTGTCCGTGGGTGTGGAGCATAGAAAGTGTCATGAGTATCCACTTGTGATGTAGGAGATTTCCTACGTGGATGAAGGTTGGTGTACATGTAAGCATGGCTTCTCTTTTGGTTTCCACCCTTAGTGGGTTTCTTGCCAAAAAGAAGAGACGGTGAAGTGGTGACTTTCTTGGTAGGTTTGCTACCTATAGTGTCTTTGACACCACTTTTGGATGCACCAGAGGATGGCCTCACAAAGTCTATAGTGACACCACTATAGGAGGTGCGAGCATTGGATGCATTTGCTTGCACAAAACCAAGACCAACACGTTGTATGGCCGGAAATTGGTTTGCTAGCAAATCATCCAATTGGCCTTTCCCCTTATTAAATCTCATAATACGGGAGGACATGAGCTCATATTTCTCCTTAAGAGAAGAAATGTTAGTATCCAAAGTGGACACCAGTGCTTTGAGCTTGTGCACTTGGGTTTTAAAAGAATCATTTTCTAAACCCATTTGTGTGTGTCGTGAAACTAGATCACTATTATCCTGAGGATGTGTTTGATCTAGTTGAGATTTGAGGGTATTTACCTCATTTCTCAAAGTGACATTTTGAGAAGCTAAACTCGCTTTCTCAAGGGCTAACGTATCAACAATGGTGTCATTGTTGATGATGCATGGAATGGATGGATTGCTAACATTCAATTTATTTAAACTAGTATATCTAAGCATTAAAGATTGATACTTAGCAAATAATTCTTCATTATCAATACACAATTCATCCATAGTTACCTCGGTTTCATCCATGTCGGAATCACTTTCATCAGAGAGTGAATCTTCCTGGGCTATGAAACACATGTGGGCACTTTCACCCTTCTCATCATCGGATTCGCTTGATGATTCTCCACTTGAGTCATCGAATGTACCTACTAGTCCTTTCTTCTTATCTTTCTTATTATTTTCGGACTTGTGGTACTTTGGAGCCTTCCACTTCTCTTTGTTGTGAAGCATTGGGCAATCCTTCTTGATGTGCCCTGGCTTATTACACTTAAATCAAAGAGAGGAAGTGTTATCAGTAGAATCAAATCTATTCTTGGAGGAAAATTTACCTTTGCAAAAGAAGCGTTGGAAACTCTTCGCCATTTGAGCCATTTCATCTAAGTCCATGTCATTTTCTGATTCTTCACTATCGGATGATGAGGAATTGCCTTTGAATGCCAAAGCTTTCTTCTTGGAATCCGAAGGGTTTATCATAGCTCGAATCTTTAATCGGTTCTCTCGTCTTACTTTGTAAGACATGAGTGTGCCGATAAGGTTCACAATTGTGTAATTCTTCAAGTCGTTGACCTCCTCGATGGCGATAGCTCTTCTTTTCCACTTGGAGGTCATTCCCATTATGATCTTCCTTACCTTATCTTGTTGGGAATAGACTTGTCCGAGAGCTTCCAGTCTATTAGTGATATCGGTAAAATATCTGTACATCGATGATATGCTTTCATTTTCCTGCATACGAAACATATCGAAATTTTGCACGGCAATATAGAGTTTAGAAAGTTTTACCATGTTCGTTCCCTCATGGGTAACGACAAGATGGTTCTAAATTTGATATGCACTCTTACATATGCATGTCTTGTTGAACTCATCTGGGTCCAATGCACAATGAAGAGCGTTCATTGCCTTTGCGTTGTTGACTTCACCGGATTTCTCGGAAGCCGTCCATTTTTCGAAATCCTCTTTGGTGGGCTCAACGTATTCCTTGTGGAGGGTTCTCCAAAGGGAAGCACTCCTTAGGAACGTATCCATCCGGTATTTCCTATAGTCGAAGTTCGTGCCATTGTAATGCAGAGGACGCACAGTTGATTGTCCTTTCGAAAACTGTGGACGCTCCATCACGATCGTGATTGTTGTACAAAGACGGTAGAGGAACATTGTTGTTGTTGGATGCCATAGCTATAAACCAGCGCTCTGATACCAATTGTAAGGTCCCTGGCTATGAGGAAAACATTAGAAGGATGGTTGAATAGTGTTTATGTAATTTAAAAAGATAGTTACACCAAATTAAGTTCCTAACCAACAAATAGTGCGGAATAGAAATAAACCCAAAATGAAACAAATGCAAATGCAAGGATGTTTCAAGGGTTCGGATTATCCAAGTCACTTCCCGACTTGTTCCCGGTAATCCTATGTCCCTTCCACCCGGTTAACAACTAGATACTCAATTTAGAACCCTAACTTGAGGTTTCCTTAAAACCCACTTGTAGCAACCCTACAAGTGAAATCGAAATACAATCGATTGACCTTGACTCCCACAACTTGGGAGCAAGCAAACCACTCTCACAAACCGAGAGTAAATCAAATAACTAAAGTTATGAAATATAAAATTAAGCAACACTTACAATCACCTATGCCTTGAAGTAGAACTTGAAGGAGAAGTGTGTTGTGTGTTGAAAGACTCTCTTGGAAGAGAGGAAAGCCCTTTCTCTTGATTGCACCAAATGCCTAGAAGATTTCTCTTTGGTTCTAGGCTGGAGAGCAAGAGATGAAAGATTGAAATTCTAGGGCTTTAGGATTTGAGAACTTTGATCTTAAGAGAAAGAAATCGTGAATGATTTAGTAACTTGGTAATCAAAGAGTCTAGCCTCTCAATGGAACAGTAGAGGCTTCTTTTATTGGTTTCTCAAACCCTTCAAACGAAATCAGCAAAACCCCCTTTGAAATCCATGAGGAAAAACTCAACGGATAGAATCTGTGCTCGAGACAGTCGACTGTTGAAGAACTCACAGTCGAATGCTGCACAGTGACAGAGGGTAGGTGAGAATTCATAACGGTAACTTACCACTTGATCAGTCGACTGAAGAGGCATAGGCAGTCGACTATTGAACGAACAGGCGACTGTAAATCCTACTACAGGCGACTGGCCGTAAGCAGGGTAAGTTGAGGAAATCTGAAAAACGTCTGGGAGAACATGACAGGCGACTGGCCGTAAGCAGGGTAAGTTGAGGAAATCTGAAAAACGTCTGGGAGAACAGGACAGACGACTGATGAAGAGAAGACAGTCGACTGTTAAACTTAACAGGCAACTGTCAAGACCCTGAGATTTTCCAGAGTTGAGTCATCAAATAGGCTCAAAGACAGATGACTGTTGAAGCATTGACAGTCGACTGTTCCATTGGACAGTCGACAATAAATCCAACAATAGTCAACTGGCCAGATTAAACAAAGAGATAGAAATTGGGCTAAAGATAGACATGCGACTGATTAACAATTCACAGTCGACTATCACTTGGACAGGCGCCTGTGAATTATTCATAAGTCGCCTGTGAGAGTTAAAGCTAAGAAGCCCAAAAACTAGACTGAAAAGTTTGTGCATAACAGGCGACTGTCGACTGTTTTGAGACAGTCGACTATAAATCGTTTAGCAGTCGACTGTTATAAACATGACATGCACAATCTACGTTGAAATGAATTGGTGTCTAAGGAAGGTTGATCTAATGATATCCTAAGACTGAAATGAAGATGTGTGTGTGCTCCAACAAGGTTCTACTTCTAAGCTACATACTAGAAGAGAAACAAGAAATTTACATTTGACGAACTCTCTCTTCTTTCCAACGCATGAGCTTGAAGTCTTCTAGGTGCTTCAATCACCATCTACGATCATCCAATCCACTTCATTTGCTTTCAATGATCTTTGAGTGTCATCCATTGCAAATAGATCTTTATAATAAGCTTAGGCAACGGATTAACTGCAAATAGGGGATTAGTCACAAGTATTTATGTTTGCTCATCATTAACACAAAGTAGGGAGAAGTCCAATACTCAACAAGCTCGATGTCGTCGTCCAAGCCTGCACGCTCCATCCTCAAATGACACCCAGCCCACAGTGCTCTGACTTCTGCCCTCATCCGCTCTGACTATTGTCGTGAGCTCCCCACGTCACCAACACCTGGAGCCCACCGGAGCTCGACCACCCCTCCCCCGCCATCGCTGCCACGCCCCAACCCCCACCTCATCGACCCACCAACCCTCGAGCTCCTTCGGAGAAGAAGCCTGAGCGCTCGCAGTCGAACACCCCACTCCTCCCTCCACGCTCGCCGTCGCCTCCCTCCGACTGACGCCCCCGCAGTGCCCCAGCGACCTTCCCCTCTCGCTGCAGCTCGCTGCCCCTCCAACTAGCCCCTAGCACCATCGCTCCACTCCGAGTGCCATACGACAGCATCCCCAAGCCCTCCCTCTTCCTCTGACCCCCGCCTGAGTGCAGCTTCTGCTCGCCATGCCCGCCGCCTCTGACGCCGCCACCCACTCACCACCCGCCTTTCACCGCCGTCAAATGCAAAACAGCCCGCGGGCTGTTGTTCTTGCAAACATAAGAAACGACGTATACGTATATACGTATACATATTTAGTTAGGTATATAAATAGTTATATTATATATATTAAGTGATTTGGATAAAAAAAATTCATAGTATATTGTGTGTGTCAGAAAAATAGGAGGCAAGGTCCAGAAAATTAGAAACGACGAAACTGACTCATTGGCTGGTTTCATCGCCAAAAGGCAAGTACATTTCCCATAATAATTTTTCAAAGTCAAAACTCAGTAAAACTAATTTTGCTTTAAAATTTATATCATGAGATTTTCACGTACACTGACGTATAAGAAAAATATATGTTGTAGTACTAGTTAATATGGACGTTTTGACCCCCTTGTTGGAAGAATTTCGACGCATGGTTTGCCCTAGAGAAATCTTTGAAAAATATAATGAAAAATCGTTTTCTCGTTTTTAATTAGTTTTGGGTCGTATAAATTAAGAAAAATACCCATTAATTATTTTAAGATCTTGAAAGATGTTTACTAGCCTTAGAAAAATATTTTAAACTTATTTATCCACATTTGATTAGTCAAAACAGTTTTCTATGCTTGTTTCTGTAAATTATTGTGCATTTCTATAATTCGTATAATTGCGTAACTAAATCAAAAAACTGTGGAATTGGTTGAGATTATTGAATGGACTGACGAGGCATCATATCATCTAATATGATGCAAATAAACTGAATAGATTGAATGGAAGATGTAACTTCAATATAAATGAACGGAAGATGGAACTTCAATATAAATAGATAGTACACGTATTTTGACCCGACACTTAACTTGACCCATAGGATTGGGGTAGTCTATGATCACAAGTGTTACAGAGTGACTGGATGCCCCGACCGAATACCTTCACACTTAAGGAGGTTAGAGCTTGACTGTCACCCTATGAGGTCGGTGAGCAGCGTTTCGGATTGGCCCCCACAACAGTGTGTATGATGGTCATTTCTCGTACTTTTGGACATGGACTTATCACTAGAATAGATTGGTTATTAAATATTGCGCTAAACTCTTCTTCTACAGGTTGCGGACAACGTTACATTTTTTTTATCAAATGCTAAATTGTTACACGTGGCTAATAGTATTGCAAATTGCTATCAAATAATTAAATTACTGCAGGTTGCAAATTGCTGTGAATACTTAACTGCTATAACTCTTTTAAATTGAACTTATCACTTGTCTTTAAAGTTCAGCTTGGTTCAATTTTAAATGCTTAATGTTTTGGTTTTGGAGACTATCTTGCCGAGTAAACCTCGCTGACGGACATTTCACTTTGTTGTTTTACAAAATGTCCGTCAGGTATCGATAGTTAGTTCTCTAAGACACTACATCAAGAGTTGAGCCAGTGCTTGAAGAATACGTGGAGTACTTACCCGCTGAAAATTAGACGATCACCTTCGTGACTGCACCTTTATATTTAAAATAAATGTAATTTTTGTACTTTGTTTGTATCTGCCATGCTAGGCCCAAATGTATTTTAAATTCTGTACGCTGGATATGTAATAATGTTGTTTGGACTGCTTCTTAAATTTGCATGCAAGAACCTGCATTTTTTGCCCAGATGCTTAGTGTGTTTAAACCAAGGAGGAAGAAAATAAAAAGATAAGATAAAAAAAGTACTCATTGTTTTAAGCACACTGCGGACCCGCTCGCGTCCTCGCTCCTGTTAGAATGGGAATCGGGGGCATAACAAGCTTGTCAACCCACCTATAAATTGGGACCTGACAAGTCAATCTTTATCGATTGCAGGGTGGCGGCTTGACTCGTTTTGAAATATGTGAGTGCTACTCCCAATTATCGGAGATCGAATAAGTTGTAATTCTGATGAGTCAGGTGTCATATCCATGAGACAACTGATTTACAAAACCACAAATTTCAATTTATAAAGAGTAATAATCCAGTATGAAGCTACCACCTATCGAAGATGAAGTAATTAAGTAAGAGTATTAAGTACTAAAAAGCGACCCTAAAGAACTATGAGGAAGTCGATACTAGGATACCGAGAAGAGTATGTGTCGGTTGTGATTTCATTAGGGTGTTTGCAATCAATGAATATTAATGTCTTTTAATTGGTTAATCAATTGGTTCATAATGTTTGCAATCAGTATTCATAGATGAGCCTTGCGGATCATCGCCCTTTCGAGTCCCTCTGGGTATGCACACATAGATGTATACTCGCGGTACATCATCCTCTCAGAGCCCTTACGGTATGTGTGTGAATCAAGATCTAAAACATTAGAAACAATCGCTTAACCTAAATAGCACACCGGTTCATTTGGTAATGTCATGAGAACGTTAGAAAATATAACGATAAAGATAAAAAAATAATGCCATATATAATCGAGTGAATCATCAATTTCATGAAGAAGTTAAGTACAAGTGCCCGCAGGGTCACGATACGTCTTCTAGAATCGCATCACAAATAAACCCGCAAAGGTCATATTCGATTTAAGCATTTCAAGGATGATCATACTCAAATAATACGTATAGAAACTAATGAAACAGTTAATATGTCATGAAAATACGGTGAAAAGACATTAAATTCAATGACTACATAACCCTAACTACTTCACAACCAACACATATGAGTTTTAGCCAAGCATGTAGAGAAAAGAATCAATATTCATTAGCAAATACATCATCTTTAACTCAAAATACAATGTCTAATACTCAAATACAAATCAAAAGTTAGGAAATTTATCACCAAATCTCTTCAATTGGCTCTCAGATCTCCTTCAGAAATTGACTTCTGACTATGTATCCAAAGCCCCCAAATGTTAGGCACCAATACGCTCAGAATACTCCAAAATACGTTCAAAATACGCTCTAGAATTCTACAGTATATACTACATATACCATTATTTATAGCCCGTGTGTTTAAGTCGGTCGCAGACTTAAAACCTGCTAAAATTAGTGAAATAATTGGATCTGACCCCCTCTTCACATCTGTGTCGTTGGATCAAGGCGTAATTCAGCCTCACGTCACCACGGGTACGTGGAGCTATCGCGTTTGCCTGCTTGCATCCGCATCTGATCGGGATGATCTGGGAACCATCTGATCAAGGTGGGATCGGCTCATTTCGCACCACATGGCCTCGCTCTGCCTGCTTCGTTGTTTCCATTCGACTCCGATGCGGAGTCGTCTAGGCTGTAGGATCGGCAATCCGCTTAAGAAATGGCCATGTCTCCCACCTGCGGTGGTAGTTGGATTAGGCGGGAAATCACTCTAATGCTGCTGTTGTTTTTTTAATGCTTCAAAGTCTCCATCTGCAGTGAAGAGGGGCCCTAGCACATGCTATTGGTTGGGGGAATTGAAGGCTTTTGGAGCCTTCAATTTGTATTGGCCGACAGAAGAGTAGGTGAGTTTTGCTGCCTTTCATTTTGGGCATGAGAGAGCTTCTGTCTTCAGGCTTTGGCAGAGAGCTGATAGCAAAATGAGAGCAGGCCTTCCCTTTTCCAGAGAGCTTCATGCTGAGATTTCCTGAGAGCAGAGAGAAAAGAAAGTGTGAGCTGCTTGCATTTTCTTGAGAGCTTGTGAGAGTTTAGAAGAGCTTAGGTCTTCTAGTATTTCTCATTCTCTTCTTCTTCCCTTGTGAGATTTGTGGGGGCTTGGAATTGCCAAGTTGTTACTCACAAGAGTGTGAAGGAGAAGGTGTTGGTGTAAGCTCGTGTGCTCGCCTTGATTATGTAGAGGAATATGCCCTCGGATCATTTGTATTTGATGCAAATGATAATTTAAGCTTAGATATGGACTAATTTGCATATGATGCAAAAGAAATTAAATGTGCCTTAAATTGTTTAAGACTATATTTAATTAAATAAATGCGTTGAAAATGTTACCAAGATGACGGGATCGTCCCGCTCTAAACGCAGGTTCAAACCGCGTCAAAAACAGAGTCCAAATGCACAAGTTATAGCCAAAACAAGTCAGCCCAAACTGTTGGGCTGAAACCAGCGAAAATGGAGGCCCACCAAGACCGAATTTTCTGGTTAGGGTTTTTTGAAACCTGGGATTTTCTTGACGGCTACGTTTCTAAGAGAAGCATGACTTTTGGCAAACTTTGGACAATTGTTTGAAGGGTCAAACGGACTCGGATTGACGAGCCGTTTTTTCCTACGCGTTCACCGTTGAACCCTCTTCGATTTGGTAGGTAGTACCAACATTGAAGCTCAACGGTGAGGGAGTTAAAATTTGAGGAAGTTTTCCCTTTGTAAAAGGCAAACTAACTTGATTTAATTAATCCCAAATTAATAGTCCCACCTCGGTTGTGGAGAAAAGGGCAGAGTCAGCCGCCTCTATAAATAGAGACCCTCCCCCTTCATCATAACTCGTCCCAAGCTCTAGATCTAAGCGGCTCTCGTGAATGTTGGAGCACGCTCGGATCTAAGCTAAATTAATATTTCTCCTCTCCTTATAAATTTCTGCCTTGCTCCTGAGGGCTCTGGCAAAGCCGCGAAGGAGTTCGGATTCAGATCCGAAATTCAGGCGGAGGTTTCACTAGCGTGAAACTTTCTTCAGCGCGTGGTTGGCTCGGCGACACGGGATTGATCGCCTCGGGATGCGGAGTGGTTCGAGGAGCGGTTCGGGGAGTGGTTCGAGGAGTGGCTCGGCGTGGGATGGGAGCGGCTCGGAAGATGGTGCGGAATATCTCGCCTGCTCCAGAGTTGAGATTCTGGGTATGTGTTTATTAGCATTAGTTTAATTTAATCGCAGTAGGCTAGATCCTCCTTGGGATGGTCAGACCCATCCCAAGTCGGCATAGATCTTGGATTAGGGTCTTGGACCTTAGGGTTAAATGTTAATTAGATTAACATGTTTATTTTTCCGCTGCTTTTCTGTCTATGTTCCGTCCGACTTAGGACGTGCATAGAGTTTTCGTGCCCTAAGGGTCCCAAAAAATCCTTCAGTGGTATCAGAGCTTAGTTCTGCGTAACGATCTAGCCTGCGATTTCTATTAAACTATGAAATGCTTTTAAATACTTTTAAAAATGTTATTAAAGTTATGAGATAATTTTCAAAAATGTTTTAGATGTTCAAAAATTCTATTTGATAAATTTTGAACATGGAAATATTTTAAATGACGTTTTAAAATTTATGTGATAATTTTAAAAACTAATTTTAAATATTTTAAAATTTATGCGATAAGTTTAAAGTGCCTAAAAATTTTATATGATAAATTTTTAAGCATGAAAGTTTTTTAAAATGATATTTTAAAACTGATTTTAAAGGTTAAAATTTTTATGCGATAAATTGTTTAAAAGTAGCATGCAAATTTGTGATTTTAAAAACAAATTTTTATGAGATAAAAATAAAATATTTTTAAAATCATATTTTAAATTTAAATGTTAAATTTATGTTTGCATGCTAAAATTGTTTATGTGATAGACATTGTTCTATTTAAATTGTTAAATAGTTGTACACGTTTATGCGATAAATTAGTCTAGCTTTATTTTAATGGCTAGTTCATCTTGTCCCTTATTTGTTAACACAAGACAACCTTTTAGGTTAGCCATTAAGAAATGATTAAAATTTATTACTTGAATTTTAATGACATGCTATGTTTTAATAAAATATTAACAACACTTCAAAACCTAATTCCTGATTATGGTAGTCCCTTTAATGTTTCTTAATTCTAATTGTTATTATTAATTTTCATTAAAGGACTTCGCTTTTAGCGTTATTAATAATATTTATTAAAATCCTAATAATGATTAGGATAGAACGTGAACCTTATAGTTGATAAGGACTTAATAAAAGTTATTAAACAAATCCTAAAATTTTGATTTTAATGATGCAACTAATTGATAGGATTTATTAGTTGTTAATAAAAGTTGTTTAGTCTATGGCACACATACAAAAATGACAAGCTTCATTCAATGGACCATGATCCAGTCAATGTGCTTGGCTAAGAGTTCTGGATCAACCCTTGCTAGTCCAAGGGGCAGTGATCCTGGCTTAGTCAATTCCCTGGTTGTGTTCCGCTGGACCGCAATGTCGCGAATCATGATTGTATGACACCCTGGACTATATCTAGTCAATGCGTTATACATCTTATTAAAGATTAATCCGTATCCCTCCTTGATTTTGGAGCTTGGTAACTCAAAGAAGACAATTATAGTTGTTCAGTCTCCTCAAGCTATGACATGTTTATCTTTAAGGAACAAACTCCAACATACATGTGATGTAGTCTAGACTTGACCCAAATCGATACGTCGGGTCTCCTCGAGCATCGATCTAAGTCAAATCTGGACACGAAATCAAGAGTCTGACTAGACCAGTCATTATGATTTGTTGAGTCTCCTCAAGATCATAAGTGACTGTGGGTAAAAAACGATAGGGAGTCACATGTGATGTGATTGAGTAAGAGTTAGTCTACCAATCACGGAACCAATCAACTTGTTGAGTCTCCTCAAGGTTGTGAGGTTCAGGATGATTGGATCCCTCTTTCACTAATTTTTTAAATATTTTAATTCGATTAAATCGTTCGTTATTAAGCTTTGAAATGATCGTAAAAATAGTGGGAGGATATAGATAGATGAATGCCAATCTACCTATATTTAATATTGAACATATGCTAAACTAGGGCAATACTATGTTTACCGAAGGAATCGAAATATAATATTTTAATGGAATAAGTTAACTGGTCAAATAGGTTGATTAATTGAATATCAAGCTAAATTCTAATTGATAGAATCAAAACTATATTCTCGTTGACATTAAAATGACCTTCTAAAAAACAGACTTAAGAAATATGATTTCATTAAGTTCTGGGTCCAACAAATAAATTCACGCAACATGTCACTCGTCTCTATATGAGGCAGCTTGAACATATAGGATATTCGAAGTATGTTTCTCCCTACAACTTGTCGAGCTACCCTCAAGGTTGTATGGACAAACAATTTTGATCCGCAAAGTTCAAAAATTCCATAAAATTGTTTGAGTCGAATACGAGTGCATGAGCGATGCAAGGCTATGTATCCCAACCGGATCTTGAGACAAGCAACTTCTTGAGCTACACTCAAGATTGCAACTCTCAGTCGTTTGGATACATGAGACGCTTGTGTAGCCATTTATTTATGTTGGGCTATTTAAATATCTAAATGTGATTTAGAAAAGGATGAAGGCACTCCGGAAAAGTCAATTGAGAAAGTTAGTTTAATTTATCATTAATAAAGGCATAAGTAGGAGGATATGAAAATGTGACATATTTTGATGTCACGATTTCATAATTACTGTTATAAAAAAGACGTCTAACACAATTTGACGAATGTCGTCACCTTGCTTCCAAAGCAATGTTTTGTGTTAGTAATTTGTAATAACTATAATATATTAAATGTTAATATATAAATACACAAGATAGTAGCAAACTTATATGGCAACTGGACTAGGCCGTATCGAGAGACTAAGCTTCACAAGTCACATAAAGAGGGGTCTGACCTCTCGTATTATGAAGTCTACGGACACTTGGGAGTCTTATCCTCTTAGATAAAATTGGCCGAAACCCATCTGTAAGACAGTGGGAGAATGAGTTGTCGAACTCAGTCTGGTACATACTGATGTACCCGAGTCTAGATCAACCAAAATAAGTTATTCGTATATTTTACTAAGACACGTGTTCTTGATGAAACACAAGTCTGAAAAAATAAAGAACGAAAAGACAAAAGTATTTAAACTGATTCGATTAGATCGAATGGTTAAATACTTAGCTACATAAAATCTTGCGTAATTAAAAGAAAATGTGATTTTCTCTCAGGTCATGTCTGTTAACACATCAGTGTGTTAAAAGGTATGAATCACACTTAGTTAGACTCAGTGCGATCCATAACAAGTGACTCTGAGTTAAGTCCTCCCTCTGGGTTAAGTCCCAGATAGTAATGCCTAGGTTTTGATAATGTTTTATGAGGACATTATCAATAAGATATTCATTAAATCAATCATTAGGAAGTTGTATAATTACTCGAATTTCGTGAGACGAAGAGTCGAGTTAGACATCTTAACTGATGATGACTTAGTCAACTTCCGGGATGATAATTCGGAGTAGTATCTCCGATTTATAACTTGATGCAATCAGAATTGGTCCGTGTGCGTAAATAAATTTTGGAATTTAGTTTACGTACCCAAGGAAAATGATTCCTTGCTTTCTGCAAGTAAAGCTTTAAGTTGAAAGATTAGATGCATAAAGAAAATAGTGAAGTACAATCATGTTGGTCGAGAACGGTTTTCATCCTAATTTCTTTAAAACGGATTAGTTGAAACCGGCTCGCCAGCAGATGTGTACAGATCTACTCGGACCAAACTCGATGTAAATGCGCAGTTTGATCATGAAAATTGGAGCATTCACTTATAAGTTCGTTTTTCTAAATATGTTTTAGACGGACCAACTTATATGAATTAGCCAGATAGTTTTTCAAGGTCAGTGGGAGCGTGTAAATTACATGCAATGCATCAAAGAGATGGAACATATAGTTTGACAAAGTAATCAAAAGTTTGATACTTTATCAAAAATAGATATGAGCCATTTGAAATGACCATTAACAAATTTAAATTATTATCGTAAGGTACGATGAACTGGATAAGATCCTAGTAAATAAAATATTATAGATTCCATAAGACCAAGTGAATTATTTGAATGAGATTCAAATGGTTGGTCTAACATGAACATATAAACCCATTAAGTCTATAGTGTAGACGGTTTTAGCAGATCCACTCACGAAGGCTCTATCACATGAAGTCGTGAAAACTTCTGTGTAAAAACGGTATAAGATACCGAGATAAATGGGCCTGAGTGCAAGTGGGAGATGTTGAGAGAAGATGCCTTCGAGGAAATCTATCTCTGTGTGTGAATAACACAAATATCTTGTTCAAAATAACAGTAAGCTGTTTGGTAATAATTTATCTAAGTTATGTTATAATGTAGTTAACATTAGATATTAACTTAGGTAAAGTCCTGAGACTTTATGCAAGGTTAAACAGGTATCGAGATGAGTATCTCGATCATGGATAAATGTTTGACCGTCTGTAGCATAAGTCTAAAAGGGTTCGTGGTCGTAGATGTTTCGAGACAAGGATATCGAAACATCGGATAGACCATTGTGTCTTAGTCTTCACCGTTTAGCGGTGGCGATGATCTCATGATCGCTTGACTTGGCGAAATCGTAGACGAGACACAGGTGCTCATTAGAGAATGAGTTCACTGAACGATCCACAAGAGTTATCATATGGTTATATTGACCAATCTGTCAATGATGACTCTGAGTGAAGATAGGCTAGTTGGTATTTTGACTTGAGATCATTTTGACGAACCTGTGCATGAACGGTGCCACTTAGATCAAATGACCTAGCTTTGAGGCAAGGCCTGTCGAAAGGTCTTTGATTGGGTGACACTTGAAGCGTATGAGGAGAGTAATGACCAAGAGAGGATTCGTCTCTCCCGGTCAATGGGACTAAGTGTCGTAGGGTTAGTTCAGTCTTTAGTAAAAACTCTGGCCAGGGTATGTTGGAAGAAGTCCAACATTTTTGACTAAAAGATCGAGAGAAACTAACCGGAGTCAAGTTATTGGGGTTGACAGTTTGGCCGTACCCTAGACTTGATCTATACGACATAGTTTAGACGAAGAGACTATAACTGCGGAATTCATCACGGAAACAGTCAGGGTGGTCCCGACAATACTCATGTCAATGAGTCAACCACATAATGATGATTTCTGAAGCAGGGACGGTAACCACTGCTCATGGTCACTGCCGTATATGGCTTCGAGCCCAACCTGTTGTAAGGGTCAGGCTGTAGGGTCTCACACAGAGTGCGATCTTCGTCTAGTAATAGGTAGAAATTAGTTAGGGAGAATAATTTGCATTTGATGCAAGGGATAAAATATTGCAAAAGATGTTTGCAATCATCTCCTGCATTCGGGATAAATGATCCTGAGTGCAAGTGGGAGATGTAGAGAAATATGCCCTCGGATCATTTGTATTTGATGCAAATGATAATTTAAGCTTAGATAGGGACTAATTTGCATATGATGCAAAAGAAATTAAATGTGTCTTAAATTGTTTAAGACTATATTTAATTAAATAAACGCGTTGAAAAGGTTACCTAGATGACGGAATCGTGCCGCTCTAAACATAGGTTCAAACCGCGTCAAAAACGGAGTCCTAATGTACAAGTTATAGCCAAAACAAGTCAGCCCAAACTGTTGCGCTGAAACCAGCGAAAATGGAGGCCCACCAAGCCTGAATTTTCTGGTTAGGGTTTTTTGAAACCTGGGATTTTCTTGACGGCTACGTTTCTAAGAGTTGCATGACTTTTGGCTAACTTTGGGCAATTGTTTGAAGGGTCAAACGGACTCGGATTGACGAGCCGTTTTTTCCTACGCGCTCACCGTTGAACCCTCTTCGATTTGGTAGGTTGTACCAACATTGAAGCTCAACGGTGAGGGAGTTAAAATTCGAGGAAGTTTGCCCTTTGTGAAAGGCAAACTAACTTGATTTAATTAATCCAAAATTAATAGTCCCACCTCGGTTGTGGAGAAAAGGGGAGAGTCAGCCGCCTCTATAAATAGAGGCCCCCTTCCTCATAACTCGTCCCAAGCTCTAGATCTAAGCGGCTCTCGTAAATGTTGGAGCTTGCTCAGATCTAAGCTAAATTAATATTTCTCCTCTCCCTATAAATTTTTGCCTTGCTCCAGAGGGCTCTGGCAAAGCCGCAAAGGAGTTCGGATTCAGATCCGAAATCCAGGCGGAGGTTTCACTCGCGTGAAACTTTCTTCAGCGCGTGGTTGGCTCGGCGACACGAGATTGATCGCCTCGGGATGCGGAGCGGTTCGAGGAGAGGTTCGGGGAGCGGTTCGAGGAGCGGCTCGGCGTGGGACGGGAGCGGCTCGGAAGATGGTGTGGAACATCTCGACTGCTTCAGGGTTGAGATTCCGGGTATGTGTTTATTAGCATTAGTTTAATTTAATCGCAGTAGGCTAGATCCTTCTTGGGATGGTCAGACCCATCCCAAGTCGGCATAGATCTTGGATTAGGGTCTTGGACCTTAGGGTTAGATGTCAATTAGATTAACATGTTTATTTTTCCGCTGCTTTTCTGTCTATGTTTCGTCCGACTTAGGACGTGCATAGAGTTTTCGTGCCCTACGGGTCCCAGAAAATCCTTCAGATTAGTAGTGGAACGTCTCAGAATACTGGAGTAGGTTGTTCGCAGCCGAACCAGGGTAAAAACCTCCGCATCATTTACTTTCTGCAAATTGAGATTGTCGTATTTCGCTTACTAATTTGCTTACACAATATCCGAAGAGGGATTGGTTGTTTGGTTTGTTGTGTGCCACTATTTTTCAAGCTTTAGCTCCCTAGCTAGTTGTTAGGGCTTGTTGTTCCGCAGGGCGACAACGGTTTTTTATCAACAAGTGGTATCAGAGCCTTCGGTTGTTTGTGGAGAAATTGAGTAGCGAAGATGGTTAGTTTCACGACACTCAACATTGAGAGGTTCACCGACCGTAATGACTTTAGGTAATGGCAGTAAAGGAACGGCGCCAATTGGTTGACTCGGAAAACGCGCAAGTGCACGCCTTCCACTCCCAAGTGTAGGAGCGTCAATGCAATATAAAATAACCGGTGAGTACCGGGTCGGATCACAGGGACAATTCGTTCTACGTTCACAATTTTTGATCGATAACGAAAAATAAAGTGTTTTACAACTAACTCAATTACGGTGGAAATGTCGGAAAAGTGTGGTGAAAACAAAAATTAACCTAAATTGGTAGGGTTAGAGAGCCAAAAGTGGAGTTTAGGATAGCTAGGAGAGAGAGCATGGGTTGTGTGATCATTAAAATTGGCGTTAATCAAGTCCTAATTACCGCATATAACACAATCGGTCATCCGGCTAAGGAAGCCCAATCGGAATATTTAGCTTTCATGAACACGTAATTTTGCAAGAGGGATGAACAAATTATCACGACACTAATCAAATTAAGTATGTGGATTTTCTCAAATTGCCCTCTCGGGACTTAACCAATAAAATTTGTGTCATAATAATCATCCAACATTCACATTCAAAATTTGGCAATAGGAAATTAGGGCAAGAAATTAACATCCAACACAATGAATCACCACCCAAGCATAATAGCACTACACAATCATACTAAACAAGATGATATTCATAGACAAATTCATCCAATGTTCATTACAAAATGAGAGATACAAAAATACAAAATGGGAGAGGAAAGATTTCACCAAGGTTTCCCCAAACGAGCCCTAGCCTCCTCCAATTTGCTCCTCCACCAAGCTTTTCCACGTACCCCCCAATGGCTTCCAAGCCCTATCCCAAGCTTTGGGGAGGAAGAGCACTCCCCAAGCCCTAAAAATCGCCTCCAATCGCAGCCAAAAACACCCAAAACCGAGTGTTTTTTTCAATTTTCGCAACCCATGCTCCTTTAACAGCATTGCGGGTCGGATCGGGTCGGATCCGACCCGCGCGCGCGCGCCCGCAACCAACGCCCGCTCAAAATTGAGCGGGCGCTGGCGCCCGCTCAGAATCTGAGCGGGCGCTGGGCCCGCTCAGAATCTGAGCGGGCGCTGGGCCCGCTCAATTTTAAGCGGGCTCAGCCCGCCAATTCGACCGCGGGCCGGCCCGCAAAGTTTTAAAAAAAACATTTTTTTTTAAAATAAGCGCGCGCCAGCTGCGTACGGGAGCGGCCGATGGCGCCACGTGGCGCCATCTGATTGGCCCACGTGGCGCCCCCAATAATTCCCTTTTTCTGGCTTTTAAAAGCCCATTTCTCCTCCAAATAATTCCAAAAAAATACCTAGAAATCTCAGAAAAATCCCAGAAAATTCTGAAAAATCCCCAAGACTCCCAGGAGTACCTGAAAAATATAAGATGAAGAAATTAGTCCATTTGATGTGAAAATTAATTTAACGACTATTAAAAACACAATATTGACCTCCAATAAGCTATATAAAATATTCCAACGCTCAAATAAATTCCAAAAAATGGCGATATGATCGAAATAATGGCAGGAGCATAGGAAAAATAATAGGAAGCCAATAACGACGATAAAAACCGTATTTTGTACCAAGAATGAGAATAAGCCCTAAAATTGATATGAAATGAAAATATACCCAAAAAGAGCACAATTAAGCCTAATCTTTGGCACAAAATGGGGATAGTTAGGGGGGAAATATGCAATTTATATCCCGAATCAGTTGGCTCGGCGACACGAGATTGATCGCCTCGGGATGCGGAGCGGTTCGAGGAGAGGTTCGGGGAGCGGTTCGAGGAGCGGCTCGGCGTGGGACGAGAGCGGCTCGGAAGATGGTGTGGAACATCTCGACTGCTTCAGGGTTGAGATTCCGGGTATGTGTTTATTAGCATTAGTTTAATTTAATCGCAGTAGGCTAGATCCTTCTTGAGATGGTCAGACCCATCCCAAGTCGGCATAGATCTTGGATTAGGGTCTTGGACCTTAGGGTTAGATGTTAATTAGATTAACATGTTTATTTTTCCGCTGCTTTTCTGTCTATGTTCCGTCCGACTTAGGACGTGCATAGAGTTTTCGTGCCCTACGGGTCCCAGAAAATCCTTCAGATTAGTAGTGGATCGTCTCAGAATGCTGGAGTAGGTTGTTCGCAGCCGAACCAGGGTAAAAACCTCCGCATCATTTACTTTCTGCAAATTGAGATTGTCGTATTTCGCTTACTAATTTGCTTACACAATATCCGAAGAGGGATTGGTTGTTTGGTTTGTTGTGTGCCACTATTTTTCAAGCTTTAGCTCCCTAGCTAGTTGTTAGGGCTTGTTTTTCCGCAGGGCGACAACGGTTTTTTATCAACAAGTGGTATCAGAGCCTTCGGTTGTTTGTGGAGAAATTGAGTAGCGAAGATGGTTAGTTTCGCGACACTCAACATTGAGAGGTTCACCGACCGTAATGACTTTAGGTAATGGCAGTAAAGGGTGAAAAATTTTTTGAGGCAGACGAAATATTTTCAGATTGTGTTTGATGAGGAAAACATTGAGAAGGAGGTGACGGCATCACAGAGGGCCGAGATGGAGAGAATGGCGTATAGCGCCATCCAGTTATCGTTAGTCGACACCGTCTTAAGAGAGGTGTTGGACGAGGCTACAGCCAAGGATATGTGGAATAAGATAGAGGGGTTGTATATGAAGAAATCATTTACAAGCCGCCTCTACTTATTACAACAGCTGTACACTCTGAAAATGTAGCCCAGATCAGCGGTAAAAGATCACATAGATGAGTTGAATCGGATTTTGATGGAGTTGCGGGGAATGGATGTCAAGATCGAAGATGAGCAACAAGCAGTGATTTTGTTATGTTCGTTGACTGAGGAGTTCTCCCAATTTGTTCGGTCCATGATCTATGGACGAACAACGCTTACCGTGGAAAAGGTAAAGGCGGTGCTCCATACCGAGATGCTATGTGAGAAGGTCCAAGGTAGAGACTTTGGAGAAAACCGTGATGAAGCTTTGCATGTGAGAGGCAGGCAGGACAGGCGAGGAGGTCAAGGCCATTTCAAGAAGAAGGACCGCTCGAAGTCCCGGCATTCCCGTGATAGGAAGGACAACTCGTGTTTCATTTGCAAGCAGAGAGGTCATTGGAGGAACCAATGCCCCAACAGATTTGGAAAGAAAGGCAATGATGCTTTTGGTTCAGCTTCCTTGGGTTTGGAGGACATGCATAGCAGTGGTGACAGAGGCCATGGTGAAAGGGGTAGAGATCCAGAGATGTTCGCAGCGGGGGTGTCCGGTGAGGCACAAGTTGCATGGTTGATGGACAGTGGGTGTTCTTTCCATATGACTCCACATCGGAGTTGGTTTTCCACTTACCGTTCCAAAGAAGACGGAGGCTCTATTCTCATGGGGAACAATGCGGCGTGTAAGACCGCGGGTATTGGAACTGTTCGGATCCGCATGCACGATGGGATCGTGCATACCCTTGTCGATGTTAGACATGTGCCTGATCTCAGGAAGAGCTTGATATCCATCGGTGTGTTGGATAATGTTGGATGCAAGTCAGTTGTTGAGAATGGCCAACTGAGGATATCCAAAGGAGCCATGGTTGTGATGAAGGGAAGAAAGGTAGGGAATCTATATGCCCTACAAGGTACAACAGTAGAAGGCGAAGCCGATGCCACCTCTTCTAGCCCGAGTGACGGAGATTCGGCAAAGTTCTGGCATTATCGTTTGGGTCACCCGTGTGACAAGACCCTCGATGTTCTCCGCCGAAGAAAATTGATTGGAGCTAGTGATGAGAGTGTGGAGTTTTGTGAAAGCTGTGTGTATGGGAAAAATGTAATGCCCTACCAGCTACTGCACAAGTACTAGAGGGGGGGTGAATAGTAATTTAAAATAATAAGGAGTATAATTCCAAATTAAATTGCAAACAACTACCAAATCAATTTGCGGAAGCTTAAATTGAATGACAACAACAAAATTAACAATGCAAACAAATGATGTTAATGGGTTCGGATCCACCCAAGTCTCCCCGACTTGTTCCCGGTGATCCTACGTCCCAACCACCCGGATCCCCTCCGGATACTTGAGTTAGAAACCCTAACTCAAGATTTCCACTATGAATATCTTGTGAAAAACCTTCACAAGTTCAAATCATACATGCAATAGCAAACGTGAATCCCACAACCCGGGATCACAACCTTCTCTCACAACCGAGAGAATCACAAAGCAATATTAAAGAGTTTAATATGAAATAAACAATCTTACCACAAAATCCTATACCTTGAGTTTTTCTTACCCAAATGATGAAATGAAGGATTTGAGGAAGATGAAGTCACCAAGACCTAGCACCAAGGAAATGACCAGCAATCGGTGCCTAGGGATGATTTGGAGACTTGGATCAAGCAATAGCTTGAAAAGCTCACCAAGAACAACCTTCTCTCTAGATGGATTCTAGATCTAGAAATGAGAGAGAATGAGTTTCTTGTGAGGAAGAGAGCTTTAGATTTTAGTGAGAAAGGCTATCTCTTTTGATCTCAATGAATCTCTGAATGGAAGCTCTAAACTAGATAGAAATGACCTAGGTTCGTATTTATAGGGTCCCATAAAAACAAGTTAGGTCATTCTCCAACGGATAGAAATCTGTGAGAATTAGTCGGTCAAAGAACAATCACTGACCGACTAGTTCATCAACTAGTCGGTCAGTCAAACAGCATGGACCGACTAAGTGAAGATCTGAGAAGAGATAGAATTTCAGACCTAGAAATCTAGTCGGTCCAAGAAGACTTTCTGACCGACTAGTTTCACAACTAGTCGGTCAGTCAGTGAACGTAGACCGACTAAGATGCAAAATGAAATAGTCTGACACAAGTTGACTTAGTCGGTCCAAGAACAAAAGTTGACCGACTAGATTGTCAACTAGTCGGTCACCAAACGTTCTTAGACCGACTAACGATAAACAGTAGCTTAGGAGAAATTTAGCATGAACAGTAAGTCACAACTAGTCGGTCAAAGAAGCATCACTGACCGACTAGTTCACAAACTAGTCGGTCGGTGAGTCAACGTAGACCGACTAACTGTAAACAGTAAAGTCCAAGAAATTAAGGAATCAAACTAGTCGGTCCAAGAAGAGTTGCCGACCGACTAGATCACCATCTAGTCGGTCAGTACTTGTTCTTGTACCAACTAACATGCACAATAAAGTCCGAATCGAAGCGCGATGCTTCGAGGAAGATAGAATGAACTTGTGCAAGGATCCTAGAGCTACGAAATGAGCGTAATGAAGGTAGAAACGTAAGATATACTCAAGGCTTAACATTCTATATATCGAAGCTAAAAGACTATAAATAAAACCTTAATAAACGGTCTTCGAGAGCTTCGATTGAATCTTCATAACTTCCAAAATGGCGCATGAGCTTCAACGAAGCTTTAGGCATGAATACGATCTTTGGGAAGTGTTGAGATGTCGCTTTGAATGTTCTCGTGAATTTGGCGACGATCTCCAATACTGCGCTCACAAATTGTTAGTTCATGGATTATTTATGTTTGCTCATCATCAAAACCAAATCCGGGGAGTCCAATATTCAACAAAAAAGACAAAGGTACAGTTCAGCACGTGGAAGCACGGTAGCTGAGGTCCACTGGATTACATTCATTCTGATGTTTGGGGGCCGTGTCCTGTAGCGTCAGGAGGTGGGGCTAGGTACTGTGTCCTCTTCATCGATGATTATTCTCGAAAGGTTTGGATGTACTTGATGAAGACAAAAGATCAAACCTTTGGCATGTTCAAGCAATGGCTTGCGATGGTTGAAAAACAAACTGGCAAGGCGGTGAAAGTCCTTAGATCTGATAATGGAGGCGAGTACACCTCGAGGGAGTTCACAGGATTCTGTAGATCCCATGGGATTCGACGTCATTTTACTACACCAGGAGATCCTCAGTCGAACGGGGTTGTAGAGAGGATGAACAGGACGTTGTTGGAGAGAGTGCGTTGCTTGAGGCACTCTGCCGATTTGGAGAAGGAATTTTGGGGTGAGATACTTATACCGCCGTGCACATAGTGAGGCACTCTGCCGATTTGGAGAAGGAATTTTGGGGTGAGATACTTACTACCGTCGTGCACATTGTGAATCGAGTTCCATCGGCGGTGATTGACTACCAAATTCCGGAAGAGAAGTGGAGTGGAAAAATTGGTGACTACTCTTATCTACGCATCATTGGTTGTCCGGCATATGCACATGAGAAGGGAGACAAGTTAGATCTGAGGGCCAAGAAGTACTTTTTTCTCTGATATGGTGATGACGTGAAAGGATATCGCTTGTGGGACCCGGTGGGGCGCAAGACGATTTTGAGTAGGCACGTCATCTTCGATGAGTCTGTGATGCTCAGGGCGAAGAATACTCATTGGAAGGAGGACGAGTCACCCGAGGAGACCGCACCAGAGACGATTGATCTCTTGATCCCATTTCAGAGGCGACCCGGCAAGGAGCCGATGGTCGAGGTCCCCGTTATAGGGCATGATGAGGTCCATGTTGAGGACCATATGCAGACACCAGTCCCAGCTCAGATACGTGATGAATTTGTTGCAGATGAGGTGCAGAGGTCCAAGAGGACCAAGAAGGCGCCCGAGAAATTTGGAGATTGGGATTACACGGCATTCTCCTTTGACGACATGGCGTCGTATGCCTTAAACATTGAGCACGAGGAGCCTATGACCTACTGTGGAGCCATTAGCTCGAGTGATGCAGCGAATTGGCAAGGAGCTATGGAGGAAGAGATGGAGTCTCTCCACCACAATGACACGTGGGAGTTAGTACCTCAACCACATGAGAGGCGTGCCATTGGATGTAGGTGGATCTATAAGGTAAAGGAAAGCTCGACCGAAGATGGCCTGCAGGTTGAGGAAATCCTTGTACGGTTTGAAACAGTCACCCAGACAGTGGTACAAGCGATTTGATAGCTTCATGATAGGTGTAGGTTTTGAGCGGAGCGTGAAGGATCAGTGTATTTATGTGCACACATTGGATGATGGCTCGCGCATCTACATGTTACTTTATGTTGACGACATGTTGATTGCTTCCTCAAACATGTCGGAGGTCAAGAAGCTAAAAGTGAAGTTGGGCAAGGAGTTCGATATGAAGGATTTGGGCCCGGCAAAGAAAATCCTAGGGATGGAGATATCCCGGGACAGGAGGAAGGGTGAGTTGAGGTTGTCATAGAAGGGGTATATTGAGAAGGTGCTCGTCTGTTATGGAATGGAGAGTGCGAAGCCCGTGGGACACCTCTTGGAGCTCACTTTCAGCTTTCATCGTTGCAGTCGTCGAGCACCGATGATGAGAAGAAGGCTATGTCTCAGGTGCCATATGCTAGTGCAGTGGGGAGTTTGGTGTACGCGATGGTTTGCACGCGTCCAGATATTGCACAGGCCGTGGGAGTAGTGAGCAGATATATGGCGAACCCAGGCAAGGAGCATTGGCAGGCCATCAAGTGGATATTGCGATATTTGCGAGGCACAGTTAGTGTCGGTTTGCACTTTGGCAGAGGTGACGGTGTGGTGCTGACAGGGTACTGTGATTCTGATTGTGCTGGCGACAGGGACAGGCGGAGATCGACCACAGGTTACGTGTTTACGTTAGGCACCGCAGCAGTGTCATGGCGATCTGTCCTACAGTCGGTGGTTGTGTTGTCAACTACGGAGGCCGAGTTGATTGCCGCAGTGGAAGCGGTGAAGGAGGTCAAGTATTTGAGATGTCTGCTCGAGGATTTGGGGTTGCCGCAGAGATTGTCGTTGGTTTTCAGCGATAGCCAGAGCGCTATTCATCTTGCGAAGCATCAGGCTTACAGTTCGAGGACGAAGCACATTGAGGTCCGTGATTGTTTCCTAGAGGAGGAGAGCAAACAGATAGAGATTCAGAAGGTCCCAACTGAGAGGAACCCTGCAGACATGTTCACCAAGCCCGTTCCCGCCATCAAGCTCAAGACCTGCTTGAGCTTGATCTGTTTGGCTTGAGTGTGGCGCCGAAGGGCATGGATTCCGAGACGACGAGGATGTCTGTGGAGCGACAATGGAGTTGTGATCAAGGTAGAGCTTGGTTGGAGTGCTGGAGACTTTGTAGCAAGGTAGAGTGTTGTTATTTTAATGCTTCAAAGTCTCCATCTGCAGTGAATAGGGGCCCTAGCACATGCTATTGGTTGGGGGAATTGAAGGCTTTTGGAGCCTTCAATTTTGACTGGCCGACAGAAGAGTAGGTGAGTTTTGCTGCCTTTCATTTTGGGCATGAGAGAGCTTCTGTCTTCAGGCTTTGGCAGAGAGCTAATAGAAAAATGAGAGCAGGCCATCCCTTTTCCAGAGAGCTTCAGGCTGAGATTTCCTTAGAGCAGAGAGAAAAGAAAGTGTGAGCTGCTTGCATTTTCTTGAGAGCTTGTGAGAGTTTAGAAGAGCTTAGGTCTTCTAGTATTTCTCATTCTCTTCTTCTTCCCTTGTAACATTTGTGGGGGCTTGGAATTGCCAAGTTGTTACTCACAAGAGTGTGAAAGAGAAGGTGTTGGTGTAAGCTCGTGTGCTCGCCTTGATTAGTAGTGGATCGTCTCGGAATACTGGAGTAGGTTGTTCGCAACCGAACTAGGGTAAAAACCTCCGCCTCATTTACTTTCTGCAAATTGAGATTGTCGTATTTCGCTTACTAATTTGCTTACACAAGATCCGAAGAGGGATTGGTTGTTTGGTTTGTTGTGTGCCCCTATTTTTCAAGCTTTAGCTCCCTAGCTAGTTGTTAGGGCTTGTTGTTCCGCAGGGCGATAACGGTTTTTTTATCAACAACTGCCACGTGGCAGCAGATAAGTGCACCTTATTATTTTCATATTTCGGCATTTTAATTGGTATGTTGTCTTCAAAAATGCATAGAAAATAGCCCCGATCTTAGAAAAGTATGGAAAAATAGCCGTTGGAATCGGAAAATTGCCATCTTTACCTAAAAAAAATATAAGAAGACAAAAATAAGAAATAAAAACGGAATTTTGTGTATATATAAAGATTGTGCTCAATAATAAATAATGATCTAAATACGCTTGTATTATAGGCCAAATACACATTATTCATGCACAAAATCATAATAAAAGAGGGGTTAAATATGCAATATTTATCCTGAATCACGGCTCGATTGGTAGAAAACTCTGTCCTCCTGAGGGATCTTTCTTTTATACAAAAGATCGATCCTGTAAGACTGGCCAGCTTCATGGTTTCATAGAGCCAACTGGTTAATTTTCCCACCCGTTTTCCTTCCGTAGCAACTTTTTTAAGTATTATGTCTAACCTCTTCACTCTTGGATTTAGATGTCCTAGGTGTCTGTCAAGCAGCCTTTCCACTTGGCAATGATGGCCAACTTCAATGGGCACCTCGAGCTGGAGCATCAGAAGACGATGGCTACAGAGAAGGTTAACGAGGATGCAAAGGGCGAGCTGAAGGGCAAGCTGAAGTCGGCATTGCTCACGGCCACTGAACTTGCCTCTCAAGTCTCTGACCTAACATCAAAGGTAAGAAAGTTAGAGAAGGCCCTGGATACAGAGAAGGGGACACAGTCAGCTTCCGAGTTCACCCAATCGGTCACTGAGAAGAGCGTCCAATTCATGTCTTCCTTAAAGAAGATAGCCGAAGAAGAATTACTCGTGAGGAGGAATAGATGGACGAAGAAGAGAGAGATGACCTCCAAGATCAAATTAGGAAGATGAAGGAGGTCAACCTGGGGAGAGTTGCTATAGAGGATGTGAGAAAATATAAGGAGGACATCGCTCTAGAATTTCCAAATATGTTTCGAGAGGGTTTCCTTTAGTGTTAAAGCCAGATCATGCAAAAATTCCCTAACTCTGGGGTTGATTTTGACTAGCTCGAGGTGGTCCCACTTGAAGCAACGTCTCCCATAGCCCTGTCTTTATCGATTGTATCTTGTATCTCTTTCATCTTTTGAATTGAACTCCAAATTCTGCTCTTATTGGACTATAGAATAAAGAATTAGAGTAAAGAATAATTAGGTCTACTGTGGTGTCCTTCGGGCCCCCTCCATAGCTCGAGCTTGCATTAGATCTCAGGAAGTACGAGGTGTGGAATGTTTTTTGCGTAGAAACCTTGAGCATTCTTACGATCTCTAGAAGCTTAGAGTCTTAGGTTGGAGGCGTGCAGAGTGACCCCCCCCCCCCCCCCGTCTCGCGGTGCTAGGGGATTTGGAGTAGGTCGGCACATTGGGGGAGTGGCCCCCAGCTTTATGGCTGACGAAGTCTTTGACCAGCAACGAGGGGAGTGGCCCATCAACTATTGGCCAATTTGAAGTAGGTCGTCCTGCTGGGGGAGTGTCCCCCAGCCTTATTGCAGATGAGCCTTCAATCGGCTACGAGAAGAGTGGCCCCCTGACAGATGGCTGATTTCGAGTAGGTCGACCCACTGGGGAAGTGGCCCCCAGCCTTACGGCAGAAAAGTCTTTGATCGGCTGAAAGGGGAGTGCCCCTTTATTTATGGCCGATTTGGTGTAGGTTGGCTCACTGGGGGAGTGGCCCCTAGCGTTACGGTGGACGAGGTTTTTGGTCGACTGCGAGGGGAGTGGCCTCTCGACTAATGGCTGATTTGGAGAGTCTTTGATCAGTGGGGAGGGGAGTTGTACCTCAATAAACGAACGATTTGGAATAAGTCAGCCTGCTGGGGCAACGGCCCCAAGCCTTATGGTGGATGAAGGTTTCGGTCGTCTATGAGGAGAGTGGCCCCTCGACAAACGGTCGATTTGGATAGTCTTCAATTGATAGCAAAGGGAGTGGCCCCTCAACTAACGACCGATTTGGAGTAGGTCGGCCTTCTATGTGAGTGGCCCTTAGTCTTATGATGGATGAAGTTTTCGATCGGCTGCGAGGGGAGTTGCCCCTCGACTAATGGCCAATTTGGAGAGTCTTCGATCGACGGTGTGGAGAGTTGTCCTTTGACTAATTGCTGATTCGAAGTAGGTTGGCCTACTAGGGGAGTGGCCCGCAGCCTTATGGTGTTTTTGATCGGCTACAAGGGAGTGGCCCTTCGACTAACGCCCGATTTGGAGAGACTTCGATTAACGACAAGGGAGTGGCCCCTTGACAAACTGCTGATTTGGAGTAAGTCAACATATTGGGATAGTGGCCCCCAGCCTCACGGCATAAGAAGTTTTCGGTCAGATGCGAGGGGAGTGGCCCTCAGACTAACGGTCGATTTGGAGTAAGTCGGCATGCTATGGAAGTGGCTCCAGCCTTACGACGAACAAAGTTTTCGATCGGCTGCAAGGGGAGTGGCCCCTCGACTAACGGTCGATTTGGATAGTCTTTGATCGGAAGCGAGGGCAGTGGCCCCTCGACTAACGATCGATTTGGAGTAGGTCGGCCTGCTGTGGGAGTGGCCCCCAGCTTTACGATAGATGAAGTTTTCGATCGGCTGTGAGGGGAGTGACGCCTCGACTAATGGCTAATTTGGAGAGTCTTTAATCGGTGACAAGGGGACTGGACCCTGGACTAATGTCTGATTTGGAGTAGGTCAACCTGCTGGGGAGTGGCCCCAAGGCTTACGGAAGACGAAGTTTTCGATCGGCTACAAGGATAGTGGCCCCTCGACAATCAGCCGTGTTGGAGAGTCTTCGATCGACGGTGAGGTGAGTGGCCCTCGACTAATGGTCGATTTGGAGTAGGTCAGCCTGCTAGGGGAGTGGCCTATAACCTTACGACGGATGAAGTTTTTGGTCAGCTGCGAGGGGAGTGGCCCCTTGACTAATAGCCAATTTGGAGAGTCTTCGATCGACGGTAATGAGAGTGGCTGTTCGGCTCTGGATTTACACCCGGAGGCACGAATCACCGCAAGTGTACGGTTGTGCAGTATAGAAAGATTGTCGAACTCTAGGGAGGCAGTTTTTTCGTGTTTAGCTTATTGGTTGAAGGAGATTACGTGGTCAAGGGGTTGTCACGTTTGGTCGATTGTCACGAAAGATTGTTTAACAAGATTTTAATAAAATCTAGAGCAATCGGGAATCCCCACTAGGTGTTTCGGATTTGAATATCAGGTTAAGGATCCTTTCGTTGAATTATAATGTAGGGTAAGAGTGTCACATCCAAGAATGAGAACAAGTAGTCAACTCTCTTTGTCCTACTCGTCTAACGTATCTCTATGCTCAACTCTACTTTCGCAATCAGCTTCGCATAGGGATACATGCATTACGCTTGACATGATTACCGTATCACAATCCATGTCCATTCTTATGATCCACGGTTGGGATACTACACTATGGTTGGTTCTAGCAGTCGGGCTACTCTCATAGTCACCGACTAGCGGATTAGGGATTAGAAATCATTCATAGTCCATAAGTCACTCTCGTGATCACGAGCCCTAAAGAGTAACCGCTTAGCCTAATCAGATTAATGTGGATTTTCCCTAGAATATGGAGTCGTTCTCACGGTCCTCCAATCCTAGGGCTAATCCCCCAAAAATCCTTGTTCAAACTATCATAATGCAACCCTATGTACATTGAACTAAGGGTAACCTAATAATAAATCCCTAGGATCTTAGGGTTCATCCGTAAACCCTAGAATGAAACTACTCAGACAGCACAATATCAATAACAATGAAAAAAATAATAAGATTCATCACAGGCATCACAAACATGTTGAAATTGATATTCAAACGCAGAGAATGCAACGAGTAATAAAAGTATATATATAAGAAATAGCGATTCAACCGTTCACGAGAGATCAGATCCGTAGAAAAGGCGAAAATAATTCTCCTCCCTCAATGACGGCTCACAAAATCTCAATCAAACAAAGCTATTCTCTAACCTAATTTTTGTTCACTTTTATACAAGTCCCACAAAAATTGCGAATATACCGAAATTAAACCCAAAACCTGATAAGAAAACCAAAATTTTAAAGGCTGTCGGCAATGTGCTCGGCTGAGCGGGGTAGCTGCTCAGCCAATCCCTCTCTTATGGCTCCAGCTCTCGAGTTCTGGCAAGGGGTAGCTTGGCCGAGCACACCCTAGTGCTCGATCGAGTTCCATCTGGGGATCCAATTCATTGGCCTTGCGAAGAGGGGGCCGCTCGTTCGAGCAGGGTAGCCGCTCGGCTGAGCTAACTCAACAGAGAGTTTTAGGCTAAATTTGTGGGTCATCTGTAGAGGGTCGCTCGATCGAGCGCTTGGGCCACCCGGTCGAGCTAACTCAACAGAGAATCCCAAGGCATTTTGGCTCATCAGTAAGAGGGTCATTCGGTCGAGCGAGATGGGTCACTTTGCCGAGCGATCTGCTGTTTGCAAAACCTCTTTTGTCTTCATTTCTCCCTCTTTTCTTGTAACTTTAGCTCGGTCGAGCATGTGGCGCACTCGTCTGAGCGACCTAGCAATCCTAGCCATGGTCAGCTCTTAGCTTCCATACTTCCTTTCCTTGTTCTTCTTTCTTTCTTTCTTTCTTCCTCCTTTGCTTATCTAGCCGCTTTGAGTCGTCAAATACGGCGATGTTGATGCTCCGGCTTCGATGTTCATGTCCATCATCCAGTTTTGCTCCAAATCACGCCAAAGTTCCTGAAAGTCCACAAAACACTATGAGAATCAAATATATCGTGAAACACGTGATAACATATAGAAAAATAAACTTTGGACGATCGAACTGATATGAAAACATGCAATAAAAACATGGAAAATATGGACACATCAGTGGCCCCTCGACTAACAGCTGATTTGGAGTAAGTCGGCCGATGGGGGGAGTGGCCCCTAGCCTTACGACGGATGATCACGAAATCAAAGTTGGTTGAAGTTGAGGTATATACTCATCTTAAGAAGGACAAAATGGCAGAATATGCTGATAAAATGTTCAAACACACTTCTCGACATTTTATTAGTTCAACTAAATACAAATTCTTTAAGGATAAAAAGAAAATTTAAATAACATAAGTAGGAAAATATTAGCACAATTTACTTGTGTGGACGGAAAATAAGGAGAGGGGCCTCAAGATAGGTCAAACTTGAGCTTATTCAATGATCCTAGTGATAGGTTAGACAATGGCCACTCATTTTGCACGCACAGCTGCCCCTGAAGTGCCCTTTCCTTGATTTGGTTTGGGGACGTCGACAAACTTCTTCAGATATCCCCTTTAGATTAGCTACTCGATGACTTTTTTCATGTGCTAACAGTCCTCTGTATCATGACCGTGGTCTTGATGGTTCCTACAGAATTTTTTCTTGTTCCGACTGCCTCCCTTCATTTTTTGGGAGAGGCTTGTTGATATACCCCTCGTTTTGGGTGTAGGTCATTATGACTTCTGTGGGGGTGTTAATCTTTGTGAATATCGCATCAATTTTATCCGACCTATCCCTGGGATTTCACTCTCATCTTTTACGGTTTCCTTGCTCCCGTCGGGCACTTTCTTTGAATCTAGCTTCCCTTTTGGCTCAATAGACTTTTTGGGAGTGCTTCCCTTACAAGCTGCAAGTGCTTCATTTACCATCATAAATCGCTCTGCCATAGTAAGCAGCTGATCCAGATCCTCGGAGCGGTTTATGGTACAAGGACTTCAGTAGGTCTTCACATCAGACCACTTTCTTTAGGGCCTTAATGGTCACTTCATCACTGTAGCTTTCAACATTTAGCCTTTTGGAGTTGAAATGCTTTAGAAAACACCTCAACATGTCTTCCTCCCTCGGCACCAAATTGAACTGGTGGTCTGAGCTTCTTTTTTGCCTTTTTATCACCATGAATTGTTGGCAGAAATCTTGGGCAAGGCTTTTGAAGCTTCTGATTGATCGGGTAGGAAGCCTGGTGTACCACTCCTTCGTAGATTTCCAGAGTGTGGTATGGAATGCTTGGCAGTGCAACACATCATTTGTAGGGGTTTTGGCGGACCCTCGGAGCTCGGATTCTTGTCCGTCCTAAGTCGGACGGACCACAGGGGCTTAAAACGCAGCGAAAAAAACAAAAAAAAACTTTTAAGCTAGCTAAACAATTTAGCTAGGCTCTGAGGGAGCCAGAACCTAGCCCGATCTATGCCAACTTGAGGTGGATTTGACCACCCCAAGAGAGATCTATTCTAAAGCGACAAAAATTAAATCTACACTAAAATTGCTTAACCACGTACTCGGAATCTTGGCCCTGGAGCAGGAAAGATGTACCGCACCGTCTTCTGATGCTCCTTGTAGTCGAGCCGCCTTGACTCGATCCGCCTGAGCCGCCTTGCACTCTCGAACCGATCCGTCCGAGCCGACTTTCGCCTCCAAGCCGATCACACGCGGTAGAAAGTTTCACTTGAGTAGACCCGTGTCTTAGACGTCTGGATCCGAATCCAAACCCCCTTTGTAGTCTTGCTAGGACTACTCCAGAGAATAGGAAGAAAAGAGAGAGAGAGAGAATAGTTTAGTCGCCGATTGAGCTTGCTCTAAAATTCTGGAGCTACTCGATCGAGGACTTGGTGCATCTTTCAACGAAGGGACTGCACCCCTATTTATATAGGGAGTCGACACTCCTTCTTTCGTTGCGAGCAATGTTGGACAATAGCTAAATTGAAGAGAATTCAATTAAGCTAATTTAGCTTAATTTGAAGTTTAGAGAGATTTTCATTAAAGCAAACTTCTACTAATTAATTCTCTTCACTCATTAAACTTTAGACACCAAACAAGCTATCAATCCGAAGGGCTTAGACTGGTGAACGCGTAGGAACCAACGGCAACGAATTTCGACTTCGTTTGACCCCTCAAACAATTGCCCAAAGTTGGGCAAAAAAATCAACTTTCGTAGCCATCTTTTGGGGTTTCAAAAACCCTAAAATTAACTTAAGTTACGGGCGCGCTCGCCCAAGGCATGGGAGGCGGGCCGCCCGCCAGCTGGGCAGCGGGCCGCGCCCATTTTGCCTCTGCGGATGGGCTTGTTAGCCCAGTGAGTCTAACCCACCTTGCCTTGAACTGTTTTCACATTTCTGGGCTCGTTTGAGCTCCGATTTGGACGCGGTTTGAACCTGTGTTTAGACTAGGACGATCTCATCAGCCAGGTAACCCTTTCTAATATATTTGTTAATACTAAATTTGTCGTAACCAATTTACGACACGTTTAATCTTTGTTTGCATCAAATGCAACATTGTCCCTATTGCTATTACGACTCACTTTCAAAACAAGCTTTGTGAATATTAACTATTCAATATCATCAAATGAATTTCTCTCAATTAATCTTCCTATTACTAAGACACGAACGCTACTCGATGTGAGACCCTACAGCCTGACCTTACTACAGGTTGGGGCTCGAAACCCCTAGACGACGGTCACCACGAGCAGTAGTTGTCGTCCCTGTTTCAGAATCATCATAACATGATCGACCCTTTGACAAAAGCATCATTGGGTTTACATTGGCTGTGTCAGTGATGAATGCCGCTAGCTATAGTCCCTTCGTCAAGACTGTGTTCCTGTTGGCCTAGGGTATGGTTTACTGTCAATCCTATTAGACAACATTGGTCAGTATACGGCGGTCTTTGTTGTATTCACATTGAACTTCTTACAATGTACCCCGGTCGAGGATTAACACAAACACCGTACTGAGCCTGTAACACTAACTTCCCTTTAACGGAAGTGACGAATCCCATCTTAGTCATCTACTCGCCTCGAGAGCTACAGGTGCAACCCAACCTAAGATCTTTCAGCAGGCCTAGCCTCGAAGCTATATCATGGGTCTAGGCTACAACGTTCGCTCACAGGTTCGAACAAATGACTTCAGGTCATAAGGACCAGTTAACCTATCATCACCCTAGAGTTATTATAGACAGTTTAGTTAAAGTTTAACCATTTAATAACTCTAATTTAGTCGTTCAGTAAACTCATTCTCCTATGAGCACCTATGTCTCGTCTCCGATTTCACCAAGTCGAATGACTATGAGATCATCATTACCCTAAGGTAAGACTAAGACACAGTGGTCTATCCGATGTGTTGATATCCAGTTCTCAACAAATCTATGACCACGAACCGTTTAAGACTTACGTTTCTATTCGGTCGCTTACTTACTTATAATCGAGATCCTATCTAAATACATAAGGACCTAACTATAAGTCTATGGATATTGTCTAAGTATATAAATACAAACGATTTCATACTTAAGATAATGGATACCATATACAGTATGAACAAGACGTTTACTTTAGGATAAATCGCCTTATGGGCATATATCCTCCTACATCATTGACCCCTTGGATTTCCATGACCCCTTTGTAGTCTTGGACGTGTTCCCAAGGGTCGCTTGAGTCATCGTACTTCTCCAGATCGACATCTTAAACCTGGACGGTAATCAGGTGGAGGTGATCCTCTTCTTTAGTGGGTTATGTTCATCTCTCGAGCTCACCAAGTGAGAGTGACGTCGTCAGACGTCCACTCGGTGCTTGGGTCACCTCGATCAATCGTTAGAAGTACTCGAGGAATTGCTTCGGTAACCGCCCAGGTCAGTAGAAGGATTCGAACATAGGGTGATGTCACTTCGGGATTTCCTCTTATGGCCCATTCGCGGCCTATAATGCAGACTCTTGCTTCATCTCGTAAACTCTCCTGCTGCCGATCGTTGTCCAGAATGACTAGGTGGTCCTCCTCCCGTTTAGGAAGAAGTCATGGACCTTTATGGCCGGCTGTAGATAAGCTAAAACAGACTTTTTTTCCTTCTTGTTCTCCCTCGTTTAAGGGAGAGATGGGGGTTCATGGCCTATGTAGAGACTAGGGAGGCATGTTGAACCGCTCCTCTTTGTTCGGATGGGCTACTCCTCAGTTCTCCACTATGGCTGATCGTACCACTGGACGCTGGTGAGGGAAAATTGGGCTGACCGACAGGCTACCAGTTGATCAGTGTTGCGGTGTTGTGAGTCGTTCTATGACGACAACCAATGTTTGTGTGTTGGTGTTCACCTTCTGTGTGAACAAATGGAACTACTCTAGAGTCACCAATTGCGACTCGAGCATCCCTCGAATAGATTAGCCTGGACCAGGGTGGGCGGAGTATCAGTTGCCTCCCCCATAGTGACTGGCCACTCATGCTACTCATTAGTGGGTTGAGCCGTAGTTGGTGTGGATGAAGACGTGGAAGTTGACTCGATTCCCACAGACGACGCCAGAGGTTTCAAGGTGTTTTCACACCACGGTTATTTCTGTAGGATGGCCCGAAAGATGCTGCGGACGTGGGAGACACATGTAGCCTTTGGGGCGGTAGACGAGCTTGTCTCTAGGCTGGAGGGACTCTGGGTCGAGCTAAGGATGTTCGACCGAGCTGTGGCAAAGTGATCTCCTTAGCGACCTACAACACAGGAAGCTCGTCGGGTGTCAGATCTAGGTTCTGACCAAATCGCCTCCGATGCTTAAGTCAGCAGGTTACTAAAGAATGCTTGGTGGAACTATGTCTGACCTGTTGGAAGGTTGTCTGCTAGTTCTCAGGCCAAGCTATAAGGAGGAAGATAGTGTTTGGTGGAGCAGATATGAGTATAGGAATACTTGAGTTTTTGGGTCTCAGAGATTCGTCCCTCCTCCTTCTTTGGTGGGACCTTTTATAGGCGATGGTTTTATCGACGCCGTTCGTCCATGGCGCTTGCACATTTATGGTGTTTTATTGCCTTTGGTCTGTGATGTCCGTATTGATGGCGGATTAATGGTCCATCATTGATCGCTTGGTTTGAGGGGTTGACCCTGTAGTTGCGGTAACCCAATGGTCAGTCGAGCCGTCGCCACGAATGGAAAGGGGGTGAGACGTACATGAGCACTCCTAGGTTGTTGTGCCAATGTCGTGGGCGGTACCGGGCCAATCATCTGAAGATAATTAATTAATTAGGCAACCTATGAACCGACCAAGGGTCGTATCATGTGTGTGTAAGGATTTTGTTTGGACGTTTGGCATTAATAATAGCTATCCATTTTGCTCTCATGCATCGATGCCACATGTTCTAAGTTTTGAGGTTTAACAGCTGAGCTTAGGATTTATTTTAGCAAATATAAATAATTCAGGATGACCTAAATGGAAACTAGCATGGCTGCCTCCAAAATATGTGTAGGAAATAAATTAGTAAGTGAAGAATGCAATATTCTTCAAACATCAAATTGTACGTTAATAGACAAAAAAACAACTACTCAAGAAATCCACATCATTCTCTATGACCTAATTGAGATTTGAAACTCGCACAAATTTCCACTTCATGCCACTTTAATTTCCGACTGACAGTAAGTAAAAAAAAGTCAAGATCCATCCAATTCCACTAGGGACACCAATTTCATCTTGCTTCACGTTGTGATGATTTCTTGTTATAAGGCACAATTCGTGCAGAATTAGCCAAAAGTTTCTATTTGCACGTCATGTGATGGGATCGAGTCATGTTGGTGGAACTAATCAATTCTTAATAGAGTGCTAAGTCAAACGATTAGCTTTTCTTTTTCTTCCTTCTAATTCACGTTGCCCAATTTATCTAAACAGTAAATTTTCTTCTGGGCTAGCTTCAAAATCTCATCTTTTCTATTTTTCGACGATTGGATCCATTTTGAAGTTCATGGTTTAAAACACTAAACCATCAATTTTCAAATGAAACCAATGGGTTTTTGCTCGTTCATCCACTTGTCACGACTTTAATATTTTCCTAGTAACAAAACTTTTTTCAACGGCTAAATAAACGAGCAAAAACCTTTGGACTCATTTGAAAATTGATGGTTTGAGTTTTTGGAACATGAAGATCAACATGGACGGAACCGATTGTCCAAAAAAAAAGAAGCAGAGAAGTGGGTTACATAACCATTTACATTAGTTGATAACTTAATTGTATTATACATATGTTGTAATTAATTAGAAAGTATTATAAATAAGCTAGAAATACTTCTATCTATATGTATTCGATAACTTTCTCTAGGCAAACAAGTTCTGTACATGGCAAACATCAATTTATTTTTCTAAGTTTTGCTTGGGGCACACTCATTGCTAAAAAAATAAAATTAAAAAAAAAAGATACAAGGAAACTATATATAATGCATTGAATGATAGATATCGGGGCCACATTAATTCTATTAGTACCACAACCAACAAATGAAAATACTAAGCTTAGTAAAAAACAGTGGTGTAAAAAACAAAAAATGCGCTCGTTAGCTGACTAACGTGCGCTTGTAGAGCGTTTGAGAGGGCGATTTTCTGTGGAATGTTAGTGCAAAATTTTGAGTGTTCGAAAGGCAAAATTGAGAAGGATGCTTCGAATTCGAATGAGGAAGAGGAGCCTATTCTGAGATGTTCTAAAAAGGTTAAAAGCATGCCGTCGTTTGTATCACCTCTGGGGGAAGGATCGAAATCCAGCCTTGGCGGAGGTTCGACGATGGGGGAGAAATCGTTTAAGGATGCTTGCAAAGGTAATGTTGCTGGAGAGGATAGAGGAATGGATATGGATGAGGATGAGATGTGTACGGGCGATGATGTTTGGGTATCTAAGAATGGTGAGTGGGACAGTGTCTCCTTCTCTTCTGCTTTTAAGGAGCGTCTTCAGCGGAGATGTCGGAGGGCGGTCATCGTTAAACTGCTGGGGAGGTTCGTTTCGACAACTGTGCTGGAAGTGAAGCTAAGAGCTCTGTGGAAGCCTAAAGGGGATATGGAATTTGTTGATTTAGGGGAAGGCTTTGTTATGGTCAGATTCAATTGTGATGAAGATAGGGCCTTCGCGATGGAGGAGGGACCATGGATGGTGCTTGGGCGCTATCTCATGATCAGGAATTGGGTACCTGAGTTCTCACCATTAGAAGCTGAGATCGGATCGACGTCGGTATGGATTCGCTTCCCGTTTCTGCCGGTGGAGTATTATGACGATAAGGTTTTGAAACTGCTGGGGAGTTGCGTAGGGAAGTTTGTGAAGGTGGATGCTAATACTCAGTTAGTCATGAAGGCCAGATTTGCTAGGGTGTGTGTTGAGATTGATCTAAGCAAACCTCTGAAGACCAAAATTATGGTGGATGGGAAATGACAGGAGGTGCAGTATGAGGGTTTGGGGTTGATTTGCTTCAAATGTGGGAGAGTGGGGCACAAGGATCCGTGTCCTTATAAAATGCAGGATATTAAGAAGGATGTTAAAATGCCAGAGGATGCTGGGAGGGCGGTTGATGGAGTTTTGAGGTCGGAGGTTTTGAAAGGGGAGAGGAATTTACAGGAGGAGGCAAATTCTAGACCAGAGTTTGGCCCTTGGTTACTTGCTAATGATAGGCGTGCTCGAAAAGATGTGAGGAAGGTTAGGAACTTTGGGCTAGGTGAGGGCCAGGCTGGGTCTGTAAAGGGCAGTAGATTTTCTGTTTTGGACCCCAAGATTGTGGATGTTGATGAGGATGCTGAGTGTGGAGAATTGATAGGAGGATCTGCTGGTACATTGGTGGAATTTGGCAAGACTTTGAAGGGTGAGGGGAGTGGACATGGTGATGGTATGAGATTGGTGGAAGGCTCTTCTTCTATCAAGTTATCTGGTAGCTTGGACAGAGGGATGAATAAAGGTAAGAATATACTTGTGAATCCTTCAGCTGTGAGGAATAGGAGTACTCTCAGAGGACCTAAAGTTAAGGAAAGGATGGGTAATAATGCTCTGGTGTTATTTTCTCCTGTGAGTAATGTATCGCTTGAACAAACTAGCAAGGAGCCTAATAGTTTGGGAGTTAGATTTATTGGGGGAAAGAGGAAACCACTGGGAGACATATCTAATTCTGATGATAGGAATTCTATTATATTAGAGAATGATAGTCCTGAGAAAGGAGGGGGTGTTCAATCTGAAAGGAATGCTCTGAATGCTATGGAGATAGGGGGCTTGGCCTTGTCCAGAACTGACCTTTCCTAGGTTAGTGATACTTGGTTCTGAAGTTTTGTCTAATGGACATTTTATTTTGGAATTGTAGGGGGGCAGCAAAGAAGTCCTTCAGGTTGGAAATAAAAGAGCTGATTGGTATGCACAAGCCTGATATTCTGGTTATTGCTGAGCCTAGGATATCAGGGGAGGATGCAAAGAAAGTTATTAGAAGATTGAATTTTGAGGGAGTTTATGTGATGGATGCAGTTGGCTTTTCTGGAGGTATCTGGCTTTGTTGGAACAAGAATGTGTTGGATATGCAAGTGAGGACAGCTTCAAACCAATTTATTCATGGGATTATTAAGAGGCAGGGAGATTTTGATGTTGCTTGCACTGTGGTGTATGCCAGTCCCCTTAGGATGGCTAGATGGAAAATGTATGAGGAACTTGAAAACTTAAGTTCAGACATGAAAATGCCTTGGCTGCTCATTGGGGATTTCAATGCTTATGTGGGGTCTCACGAGAAGTTGGGAGGGGCTCCTCCTTCCTTGGCTAGGTGCAGGAGATTCAGCAGTTTTCTTTCTTCTTGTGGTTTGATGGATGTTGGGTGTCATGGAAGGCAGTACACTTGGTGTAACCTTAGGCAAGGTGTGGCTAGGGTCTATGAAAGGCTGGACAGGGTGGTGGCTAATGCTGACTGGTGTTCCTCCTTCCCAGATGCTCATGTCTGTCATCTTCCTAGAATTTTCTCTGATCACTGCCCTATACTTTTAAAATGTAAGATAGCTGTTACCACTCCCAATTATTCTAGGCCATTCAGGTTCCAAGCCATGTGGTTGAAGGATGATGGGTTTGACAAATTTGTTGATGATAATTGGGGAGTTAAGGAGGATGATTTTTCTGGAAAGTCAGATGATTTTGTTTACAAAGTTAAGGAATGGAATAAGAGTGTGTTTGGAAACTTGTTCAAGGAGAAAAGAAGATTGAGGAATAGAATTGCCGGGGTTCAAAAGGAGCTGATGAGTTCTAATTCCCATTACCTCATGACCCTGGAGAAGGAGCTTATATGTAAATATGAGAGAATGGTGAATCAGGAAGAAATGTTTTGGTATCAGAAGTCTAGATGTAGCTGGCTTATGCAGGGGGGCAGGAACACAAAGTTTTTTCATTTAACTACTCTTTGCAAGCGCAAGAGGCTGAAGGTGAGAATGCTGAAAGATGAGGAGGGTAGGTGGGTGACCAAGCCTGAGGAGATTCTGTCATTATGTAAAAGTTTTGTTAGGAAGCTATTTAGTGAGGAGAATAATATGTGTTTGGAGCTGAAGCATTCTTGGGGTATAAGGGTCTCGAAGGAGGAGTGTGATGAGTTAGATACTGCTGTATCTGAGGAGGAGGTCAGGAGGGCATTATTTCAGATGAAGCAGTGGAAGGCACCTGGGGTGGATGGATTACATGCAGGGTTTTTTCAACACTTTTGGTCCAAGATTAAACTGGATTTGGTGGAACTAGTCAAAGGAGCTATGGGAACTGGAAGATTTAATGAGGCTTTGAATAAAACTCTTGTTGTTCTTATTCCAAAAGTGAATTTTCCTGAGCAGCTGAAACAATTTAGACCCATCAGTATTATTCCTGTGGCTTATAAGGTTATTGCTAAAGTTATGGTGGGAAGGATGGGGGGGTTGATGAAGAAATTAATCAGCCCAAATCAATCTAGTTTTGTCCCTGGTAGGCAAATATTGGATAATGTGGTTATGGCTCAGGAGTTAGTTCATTCAATTAGGAGATCCAAAAGGAAGGAAGGACTATTTGCTGTCAAAATTGACTTGGAAAAAGCCTACGACAAAATCAACTGGAGATTCCTGGAAGAGACTTTGCAGTTATTTGGGTTTTCTGAGAATTGCATAAGATTGATTATGTTCTGTGTTACTTCTTCTCAAGTTTCAGTACTCTGGGAAGGGGGTTTGACTGATTGGTTTAGACCTCAAAGGGGACTAAGGCAGGGGGATCCTTTAAGCCCTTTTTTGTTTGTTCTATGCATGGAGAGACTGAGTCTACTAATTTTTGATTCGGTCCAGAGCAAGAAATGGAAACCAATAAAGGTTAGTGAAAGGGGTCCTTGGGTTTCTCACTTGTTGTTTGCAGATGATTTGTTTCTGTTTGGAAGAGCTACCTTACAGCAAGCAGTGGAGATGAAGAGAGTGTTGAAGAATTTCTGCAATGCCTCAGGTTCTAGCATTAGCTTTGAGAAGTCCAAATGTTTTATTTCTCCTTGTGCAAGCAGAAAACATATGTTGGAAATTGGAAGGGCTATGGGTATTTCACTGACTGGGGACTTGGGTATGTATTTAGGGGTTCCTTTGATGCATAAAAGAGTTTCTAAGGAGACATTTAGACACATTGTGGAGAATGTAAGCAGAAGGCTGACGGGCTGGAAGGCCAAGTTGCTTAGCTTGGCTGGAAGAGCTACTTTAATCCAGGCTGTTTCAACTGCTATTCCTACTTATGCTATGATGTCTACTAAGATTCCGGAGGTTACTATTAAGTGCATTGATAAATTGAATAAGCAATTTTTATGGGGAGGAAGTCAGGATGTAAGGAAGTTACATTTGGTGAAATGGAGTGAGGTGTGTTTGCCCAAATGCATGGGTGGTCTGGGGCTCAGGAGTATGAGGCTACATAACATTGTGTTGTTACAGAGGTTGGCTTGGAAGTTTTTAGTTGAGCCAGAGTCATTATGGGTAAGATTGATTAAAGCCAAGTACAAGATGGGTGGGGATATGGTAAGATGGATGAATGATATGGGGTATAGAAGAGGTAATAGCTCCTATCAGTTTAAATCTTTAATGCTGGGGTTTAAATTTTTAATAGGGGGCTTGGTTAGGAGAATAGGCACAGGAAGTTCAATTCTATTCTGGAAGGATCTGTGGCTGGACAAGCCTCTGGTGGAAATGGTGGATTTTGTTCCTAATAAGGAAATGATAATGGAGAAGGTGTGTGATTATATCTCCCCTAATGGAGGCTGGAACATGGATAAACTGCTTCATGTGTTACCAGATAGTATTGCCCTGAGAATTATGGCCTATCCCCTGGCTAAGAATAGTATAATGGAAGATGCTCTCATTTGGAGGAACTCTCCCAATGGTGTATTTGATACAAAGTCAGCTTATTTGAGCATGCTAGATTGGAGGGAGGAAGAGAATTTTTCATGGTTATGGAGCTCTAAGATTCCTGCAAGATGGAATTATTTTTTGTGGCTTGCTGTTAAAGAGAGGCTTGTAACGGCTCAGCTCAGATGTCGTAGAGGCTTGGCTGATAATGAAGAATGTAAAATCTGTGGAGATGTGGTGGAAGACGTTATGCATGTGTTACGTGATTGTTCCAGGGCTAAGGCTATTTGGGACATGTTGTTGCCGGAAAAAGTTAAGCATGAATTCTTTGATCAGAAGCACAAGGATTGGTTCATTGATGGACTGAGGAAGAAGAGAAGTGATTGCCCCAGGTGGAACTATATGTTTGTGGCTGCAACTTGGAGAATTTGGACTGAAAGATGCATAGAAATTTTTAATCCAGGTATTCAGAGGAAGGAGGTCTCCAGTATGTGCAATGGTATTCTTGCATTGGCGTCGGAAATGGATATGGCCTTCTCTGCTGAAAGTGGTGTGGGGAATGATAGGAGGCTAGTAAAATGGTTACCCCCATCTGAGGGATGGATTAAGTTGAATGTTGATGGAGCAGCGAAGGAGCCGTTGGGTGCTGCAGGAGCTGGCGGAGTCCTGAGGGATTATAGAGGTAAGTGGATTTCAGGATTTGCTGCCTTCTTAGGATCTTGTTCTTCTTTAGGAGCAGAGATTCATGCGATTCTGATTGGACTAAAATGGGCATGGAGATTGGGGTTTAGGAAGGTGATTTGCGAGTCTGATTCTTTGAATGCTGTTAAATTAATTGAGGAGGCTAACGTTGTTCTTCATCCACTGGCGGCGCTTATTTTGGATATTAAGGAGATGAGGATGAGAGATTGGGAGGTTGGGTTTCAGCATTCTCTAAGGGAAGGAAATAGTGTGGCTGATGGCTTGGCGCATTTGGGATCCAAGCTTGAGGAAGAGTTTCTGGAGTTTGGCTCTCCCCCAGGTAGTGTATCGATGCTGCTGGAGATGGATGTTGTAGGAGCAGGGGTTGTAAGGGAACGCAAGGTTCCGTAAGAGTGTTGGTTATCTTTTTCATTTACATCTAAAAAAAATACTAAGCTTAGTCTGATTTAGGGGTTCACTTCTGTTTCAGGGGTTAAACTCTTTTCTTCAAACAAAGTATTCCTTTAAAAAAAATTAGCTAAATCTTATATCATTCGAAACAACTTATACCAGAATATTGGACGTCTACATTTTCACACGGTTCTCTTAGATAATCAAATTATGATGTCTCTTATTTTTCTATCCCTTGTTGACAATTAATAGACCAAGCAAGGGAGAGGTCCATCTAAACAGTAAGTGAATTGCTACGTTCTCCCATTGTTTTACTCTCTCGCACAACCACTTTATTTACAAGTTTACCATTCATCTTATTCCTCTTTTAACCTCGTCTGTACCCCCCCCACAACAAAGCTGGCCCACGCCGATGACGACGAGGACTCCAATGACGATTTAACAGGGTTTGGAAGAGGTGGCTGTGGAGGTCGCCGGGAGGGGGGGACGATTTACCAGGGTTTGAAGATGTGGGCTGGGGAGGTCCCCAGGGGGTGGGGTGGGGTGGGGTGTGCTGGGGAGGTCGATGGAGGGTAAATGGTTATGTAACTCAATTTTATAATGTCTCTCTTTCCGCTCCCCCCCCAAAGGTAAAAAGACCAAGCAAGGGAGACGTCCATGTAAACAATAAGGGGGGAGGGGGGAGGGGGTGGCAGAGGGGGCGGGGAAAGAGGAAGAGTGGGGCTATGGAGGTCGGGGGCGGGGAAAGAGGATGAGTGGGGCTATGGGAGGGATCAGTGACTGATTCAGAAATTTAATTAGGGGGCACAATTTTTTTACCGGGAATAATTTTCGCTTTAATTATTTATTGAAAAATTGTAGCAAAAAGAAATATTACATTGTCTCAAGTGTACCCTTAGACAAGATAGTCGTAACAACTTATAAATTACAATTGCACATGACGAGTTCTCATGTTGCGGGTTACCGCCCGGTAGTTGGAGTGGGTGGGCTCCCACTGGAGTATGAAAGCTTGATCTTCGACCCATGCCCCGTTGTATTGGTGGGTCGGGGGGGTTGAGCCGTCAAAGTTAATCTCTGCCCTTGGGTCCCCTAGACCCCGAAGATATGCTGAGCCCCTCGTTGGCGTCAGGTACAGATTCGGAGGAGGAGGAGGCTCCTTAGCAAGGGATGGGCTCCCCATGTTCTGGCGTACCAAAGCCATCAACGCGCCTACGCTCCTATCAACATGCGTAGTGAATTGGTTGAATTCTCTTCAAGTTACCCCAGGCTCATTTGCCTCCTCCGTTGGTCGAGGCAGGGGTGTTGTGAAGTCCGTGGCGTCCTCTAACAAGAAATTGTTTGCTCTTGGCTTCTCCTTCGGACCTTCGACCGGTCCGTCGTTACTGGGTCCAGCTGCCATAGCTTCTGAATAGCTTTAGGATGACAAGCTGGTTAACGCTTTCCCACAGACGGCGCTAAACTGTTAAGGCCAAAATTGACCGGGACAGTTGTCAAGCTGACGGAGACTCGAGGCGCTGAGCTGGAGCCTTGTCAGCATCTGGAGTGGGACCCTTGGTTGGAGGTGTTGGATGCGACGATCTAGGATATCTAGTTTGATGATGACAAACGTGTGTTATTATTTAACGTGTGTACTAAGTATTTTTTAGGAATGGCGAAAACGTAATTCGTGAGAATGTTGACTAAGTCAAGAGATGGAGTATTTGCTAATCATATAGCAATTGGGGAAGAGAAGAGATGTAATGCACAGAGCAATTGGACTTGGTCAAATACAAGATGAGATGGAGAGTATCTCATGGGGATTTAGTCAAATCAATTGAAAGATATGCTAGGATTTGATACTATCATTTTCCTATTCAAACTCCAATTTAGATGCAAAAAAATCCCAAGTAAATCTCCATTCAAATACCTAACTCTCTAGCTTTCCTATCTCCAACTCTAGCTTTCCTATCTCAAGAAGATTTGCTCCATCTATTGTCGATGACTTAGCTGACTTCCTCATTGAAAAAACCCTAAGCACTCTTATATTTAAACCTTGTGTGCATTGAGAGAGGGCGGAATAAACAAAACAAAGGGGGAGCCGACCATATTCTTCCCAAATACATCACCCTTTAGCAACGAACCCTAGTTCCTAACATCCTTTTGCCAAAGGAGAATTCACGCAAGCCAAGGACCCAAAGCCTTACGCATCAAATACAACTCTTCAAGCAAAAGTCCCCATTGCCCATCATCATCTTGCTTGCGTAATGTATCATCTTCACATCATCAACTTGAAGTCGTGGGCTTCTTGCTGTCGTGGGTTCATTAAGTCGCTGGTGAAGGGAGTCGAAGTCGAGTTGGGGACAATGACGATGCTGCTGCACGTACTTACACCATAGAGGAGCAGTCAGAGAAGAAAGGCGCCATCGAAGTCGAGCGCTCCGCGCCGTTTAAACTGCCGTCGTGGAGTTCTCTATCTGCCGCCGTCGCATTACCGTGGAGACATCGAAGCCCATCGAGGATCATCATCTCGCCGTGAACAAAGTGCCGTCGACGAGGTGACGACGAGACGTCGTGAAGAGTTGTCGATGCATGCCTTAAACGACTACGCCGTATGTGCCGTCCAATAGCGCCCGCTGCCGTCTCGGAGAAGCACCGCTGGAGTCATGTTGCCGTGGACTGCTGCTCCATCAATGACATCGTCATCGAAGTCGAAGCGCTTGTCACCGTCGCTACCATCGGAGAACCCAAAGCTCACTGTTGCCGTCGACAAGGCCATCATCCTCAAGCTGCTGTCGCCGTCGTTGAAGAGCCCGCTACCGTCAGAGAGAAGTCGCCATCGTATCGCCATCGGAGCTGAGTAGCCGTCATCGGAGCGAGCGACGAAGTTAAAAGCCACACAAAGTCGAGCCCAGGCGAAGTCGGTGTCGCTGCTGCCCTAATTGAAATCGAAGAGAAGCTAACGTGGACGAGGGGAGTGCGTGAAAAAGAAGAGAAATGATGCACTGACGTGGATTATTTATTTAAGGGAATTTCTTTGTGCACAGACCATATATTATTAAGTTTGAACTGAGATTGCTATACGCACAGACCAGAGTGCTTTCCAAGATTGACGATCCACAGATTGAGATCCAGGAGTCAGATCGAGACACCGTTTGCGTCAGACTGAAGCTGACACCGTGCTGAACGATAGAGACAACACACCATCACAATCTGAGCATTTCTGAACCCTTTACTTTATCATTATATTTGTGATTGTGTGTAGATCTCTGTAGGGGAAACTTTACAGATATTTTTGTTATTTTGGGACTTGTCTGATTGGGGCTAGACAAGAGGGTCTTGACGTGTTATCGCAGTCAAGATACGCATTTACTAGGTTGATAGGGTTCTGCACTTTGTTGAGTGTGGTATAGTCTAGGTGGGGAGTTGGAGCTAGGACCCCAATGTAGATATACAGAAGGAATATATTAATGCTAGTATTTGCTTGGGGGCTGGATGTAGGTCGTTGATTCGACCGAACCAGGGTAAATCTGTGTGTACTCTGTGATTGCCTCTTATTTACTCTGCTTGTGATTTTAACTGTGTATGATTTCTTGTGGGTTGCGTGAGAATTTTTTATTAGCCTATTCACCCCCCTCTAGGCTAGGATCCAGATCCAACAAGTGGTATCAGAGCAGGTTAGAGGATCTTGTGTAGTCTAGTTATCATGAAAACCCTAAAGTTAGTTTTTCCCCTTGGCATGCCTATTGATCGTCCTCCTTTATTCAGTGGCCATAATTATATATACTGGAAGGCTAGGATGAAAACTTATTTACTATCCATTGATGTTGATACTTGGTACATTATTGATAACAGATATTCTATGCCTGAAAGTAATCTGAATTTAAATGATAAAAATGTGTGTGTGCTATAAATGCTATAGCAATGAATATCTTACTATGCGGGTTGAGTAGAATGATATTTGATCGTATCTCACATTGCTCTTCTGTGCAGGATATATAGAGGACTTTGGAAATTGCATATGGAAGTGAAAATCCCTCAGCTGCAATGAAAAGAATCAAAAGGGAAGAAACGCTCTTTTAAATAACTTTGATGCTTCTCTTTGTGACAATACTAATCATAAAGTTATTTGTTTTAAATGCAGGAAGCAGGGACACTTCGCTAGACATTGCCCACAAGAAACAGCTGGTGTCGTAGAGAAGAAAGAAAAAGCTATAGTGCGAACGTGGGACATGTATAGTGGAAATGAGCTCGAGGAGAATAAAGCACACTCCTCCCTCTGCTTGATGGAAAAACATAACGAGGTAAAATCTGGTAGTAAAGCAGAACTTCTAATTATTTGTAAAGCCCTGCAAGAGGAAATTGATGAGCTAGAACTTACTTTAAATGACTATAGGAATGCTAGCTTTAAATTACAAAAGGAAAACTATGACATTTCTGATCAAGTTGAATCCTATAGAAATTCTTGTTTTGATTTGCAAAAAGAAAAGTGTGATATGATTGAAAAATCGAAAAACTTAAAAGAAGAACTTGAAAAATGCAAATCAACCATTGCCATGCTGAAAAGAGAAAAATCTAGCTCATCTGAAAAAGCTGCTTGTCTTTCTTGTCCTTCCTTATTGAACGATATTAGCATGCTTAAGCAAGATTTATTTAAGCTTGAAGCTGAAAAAGATTATGTGATTAAAGAGCTTAATGATAAATTGTGCATGTTGAATAACGAGCTTAAAAAGAAAATGGATGAATTTAAAAAGAAGGAAGAGGAAAACAAGAGAGCTTTTATAAGTAAATGTACTTTGCTTGTAGATGAAAATATGATATTAAAATCCAAAGTGTCTAGTCTAGAATTGTTATTAAGAAAATTTTCAATTGGTAAACATTCGTTGGATACCATACTTGAAAATCAATTATATGGCAATAATAGAAGAGAACTTGGATTTGATTCTAAAAATGTTGAAAAGCCCAAATTTAAGTAATTCCACAATGGGCCTTTTATTGTGAAAAATAAGCATACAAAGTGCTTTACTTGTGATAGTGTTGGTCACACATCCTATTATTGTAAGTTTAGAAACACAAACATAAAGTTCAAACAAGTGTGGGTTCCTAAAACTTTGATGACTAACACTAGTGGACCTTGTTGGATTTCAAGGTCACACATGACACTTTTCTTGTAGGTGAGATTGAGATTTGACAAGGAGCAATAAACTGTAAGTCTCATCTTTTAGCTCCTTAGTCAAATAGCGACACGAAGTTATATCTTTATCCCTCTTTGCATTTATTGCATACCTTCATAGTTTTGTGTGTATGCTTGATTTAATTTGTGTTTGTGTGCTTGTTTGTTTACTTTTTAGGTTTGTTTTAGTTCTTTATAAAAGAAAAACAAAAAAAATTGAAAAACCAAAATTCAAAAAAAAGTGCTTAATGAATACCTCTTTTTGATTCATTATAAGTGGTATTTTTTTTAATGTTCACTCATATCCTTTGTAGAAATCATTGTATTATTGTTATAGCTACATGCGCATGTTAGAATTTATTTTGTAGCCATGACATGCTTCATAAATGATTAATTTGATTTCTACACCTACATACGCACTTCCACGAATATTAAACTTGTTGTACTTTTGAAGATTCTTTTTATGAATATTGGAAAGTGAATGTAGGCTGATAATAACTGAATTATCTAAGGGATATGATGTGTACTGCCATGAATAAAAATTGAGCACAAAATGAATATGAAAAAATTACATGAAAATTGCTTCGTATGTAAAATGGATACAATTCTTGGCAAGTACACTACCCACGAGTATCCAACATATGTTTTATGGGTAATCTCTAGCGTTGGTGTACCTTACTCGTCAAGCAATGCCAATCCCACATCTAAGAGTCCTTATAGGCTATGTTTTGGGGTTTGGTAACTTGAACTCATGTTAATGAGGTGGAAAAAATCAATCCTAGTGAAATTCATGTTAATTGGAAAATGTGGATTGTTTTGGTTGATGTTTTAAATTGAATCTCCCTTTGTACTACAATGTTTATATTGTCACACTTACACATTGGTGGTGAAGTCTAAATTATGATTTTCAATGAATTTAAATTGTCTACTATATAGAAAATGACATGCAAGTGCTAGATATAATTTGTAATGCTCTATTTTTGCATGTGATATTGGTTTGACTTCATTAGTCCACTTTTGATGATAACAAAGGGGGAGAAAAGTGTTGGAAAGATTTGGTATCAAATGGTATAAATGGTGGTATTATTTAGGGGGGAAAGCATGGTATTATTGGTTGAAGGGGGAGCCTGAAAATACATAAATAGAGGGAGCATGCCTATCTACTTGCTACATTTGTTGTGCATGCTTGTAATGCCTGTTCATTGTATATTTCATATTGCATTACATCCTCCCTACACATGCACATTTATTTGCTCAAATCTTTTATGGGTTTGTCATCATCAAAAGGGGGAGATTGTTGGATGCGACGATCTAGGATCTCTGGTTTGATGATGAAAAACATGTGTTATTATTTAACGTGTGTACTAAGTGTTTTTCAAGAATGGCAAAAACGTAATTCGTGAGAATGTTGACTAAGTCAATAGATTGAGTATTTGCCAATCATATAGCAATTTAGGAAGAGAAGAGATGTAATGCATAGAGCAATTGGACTTGGTCAAATACAAGATGAGATGGAGAGTATCTTATGGGGATTTATTCAAATCAATTAGAAAGATATGCTAGGATTTGATACTATCATTTTCCTATTCAAACTCCTATTTAGATGAAACAAAATTCCAAGTAAATCTCCATTCAAATACCAAACTCTCTAGATGTCCTATCTCCAACTCTAACTTTCATATCTCCAAGAAGATTTGCTCCCATCTATTGCCAATGACTTAGCCGACTTCCTCATTGAAACCCCCCTAAGCCCTCTTATATTTAATCCATGTGTGCATTGATAGAGGGTGTGCGGCATAAACAAAAAAAGGGGGGAGCCGGCCATATTTTTCCCAAATACATCACCCTTTAGCAACGAACCCTAGTTCTTAACATCCTCTTGCCAAAGGAGAATTCACACAACCCAAGCACCCAAAGCCTTACGCATCAAATACAACTCCTCAAGAAAAAGTCCCCATTGCCCATCATCATCTTGCTTGCGTAAAGTATCATCTTCACATCATCAACTTGAAGTCGTGGGCTTCTTACTGCCGTGTATTCATTAAGTCACCAGTGAAGGGAGTCGAAGTCGAGTTGGGGACAATGACGATGCTGCTACCCGTACTTACACCGTAGAGGAGCAGTCAGAGAAGAAAGGCACCATCGAATTCGAGCGCTCCATGCCGTTCAAGCTGCCGTCGTGGAGTTCTCTATCCGTCGCCGTCGCGTTGCCGTTGAGACGTCGAAGCCCACCGAGGATCATCATCTTGCTGTGAAAAAAGTGCCGTCGACGAGATGATGATGAGACGTCATGAAGATTTGTCGATGCATGCCCTAAACGACTACGCCGTATGTGCCGTCAAACAGTGCCCGATGCCGTCTCGGAGAAGCACCGCTGGATCGTGCGGTCGTGGACTGCTGCTCCGTCAATAAAGCCGTCGTTGAAGTTGAAGCTCCTGTCACCGTCGCTACCATCGGAGAACCCAAAGCTCACTGGTGTCGTCGACGAGGCCATCATCCTCAAGCTGTTGTCGCCATCGTTGAAGAGCCCGCTGCCGTCAGAGAGAATTCGTCGTCGTATTGCCATCCTCCAGCTGAGGAGCCGTCATCAGAGCGAGCGACAAAGTCGAAAGCCACGCGAAGTCGGTGTCACTGCTGCCCTAATTGAAATCGAAAAGAAGCTGACGTGGACGAGGGGAGTGCGTGAAAAAGAAGAGAAATGATGCGCTGACGTGGATTGTTTATTTCAGGGAATTGCTGTGCGACAGACCATATATTATTAAGTTTGAATTGAGATTGCTATACGCATAGAACAGAGTGCTTTCCAAGATTGACGAGCCACAAATTGAGATCCAGGAGTCAGATCGAGATACCGTTTGTGTCTGACTGAAGCCGACGCCGTGCTGAACGACAGAGACAACACACCATCACAATCTGAGCATTTCTAAACCCTTTACTTTATCATTATATTTGTGACTGTGTGTAGATATTGAAGGGTTTTCTAGGACCATTAGGGCACAAAAACTCTATTCCCGTCCTAAGGCGGACGGAACATAGACATACGCAGCCAAAAAAAAATTATTGTAATCTAATTAATATACTGCCCCAAGGAACCAGACCCTCTTAGCCATGATCTCTACCAACTGCGGTGGATCTGACCACCCCAAGAGGGATCTAACTACTGCGAATAATTAAAAAGAAAGCTTAAAACACATACCCAGAATCTCAACCTTGGGGCAGTCGAGATGTTCTGCACCGTCTTCCGAGCCGCTCCCCATCCCACGTCGAGCCGCTTCTCGAACCGCTCCTCGAACCACTCCGCATCCCGAGGCGAGCAATCCTCGTGTCACCGAGCCAACCACGCGCCGAAGAAAGTTCCACGTGAGTGAAAACCTTCGCCAAGATTTCGGATCCGAATCCAAACTCCTTCGTGGCTTCACTAGAGCCCTCAGGAGTAAGGCAGAAATATATGGAGTTAGAGAATATTAATTTCAGCCTAGATCCGAGCGTGCTCTAACATTTACAAGAGCCACTCAGATCTGGAGCTTGGGACGAGTTTTGAGGAGGAAAGCAGACCCCTATTTATATAGGCGGCTGAGTGCTCTCCTTTACTCAAAATCCGATGTGGGACTAAAGTTGGAGTTAATTAAACCAAGTTGGTTTGTCTTTCACAAAGGGCAAACTTCCGTGAATTTTAACTCACTCACCGTTGAACTTCATGATTGATACAACCTATCAATACGAAGGGCGTTCAACGGCGAACGCATAGGAAAAAACCGTTCGTCAATCCGAGTCTGTTTGACCCTCCAATTGATCATCCAAAGTCCAGTCCAAACCCAAAAAACCGCAAACAGCCAGCCGCCAAAATCCCACGCTGCCCTAGGCAGTGCGTGGGCCCCACTTGTGCAAGGCGCATTCAGTGCACGTGCCTCGAGGCACATGCGTTGCACGCGCCTCAACGCGCGCTCCACATGCCCGAGCAAAGCACGGGCACACGTGTGCCTAGCGCCCAAAATGGGCGCCAGCTTAATGGTGCCAATAAAGGGGCGCCAGGTGGCACCCCTGGGCCTTTTGGGCGGCTCTCTTCAGGCGCCCAAATGTTGGGCGCCTGATTTTTGGCCGGCCCTTTGGGCCGGTCAAAACATGCGACTTTTTTTTAATTTTTGTTTCTCAAACAAAAAGAACTTGGGCCTATTCTTTTGGGCTGGTTTTGGGCTTCTACTTAAAACACTTTTAAATAGACATTTAGGCTCGTTTGAACTCTGTTTTGGACGCGGTTCGAACCTGGGTTTAGACCGGGACTTTCCCGTCTTACCCGTGAACTTTTCCTTGCGTTTATATCATTAAATATGGTCTTAAACTATTTAAGACACATTTAATGTCTTTTGCATCATTTGCAAATTAGTCCCCATTCTAAGCTTAAATTGTCATTTGCATCAAATACAAATGCTCTGAGGGCATATCCCTCTACATCTCCCACTTGCACTCAGGATCATTTATCTCGAATGCAGGAGATTATTGCAAACATCTTTTGCAATATTTTATCCCTTGCATCAAATGCATATTCTCCCTAACTAATTTCTACCTATTACTAGACGAAGGTCGCACTCTGATGTGAGACCCTACAGCCTGACCCTTACAACAGGTTGGGCTCGAAGCCCTATACGGCAGTGACCACGAGCAGTGGTTGCCATCCCTGCTTCAGAATCATAATTATGTGGTTGACTCATCGACATGAGTATTTTCGGGACCACTCTGACTGTGTCCGTGATGAATTCTACAGTTTTAGTCTCTTCGTCTTACTATGTCGTGTAGATCAAGTCTAGGGTACGGTCAAACTGTCAACCCCAATAACTTGACTCCGGTTAGTTTCTATCGATCTTTAGTCAACTAATGTTTGACTTCTTCCAACATACTCTGATCAGAGATTTTACTAAAGATCGAACTAGCTCTACGACACTAACTCCCATTGACCGGGAGAGACGAATATTCTATTGGTCATTACTCTCCTCGTATGCTTCAAGTGACACCCAATCAAAGACCTTTCGACAGGCCTAGCCTCGAAGCTAGGTCAGTGATCTAAGTGGCACTGTTCACGCACAGGTTCGTAAAATGACCTCAAGTCAAAAGACCAACTTGCTTATCATCACTAAGAGTTATCATTGACAGATTGGTCAATATAACCATGTGATAACTCTTGTGAATCGTTCAGTGAACTCATTCTCTAATGAGCACTTGTGTCTCGTCTTCGACTTCGCCAAGTCAAACGATCATGAGATCATCGTCACCGCTAAATGTAGAAGACTATGACACAATGGTCTATCCGATGTTTTGATATCCTTGTCTCGAAACATCTACGACCACGAACCCTTTTAGACTTATGCTACAGACGATCAAATATTTCTCCATGATCGAGATACTCATCTTGATACATGTTTGACCTTGCATAAAGTCTCAGGACTTTACCTAAGTTAATATCTAATGTTAACTACATTATAATATAACTTAGATAAATTATTACCAAACAGCTTACTGTTATATCGAACAAGAAGTTTATGCTATACACACAGAGATAGATTGCCTCGAGAGTATCATCTCTTAACATCTCCCACTTGCACTCAGGCCCATTTATCTCGGTATCTAATACCGTTTTTACACATAAGTCTTTCTAGACTTCATGTGGTAGAGCCTTCGTGAGTGGATCTGCTAAACCGTCTACTCTATAGACTTAAGGGGTTCTATGTTCATGTTAGACCTACCATTTGAATCTCATTCAAATAATTCACTTGGTCTTTCAGAATCCATAATAATTTATTTCCTTGGATCTTATCCAGTTCATCGTACCTTACGATAATAATTTTAAATTTGTTACTGGTCATTTCAAATGGCTCATAGCCATTTCTGATAAAGTGTCAAACCTTTTGATTACTTTGCCAAAATAAATATTTCATCCCTTTGATGCCTCGCATGTAATTTACACGCTCCCACTGACCGTGAAAAATTTCTGGCTAATTCATATAAGTTGGTTCGTCTAAATCATATTTAGAAAAATGAACTTATAAGTGAATGCTCCAATTTTCATGGTCAACATGAGCGTTTACATTGAGTTTGGTCCAAGTAGATCTGTACACATCTGCTGGCGAGTCGGTTTCAACGTAAGCCGTTTATAAGAATTAGGATGGAAACCGTTCTCGACCAACATGATTGTACTTCACTATTTTCTTTCTGTACCAATCTTTTAACTTAAAGATTTACTTGCAGAAAATGAGGAAACATTTTCCTTAGGCACATAAACTAAATTCCAAAATTCATTTACGCACACGGACCAATTCTGATTGCATCAAGTTATAAATCGGAGTTACTGCTCCGAATTTCATCCAAGAAGTTGACTAAGTCATCATCAATTATGATGTCTAACTCGACTCTTCGTCTCACGAGATTCGAGTAATTCTACAACTTCCTAATGATCGATTTAATGAATATCTTATTGATAATGTCCTCATAGTATCAAAACCTAGGCAGTACTATCTGGGACTTAACCCAAAGGGAGGACTTAACTCAGAGTCACTTGCTATGGATCACACCAAGTCTAACTAAGTGTGATTCATACCTTTTAACACACCGATGTGTTAACAGACTCGACCTGAGAGAAAATCATATTTTCTTTTAATTTCGCAAGATTTTTATGTAGCTAAGTATTTGACCATTCGATCTAATCGAATTAGTTTAAATACTTTTGTCATTTTGTTCTTTATTTTATCAGACTTGTGTTTCATCAAGAACACGTGTCTTAATAAAATATACGAATAACTTATTTTGGTTAATCTAGACTCGGGTACATCAGTATGTACGAGACTGAGTTCGACAACTCATTCTCCCACTGTCATACAGATGGGTTTCGGCCATTATATCTAAGAGGATAATATTCACAAGTGTCCGCAGACTTCATAAAGACCCCTCTTTATGTGACTTGTGAAGCTTAGTCTCTCGATACGGCCTAGTCTATTTTGCCATATAAGTTTGCTACTATCTTGTATATTTATATATTAACATTTAATGTATTATAGTTATTACAAATTACTAACACAAAACATTGTTTTAGAAGCAAGGTGACGACATTGCTTTAGAAGCAAGGTGACGACATTCGTCAAAATGTGTTAGACGTCTTTTGTATAACAATTATTCTGAAATCGTGACATCAAAATATGTCACATTTTCATTTCCTCCTACTTATGCCTTTACTAATGATAAATTAAACTATTTAACTTAATTGACTTTCCGGAGTGCCTTCTTCTTTTTCTAAATCACATTTAGATATTAAATAGCCCAACATAAATGAATAGCTATGCAAGCATCTCATGTATCCAAACGCCTGAGCTTTGCAACCTTGAGTGTAGCTCAACACATTGCTTGTCTCAAGATCCGGTTGGGATGCATAGTCTTGCACCGCTTATGCACTCGTATTCCATTCAAACAGTTTGATCGAATTCTCGAACTTTGCGGATCAAGATTGTTTTTCCATACAACCTTGAGTGTAGCTCGACAAGTTGTAGGGAGAAACATACTTCGAATATCCTATATGTTCAAGCTGCCCCATATGGAGACGAGTGACATGTAGCGTGAATTTATTTGTTGGACCCAGAACTTAATGTAATCATATTTCTTAAGTCTGTTCTTTAGAAGGTCATTTTAATGTCAACGAGAATATAGTTTAATTCTATCAATTAGAATTTAACTTGATATTCAATTAATCAACCTATTTGACCAGTTAACTTATTCCATTAAAATATTATATTTTGATTCCTTTGGTAAACATAGTCTTGCCCTAGTTTAGCATATGTTCAATATTAAATATATGTAGAATGGCTTTTATCTATCTATATCCTCCCACTATTTTTACGATCATTTTTAAGCCTAAGTAATGAAAGATTTTAATCAAATTAAATAAATGGGTAAGAGATCCAATCACCTTGAGCCTAACAACCTTGAGTGTAGCTCAACAAGTTGCTTGACTCTGTAATCGGAAGATGACTCTTCATCGATCATATCAAATATGACACGCTTATCGGTTTTTACCCCTAGCCATTTGTGATCATGAGTGTGCTCATCCAAATCACAATGTCTAGTCTAGTCAGACCCTTGTTTTCGTGTCTAACCTGAATTGCCCCAGTGCTCGGTGTATTCACGACCCGTCGGTTTGGGTCAGGTCTTAGACTACATCTAGCCAGACTATATCATTGACTTATCTTACACCGGCGCTCGGTGTATTCACGACACGACGGCTTGGGTCAAGTCAAGATTTCATCTTATATATTTAAGGAGTTGGTTTCTACAAGGTTGCCATGTCACAGCTTGAGTGTAGCTCAACAACTGGAACACGGGTCCTATAGTTCCCAACCCCTAAAACAAGGAGGGCTACGGCTAATCTTGAATAAGATTATTAACGTATTTGACTTAGATATAGTCCAGGGTGTCATACAATCATGATTCGCGTCATTGCGGTCCAGTGGAACACAACCAGGGAATTGACTAAGCCAGGATCACTATCCCTTATAGGGTGATCCAACAAAGTTAGCCAAGCACATTGACTGGATCATGGTCCATTGAATGAAGCTTTTCATTTTTATACGCGTGCCATAGACGAAAAGGCTTTTATTAACAACTAATTATTCCTATCAACTAGTTGAATCCTTAAATTCAAAATTTTAGGATTTGTTTAATAACTTTTATTAAATCCTTATCAACTATAAGGTTCACGTGCTATCCTAACCGTTATTAGGATTTTAATAAATTTATTAACAACGCTAAAAGCGAAGTCCTTTAATGAGAATTAATATCATAACAATTAGAATTAAAATTTCATTAAAGGGACTACCCTAATCAGGAATTAGGTCTTAAAGTGTTGTTAATGTTTTATTAAAACATAGCATATCATTAGAATTTATCTCATAAATTTTAGCGAGTTCTTTAATGGCTAACCTAAGAGGTTGTCTTGTGTTATCAAATAAAGGACAAGATAACATAGCCATTAACATAAAGTTACACTAATTTTATCGCATAAAAGAGTGTACAACTATTTAACAATTAAATAGAATAACGTTTATCAAATAAACAATTTTAGCATGCATACTTAAATTTAACATTTAAATTTAAAAATATGATTTTTAAAACATTTTATTTTATCTCATAAAAACTTGTTTTGAAATATCACAAAAATTGCATGCTACTTAAAATATTTATCGCATAAAAATTTTAAACTTTTAAAATCAGTTTTAAAATTATCACATAAATTTAAAACATCATTTAAAAAAATTTCATGCTTAAAAATTTATCATATAAAATTTTTAAACATCTAAAATTATTTTAAATTTATCGCATTAATTTTTAAAGTTTCAAAATCAGTTTTAAAATTATCACATAAAATTTAAAACGTCATTTAAAGAATTTTCATGTTCAAAAATTTATCATATAGAATTTTTAAACATCAAAAAAACCTTTTAAACTTATCGCATAAATTTAAAAGTTTTAAAAATCAGGGTTTTTTAACAAAATTTCATGTTCAAAAATTTATCATATAGAATTTTTAAACATCTGAAAACATTTTAAACTTATCGCATAAATTTAAAGAAGCAATCAATTAAATAATCGCAGTCCTAGATCAGTAAACAGACAAGGCTCTGATACCACTGAAGGGTTTTCTATGACCCTTAGGGCACAAAAACTCTATTCCCGTCCTAAGTCGGACGGAACATAGACATATGCCGCGAAAAATAAAATTATGTTAATCTAATTAACATGCTTCGCTAAGGAACCAGACCCTCTTAGCCAGGATCTCTGCCAACTCGGGGTGGATCTGACCACCCCAAGAGGGATCTAACTACTACGAATAATTAAACCAAAAGCTTAAAACACATACCTGGAATCTCAACCCTGGGGCAGGCGAGATGTTCCGCACCGTCTACCGAGCCGCTCCCCATCCCACGCCGAGCTGCTCCTCGAACCGCTCCTCGAACCGCTCTGCATCCCGAGGCGAGCAATCCTCGTGTCTCCGAGCCAACCACGCGCCGAAGAAAGTTTAACGCGAGCGAAAGCCTTCGCCAAGATTTCGGATCCAAATCCGAACTCCTTCGTGGCTTTGCTAGAGCCCTCAGGAGTAAGGCAAAAATATAGGGAGATAGAGAATATTAATTTCAGCCTAGATCCGAGCACGCTCCAACATTTACGAGAGCCGTTCAGATCTGGAGCTTGGGACGAGTTTTGAGGAGGAAAATAAACCCCTATTTATATAGGCGGCTTAGTGCTCTCCTTTACTCAAAATTTGATGTGGGACTAAAGTTGGGGTTAATTAAACCAAGTTAGTTTGACTTTCACAAAGGGTAAACTTCTGTGAATTTTAACTCACTCACCGTTGAACTTCATGATTGATACAACCTATCAATACGAAGGGCGTTCAATGGTGAATGCATATGAAAAAACCGTTCGTCAATCCGAGTCCGTTTGACCCTCCAATTGATCATCCAAAGTCCACTCCAAGCCCACAAAACCGCAAATAGCCAGCTGCCAAAATCCCACGCTGCCCTAGTCAGTGCATGGGCCCCACTTGCGCCAGGCGCATGCAGCATACGCGCCTCGAGGCACGTGCACTGTACGTGCCTTAGTGCATGCTCCATGTGCCCGTGCAAAGCATGGGCACGCGTGTGCTTGGCGCCTAAAATGGCACCAATAAAGGGGCGCCAGCTTAATGGCACCAATAAAGGGGCGCCAGGTGGCGCCCCTGGGCCGCTTGGGCGGCTCTCTTCAGGCGCCCAAATGTTGGGCACCTGATTTAACATGCGACTTTTTCTTTAATTTTTTTTCTCAAACAAAAAGAACTTGGGCCTATTCTTTTGGGCTGGTTTTGGGCTTCTACTTGAAACACTTTTAAATAGACATTTGGGCTCGTTTGAACTCCGTTTTGGATGCAGTTCGAACCTGGGTTTAGACCGGGACTTTCCCATGTTACCCGTGAACTTTTCCTTGTGTTTATATCATTAAATATGGTCTTAAACTATTTAAGACACATTTAATCTCTTTTGCATCATATGCAAATTAGTCCCCTATCTAAGCTTAAATTGTCATTTGCATCAAATACAAATGATCTGAGGGCATATCCCTCAGAGATATCTGTAGGGAAAACTTTACCGATATTTGTGTTATTTTGGGACTTGTCTGGTTGGGGCTAGACATGAGGGTCTTGACTTGTTGTCGCAGTCAAGATACGCATTTACTAGGTTGATAGGGTTCTGCACTTTGTTGAGTGTGGTACAGTATATGTGGGGAGTTAGAGCTAGGACCCGAATGTAGATGTACAGAAGGAACATATTAATGCTAGTATTTACTTGGGGGCTGGAGGTAGGACGTTGATGCGACCAAACCAGTGTAAATCCGTGTGTACTCTGTGAGTGCATCTTATTTACTCTGCTTGTGATTTTAACTGCGTGTGATTTCTCATGGGTTGCGCGAGAATTTTTTATTACCATATTCATCCCCCCCTCTTGGCTAGGATCCAGATCCAACAGCAGGAATCGGGGTCGGCTGATTGTTGTTGATGGTGATATGACCTTCGATCGACCCACGAGCGACCCTTGCGTTGATCGTTCGAGGTTGAAGGGCCAAGCGTCGACCTTCGACATTGGATAGCGATCGCCGATTTGCACCATAGGGAGTCATTAGGGGGTCGGATCTGGGTTTCGACCCAAATCCCCTCCATTGTTTAAGTCAGTAGGAAACTTAAAGAAGAGAGAGATCTTGGTGTAGCTAAGATCGACCCACGGAGGTTTGTCTCTAGACCAACGACGCAAGCTCGAATATAGAATGGTAAAGTAAGAAGATAGGGCTCTATGTCTTAGATATCGTACCTTGCAGATGGAACCCCGCTCTATTTATAGAGGTTCGGGATCCTCTTAGAGACGTTGGGTTGATAACGGCCACCTATAATGGGGCCACGATCTTCCGCCATGAATGGGAGTAAACGTTACCCACGTCCCCGAGATTTTCGAGCCCGCCTTTAATCCCACATTTGTGCGAGACAGACCTAATGGTCGACTGGCCATTTGGGCTTTGATTGAGTCGATATCGGGCTCCTCTGGCGGGCCTGGCGGGCCTTGGGCATTCCTCGACCGAGTTTCCTCGAGTGCCGGCCAAATGACTCAACATGTGGGTATGGGAGTATATATTTGTGTGTGTAGCTTGGTGTGATAGGTGTGTGTATCTGTATATGTATACATGTGTCCTATCTACATGTCCCTATGTGTAGATTAGATCTCGATATATTGGTATGTATCATGGCGTGCGTACTTGGATCTTCTGAGTGCATGTAGTGTCATGTGTATTATGACTATTAGGAACGTACTTAGTTATATGTATCTGTATAAATAGCATGGATATGTGTGTCTTATGTATAGTAGCAGGGATGTAATATTGTATTGTACTGTATGCACACTCGTGTTGATATATGTGTGTATATTTGGATATATATTGGGATGCATACTTGGCTGTATATTTGTATTTATACTTGGATGTATATACGGAGCATAAGTGGGTGTGTGTCATACCACTTGTGATGGTGTCTAGACTACAGGAAGTATGTTGTGTGTGTCATCTGTATTTGTATGTTGTGTTAAGAGTTGATATACTAGTGTATTTACGTCATTATATGGACTTGTATTATGCAAGTGTGAATTTATCCGTGTGTGTGTGTGTGTGTGTGTGTGTGTGTGTACTAAATTATGTGTGGGATGAAATATGTGTGTAGTGTTCTATTGTATATATGAATTGTATTACTGTATTGACTATGTTGTGGTAAACATATCGGTTATATATTACTGATTAGTTGTATTCTTATGAGTGCTCGTATTGTATTCCTAGTGGTGATTGCGTGACATATTATTAATAAGATTGGTATGTCATGTGTATGTGTGTCCGTAGTGTACGTGTACTAGAATATGTATGTACGTATGTAGATGTGTATTGTGCGGTGATATCTGTATCTATTACATATATATATATATCGAGATATGTCTTAATACCATATAGGTGTATTTCATAAAATGGTTGTATGTAGTGCCCATTGTATGTGATGTTAGATGTGTTGTAATCCCTACGTTGCCTTTAATAGTGTAATGAATAGTCTAGCTTATGAACTATTGACTGGTGTAGTCACAATGGTATGGGTTATGGTGTTGTATTAACCGTATTGTGTACTATGCGTATTGGGGTATTTGTTTGACTATATATATTTCTATGGATTGGTATCTTTGTATGAATATGGACGTATAGTTTGCATTGTAGTAGCATCTATAAGTGTATGATACACCTTTTGTATCGTAATACGTGTATTGTGTTGTACCGTTGTGGTATACGTTTGTGTCTGTATAAGGGAAATGGTGTTATGTCATAGTGTATGTAGGAGGGGTGCAAGTGGCCTAGAAGTATCTATGGATGTACTTGTGAAAATACTTGTGTATATGCTTATAGTATGTATGTATGTTGGTAGGGGTATGTATTGTATTTGTGATTGTATTAAAATTCAGTGTCTACGTCATTTGTGGTTGTCGATAATGTGGTCATTTATTGGTGTAGGTATTAGTCGTAGCTTAGTTGTATGTATGGATGTATACTAGTCATTGCATATATTAGTTGTAGTTGGAGGTGTAACTGTATACTATTTGTTGTATGTATAGATAGTAGTTACATGGATAGTAGTTGTATGTATGTATGCATAGTATAGTATTCTGGCTGCTAAAATATATGTGTGTATGTGGATTTTGTAAACATAAGTCTATATTAGTATGTCTATAATGAGTGCCTACATGCCTACTTCCATATGGGTATCCTTACCCACATCTTAGAACATGTGGTGTGTATAGTCGTGTGCCCATATATAGGTATCTGTATGTGATTAATCGGATGTGTATATGTAAGTGTTTATATGAGTATATGTGTTTCTATAGTGTTATATGTGGATAGTGGCCTTCTAATTGTGTATGCCACCTTGTTATATGTGATACAGACTGTATGGGATTGATGAGTCTTAACCTAGTCCTATATTATGTTATAGTTTATATATGCATGAGGTAGGGTGACCTTTGGTGTCTATCACCCCTAGGTTGACCTTTAGTCTGGAAAGTCCGAGGATGGACTTTATTTTTAAGGTGGGTAGAATGTAATGGCCTTAGTGCCATATACATAGGGCAATGGCGGTGTTGTGTCTTGTGTAGTGTATTGTGGGAGTATACATGTGTAGTAATATGTATTATGTGGTATGTATAGTGTATTACGTAGTGATTAGTAGTGTATGTGTGTGTTATTATTAATATTAGTACGGTTATCAATTGATATTATTAGTAATATTACTATTGTTATTATTAGTACTATTATTGTTCTTAGTATTAGTATTACTTTAATTGGGTATTTATGCATGATGGTAGGGTTACTTGTGAGTTGGTTGTCTGGGTACATGGGGGGTGTGTAGAGTGAGTGTTCCTTAATAATTGGAGGAGGGAGTGTATTAGGAAAAGGGGGAGTGTAAGGAGGGTGCTTAGTGTGAAAAGTGTTGGGGTTAGTGGCATTGTTGTAATTAGTGGGGAGTGTGTGTGTATAGTAGAAGAGTGTGTGAAGTAATGGCACACTTGTAATTAAGTTTAGGTGGGTGTGTAAAGTAAGATGACATGTGTTAAGGAATGGCACACTTGTAAATAAAGATATTTCTAGAAGAGAGATATTTATTTAAAAAACCTTCTACCTATTATTATGAAAAGATATTTCTAGAAGATGGATTTTTATTAAAGGAATGGCAAACTTGTAAATAAAGACATTTATAAAAAAAGCCTCTCTACAGTCCTATCTTCTTTCTTTTCTTTTTCTTTTCATTTCTTTTCTCCTCTTCATTCTCCAAGAGGGGGCCGAATCTTCCTCTTGCCTTAAAAAAAAGAAAGAAAGAAAGAAAGGAAAAGGGAAAACAAATGGAAAGAGAAGGGGGAAATAGAAAGAAGGAGGAGGAGGAGGAGTCTTCCACACTCCAATTAGGTAGGAATCCCTACTTGTGCAATAAATTTTAATTTGGGATTGTTGTTGTAGTTGTAAGAAAATTGTGATGTTTCTTAAGATCTTTGTGAATTTATAACAAAGTTGTCACCTTTACCTTTAATTAGAGGAAAATTTGGCTTAAATATGGTTAGTAGCTTGAGGCATTATGTTAATGGAGAAGGTTTGTGGCAATTTGTAAGTGAACTACAGTGATGTTGTATGGTTATTGATGAGAAGTTCATGATGCATGGAGATGGGGTTGTGCTACATACTAGTCCTTAATTTCATAATAATGCTTTAGGGAAATTGGGTCATATTGCATGCTATTCTTAATCTCATAACGAAGTATAATGTTGATTACTAGTGATGCATGTTGCTCTCTAATAAAGCTCAAGTTGCTATATAGTAAAGTTCATGTTACTAACAAAGTCCATATTGCTTTCTAGCCCTTTTTAATCCACAATAATAATGTTGTATGCTAGTCCTTACATTTTAAATGCATGTTAGCCCCTGAATTTCATGTTCATGTTTTGTTATGGAAAATGGTTCATGTCTTGTTAATCTAAGTGCAACTCTAATATGTTAGCCTAGTTGTTTCCATTATTTCACTTGTATGTTGCCCTCTTTTTATATGTGGTGGACAAGTTGGAGGCTTGTGTATAAATTCATATGGTGATTGTTAAGTTGTTATTTGTGGTTCATGGGGTGTGGTAAATTTTCTTGCTTGACCAAGTTCGACCATGGGCCATGTGGTAGTTTGTGGCATTGCAACGAAAGAAAGAAAGTGATGAGGAAGAGAGGAAAGGTTGTGTATAGGGGAGTTGGTTTTGATGTATGTTCTTTAAACAAAGCCTTGATGTATTTTAAGCCTTAAACACTTTTCTACAAAGTTTGCAATGGTCTTACTAATGTTTCATTAGTTTCACTATGGGTAGCATGTTAAATAAGGTATTGCATTAACTAAGGTTCCTTAATTAACTTCATCTAGGTTTGCATTTTCATTTAGTTCTTTTTATGATTTCCTTTAAGACTTGCATTTTATATTAACTTAAGACTTGCATTTTTACTCAAGTCCTACATTTCACTAGAGTTACTTCATTGGTTTCAATAAAGCATGCATCTCCACTAAAACTTGCATTCTTATTTAAGTATCTTTTATTTTTACTAAAGATCCTTAAAGAAGTTATCTTAAAGCTCGCATTATCTTTAAAGTTCAATGATGAGTTTCATTTTGAACTTGTATTTGTCATTAAGTTCCTTAAGTAGTTCATTTAAGCTTGCATTTTCATTTAAGATTGTGGGTCATCTTAATTAAAGTTACATTTATAAGATTGCATTCTTATTAGTTAATGATGGTTATAGACATGGTTCATGTTGCAAGCTCTCCTTAATGATGTTGTGTTATGTTATGTTTATGGAGAATGGTGTGTTTTATGGAGAATGATGTTGTGGTAATTGGCTAAGTAATGGGGAGATGGTGCTTGTTTCAATGTGGCCATGGGCATGTTGTGATGAAGGAAGGAGATATAGTTGTGGTTGTTCTTTATTCATGGAACTTTTGTGTCATTCGTTATGTTGCATGATATTCCCTTTACTTTCAAGCATGCAAGCTTTATTGTTCCTTTATGTCCAGTTAATATTGCATGGAATGTGCTAGTTTTGTTGTTACCAGTTATGTCACTCTTATGTCACTCTAATGTTGTAAAAATGCAATTCTAAATGTTGTATGCTAACTCACCTGACTTAAATTCTAATAAATGCTAGGGATGTCTTGGTCTGCCACATGACGGGTGAACACCCTAGAATGGGGTTGGGGGAAAACTGGGTACTAATAGGGCATGAGGACTGGACTATGTTGTGATGTTGTGATGTACCTTGCTCAGTTTCGGGTACTTGTGGTGTTTTCCGTACCTTGCTCAGTTTCGGGTACGATGAGTTGTGTTGTTGCGAAGTTTTTCTAACTCGCACTCTAATGCAAGAGAGTTTGGGTGGAGTGAGAGGCCCATTAAGGGAGCATTGCTCGTGTACCACTGGCGGGTGCTCCCTACCGCCCCACCTTTGGGGTGGAGTCCAGTTCCTCATATTCAACGACACACCCAGGTTTCCAAATGTCATGTAAATAAATACTTAAGTGCTTAAATTTTCCATGTGTGATTCATATTCTTTCCCTTGTTTGATGCACCTGTGATTCCTTCCATGTCTGGTTCTAAATTGTGAATAAAAGAAACATTCCCTAAATTAGTATTTACTATATGTACAAGTTGGGTTTCCTACTTGGACACGCTTTGATGTGATCCAATTTGTGGTTTCAGGTTTATGGAGCTGGAGGCAATGAGATGGTGTTAGAGTTATGGTTGAGGAGCTTAGGTATAGAGAGAGAGAGAGAGAGAGAGAGAGAGAGAGAGAGAGAGAGAGAGAGAGAGAGAGAGAGAGAGAGACCATGTACTTTTGGGGTTTCCTTCTTGGGTTTGAGGTTGTTGTATGAAGATGTTATTGTGTAGCAGCAGTGATTCAATAATTGGTTCAGTGCTGTTTTTCTGTGTTGGTCTCTGTTGTTGATATTGTTGTTCTGTGTTGCTTGATTTGGTGGTACATATGGGAACACTACAGGTACTGTCCCAGCACTGCGCAGTGGCATGCCACTTTCCTTTGTATTTCTTCTTCTTTTATTCCTTCGTAACACTCTGTACTCTGGGAGAACCTGGGATGGATTCGTACTTCCCGTGTACCCTAGGGAGTGGGGCGTTACAACTGGCCAGACATCTGCCCCCAGGAAAGACTGGGAAGACAAATGCCACAGGTGTGGCATGACTGGACGCTGGTCCAGAAATTGTCGTACTCCATGCCACCTCCAGGATTTGTACCAAGCTAGCCAGAAGCCTAATGCCGAAACAAATCTGGTGGAAGAAGATGATGAAAGAGAGGAAATCAATTTGAAACTAAATTGATATTGATATTTGAAAGAGAAAAACTCCATGCTACCTCAACAAAAGAGAGGACGACCCCAGGCTCCAAGGAGAAGTTTCCTCGAAAGAGAAAAACTCCTGGAGAAAATATAAAGATACCACCACAGGATGCTGAGCTCAGCCCAAATACCTCTCCCCTCCTCAATTCTCCAGAAGAGGAAACCATTGGAGAAATATCATTAAATTATGTACATACTAGGAAGGTACTGGACAGAAAAAGCATTGTCATCGATGAGACTTTGCGTTCGATATTGCTAATCACGTCACTGAATACGACGATGATATCGATCCATACTCTCTAGCAGAATGTAAACACAGAGAGGATTGGCCAAATTGGAACGAGGCAATAGGAGTAGGGCTGGACTCACTCTTGAAACGTAAGTATTTAGACCAGTAGTTCCAAAACCAAAAGGTGTAAAATCTGTGGGCTATAAATGGGTATTCGTAAGAAAGAAAATTGAAAATAATCTGATCGTACGCTACAAAGCATGCCTTGTAGCACATGGTTTTTTCCAACGACCGGGAATAGATTATAAAGAATGGATGCGATCAATTTCCATTTTTAACAAGCTTAACAGCTACGGAAGGCCTAGATATGCAGATCATGGATTTTGTGACCGCATACCTGTACGGTAATATAGATACATATATTTATATGAAGCTTTTGGATGGTTTTAAATTACCAACAAAAATGACAAATAAACCTCTGGACGTCTATTCTGTCAAAATCCAAAGATCACTGTATGGTCTAAAACAATCGGGAAGAATGTGGTATAATAGACTCAGTGAATTCCTTGTACAACAAGGATTCACCAATAATGAAGTATGTCCTTGCATCTTTATAAGATCAAAGGAAACATGATTTTTAATTATTGTTGTCTACATAGACGATTTAAATCTCATAGGATCTCCCGAAGATATATCTGAGATATCCAAAAGTCTTACAAAGCTTTTGGGATGAAAGACCTAGGCAAAACCAAATACTGCCTTGGCTTACAAATAGAACACCTCAGCGGAGGAATCATGTTACATCAATCCACTTACACACGAATATTACTGAAAAATTTCCGAATGGACAAATGTCACCTGCTGAGTACACCAATGGTCGTCGGATCATTGGATGTTAATAAAGACCCCTTCCGTCCACTGGAAGAGGGGGATGAAACACTTGGTCCTGAAGTACCTTACCTAAGTTCCATTGGAGCACTCCTCTATCTGGCAAACTGCATGCGTCTCGATATAGCGTTCGCAGTAAACCTACTAGCCAGATACAATTCAACGTCCATAAAGTGCCACTGGAACAGAGTGAAGCACCTTCTGCGCTACCTCTAAGGGTCAATGGATCTGGGATTATATTACCAGAAAGGTACATCCTCCAACTTAATTGGTTATGCAGATGCATGATACAGATCAGATCCCCACACCGAAAAGTCCCAGGCTGGGTTCGTATTCACCAACGGTGGGACGTCCATTTCATGGAGATCTGTGAAGCAGACCACGACAACAACCTCATCTAATCACTCTAAACTCATTGCGATCCATGAGGCTAGTAGAGAATGTTTTTGGCTACGTTCAGTCATTCACCACATCCTAGTGACAACCATCCTGAAGATGGGCGACCTTGATCTAACCACCATGTTCGAAGACAATGCAGCCTGCATAGCTCAACTACGAGGTGTCTACATCAAGGGTGATAGGATGAAGCACATCTCCCCCAAGCTTTTCTGGATGCACGAACTACAAGAAGACAATCAGATTGACATTCAGCAAATCCACTCTTGCAACAACTTGGCAGATCTGTTTACTAAAGCACTACCTCGATGTACTTTTAGAAATCTTGTAAAAGGGATTTGGATGAGACAATTGAGAGACTTACAAGCCTGAAGCTTGTACACAACAGGGGGAGTTAATGTTGTGTTGTGTTGTACTCTTTTTCCTTAGCTATTGGTTTTTCCCACTGGGTTTTCCATAGCCAAAGGTTCTAACGAGGCAACCACAGTAACTCTGGATCCAAAATTATCCACCCCAGTGATATCCATCGATCAGGGGAAGTTAAGGAGACTTGTACTCTTTTTCTTAGCTATTGGTTTTTTCCACTGGGTTTTCCATAGCCAAAGGTTTTAATGAGGCAAGACCTCCTAACTTAGGATCCAGAAGTATCCATATCCTCAAGATCAAATAAATTCTATGAATCCTGAAGCATTCATATACCAAGATTACAATGATTGATGGATAAGGGGAAGTGTTATGAATGGGCTTTTGTAGGCCCATGTGGAGCCCACTTAGGATTAGGGTATCCATCCATTATGTAATCTTTTCTTATAAATATATGGCTACAGGTTCTGTATCAACCACCTTCACAATATAAGCAAACTTTTTCCCTGGGAAAAAAGGCCAAAAAATCAAATAATTACGTAGCCCGCGGGATTCGAACGCCCATTAACTGTGTGGGGTTCGTGCACTCAAACCGCGGGGAAAAATTGTATCATTGTGCAATGTTTTCTCTCCTATAATATATATAACATCTATTTTATTATGATAATTTTCTAACAAAGAGCATAAAGGTAATTTCACCCACAATTTCCAGGGGGCCACGTGTCCCCTGGCCGCCATATGGATCCGTCACTGAGAGGGAGGGCTGGCAAAGGGGGTGGCGGAAGAGGAGAGCTGGGGAGGTCGTAGGAGGGGGATGTGGGCCTGGAGAGGTCGGAGGCGGGGGTGCCGCCCGTCGTCGATTGGCAGTTGTACATACATGGGCATTTTCGAAAATTTCCCCTAATTGTGCGTATTGAGTAATTTCAGTGGCAAACATGTAAAGTGCAGGAGTAATGACAAACATATAAATAAGCTGGTCGTGTGCAGAGAAAAGTGCATGTCCCAAGCTGACACAGAGGACAACAAAGATGCTAAAGATAGACAAGCAAACTTAAGAGCTTAAGAGTATCATATGGAGAACATGGAGCATAAGGACAGTAAGGGCACCGGGGGGTCGAGCTGCCAACACAACCCCAAGCCACTTTCTTTTACTCACCAACCCAATTTTTTACTACACTAACCATTCATTTAATTTTTAATTTGGTACACGATTATATTTTGCTCTTTTCTAATCACTATAAAATGAAGGGTTAGGAGGAGGAGGAGATATACAATGGAAGAGAGAATAATAGTAGAAGAAAAAGGAGAATATGAGAATACTTCTTCAGAGAGAGTTAAAGTTTCTCCAGTAAGAAAATTGTAAGCTTCTCCAGAGAGGGGGGAGGGGGGGGGGGGAGAGAGAGAGAGAGAGAGAGAGAGAGAGAGAGAGAGAGAGAGAGAGAGAGAGAGAGAGATGTAGTGAGAGTTTTTTTGTAGAATATTGGTATCTCTATGTGTATTCATTTCCTTGTAAGAAATAAACGTATTTATTTTTCGTTCCAATCTTTTACTTTTACGTGATCTGTGAAGTACAACTAGTGGTATCAGAGTCTGGTGAGCTGTGAAAAAATGCGTAGAATTTTTGTTAAAACATATGGAGATTTTTTTCAATTCATTGTAATTTTTAATATCAAAATGTCAATGGAAGAATCATCCTCAGGAGATATGATCACATTGATGATCACGAAGAATCTTCTTAGTATAAAGATTTATTTGACCCATTAGAGGTCAAAGGAATAAAGACTGAATCTAACAAAAAAGCAGACTGGAAGAAGCTGAATTGAAAGACAATCGATCAAATTCGATAATGGATCGATCACAATATCTTCCATCATGCTGCGTCACAATGTCTTCCATCATGCTACGTAGGAGACAGAAGCATATGCCCTTTGGCAGAAGCTAGAAGACAAGTACCAGGCCAAGACCGCTTAGAATAAAGCATTGTTAATGAGGCAAGTAATAAATTTGTAGTTACGGAGTGAAATTTCCATTACTGAGCACACGAGCGAGTTTCAGAGCTTGGTTAATCAGCTATTTGTGATGGAGTTATAGCTTGGGGATGAAGAACAAGCTCTTCTCCTTTTCAGTTCTTTTCCTAGTAATTAGAAGACATGGGTGGTCTCTCTTGGTAATTTATCTTCGAATGGTATACTTACCATGTCTACGGTTAAGGATACACTCTTCAACGAAGAGGCTAAGAGAAAATACATTAGCATAGACCAATCACATGCACTTGTTATAAAAACTTGAGAAATACATCAAGGAGGTAGTCGAGGATATAATAGAGGTAGGAGTAAGAGTCATGGTAGGTTCACAAGATGGGAGGAGGAGACATACATACCTACAAATGTTACATTATAGCATAGAGGGCCATATGAAGAAGAATTGCCAGAAGCTGCTACGAGAACAAGGTCAAAATAGTTCTGACTAGAATAGCAAGGATGGAGAGACATTACTCACATGTATCAGAGAAGTGGCTATTTGCTCCATCCAAGAAAAGACATATGCCTCCATATTTCTTACCCAGGAAGTGAGTGAGTAATTGATACTGCACTATCTTACCACATGATGCCTTGTAGATACATTTTCACCACTACGAATGGAGAGACTTTGGCATCATGAAGATGGAAAATAGAAGTTCATGCAAGATCATAGAGAGTGGTGATGTTTAGATTTAGATGAATGTGTTGAGTATTAAGTCACCTCTAGGTAAGTTTTGATGATAAGAAAAAAAATTATGTGTTAATGGGTTGCGAGTGTAGGTACAAGAGTTAATAAAAGATCATTAAAGACTTATGAAGCTCAAGGAGTCAAAGACAAGAAGATGGATTAATGGACTACATCAAAGATTTAAGTAATTGTAATTTTTTAATGTAGTTTTGTTTTGTATTAGGTTCATGTTAAAGTATAATTAAAGCTCACACACACACTTAGGAAATAGTATGAAATGGATTTAAAATTTTTTGACATATTTTTGAAAATTTTTACCAAATTCTAGTGGCCAAAAGAAAGCCTTTATAGGTTGACTAGTCGACTAGAAATGATTCCTAACTTGGAAAGTGATGGTTAGATGAGTATCTAACCAAGTGAATTGAAGTTCAAGGACTAGTCGACTAACACATCGTCTAGTTGACTAGTTGATGAACTCTAGTCGACTAACATCAAAATAAAATATTGCCTACCTTATGCTGGGTTCTAATATGCGACTAGTCGATTAGGTCTTAGAATTAGGTGACTGGCTGAGCTATTAGTCGACTAATCCTAGTACTCTAATCCATTAATAACTATCTGTTGGTCATTTCTTGATTTTCTGCAACTAGCCATTTTGGGCCATGTGCAGAGACAGTTTAGAAATCCAGTTTACTGGTTTTGTGGCCTACAAAATAGGGGTTGTTCAAAATTTATTCATGAATTTATTGATCAACTTTCTTTGAGAAAAACCCACTTTTAGTGTTCTCTAACCCTCAAGAAATAAATACTCTCTTTTGGCCTTTGCTATAAGAATTTCTCCAAAATTTCATGGCCAAATAGGTTTATCTCCTAAACTTTCATCCTTATTCTTCTAGAGATCAAAATCAATTCTTAGCCTCATAGTAAGCAAAGAGATTCAATCAACGCTGTTACGACCTAAAGATCATAATAGCCCGACTCCCGCCCGGATCCGCTAACATACCCCTTTAGCTCACCCTTTAACAATCAGGGCCGCCGCCCCGAGGACCCGGGCCATCATGGAGATAGGCGCGCCTTACGGCGCCCCCCCCGAAACGGCCGAGGCGAGCAACTGTAGCCGGCCGAGGCGAACAACCTCGTACCGCCCGGCCCCTCGGGGTAGCGCGCTTGGGGACGCTTGGGTATCAAGGCCGGGCCTACGGACGGGCGTGGTCGGGCCGGACTACCCCCGACCGGAACGGCCCGTCCGATTCCCGCGAACCGCGGCGCCTAAAATGAGCCAGACCTTTAGTTCGACGCTAACGACAAACAGCCTGGGACAAAGGCACAACTGACACATACGTCACCCGACCGCCTGACAAAGCACCCCCAGGCGGCTGACCTGACCGGCGGTTGGTGCTTTCGGCCCTGACATCCCGACAAAAGCACCTCTTGGCCGTTGCGCCGCCTGACAGAGGCAGGTCAGAAACTCCTGTTCCCGATGTCCTTGTCCGAAGCTTCCGCTGACAACCGAGCCAGCTCAGCGTGCCAAGTCATCATCCGTCAGGTATAAATACCCCCCCTCCTCTTACGAAAGGGAGGTTGCTGCAGAATTCTCTCTCATTTAACTATTCACACACGAGTGCAAAGGTCTTCCATATCTTTGTTCTCCCACCTATAGCTCGCCACGCGCGGTCGACACACCGTTAGTCCGACCGGCGTGACCAGCCCCCCATTTTAAGCCCTATCACTGACTTAGGCATCGGAGGGGCTAAGGGTTGAACCCCCAACCCAGCCCTTCTGACGAGTTGTTCGTGTTGCAGGAGAGCTCGCCTATCAACACCAGTTGGCGTCACCCCCCTGCCGTTCAACCTTGTCCAGCCGCATCCGGCGAGATTCAGCCCCGCGACCGTCACTGGCGTCGAGATCGACTTCTTCACCCCACTAATCGCTTGTCAAATAGCCTACCTAAACCCCCTTCTCCACATAACCACCGTGCCCTTGGTTCCCATTAATACAAATTCATTGTACGCAAGTTCCACCTCGTAACAATTGGCGCCGTCTGTGGGAACGAAGGGTCACACCCATGTTAGATTCCATACCGATCTTGCGGAACCCGGACCACGGCAAAGATCCCGTGGGACAGGAACCGCTCTCCCTACAAATCACCCCGGCGTCCGACCCCCTTCTGGGGATGGGCTCCGAGATCGAACACACTTCAGTCCCCGCCGTCCTGAAGAGCTTCGAGGACGTTGCTCAGGCCAGGGGAGGCTGTCAGACGGCTGGAACGGGACCTCTGCCCGGCCCCTCAGAGCCCCTGAACGTGAGGCGAAACCTCCACCCTCAGTTCGAGGAGGAGGGGGAGCATAGGGGGCTCGCTGAGGAGATCGCGGCCCAGCAAAGGCTCCTGGAAGAGGAGGTAGAAGTCACGCAGCGGTGGAGGCGCCTGGGGGAGGCGACCGCCGCGCAGAGGCGTCTGGACGAGGCGGCCGAGACCACCCGGAAGGCTTACCTGGAAGAGGAGGCCGCCCGCCGCCAGCTTCGCTTCATCATCGCGGAGCGCGAGAGGCTGAGGATGGAGAACAGGAGCAACCGAGAACTCCTGGACGAGGCGACGACGGCCCGGCGGCCTGGGAACAGGCGGGACCCGTTGCTGAATAGGTCCCCGCCTGGAGGGGGCGGCCCCCATCACCAACACCACCCCTCCGATACCCTGCGCGAGGAAGCCGTTTGTCGGCAACTACGCTTCCTCGCCACCGAGCGTGAAAGACTCCTTCGGGAGAATCAAGAACGGATGGAGGCCCGAGGAGAGCTGGCCAGGAGGCGTGGGCGCTGGGAGGACCGTAGCCCGCAACCCGTCGAATCCTCGGCTCAAGGAAGGAGCCCCGCCTGGAGACCGTCGGGCTACTCCCCGGGGACGGAGGACCGTCGGCGGCCGAGGCGCGACCGAAGCCCGACCCCCGAGTGGCGGAGGGGGGATGCGCCAGATCGCCCGACCTACCTGGAGGAGGCCACGCCACTCGCCCGGTGGATCACTTCCGCCCCCAGGCCCGTAAGGTTCAAACCCCCTCACTTGGCCACGTACAATGGGAGGGGCGACCCCCTCACGCACGTGCAACAATACCGGGGGGCGATGGAAGCCCAGGACGTGGATGAGGCGTTCCTTTGCCGACATTTCTCCCAAAGCCTGAGGGACACCGCGCTGGACTGGTACTTCGGCTTGCCCGCGAGGTCTGTAGGGAGCTTTGGCGAACTATCCCATAAGTTCTGCCAAGAGTTCCGGGCCGGGCGAACAAAAAAGAAGCCCTTAGACTATCTCAGCACGATAGTCCAAGGGGAGGGAGAGACGACGGGTAGATACCTCCGCCGTTTTTAGGAGGAAAGACGGGCGGTGGTGACGTATGGCGATGAAGTGCTTATGCTGGCCTTCAAGACGGGGCTGCGGACTCGGAGCCTCCACAAATCACTGCTCCAGGATCCGCCGACCGACTATGAAGCGTTGGTAGCTATGGCGGAGAGACACGCGCTGGCCGAGGAGACTCTCGGTGCCAAGGCCTTATTCCCCCCGGTGAAACCCCCCCAAGGCGAACCCTGGTCACACCCACGGCCGAGGCAGGAAGAGGGGCACCGTGGCCGCGACCAACTGGCCCGACCAAGGAGGGAACGGCTCGGGCCCCGCCCGTAAGACCGACTTGGCCCGGCGCGCGATTTCGCTCCGGCCCAAGGGCTCCCTCGAGTCACCCCGAGACAAGAAGGCCCCCTACGGGCACATTACACCCAACTCAACGCCTCCTTGATTGAGGTAATGGCCGCGGCTACACGGGCCGGACTGCTGCCGGAGCCGCCCCGAGAAATGAAGTCGGACCCCGCCCGGAGAGATTTCAAGAAATACTGCCGATACCACCGGGACCACGGCCACGACACCGACAACTGCTTCACCCTCAAAAGGGAAATCGAGCGGCTGATCCAGGCGGGCCACTTGGGGGACTTCGTCGGAGCCCGGAGACCTGACCGAGAAGAGGGGAACCACCGAAGGGCATGGAGGGCAGACCCTCCGGCAAACGACGAGCGGGAAGAGCCTCACCCCCCGAAACCCGTCATGCGCATAAATACGATATGCTGCGGCCCATCTTCAGGTGGGGCATCGTCGTCAAGCAAGAAGGCGTATGCGAGACAAGTAATGACGGCGGGTCTCGGAGGGGACCGGAGAGGGAGAAGGATGGCCTACCCACCCATAACTTTCAGCGACGAGGATCTGGAGGGGATCGAGCTGCCACACGACGATGCCATCGTCATCGAAGCACAGATCGGGACGGCCATCGTCAGCCGCCTCCTGATCGACACGGGGAGCTCTTGCGACATCCTGTTCATGTCCACGATCGAAAAGATGGGGTTAAGGCCGACGGACCTGAGACCCTGTACGGGACCCCTCGTCGGTTTCACCGGTCACTCGACCCCCATCATGGGAGTGATCACCCTGCCGATAACCCTCGGAGAAGAGCCACAGGTCGTCACCAGAATGACGTTGTTCGTTGTGGTCGACATCATGTCGGCGTACAATGGGATCATTGGACGATCTTACATGTCGGCCATCGGAGCGCTCCCCAGCCTACTCCATCAGATGGTCAAGTTCCAGACCCCTCGAGGGGTGGGGATCGCACGGGGAAGCCAGAAGCTGTCTAGGAGCTGCTACGTAGGGTCGACCAAGCACAAAGGACCAGAGGTGAACCTGAAGATCGACTCCTCAAAGCGGAGTTATGACCCCCTCCAGCCAGAGTTAGCCCCAGCCAATGCCACGGCCGAGGGAAACAGGATCGACCACGCGCCCAACTAAACCACCCCCCGATAAGGACGGGCTAATCACTCCAAGGGGCACGGTGCGCCAGTCGGGGCATAGCCGGTAACTGTAAGTCCTGAACGAAGTACCATGTTCCCTTCTTTTTATCTTCAAATTTCGCCTTTCCTACATAACAGTTTCAGTTCAACCCTCTAAAAGACTACGGGGCAGGACCAGTCCTCGCCACCCAAACCGGAGAGGGGCACGGGTCGAGCTGCACACTCGCTCCCCCCCAAGAAGACCTCCGGGGCAAGTTCACTGAGCTTGGCCACCCAAACCGGAGCGCCATATGCGGGGTAGGCGACGGCCCAATACCCGTCCGACTATAGAGGCTGCGGGGAGGCGACGGCCCTATACCCCCCCTCTAAAAGACTCCGGGGCAGGACCAGTCCTCGTCACCCAAACCGGAGAGGGGCACGGGCCGAGCTGCACACTCGCTCCCCCCCCAAGAAGACCTCCGGGGCAAGTTCACTGAGCTTGGCCACCCAAACCGGAGCGCCATATGCGGGGTAGGCGACGGCCCAATACCTGTCTGACTATAGAGGCTGCGGGGAGGCGACGGCCCTATACCCCCCCTCTAAAAGACTCCGGGGCAGGACCAGTCCTCGCCACCCAAACCGGAGAGGGGCACGGGCTGAGCTGCACACTCGCTCCCCCCCAAGAAGACCTCCGGGGCAAGGTCACTGAGCTTGGCCACCCAAACCGGAGCGCCATATGCGGGGTAGGCGACGGCCCAATACCCGTCCGACTATAGAGGCTGCAGGGAGGCGACGGCCCTATACCCCCCCTCTAAAAGACTCCGGGGCAGGACCAGTCCTCGCCACCCAAACCGGAGAGGGGCACGGGCCGAGCTGCACACTCGCTCCCCCCCCAAGAAGACCTCCGGGGCAAGTTCACTGAGCTTGGCCACCCAAACCGGAGCGCCATATGCGGGGTAGGCGACGGCCCAATACCCGTCCGACTATAGAGGCTGCGGGGAGGCGACGGCCCTATACCCCCCCTCTAAAAGACTCCGGGGCAGGACCAGTCCTCGCCACCCAAACCGGAGAGGGGCACGGGCCGAGCTGCACACTCGCTCCCCCCCAAGAAGACCTCCGGGGCAAGTTCACTGAGCTTGGCCACCCAAACCGGAGCGCCATATGCGGGGTAGGCGACGGCCCAATACCCGTCCGACTATAGAGGCTGTGGGGAGGCGACGGCCCTATACCCCCCCTCTAAAAGACTCCTGGGTAGGACCAGTCCTCGCCACCCAAACCGGAGAGGGGCACGGGCCGAGCTGCACACTCGCTCCCCCCCCAAGAAGACCTCCGGGGCAAGTTCACTGAGCTTGGCCACCCAAACCGGAGCGCCATATGCGGGGTAGGCGACGGCCCAATACCCGTCCGACTATAGAGGCTGCGGGGAGGCGACGGCCCTATACCCCCCCTCTAAAAGACTCCGGGGCAGAACCAGTCCTCGCCACCCAAACCAGAGAGGGGCACGGGCCGAGCTGCACACTCGCTCCCCCCCAAGAAGACCTCCGGGGCAAGTTCACTGAGCTTGGCCACCCAAACCGGAGCGCCATATGCGGGGTAGGCGACGGCCCAATACCCGTCCGACTATAGAGGCTGCGGGGAGGCGACGGCCCTATACCCCCCCTCTAAAAGACTCCGGGGCAGGACCAGTCCTCGCCACCCAAACCGGAGAGGGGCACGGGCCGAGCTGCACACTCGCTCCCCCCCAAGAAGACCTCCGGGGCAAGTTCACTGAGCTTGGCCACCCAAACCGGAGCGCCATATGCGGGGTAGGCGACGGACCAATACCCGTCCGACTATAGAGGCTGCGGGGAGGCGACGGCCCTATACCCCCCCTCTAAAAGACTCTGGGGCAGGACCAGTCCTCGCCACCCAAACCGGAGAGGGGCACGGGCCGAGCTGCACACTCGCTCCCCCCAAGAAGACCTCCGGGGCAAGTTCACTGAGCTTGGCCACCCAAACCGGAGCACCATATGCGGGGTAGGCGACGGCCCAATACCCGTCCGACTATAGAGGCTGCGGGGAGGCGACGGCCCTATACCCCCCCTCTAAAAGACTCCGGGGCAGGACCAGTCCTCGCCACCCAAACCGGAGAGGGGCACGGGCCGAGCTGCACACTCGCTCCCCCCCCCCAAGAAGACCTCCGGGGCAAGTTCACTGAGCTTGGCCACCCAAACCGGAGCACCATATGCGGGGTAGGCGACGGCCCAATACCCGTCCGACTATAGAGGTTGCGGGGAGGCGACGGCCCTATACCCCCCCTCTAAAAGACTCCGGGGCAGGACCAGTCCTCGCCACCCAAACCGGAGAGGGGCACGGGCCGAGCTGCACACTCGCTCCCCCCCAAGAAGACCTCTGGGGCAAGTTCACTGAGCTTAGCCACCCAAACCAGAGCGCCATAGGCGGGGTAGGAAACGGACCGATGCCCTCCCTCCCCCGAAAGGGCCCGTCACCCTTCTCCTCAAACCTCGGGAACCTACTCGCGGTCCGCGAATCAAGGCCACCCCTACGGAAAGCCATCCCCGAGGAGTAACGCTAGACCCCCATAAAGCCGACACCCGAAACGACTTGTCCAACTCAAGCAGGACCCTCGGGACGAGCGCCAATGACAAATGCCAGACATGCCTGAGGGGTCACATCACCTGTCACCCATCGGGGTCACATCACCCATCAAGGAAGAATAAATGAGCGCAGACGCTCACCATTATAAATCCCCCCTCTCCTCAGCTTCATGGAGAGGGGGAGAAAGGCAAAGGAAAGGATGTGGAGAAAAACTCGTCATTTTTACCACCATCCCTCCCTTGAAATGCGCGGAAGACGCAAGCTTCACCGATCGCAAAGATAGACGATCCACCAACCGGATATCCCGCTTACACAACGGCTACCCAGCCTGCTGCTCCCCTCCTTCTTTTGGACAACTTAAGGCAGGAGACCGGGCGCTCCGTGGGCACACCATACCTCTCCACGAACGCCCAGGGTGCGCAGGAGCGGCTGGCTGACAACCCGATGGATGGGACGGACCTGACAAATCACCTCACCGGACCCCCCGGCAGCCACCAGCGCCACCCCTTCCACTCATCGGCCTCCCCTGAACCGTTAACGCCGGGGGGACGCACAGAGGGGATACAACCCGCATCCCTTCGCGCCTACCACGCGGAGCCTCCAATCGAGAGGAGCAACAGGGCCCCGTGGGATAGAACAACCACCAAGGACTCCCTCTCCCCCCAATTCTGGGAACGAGGGCCAAAGCCACTGCCGGGCTCCGACGCGATCATCACCCCTACGCCAAGGGGGAACTCTCTGAATCCCGCCACCCCACCTTGTCAGGGGCGTGACGCCAGAGAGGCGGATCAACTGCGAAGAGAACGTCCACTTACCTAGATCGACACACGGTCACGCCTACAATGTTACGCCTACGGGCCGATACAATGTTACGCCTACGGGCCGATACAATGTTACGCCTTCGTACCAATTCAACGTTACGCCTATAGAAAGCCCCCGTTTTATTAAATTTTAGATCGTAGCCGATGAAAAGGCCAAAGACAAGTCCCGGTTTACCGCTGGTCATAACTCGGATAAACCTAAACCCGAACAACCTACGCAAAGGGAGGCGACCCCGCTATCAAATCTCTCGGGCGCCATACGCGAAATAAAGGGACTCGACACGATTCAGCCTACGCCAACATAGAAACGGCCGCACCAAGGCGTAAATCTAAGAAGTAAATTTATGCATACACAGGCGGAAAGCCCAAAAGAGGCGGGGGCGAGTCATGCGAATCCTTACTCTCTTTCATTTTTAAACATACACAAGGGGGGGCCTACACAAAACTACTTGGCGCCCCCACCAATCACGACGCCCTCTCCCTCCATAGAATCCCCCGCCGCCCCGCCGCCCTCTGGCTCGTCACCATCCTCGTCTTCTGGCTCGTCACCATCCTCGTCCTCTTGCTCCTCACCCTTCTCGTCTCCATCCCCCTCCCCGCTGCCGCTTGCGACGAGCCCGTCAAGATCGACCTCTATTGGCGGGACCAGGCCAGCCGCCTTCTCCTTCATCCGCGCAAGGCAGTCATCCCACCCCTCCACGCGGCCCTTCCTTATGCCCTCGACCATCGAATTTGTAAGGGCGGGGATGACGGTTGTCTCCTGATACGTCCGGAATTCCTCGACCCTACGGGCCAACTCCTCTTCGGCGGCCTTGGCACGCGCAACAAAATCCTCCACACGAGCCTCCTCCCTCCGAAGGGCCCCCTCCAGCTCCTTCGCTCTCTCTCCAGCCTCGGTCACGACGGTCTTCAGGCGCTCTACTTCAGCATCATATCGACCGCCCTGCTCCCTCTCCTTCTCCAGGTCCTCGCCGGCTCTCTTACGAACGGCAGCGACCTCGGCGACCATCCTAGCCACGGCGTCTTCGGCCTTGTGTATGGCCGGCACGTGCCGCATCAGCCCGAGCATCAAGTTGAGGATCTACGTAAAGAAACACCAAAAAATAGACCCATTTAGGGCGAAAGCTAAAACCCGCCGAAAGACATCACCCGTCTTACATAACATACCTGGACGCCATGCATCACTGCGGTCCCGCACAGACCCTCAGGCTCCACCGCTTCCAGCGCCACCTTGTCGCGAGGCAGGAAGATGTTTTCCGCCAGCCTCGCCGCCACGCTACCATCCTCAAACACGGACTCATTGTTCGCCACTTTGTACCACGCTCGATGAAGCGCCCCGTCGGGACAGCCCTCGACATCGGCCCTCTTGGCCTTAAACTTGGCCAGGGCGGCCTCACAGTGGGGGTCAGTTGTCGGCCTCTCGAGACCAAACATGGGACAACCATAAGGCCAATGGTCCCATCCTCCTGATCCGGTCGGGCCGCTCGATGCCTCGACCCCATTCGACTGACCGCTGGGATCCGCCCCCTCACCCCCTGCAGGCGCCACGGGGCTAGGCGAAGTCGTTCGGGGCAGTTCCCCCCCTCCCCCTGTCGAACCTTCTTCATCGCCCTCCAGGTCGATGATGGGGTCCGCCACGCCATCCCCTGTCGACCTCTTCCTCCTCTTTGTTGACGCCGGCACCCTAGTCGAGCTCCCGGCCCCTCCTTCCGCTCGCGCCCTCTTAGGGCCACCCCTCGTCGTCGATCGCCCCGCCTGATCCGCGGCCCTCCGCATCATTTCCTCAAGGGATAGACTCATCGTGCCACCTGCCAAAGAGAGAAAGTTCAGCGTAAGCATATCAGGCGCAGGAACACCCAAATCTTCTGTACCTTCGGGCCATATATAGGCTGTTATCATCTCAGGCCGAGACAACGTCCGATAATTTCGGCCCTCTGCTGGTATAGCCATTAAAGTCTGGGCCACCAACTTCTCCTCGTCCCCCAATTCCACCACCTCTCTCGCCTCGGGATTCAGCTCGGCCCAATCAGCCCTTATCAGCACTTCCTCCGGCACCTCCACAAACACATACTGCTGGCGCCACAATTTAATTTTGCCAGGCAACCCTTTGATGAGCGGATGCATCCTCTTCGCGGATAAATAGTAGCACGATCCATACCTCTTGACCAAGAAGAAGTGGCGAAATAAGGACAGGGACGGATTAACCTGATTGCTTACACACAGCACTAGGAACCCCACAATGGCACTGATGGCATTGGGCATCAGACGATACAGCGGCAGTTCCAGGAAGTTCAACACTTCCAGCACGAACGGATGAGGGGGAAAGCGCAAACCCTGCTCAAATGAAGAGACGTACACTCCAACCTCCCGGTCCCCCGCAAAACACACCCTTTCCTGCGGCTCCGGTTCACGAACCGAGTATGGCGGCCTGACGTACTTCGCGAAGATCTCCCCAATGGATTTCCTCAGCACCGACTTCACTCCCGCAATCTCGACAGGCACCCCTCCGGTCTCCGCGGCTGAACTTCCCTCCCCAACTCCCCCAGAACCCTGACCCAGAATCGGAGACATCGTGGAAGACATTAGTCAAATGGGCGTCTTACCTAACGGGTGCTGTCGCCTCGGACTCTCGCTTTGCTCCGCCGACCGCTCCTACGAGAACGGCTCTGGAAAGGATTCTTAAACCTCTTACAAACCCTAGCTCCTCGACATTCAACCTTTTTTACCCCCCACAGGCTATATATCTCTAAAGCGGTCCCGCAAAACATCGGCATCGTGACCGTCGAACCAACGACACGCGTCACCAATCTGGGTCCTGTCCATCACCAACCCACGTGTTCTGCCGCTTCGCGTCCCGTCAAAACCGTCAGTTGCGCCACGTGTCGTAACCACAGTGGTCGGGCCGCCTCGGTTCCCGCCCGCCGTCGATTCGCCAGGATGACGTCAAGTCAGACGACCGCCAACAAATCCCGCCCAAATCCCTACGAAATGATTACCCTCTTTTGAAATTACCCCACGATATCGCCGCTAGAGCCAAGATTTGGTCCGGCCTCCGACAGTCCGACCAAATCATGGAACCAACGCCATACCCAAGATTAGATCTGGCCTCCGACAGTCCGGCCAAATCATGGAACCAACGCCAGATCCAAGATTTGGTCCATCCTCCATCAGTCCGGCCAAAACACCCTCAGAGTTGGACCCAATATTTGGTCTAACACCCGTAAGTACGGCCAAAGCAGGAGCTTCCCTCGCATCATTGCCATTTCCGCTCTCCTTCGGCCCGGCCGTCACGGGAACCCATCTCAATTCCCACACTTGGCACGGGTGCCCAAGCAAACGAACAGAGACCGTGACTCATCTCAACTCCCCTCTACCGGAATCCCCGGCAGAGCGAAGTTGGGGGCAATCACATCCCCACAAATCGTATATTCTACGGGCTAACCTTACACGAATACAGTTTGGCACAAAACAATCAAAATTTATTTACTCAAACCGCTAACCCTTACATGGAACCTTTGACTCTCCACCCACTACAACAACACATCGCTCATAACCCCATCACGAGAAGTTACGGCCCTCCCCGAACCCACGCTTCTAGCGACGCCGCTTCTCGACCGACCGCTCCCTCACATCCTTGACCACTTGCCGAATCGCCGCCTCCTTAGCCTCTTGCAGCATCGGCACAACATGCTCGTCATGATACCGGCGGATAGCGGCTTCGACCAGCTTGCCCTCAGCGTCCCGCTTATCCTCCAGTCGCCGCACCGCTAGACCCTTCTCCCTCTTCTCGGCCGCCAGAGCGACCTTTAGGTCCTCAATCTGCTGCCTCTGCAACCCGATCACAGACTCCTTTCTGGCAACTTCCGAGGTATATTTCGCCCGAATATCATCCCTCTCTCGCGTTATTTCTTGAAGCTGCTTCTCGACCGCCGCTTTGGACAAATCGAAGTACGCAGCCCGCCCCTTCTCCACGCCGCAGGCCGCCCTAACCCTCTCCAGCTCCGCCTCCGTGCCCCTCAGCTTCTCCTTGACCTCGCCAAGGTTCTCCTTCGCTTCACGCAGGGCCACCCGGGTGGCGACCGCGGCGGGACGGCCCCGCAGGGCTAGCACGTTCGTAAGCATCTGCTTAAACCTTGAATCAGTGAGACACGGGCACACAAAGCCGGCGTGCGAGTAAAGAAAACCAGCTTACCTGTACGACGTGCCATATAGCCGAGCCACACAGCCGCTCCGCCCCCACGCGAGTCAACGACTTACGATCGCGCGGCAACCCGCAATACTCGGCGAGCCGCGCCGCCACTCCCGCATCTTCGAATACCGACTCGTCGTGGCTGACTCGAAAGGGAAACTTGTGGAGATGGTCATCAGGGTACGCCTCGACCTCTTCTCGGGTCCTCTTAAAATGAATGAGAGCGCCCTCACAGGCTTGACTCGACGACGCCCCCATTTCCCGCAAAGGGATCCCGTATGGCCACTTCTGAACCACATGCGCCCGGCGGGGCGCAACCACCTCGGATACCCGCGGGGGGACGGAGGGTCGGGCCCCTCCCTTAGGCATACCCTCGGGACGATCCTCGCTAGACCCACCGGCGGAGCGGTCTCATCCGACTGACGTCCGTCCTGGGTGCAATCTCTCCCCCCAGGGGGCCCCGCCCCCACGGTCTGGGGATCCCGCCTCACTAGCCGCCCCCTTGCCTTTCCCGCGAGGATCAGTACCCCCCGAGGTCGGGGCACCGGCCGAACCAGACACCACCTCCGGCTCCCTCATCGGGTCTTCGCCTGAAAGGAAAAGAAAGACCATCAGGGCGAGCCTAGCCCAAAGTTAACAAAACGTCAAATATACCTAGGGCCCAAAAGTCCTGGGCGAGCCGACTGCTTAGCGTTAGACTCGCCCAATGACGACACGCCTCGGGCAGCTCCCTCAAAATCTGAGCTTTGGCAATATCCTCCCCGGTCAGCTCCACCCCTTCATTCACGAAGGGATTCCGCGCCCCCCAATGCGACGTCAGCGCCACGTCACTCGGCACCGTTACGAAGACGAACTCCCTCATCCAATCGCCGACATCATCAGGCACCTCAAGGATGAGTTCTCGCCCTCTCCTGGCGCAAACGCGATGATACACCCCCCACTTCCGAACCACGAAGAAATGCTGAAACAACGCCAAGGAGGGACTCAAGGAGCAAGCGAGACACAAAACGACAAACCCCACTAACAGGCCCCAGGAACGGGGCGCTAAGGCGAATATCGACAGCTCCAGGAAATTCAGCAAGTGAAACAAATACGGGTGGATCGGAAAGCGGAGCCCCAACTCAAAAGACCGGACATAGACCCCGACCTCATCATTCCCCGGTGAGCTCACCGCTTCCCCCGACCCGGGAACCCGCACCTCATAGGGTGGTCGCACAAACCGCACGCGAATCTCCCGGATGTTGATCCTATCCAACCTGCGTCGGGAGGACTCAATGTCTCTCGGTGCAACGGATAACCATGACCATCTTTCCCTGATCCGCTGCACCCCCGGCTGCGACGCCCCCTCGCACACCGACTCTTCCTCCCCCACCCGGCTACTCCCCCCAATCTCGAATCGAGAAGCCATTGATCGGAAAGGAAGGAAATTGATTGTTGTTACCTGTTGCTCCCTTGAACCTGGAAGACGATCGGAAGAAGACGGCCGGCGACGGAAGGGACAGGTTAGTCAGTAAGCTCCAAATAGAAAAATCGAGCGCCGGAGGAGAATCGGAGAAAGACAAAAAATTCCCGCCGACCGCCTCCCAGACCATTTTAGGCGGTACAGGGGGCCCCCGGGCCATCTCGGCCGTCAAACTTTCGCCACGCGGCGCCCATCGAGACATCCCCGACACCTCGACTGGCGTGAGAGTCACCTCATCCATGTGTCGCAAACTCAATCGCAGAGACGCTTCGTTTTCCTCTGCCCCCTTTTTTTTCTTCAAATCGTAATGATGACCACTGAAGCGGGAGTTCCGAAGCCGCCGCCGTCACAACCCGGTGGGTCCAAGGCCCACATTGAGGGTCCGGAATGTTGGATATGATTCGCCCTCCGAGCCGAGTCGGGCTGCCGCCTCAGACTCGAAGGCCGGGGGCAATTGTTACGACCTAAAGATCATAATAGCCCGACTCCCGCCCGGATCCGCTAACATACCCCTTTAGCTCACCCTTTAACAATCAGGGCCGCCGCCCCGAGGACCCGGGCCATCATGGAGATAGGCGCGCCTTACGGCGCCCCCCCCGAAACGGCCGAGGCGAGCAACTGTAGCCGGCCGAGGCGAACAACCTCGTACGGCCCGGCCCCTCGGGGTAGCGCGCTTGGGGACGCTTGGGTATCAAGGCCGGGCCTACGGACGGGCGTGGTCGGGCCGGACTACCCCCGACCGGAACGGCCCGTCCGATTCCCGCGAACCGCGGCGCCTAAAATGAGCCAGACCTTTAGTTCGACGCTAACGACAAACAGCCTGGGACAAAGGCACAACTGACACATACGTCACCCGACCGCCTGACAAAGCACCCCCAGGCGGCTGACCTGACCGGCGGTTGGTGCTTTCGGCCCTGACATCCCGACAAAAGCACCTCTTGGCCGTTGCGCCGCCTGACAGAGGCAGGTCAGAAACTCCTGTTCCCGATGTCCTTGTCCGAAGCTTCCGCTGACAACCGAGCCAGCTCAGCGTGCCAAGTCATCATCCGTCAGGTATAAATACCCCCCCTCCTCTTACGAAAGGGAGGTTGCTGCAGAATTCTCTCTCATTTAACTATTCACACACGAGTGCAAAGGTCTTCCATATCTTTGTTCTCCCACCTATAGCTCGCCACGCGCGGTCGACACACCGTTAGTCCGACCGGCGTGACCAGCCCCCCATTTTAAGCCCTATCACTGACTTAGGCATCGGAGGGGCTAAGGGTTGAACCCCCAACCCAGCCCTTCTGACGAGTTGTTCGTGTTGCAGGAGAGCTCGCCTATCAACACCAGTCAGCGTCACCCCCCTGCCGTTCAACCTTGTCCAGCCGCATCCGGCGAGATTCAGCCCCGCGACCGTCACTGGCGTCGAGATCGACTTCTTCACCCCACTAATCGCTTGTCAAATAGCCTACCTAAACCCCCTTCTCCACATAACCACCGTGCCCTTGGTTCCCATTAATACAAATTCATTGTACGCGAGTTCCACCTCGTAACAAACGCTATAGGAAAATTGTTCTTCAACAAGAAAATATTTTTGTAAGTAATTTCTCACTCTTGTATTGTGAGAAAGGAAAATCCTCAAGTGATGGGATGCTTATCGGTTGGGAAAAAATCATTAACTATTGTGGTGGTGATTGTTGTAAAAATTCACATAGTGTTGAGATGGTGGGAAAAATCCTCATAGTTTTATGGTGGTTATAAGTTGAAATCCTCATAGTTTTTGAGATGGTTGTAATTCTCTCGGTTGAGAGGTTGGTAGTGGAAATCCTAAGAGATTGGGAACTGCACTAGGTCAAGAAGTGATTGAACTTGGATACTTTTTTGTTGCTTGCATTGCTTGCCCTAATGTGTTAATTCTTGCAATTTTTATTGTTCCGTTGCTACTTTTTATCTTATACTTGCAAGATTTGTTTATTATTGATTAAGACTCAACTAAGGTAACACTTACTAGAGTGTTAGCTAGAAATTTAAGAAGTTAATTTTAAAGTATGTACTTAATTTCTTAAACATTATTCAACCACCTCTAGTGTTTCTATTTTCCATCATAGGATCCAACATTTGGTATTAAAACTAGAGTCTGGAGATGCCATCAACGTTCCCAGCTCCTTTCCTAGAAGGCCACTCCACCTCCCATCCTCTTATGTTCAATGACATGAACTACGGTTCTTGGAAGAAAGGATGATGATATACATGCAATCCATAAGTATTGATGTGTGGACAATGGTGGAGTCCATGTGTAAGAGACCAAACGCTTCTATGGCCTCATAGAAGGACGAAGAGAAAGTTCAGGGCAACCTTAACATAAGGCTATGAATGCCTAAATTCGTTCCCTCGATGCAAACAAGTTCAACTGGGTATCACAAGATACCATAGCTAATGAGATTTGGCACAATGCAAAGGTAGCGTACGATGGTATGAGTAGTGTGAAAGACTATAAACTTAATGAATATGCTAGAAAATTTGAAATGTTCAAGATATGAGAATGAGATACTATCACTGAGATGAACACTCATCTCATAGAGAACATCAACGCTCCTGCTGGCCTTGGTAAGAAAATCACACAACAAGAGTAAATGATGAAGGTACTTTATTCACTTACTCCAGAATAGGAGAGAAAGAAACTGCCATTGAGAAGATCGAGATTTGTCGAAGCTCTAGACAAAGAATCTTATTAGGAATCTCATGGCATTTGAGATTCAACTTGAAGAAAGAAGAAGGAAGAACAACCAAAGAAGAAGACCTTAACCTTCAACGATACTTCCTTCGATTCTGATGAGTCCGATAGTGAAATAGTCACATAGATCTGTTGTCAAGGACCTTCAAGAGGCTTCTAAAAGGTAAACTTAAACTTAATAAGCCTCGTTTAACTAATGAAATCATTGTTTGTTATGGTTCAAATAATCCAGGATTCATGAAGAAAGATTGTCCTTCGGTAAAGAACACATGAAAGCTAAATATGACCTAAGAAGAAAGCGTTACCAGCTTTGGATCAAAGATTTGATGAGTCATCTGATGATGATGATGATGATGATGATGATGACAGACAAGAATAAGCACATGTGTGCTTCATAGCTCTCACCAATGATAAGGTCCACTTAAATTTAGATTCCAAAGTTGATGATGATGATGATGATGATGAATTTGATGTTAATGTTACTTTTGATGAACTTTGTGTGAAACATGAATGTGTGCTAAAAAAGTATGCTAAGCTAAAAGAGATACACAAAAAGTGCTCTTTATATGATAATGAATGTATTAAAGATCTAGAAAAAGAAAATTTTAAGTTAAAATAAGAATTACTTAAGTTAAAAATGAAGCTATTCAGTAGGAACTAACTTTGCTTAATTAAGATTTAGAAAAAGAGAATTTAAAACTAATAATGGAAAATAATAACCTAAAAGAAGAAAATAAAATACTTAAAAGTGATTACAATAACTTAAATATTAGATTAGATAACCTAAGAAAAGATATAGATTATACTAAGTCTATATACGATGAATTGTATAATAATGTAGCAAAATTTAATAAAGGTAAGGAAAACTTAGATAATTTATTATCCCCACAAAGACTAATAATAATAAACATGCTTTAGATTATAACAGACCAAATCATGCTTATATTTATACAAAAGTTGCTAAAAATAATAACAACTTTAAAAATTAGATCAAAATTAATGGCCCACAATCAAGTAAAGCTAACAACAATAATAATAAAACAATTAAAATTTGGGTTCCCAAAAATATAAGTAATAAAGTAAAAAATGATTATGTGTTGTGAGTTGAGGGTGGCCTTTGGCCTCCCTCCCATCATCACTCTCCATTACTCCCCACTAAGTTAGTGGGGAGGCCCTTGGACTCCCAAATCAACATGAGAGTTTTATAAATATAGTACCATGGCTATTTGCCATGGTTAATCCTCTCCAATCCTCTTCTAACACGTTATCAGCACGTTTGCTCTAAAATTCTTTGAGCTTTTCATCCCGACTCCCCTCAAAAATTAAACCCCTACACGCGAAGGAATCTTTTGTTACGGCGAAGCTTTGCGAGGAATTTTCTTTGGAGCGTATCGGGAGCGGTACTATCTACGGATTTTTATTATCATGATCTTCCCTAGATCTTTGATCTAGAGGTATATTTTCTTATCCCGTAGATGTAGAAATAAAATTATTTCCCCAAATTAAAATGAATTTGGATGAATTTCCCCAATTTAAAACAGATAATCATATTTGGTTTTCTGTATAGTTCTGGTATATGATATCATGTAACAAGTTCACAATTTCGATATCTTCTTCAAAAATTCTGCATTTGTTTTTAAGCAACCAAATAATGCTAAAGAACCCATCGAAAGAATGACAACAGATTTTTAACCATAAGTGTTATCATATTGTACCCGAAATGATCAGTAACTATAATGATTATTAGCAATGCCCAACGCCTGGTGTTAGATGTCCAAATGCCAATTGAAATGTTCAGTAACACAAAAATTCTGCATTTGTTCACACCACTCTGTATGGTGTTAAATGTCCTACCCATATACTAAGTATCATGATTATTAGCAATGCCCAATGTCATGACAGAACACACTGCACCTCTCCGTACGGTGTGCAGGACATCTAACACCTACATGCAAGAGGTAAATATATATGTTGTATATTTAATTACTCCCTGATATATTTAAATATATCTGTCCATGATATATTTCAATGAAGAGGTAAATATATATGTAATCGTGATATTTTTGGTGATTAGATTACACTTCACCTGAGCCGTCGCCCCCCTGTCGGGGGCTCCCCCGTCGCACCGCCCCCAGTCGTGGGGGCTCATACTTGCTACGGATTGGGAAATTCGATTTGAAATTGAAATCGAATTGGGGGCTCTTGATATCCCCTAACAAATATACTAAATATTTGATTTAGGGCTTATGTTAATATTACCTTAAAATTAATTTTTTTTATCATAACTGTCTATGGGCCAGCAGCCCAAAAATTTATTATATTTGATAGCCTTTTTATTTGTGCATGGAGCCCATTTGTAACAATGATAATAGATTCTATGGGCCTACAGCCCCATTTAGCTCAATCATTATTTTTGACTACCAAAATTGGGCCTGAAGCCCAGTAATTCCCATTGCAATCTTCAATGTATTAATTAAAAATTTGATTATGGGCCTGAAGCCCAAATAGTAATAACTTCTTAATTTGGCTTATTGGGCTAGAAGCCAAGTTAATTCAATTGCTATAATTAATTTGTTAATTTTTGGCAAATGGGCCTGCAGCCTAAATATAAATAATATATTAAAATGATTAATATTTATGGGCATGCAGCCCCATTCAAAATATTAATTAATTTTAATTTTTTTTATGAGCATGTCGCGTCATATTGCTAAAATTATAACACTCTTGCATTATTATTAATTTATGGAATATTATGATTTTTTGAAAATATAATTATCTTAAGGATCCTGCGACCGCTCTGCCGTTAGTCAACTAACCTAACGGTGTATGACGTCTCCCCGTGGTCCGAGAGATTATTATATTTTATAGTCTCCTTTTCCATATTATATATGCATGTGTTATATAAACTGCGTGGTTGCTTCTTTTGTGCCTATAGCATATTATAAACTGCGTGGTTGTTTATATAAGCTAAAATGTGATTTTTGAGATCGGCCAGTTTGATACCTTTTAAATTCCTTGCAATTTTATTTTCTTTTTTGAGAGAATTTGTAAGTGAGGATTAAATGTATTAATGCCAAAGACCGGTGTACCGAGATATGAAGACGGAGTTTATATTTTCAATTGACATGGACCACTTCTTGGTTTCCAAATTGTATTTTTCTTTTATTTATGGACTGTATATTCGGACTTTGGACTTTGTGCGTTTTAGGTATCTGGCCGATCCCCACATTTTACTTATTTTTTATGCGTGAATTTCAATTTTAATTAATTCATGCTTGTTTTAAATTGCATAGATAAATGGCAAAATTGGCAAGCTTCGATTTCGAGGTCCTTGATGTTGCAGTGAAAAATTACCTGAGTTGGAGAGTGGACCTGAAGTTCCACTTGCGTTCGATGGCCCTCCTTGGCTCAATTTTGGTTCCTTCATCGGCCCCAGCAGCGGCCGATGCTTCTGCTAGTAAGGCCCCAGAAACGGCCCAATCATCTAGCAGCCCTCTTACCACTATCTCTAATGTGGATAAGGCGAAAGACATTATCTATATTTGGAAACATATAGATCGGACCTTAAAGACCGAATACCTAATGGTAGAGGACCCAATGGAGCTGTGGACAGCGCTGGAGGCACGGTATAAACATCAAATTGATGTAATATTACCGCTTTCCAGTTATGAGTGGGAAAACCTCAGACTTCAAGACTATAGGTCCGTCTCTGAGTATAACTCTGCACTTCATAATATCACCTCACGCCTGAAGTTGTGCAGTGAAGAAGTGACAGAGCAACGCATATTGGAAAAGGTATTTACCTCGTTTCACGAGAAAGATGCAATCCTCATGCAGCAGTATGGTGAACGTAACTTCACGAAATTCTCTGATTTGATCTCTTGCCTACTTAGGGCAGAGCAAAATAGAGATTTACTGCTTGGTACTCATAATCTACGTCCAGCTGGTTCTGCCCCTATCCCTGAAGCCCACCACGTTTCTCCCCAGAAGTGGAAAAACAAGAAGAAGGCTAAAAATAACAAAGGGAAATCTGTAATGAAGCAAGCACAAGGAGCTTCACTCCAGACCAACACCAACAAAGGAAAGAGAAACTTCACATTGAATTGTAAGAACACTGGTCAAGTGTCAATTCCTAAGAAGAACTGGGATGATAAATGCTATAGATGTGGCATAACTGGATATTGGTCCAGAAACTGCCGCACTCCTCGCTACCTCCAGGAACTATATCAGGCGAGCCAGAAGTCTCTTCCTGAAACAAACTTGGCGGCTTTCCAGCCGCCAACGATTTCCACTGCAAAAGACTTCAAGAATGACGACCTGATCGATTGAGCCATATCTTTATCTATGCATTTAAAATTACATGTAGCTTCATCTTGCTTTTTGTACGAACTTTTATTTGAATGTCATTTTACATTTACTTAAAATAAAATTTCGTTTTTCATATAGATGAAGTATGTAATATTATGGACAGTGCCTCGTTGCACTGGTGTAGCATTAATATTGCTCCCACATACAACGAGACTATAAGATGCAAACTTCTCCCCTTAAACATATAGGAAATTTTCACGTTTCAAGGATATTTCGTCTAAACGAACATAACTTGAAACCTGTGGATAATAAATGTTGAATATCAATATGTAACTCGTCAAGAGCATGGCCAGAAGACCACCTACTTACGATTTCATTGGACCCCCCGTCGGGCACCTATAATTACAGATATTCATCATATAGAAAGCCAACTCGATTGAGCACCAGAAGTGCCTTTCTTTGCCATAGTTTTTAACTCTGGTAAAATGGACTTGGTCATCCTGGATCAGCGATGATGGACGCATCATCAAATTAATCCATTGGAGAACCTCAAGATTCTTCCAAAGGTTGAGTTTCCTTGTCCCCCTTTATCATAAGGGAAAACTAATAGAGAGACATTCCCTCCTGAAAGTGGGTTTGGAGTCTCCTGGCTTCATTGAGAGAATACATGGTGACCTTTGCGGGTCTATTCACCCCGCAAGTTGCCCATTTTTCGGTACTTCATTGTACTGATTGATGCATCTACTAGATGGTCTTATGTGTGCCTTTATATTCACTAGCAACATAGCTTTCTCAAAGCTTATAATGTGGGTGATTTCACTACACATATCTTTGAAGACTTCTGCCAAGCAACTGGCATTGAAATTGAACATCCTGTAGCATGTTCATTCTCAGAATGGGTTATCAGAGTCTCTGGTATAGAGACTCCAATGGTTTTCACGTCCATTGTTCAATCCCAGTTGCCTGTTGATGTTTAGGGACCAACACACTGTATTCCGCATCGCTTATCACGATATGGTCCGCTTGTGACCATATCTTATTGCTGATGCCGCTTGCTTATGGTTTACCACGAAGTCTTGATAAATGTGAATTTAATGAGCAAAGTCTCATTGAAATCGGCACGCAGTCTAAAGAATCCTGAAGCTTCTTAGACCATATCATGGGACACAAAAGTCCTAATCTCGTTATGATCCGCATACTTTTTCCGTGTGAAGATAAGATCCAGAAGATCCTTCACATTCAGACTAAAGTACATCAATTGCCGGATAAATTTACGGACAACCAGAAGATTGTTCGTTCACACGTCCCTGTTGCCAATATGTCAGCTAGGATTGACATTCCCAAAGATGGATGCAATCCACCGGCAGCAGAATTGGCTGTACCTCAATTGAAAAGAGGACGCCTGCCAGGTTCAAAATATAAAATTCCTCAAAAGAGGAAAATTCCTGGATATATTAAAATGATCCAACCACACAGGATGCTGAGCTCAGACCAGCAACCTCTCCCCTCCTAATTTCCCCTGCAGAGGAAACAACAGGAGAAAAATCATTATATTACGTACGTATTGGAGAGGTACTGGTCAGATATAGCACAGTCGTCGACGACGGTTTTGCTTTCTCTATTGCCGTTCACGTCACTGAATACGACGCTGACGTCTACCCACTTTTCTATTGCGTAAACGCATAGAATGGCCAAAGTGGGAGGATGCAATAAGAGTAGAGCTGGACTCACTCTTGAAAAGCAAAGTCTTTGGACCAGCAGTCCATACACCTGAATGTGTAAAAACCTGTGAAATATAATTCGGATTTCATAAAGAAATTGAAATGAAGGAAATGTGATCATTTTCCTACCAAGCCTACACTTCTCTGCAAAAGCCAATACATGCAGCTCATGGACGTTGTGACTGCATATATATACGGCAATATAGATATAAAGATCTATATAAAACTTCCAGAAGGGTATACTCTACCACCAGAGATGAAGAGAAACGTAGAAATGCCTTCTCCATAAAGGCTACAAAGATCATTAGTTGATCTTAATCAATATTCTGTCCTTGTATCTTTTTCGAAAGATCGTTGACAGGATTTGTTATATTTGCCTTACATATGGTCGACTTAAAGCTAATAGTATCTCCAACAGAGACCATTGAGATTTCAGATAGCTTTAAAGCATACATTGGAAATGAAAAACCTAGGTATAACGATCATTCTGACGATGACATTAATCATCTTGAAGATGGCAATAATCATCCTGAAGATGAACTATCATCCTGAAGATGACATTAATCATCCTGAAGATGAACTATCATCCTGGAGATGAACCATCATCCTGAAGATGACATTAATCATCCTGAAGATGAACTATTATTAATCATGCCGAAGATGTCTCGGCTTACATATTAAACACCTTCGTGGTGGAACCCTTTCATATTCTTCATACACCTGGAGTTTATGAAGAATGATGTCCTTTTGCAACCTATTAAAAATGGATGCTTATTTATGATACCTTCCAGTAGCTGGAAGAGAGGGAGGACATCCTAGATCCCGAAGAGCCTAGCTCTAGTGTATTATCTGGCCAACTGCACGTATCTTTGATAGAACGTCTCCAGTAAAGTTGTTAACCAGATACAGTGTTGTCCTGGAGAGCAACACTAGACCAAGGATAAGCTGCTTCTGCGCAACTTCCAAGGGTCAAGGAATATATATTGCATATGCAGGTTTAAAGATCATCGCGATGACTGAAACACAATAGGCCGGCCACCTCCTAAATATATACACATCATCATCCAATGTCTACATCTTCTGATAAGCTTATCATCCACGAAGAAAGTATTAAAAACGCTCAGCCAGGTCTAGCAGTACCTTGCAGACACACTGAAGACTGATTCAAAGAATACTTTAGTGGAGTCATCTACCAACTTCGAAGAACATTACACTCCAGAGCGACTCTGCCTTCCAATAGCCGCTAGATGAGTGAAACTTGTATAGATGAGTGATAATTGTATTTTCTTTCAGAACATGATGGATGTATAGACGAATAGGAGATGATTGTATAGATACATAGGAGATCTACAAGCCTGAAGCTTGTACAGATCAGGGGGAGTCCCTCGATTGTTGTACTCTTTTCCCATAAGCTGCTGGTTTTTCCCACTGGGTTTTCCACAGCTAAGGTTTTAACGAGGCAACCACATTGGCTCTGGATCCAGAAGTATCCACCCCATTGGCATACTGAATCATGAAGTATTCATATGCTTAACCCAAGGTAATGGAGAGATGAGTGGGAGTGTTGTGAGTTGAGGGTGGCCTTTGGCCTCCCTCCCCTCATCACTCTCCATTACTCCCCACTAAGTTAGTGTGGAGGCCCTTGGACTCCCAAATCAACATGAGAGTTTTATAAATATAGTACCATGGCTATTTGCCATGGTTAATCCTCTCCAATCCTCTTCTAACATTATGTAAATAATTTTATGAAAATAACTCACTTTTTGCAAAATTATAAATATGTAAAAGATGAGAAATCAAAACCTAAATGGGTTTTGTTTTCAAACAAAAATTAAATGAAATCCTAAGTGAGTTATCTAAATTCAAATAATGCAACTAGTTGTATCTTACACATTTAGGGCACATTAAAATCAATCTTGTGTGGTTGATTGAATACTTGAATGAGTAATTAAGTTTATAAGCCATAATAATTGATAACTTAATTAAAAACTTAATTAAGATAATTTTTTCATTTATATATCATGGGTGATAAGCGATGGGCGATGACAGCCCCCATCGAAAATAAGGCATCTACATTGTCCTCTATAGCAGGGTCTGACTGGCCACTTAACCCAGAGGTAGAGGCAGGTGGATGCGATCTTTGAGAGCTAGAGGTAGGTAAGTCGATAGGGATCCTGTTTTTGTGGCAGTCAGAGGATACTTCATGGGCTTGATGGCTTCGATCTTCGAGGTGCCAGAGTTAATCACATGTTCTCGTCGACAGGGACTCCTTAATCTGGGATCATGACTGGATCCATTGAAGCCCGAGGTGTTGCAGGGCAGCTAGATGTTGCTGAGGTTACAGGTGGCCATCAGTTTGCAGGAAATTGAATAATATCACGACTGTTGGTGATGCTTGACGAGGGGTTTGCGGTGGATGTGGTTGTGACAGGATGGTTATGAATGGACTGAGGTTGAAGGTCAAGAGTGGGGTGCTCTTTGGTGCTATAACTATGATATAACTATCGATAGAGAACATGGCTCATTGTGATGGCATATCCAACAGCCAAGCATACAGCCAGCCTACGGGTGTTGCAGCAGATGGTGGTCGGCCTAAGGTCTGGTCGGGTATTAAAATTGAAGGTGGTCGGCCAACATGTGTTGTAGATATCAGGGGGTTGGTTTTAATACCATTTGTGATCAAGGGAAAAGCATTGGTAATTTGTATGTTGCTAGACAGTCGATTATTGCTCAAGGGAATATTGCATCAGTAGATCAACCAATGGACACTACTACGGCGGCTTTGAGTAATTCAAAGGCCTATGTGCCTTCTATGGGGATGAATGGGGCAGATGATGCATTAACGATGAAAACTTGTTGGAATGTGGTGAGGCATTGGAAATGGCATAATCAAACACATCAAGTACAAGTTAACGGAAGTACATGGATGTTTGTGGAAATACCGAAGGGGTTAGGCATACTCCTGTGGGGAAAATCAAAAACCTAAGTGCTCATATTCAGAATCATCAAGCTCCCTTCACTCCAAAATTCTCTGCCGGAGCTATGCCCCTGAGATGGTAAGAAATTTTCTCCGTGGTCAAACATAGGGCAGAGGACTGTAGGCTTGATTACATTGCCCTAGGGATCGACTCTCGTGGAAATTTGTATGCCCATATTTCTAAGGAGGAGATAGCTGCCAATGTTGAATAGTGGGAAAACACATTGGTAGGATGTGTTCTGGGAAGCAGGCCTTTTTTCTCGCACTTAAAAGCATAAGTTACTTGATTATGGAAACCTTCAGGAGGTTTTGAGGTCTTCTCCAAGAAAAAATGGTTTCTTCTTCTTCTTTAAACTTTCATTGGCTAAATATTGTAACAGAATCCTTCAAGAAGGCCCTTGGCTATTTAATGGATACCTAATTGTTCTTTAGAAATGGAGTGTTGATATCTGTTTGGGCTGAGATCTTTTGGAATCTGTCCATGTTTGGATTAGGTTCCCATCTCTGCACTTATAGCTGTAGGTATAAAGGAATCATCTATAAAGCAGCTAGTCTCATTGGCAAACCACTATATATGGATAGAGCTACAGTGATGAGTGGATAGAGCTACAGTGATGAGTAAGCGCTTGGCATATGCAAGATGTTTTGTGGAAATTGATGTGGCTCATCCCCTACCTCACATGATTTGTTTGGATATTGAAGGTGGACAACACATAAAGTTGGATATAGAATATAAATGGATCCATCCTAGGTGTTCGAGGTGCAGTAGTTTTGGACATATTGATGCTCAATATCCAACAGTCCCTATGTGGAATGCCAAAAAGACTTCCATTCTCCCTGAAGATCTAGGTCGGCCTTCCATGAGCTCAGGTAACCCCCTTAATCCTACATATGATCATCCTATGGTTAATAATTGTGACAGAGATAGTACGATGTTTGAAGTGAGCATTCCTCCTCCTGTTATCGAGTCTACTGCTAACAATATTATTAAGGATTCTATGGTTGTGAATGTGCTCCCTAATGCAACTGAGATTTCTATTGCCCCATCAGTGGTTTTACCTACTAGTGACAGTCTACCTAGAGATATCGAGGCATAAATGTTTCAAAGCAGGGTCACTACCTCTACCACATCTCCCATATAGCATGATTATGTTCCCATGCCTCCATTGATAAGGTTGTTCCTACTTCTGTCGTTCTTACTGATGACCCACTGCCAAATCATATTACTATGGACAATATGGAGTGGCAAGTGAGAATCATCAATTGTCTGAATAAATGTCTTTCAAATGTTGGACCGAACCAAGCAACTAAATCAAAGAAAGCAACTAAATCGAAGAATGCTTCTCCTCTGTCTGGCCCTAGGAGGAGTTTGAGAGGGATGAGTGGCATCTAAAAACATTAATATGTCTTTGTCTGGAATGTATGTGGGTTGAATAAAGGGGTACGTCGTCATGATCTTTGAGGCCTTCTCAGACTACACTCGTCTTCCTTGGTTGGCCTTTTGTAAACAAAGATTAAGGAATCTAGCTCTCAACACGTCTTATCTTGCTTCCCAAGAGATTAGTCTTCTGAAAGTAATTACACTAGCTCCGAGGGAGGTAGAATTTGGGTAATTACACTAATGATAGGTTGTTTTTTATATATAGTTTTCACTTTCTTTTCACACACGTTTATTGCACTTCGCCTCGTTTAATGTGCCATTTTTACCACTTTTGTTCCTTTTTACGCTTTTGGTCTCCTCGGTGCTTTTCAGGTGAAATTGAAGAGTTTTGGAGCTAAAGGGCGAGATTATTGCATTTTGGTGCTTGGTGGAGCATTTTGGCTTAGTGGAGCATACTAGAGCTTGTGGGTGGAGCTTATAGAAGAAGAAGAAGAAGGGCATGTTGATGAAGCTTACATGGGAGCATTGGAGGAATTCTGTGAGTTTCGAGGAGTGTTGTGGATTAAAGAGTTGTGATAGCTAGTAGCCTAGAGCTAAACTTCATGTAGCTGGAGTATGGAGGATAATTGCTGGAGCTTGGAAGAACTGTGTAGCTGGAGCACTGAAGATGATTGCTGAGCCTAACTGAGGAAGACCAAAGCCTCTCATACGTTCGTATAGGATGCTTGCATAAGGCCGTATAAGGGGGAGAAGGAGAGACAGGGAGATGATTTTGAGCAGCAGGGCCTTTTCTTCCAAAGGGGGCGCAAGTTCAACGACACGGATGTATGGATTCTCTCCACACGACCGTGGCATTCCCTCCTATCAGCCCAGGCAGCAGCACAGTAGAAAGCGGTTTTGAAGACAATATGACCGTTTGGATTTTCAAAACAGCCATGTCGAATGGAGCTCCATCAAGTGCACAACATTCTGGGATCAACGCAGCCATGTGGTTTCGACCACACGACCGGTTCGAAACGGGTTTGGAGCTAAAACACCTTAGACTTAGGGTTGTATATAAACCAAGGGGCATCGTCGTTTTGGGAGAGCGGAGCTTTAGGCTCACTTTAAGCCCTTTTTACTGTTCCATTAATTATTTAGGAGTAGATTAGGAATTAGATTAGGTTTTAATTGGGATTTTGAGGCTTCCCTCTTGGTTTGTAAATGGATTGACAACCCACTTTTTTGAATCAAAGAGATAAGCTTTCTTTCCTCTTTCTCTCATTGTTATTGTTACTGTTTTTGTTATAATCGCTGTTTCCGTGGTTATCCATTTTGATCCTCGTTTCTTTGTCATTGGTGTTGTTCTACGCATTTTCAGTTCATATTCTTCGTTTACCCCCGTAAACCATGTTGCATTCTCTCGATTAATGTAGCTAGCACACAACCCCATATCGAGCTAGTACTCGAGCAATCCACCTCCTTGCGGACGACCCGTAAAGTACTACGACGACGTCATACACTTGCGGTTTACAAGTTTAAAGCTCTAACAACTAGCTCTAAGAGAGGTAGAATTTGGGTTTTATAGGATAGCAAAATCTTAACTTGCACCTTCTCCTCTGATCAGGTAATCACTTTCTCTGCAACTAATAATGGTGGCCTTCAGTGTGCATTTTCTTTTATTTCTGGTGCAAATCAGTTGCCTTTACGCTCGATTCAATGGTCTGATTTATTACACATTCATTCCTCCATTGGTCAATTGCCTTGGGCTGTTATGAATGACTTTAATATTGTCCATTTTGCAGAGGAAAAGCTAGGAGGCCGATCTCTACCCTAAGTCATCTTGGAGCCATTTAATACTTGCATTGAGGCTTGTGGGCTTATGGATATCAAAATTATTGGTAGCACTTGGAGCTGGAATAATCATTCTGGGGGCAGTGACATATCTTTGCACGGCTGGATAAGACTCTTTGCAACACTTATTGTATCAATTCTCTGTTCTCTTCATAATATCACTATCTGCCTCCCTCCACTAGTGATCACTCACATATGCTTCTACAATTGGGAGAGAGAACTATGTCGGGCCCTAAACCTTTCAGGTTCTTCAATTATTGGTCCCACCTTCCAGATATTCAAAACATATTTCTTAGAGCTTGGAATGATACTCTGTATGGCGTTCCCCAATTTCAGGTAGTCTCTAAGCTCAAAGAGCTAAAATCTCTTCTTAAATCTTGGATACATAGTTCTTTTAATGACCATGCCTCGCAAATCAATGGTCTAAGAAAGATGCAAAATGAGATTTTAGCAAATGGTTGCAAGTACCCTCTATTGGCTAACAAGAATCGATTATGCCAGTTAAGTGTTGAATTGGATCGATGGTTACAGATGGAGGAATTTAAATGGTGACAAAAGAGCAAAATTTCTTGGCTTACTGAGGGGGGACATGAACACTTCCTTTTTCTTCACTACTACTAAGGCCAGGTACTCTAAGAACTTATTGTCTCATTTATTCAATCATGATGGCACTCCAATAGATTGCAGTGCAGTTTTTCATTTTATAGCTCCTTCCTACTACGAAAATCTTTTCAATCAGACAAACTATTAGAATGTTTTTACCTACTTCCTTGCTAAGAAATAGTTAACCGAAGCTGCTATTGCTTGGCTTATTCGCCCAGTCTCTTCTGAGGAAATAAAGGTAGGTGTTTTTCAATTGGGAACTGAGAAAGAACCAGGTCCATATGGTTACAATGCGTTCTTCTATCAGACAAATTGGAAAACTATGGGTGGTGATGTGATAAATGCAGTGAAATCCTTCTTTATCTCTGGGAGAATTCTAAAGGAACTCAATTATACCTTTCTTTGCAGGTGACTAAGACAAATTCAGCTTCTACACTCAATGACTACAATCATATTTCATGATGTAATGTGCTCTACAAGATTATTTCTAAAGTTCTCTATAACAGACTCTAAAAGGTTATTTTTGATTGCATATCTCCATGCCAGTCTGCTTTTCTGAAGGGTCGTCTCATCAGAGACAGTTTTTATTGGCCTATGAACTTGTTAGAGATTTTAATAAGCCTCTTGGTAGCCACTTGTGTCTCAAGGTAGATCATAGAAATGCTTTTAATTCTTTCAACAGAGAATTTATCTATTTCATGATGTGTCGCATAGGTTTCCTTGCTCGCTGGATAGATTGAATAAAGAGTGAATATCCAGTCCTACTTTCTCTGTGCTTATTAATGGTTCACCATCTGGATACTTCTCTGGTAATTGAGGTATAAGGCAAGGTGATCCACTATCCCCTTATTTATTTGTATTGATAATGTAATTTTTCTCTATTATGATGGACTTGGCGGTGCTCGATGGGTCAGTTAAACCAATGAAGAGGTATCATATTCTGACACCATCACATCTTTATTTGCTCATGACTTACTTATTTTTTTATCATGGAAATTTGAAGATTGCAGGAAATCTAAATAGTTTTTTTTGATTCTTTGAGCTATACAGTGGGGTTACATATTAATAAAGGTAAAAGTAAGCTCTTTTGTAGCAAGGTGTACCTGATCCCTCGTGAGATTGCAGTAGTTATTGGTGTGCCACTTGGTTCCCTTCCAATCTGCTATCTGGGCCTTCCTCTATCCATTTCATATCCAAAGGCAAGACATTACTCTACCTGAAAAACACCGTAGAGGGGGGGGGGATAGGGTGTATAGCACAAATTAAAAATAATAAGCAGCAGAATAATGCAAAGCACACACAATCATGGATTTTTAATCGAGTGGCTCCCTGCCTAGGTGAGCGCTCCGTATTTTACACCCTTTTTCTGCATGTTTGCATGCCACTTTGATCGCTCATATCGCGTTTTTCACGATTATTCGACAATATTGCGATGCTTTTCACGATTTCTTGTTTTTGTCGTATTTCAGGAGATATGGAGCGATTCGGAGTGATTTTGAGATCAATAGGATTTGCACCCACTCCGGGGTGTCACCCGAGGCCCTTTTGAGGGTTATTCGGCGATGTAAGATGAGTGGAAGAAGAAGGAACGTCGTAGGAGCGACTAGGAAGCGAAAAGACAAAGATTGGGCATTTGCAGCATCTCACTCGGCCGAGTGAACCACCCACTCGGCCGAGCAAGAAGACCACTCGGCCGACCAGACCGGACACGCATCAAAAGAAGAAAATGGGCGTGCACTCGACCGAGTGACGATAGTCCACTCGGCCGAGCATGGAAATCCCCTCGCCTGAGTGGCATGGGAAAATCCACTTCAAAAACGGCCGACTTACTGTTATTTTACAGGCTTTTGACGACTCCGACTCGGCCGAGCAAGAATTGCCCCTCGGCCGAGTGAGTAAATCCACTCGGTCTAGTCACCTTCCGAAGACAGACACCCAAAATCCCGAACTTACTGTAATTGTACAGGGTTTGTCACTCGGCCGAGTGACGTTTGTCACTCGGCCGAGTGAGCCGCCCCGCCTGCTGCGTAAACTGCGATTTTTGATCTGCGCAGGGGCCATTTTGTCACGATTTTTGGGCGATTTTGAGGGGTATTTAAATCCAGTTTTTGCCCTAGGTTAGGAGAACTTTTTGATACTTTTTGCAGCCTTTTTAGAGAGCTTTTTAGGTAATTAGTTTTAGGGCTTTGGAGAGATTAGAAAGGCGATTTTTGTTGGATGCTATTGGATTCTCATTGGTTTGTCTCTTTTCTCATTAAAAACTCCATTTTTGTTATTGATTTCTCTATTGCAATGATTTCTGCTGAATTTTCTATTGAATTTCTTATGAATTGTATGATGAATAGTGAGTAGTTTTATTATCCTAGGGCATGGGGATGAACCATATGAACCCTATTTCTAAATTGTGATGAATTGGTGAAATTGTTGCTAGAATTGATTAGGGTTAGGTTGGGATTGATAAATTACGGATAGCTAGGGATTCATATCGATTGGGATTTGCAAGAGATTGGGTCCCAATTGATAGGAAGCCCTAGAAATTCGATTTAGATTTCCGATTGGACTTTTCTAGAATTGGTTTGCAAGAGATTGGACCAAGGCTAGGGTTTTCAATCGTAATTCTATACCCATACCCGTTTGCAAGAGATTGGACGGGTAGGAACTATCTCAATCTAGGTCGTAGCTCGAGTTTGCACGAGAGTGGGCTCGAGATACGGTTGAACAATGATGTTGATCCTAATGATAGCGTCTTAGGTTAGGGTTTGCAAGAGATTGGGCCCTAACCTAGGTTCTCTATAGACCGGCAATAGCGCTAGAGCGTGAGCTTGGTTCAACATTTAGTTGCGACTAGTTCACCTAAAATTCGACTCAAGCAATGACGTAACCTACGAATCACAACGATGAGATACGGTTCGTAGCGGGGATTCCCTATCCCTAGGCGCTTTATTTCATTGATAATTCTATCGATATACGAACGATTGTGACAATTTTACCCAGAACCATTTCGATAGCTAGGTGATTAGAACGAGACACTGTCATTGTCCCTCCCTGAGTTTGATACCCGCTCGCCACTACGCCGTGCACTTGCGGTAAGACTACGAGCAGCTCGTCCCGTGTGCGTGTGCATACACCGGGCGGCCGAACAAGTTTTTGGCACCGTTGCCGGGGAGGCGAGAGTGTTTTATTCTCTTTACTTAGTGTTTCCTTTTTCTTTTATTACTTTTAATCTTTTTACTCCTTAATCGTGCTAACATTTCCTTTGAGACTCTGTTTTCCCTTGCATGTACATGAGATCTACGGCGAACCCCGAGGAAATATTATTTGATCCGGAGATCGAGCGTACCGTGAGGAGGATCAGAGCCGAGAGAAGGCACGCTACGGAGGACGGTTGTATGAACCGTGTGGAAACACCGGTGGAGCTAGCCGCACGAATGGAGAGGATCATATCCATTAGAGATAGGCTTCGGCCTAAGACTTCTTCCACCACATCATCCATCGCCATGCCGGAACTAGCGGCGGACAAGAATTTTGAGCTAAAAACGGGATTGGTAGTATTGATGCAACAAGACCCGTTTCATGGGAATGCCCATGAGAATCCGCATTACCGCATCCAACTTTTCTTGTCCAAGTGTGCCACTTTCCAAATGCCGGGAGTTTCTGTTGACGCAATCCGACTTCGACTCTTCCCCTTCACACTCAAGGATAAATCTTTATATTGGTTGAGGACGCAAGCGAAAGGGACATTCACCACTTGGGATGAGTTGGCAAGAGCCTTCGTTGACAAGTTTTACCCTCCTTCCAAGGCGGTGAAGATACGGAGTGCTCTCATGTCCTTTAAGCAAGGACCGCAAGAAACCCTCTATGAAGCATGGGAGCGCTTCAAGGACTTACAACACCAATGCCCCCATCATAGTATAGAAGATTGGGAGCTTGTCCACAGTTTCTACAATGGACTCCAACCGGGCACGAAGCAAATTATTCACGCAACCGCCAATGGAGCCATACTATCAAAAAACCCGGATGAAGCTACGGCCTTGTTAGAGGAGATGACCTCTAATAACCAACAATGGGGGGACGAGCGAGGACATTCTTCGTCCTCTTTGAAGCCCACTAGCATTTATGAGGCCAAGGCCGTTGCGGAGCTTTCAACCAAATTTGACTCTCTCCACAAGGTGGTGGAGAGATTGGAGAAATATATCACCGAGCCCCAAGGAGCACCCTCTACATCTATGCCGACAAGAAATATGAGTGACTGGCAAGACCAATCCCAAGCCATGTATGTAGGAGGGGACAATGAAGAAGAAGCCTTGGAGCAAGTACAATATGTCGCGGGGAACTCCAGATATTGGGCCAACCCGGCTGCTAGAAACCATCCGGGGTTTTCATATGCAAACAATGATGGTGCTTTGAACCCGCCGCCACAACAAATTCCTCAAGCTCGGCCACCACCACCACAACCTCAATATCAACCGAGGGGTCCACCGCAACAAAATTACCCGCCGATGCAACAAACAGGACCATATAGACCCCCCGGGTACAACCAAGGTTGGAGATCTCCCAACCCACCTCAAGCTCAACCACGGTCAGACTACGAAGCTAGGGTGGAGGAGTTTATGGTGGAGCAGAGAAAGATAAACGTTAGTTGACGACGGGGCAAGAGTCACTAAGTACCGTCGTCACTCAACTTGCGGAGCAACTTGCGTTGCTAAATAAGAACGCCCAACAATTGCCGGCTCAACCCGAGCCCAATCCACGGAGCAACATCGGACATATCAATGCGGTGGTTGCGGTTACAACAAGGGGCGTGAAGGATACCACTCCCGCTATGACCCAAAGAAAGCAACCCGTGGAGGAAATTTTGGAAGAAAATGAGACGGCAATTGAAAAAGAGAGCAAAAAGGAGCCAATTGGAGGAGGAAATTCTAAATTGGTGGAGCCACTAGATGAGCGCCGCTACATGCCACCGGGGCCGTTTCCACAACGGCTAGCTAGAGCCAAGATGGAGAAACGACTCTCCAAGTTCCTAGAATACTTGAGGGGAGTAAGCCTCAATATTCCTTTCCTATATGCAATTGTTGAGATCCCGTCTTACGCGAAGTTCTTGAATGATTTGATTTCGGGAAAGAAAAGGAAGGAAAAAATTATGCTTGCGGAGCAAGGAACTTGGTTTACCCGGAAGGAGAAGGAGCCGGCAAAATTGAAGGATCCCGGGAGTTTCCGCATCCCTTGCACACTAGGAGGCGTCCCTTTGCAAAAAGCTCTAGTAGACTTGGGCGCTAGTGTGAGCCTTATGCCCCTTAGTATGTTCCGGAGATTGAACACGGGCACCGACTTGAAACCGACTGACATGAGGATTCAACTTGCGGACGGTCGGATTACTAGGCCGGTAGGGATCGCGGAGAATATTCCACTCCAAGTACCAGGAGGTATATGCTTGCCTTGTGATTTTGTCATAATGGACATCAAGGAAGAGGGCGACACTTCGCTCATACTTGGACGCCCGTTCCTCGCAACTGCCGATGTTATCGTCGATGTGCGTGAAGGAACTCTATCCTTGAATGTCGGCAACATAGAAGTCGAGCTTCACATACCCCGGGCCATGAAACATATGCCATATCATGAGGAGTTAGATTATGTGGATCTCCTCGATGAAGTGATTGAAGAAGCAATCCCCCACTCTATTGGTGCTCTCCATGACGATGGCTTCAAAGAAGGCCAAGCTTCGGGTGAAGAAGAGAAATTGGAGGACCCTCCAAATAGCTCCACAGATAGTGATGAGGCGACGTTGATGTCACAAGAATACGATAGCTTTGCAAGCTCTCAAAGGCCAAGAATCCGAAGAAAGCTCCACCGAACGGAAGATCGGTGTCACCAGCCAAGAAGAAGATATGACCAAGCTCTAGCTTGGGGGACTTATCCCCCAACATTGCCCATGATGAGGAGGCGTCGAGGAAGACCGATGATCATCAAGACCCAAATCCGAGCGGCCTTCCCGACAAGTTTGACGGGTGCATCTCATATGCGCCCAACATCACGAGCTAAACGAATATCTAAAGGGGTCGAGCTCACGACCTTAAACGAGCGCTTGTCAGGAGGTAACCCGACGGTTTTTGCATTATTTTTATTTTGATTTTCATTTTTGGTTTAGGATTTTGTTAGTTTTTAGAGTCTTTTGTCCATGAAAATCGTGACAACAAGTCCTATTTTTCATGACAGGAGAAGGAGAAAGGGAGATCAATCATATGGAGGATGATAGAGGCAAGGAAGAGCGCTCCAGGAACGCGTTCAGGCCTTAGGAGGAGGAAGAAACAGACTGGAGGAAGAAAAACAGAAACCAGAGCGAAAACGGAGAGCCGATGCAGAAAACAGCACGTCACTCGGCCGAGTAGCTTATGCCACTCGGCCGAGCAAAGACTCCACTCGACCGAGTGGAGCACCAATCAGGGAAGTTTCTGCAGACCCACTCTCTGTTAATTTCTGTAAGTTTTAGTTTTAATTGCCACTCTGCGAGTGATTTGTCACTCGGCTGAGTGAAACAGAAACCCTCCTAGCCTAAAAATTGCCGAGTGGTGTTTCTCCCTTCGGCCGAGTGAAGCAAAGCCACTCGTTCGAGTCATAAGTGGGGAGGAGATATTTCGAAATTTTTTCCGTTTACGCACTTGGCCGAGTGATATTTCCACTCGGCCGAGTCGTAACAATTTCTATATAAGCTCAGCGGCGGGCACGACTTAATAAAAACCCAAATCGCCCCATTTTCACCCGAGCCCTCTGCCTTTTAGCCTCCCTCGCCCGTTGTTTCGCACCCCCGCACCGAATCGAGCCAACCCCGTCGGCGATCGCCTGACCGAGCCACGCCGACCACCGGCCGCCGCTCCACCTCGCAGGCGCCGGCCTCCACCGCCCCCGATCACCCCCTTTTGCCCCAAAACCCCCTTTTCTCCCCATTTCTCTTGATCCGTATGCCCGTTGAATCCCAAACCCAAATTAATTTCTATATCTATCTATTATCCCCCATCTCCCCCATACGTATTGAATATTATTCGCTGATTTGATCGTTTCATTTGCAGGCTATCTTGGGCGAGCTTTGGGGAGCTCTTGGACGTGCATTTAGCTTCGCGGCAGAGGCGTCTCTTCGCACGCACCACTTATTGCTCTCGCGGCATGTTCAGGTACATTCGTTCCATTATTTAGCATGCCGCAACATTTATTTGTTTGGGACACGTCTCGCGGCACACATGCCACTGCGCACTAGGCCGCATACACGGGGATCCGCCCATAAGCGGAGGCGGATCGATGACCCCGGTCCCTCTCACGCTAGGGAGGACTCCCCTCCACCTAGCCTGCCACCGCCACCACCACCTACACAGCCGATCCCAGCCGATCCTATCCCTCCACCCGCTCCCGCTGTCGGGCCGATGGGGATCACATTTCGAAACGACGCACACCGCGCCAGGTTCGAGCATATCTACCATCGCTCGATAGTACCCTCTAGGCTCGTGCACTTAGCTGACCTTGACCGCCTAGGGGTACTCGAGGGGCTTCTCACGTTGTATGACAACGTGGGATGGCGTGATTTCCTTGCGGTGTCGACAGATACTTTCATCCGTCTGACACTAGAGGTCCTGAGCTCTATTGACCGGACCCCTAGAGGATGCACATTTTGCTTGATGGATCGAGAGTGCGAGATCACTCTCGACATGCTTCGTGCATTCTTCCAGTGGCCAGCTGTCCCTGTCCCTGACCGTGCCTACGCTCCCACGCATATCCCACCCCCGTCGTTCAACACATCCACATTTTGGACACGGATCACGGGATCCCCACTTGGCTTTGACCCTAGTAGGGCCAAGGCCTCAGCCATCCTGCACCCCTACCTCCGTATTGCACAACGCCTCATGGCGACCACTTTCCTAGTGAGGTACGAGCCCGGGAAGATGTCTACTCCAGAGCTCTACATGCTCTACGTGATGACTCGCCCCAGGGTTCTGGATAGGGATAGCGACGACCTGGTCCCCGCCGTCGAGATCGACATCGCTAGTTGGTTTCTGGACCGCATCATCATTTCGGTGAGCGCTCGCTCGCCTATTTGTTACGGCGGTCTGATCACACTTCTAGCCCTTATGACCGGCGTGGACCTACCTGACGACTTGCGTCGAGCCCCGGGCCCCACTGCACTCTCGATAGATGTTATGGCCCGGATGAAGATGCTTCGTCCCCATGGTCGCAGGCACTGGGTGTGGTTGCACGGTCCCTTTAGTGCTGACTACATGGTTCTTCCGAGCCTCGCTCGGACACACATAGGACCGGCCCACGGGGATTGGATTCCAGCGATGGTTCTCCTTATCCCCGCTGCCTACGTGCTTGAGGCTGAGGATGCTGAGCAGGCACCCCCTGTACCACTTGTTGATCCCGTGATCCCTCAGCCTACGCCTGCACTATCTGCACCTCCTGACACTTCTGTCCACACTTCTGTCAGTGTCGGGAGTACCTTTGCTAGGCCATCCACCACCACCACCACCACCACCACCGCTGAGCCTATGTCCGTCGAGCATATCACCTCTCTTAGCCCTGAGCGTCCCACCACCATTTTAGATACCGGCGAGACCTCCTTTACCACCGCAGTGGCGGTTCTGACTTCACTTTTGTCCACGGCCACCCCGGCTGTCGGCCCTTCTGACCCCACTGCCGCTGTCTTTACCGAGAGTGTCGTGACTTCTGTCCCCACTTCTGTGTCACTGACCTCTCCAGCTGCCTCGTCACCCATTTTGCCTTCCACTTCTGCTGCTGCTGCTGTCGCTTCGACCCAGCCTGCGTCCCAGCCTCGCACCGAGGCTGTGCATCCCTTACCGAGCACAGCACCCCTTCCACACTACCCTGCTGGCCCCATCCTATACGATTCCCACCAGAGACATCCCCACACCTCACCTGTTCGACCTGTGCGTCCCTCGACTCCACCACCCCCTGACACTCTACTTCAGAGCATTCGTGCTCTAGAGGGGGCTGTTAGTGGACTTCGAGGAGACTTCAGGGCTCTCTCTGCCACGGTCAGTTTTGTGCAGTCCCGCGTCGCCCTGCTTCCCAATATTCAGGCTTGCCTGAATCAGATACTTGCGCGCCTGCCTCCACTACACCCACCCACCCAGCAGATACCACGACCTCCACCTCCGCCACCACCTCCGCCACAGGACGGTGCTGGTGCAGCGCCACCACCAGCTTAGGCACACTCTTGATGCCTCTGATATTTTTTGTCGTTTTGCTGCCCGTCTGTTCCTGGGCCTGGTGATTGATTTTTGCCCCCTCCTCCACATATTTTTTTGGTGCCTTCCTGATCATATATTTTTATATCTTTTTGAGAGTGAGGGAGAGACTTTTTGGGGACACTCATATCTGCATCATCCTGATCTTTGCATGCATCACATTCATTCGCATTTTATTTTATTTTTATTTATCTTTCTTTTTCCTCATGCAAGCATCCTCACCCTCCCCACCCACTTCACGTCTCTCGGTATACCACACTTTGCACATTGAGGACACTGTGCACTTCAGCTTGGGGGAGTGAGTTCTCACACTTTTTCATTTTTGCCACCCGTTTATTTTTTATTTTTCACACTTTCTTTCCACTTTTGCACTTATTTTCACCACTTTTTCGTTTTTTATCATGCATCACGTTTTCTTTTCCTTTTTGAGTATGCCGCATTGTATATAGTTCTATTTTCTTTTAACTTTGTTTCTTTCATCTTTTGCTAGAGATGATTTTTCTGTGATGATGATGACGTGGTGTTAGCTTATCTCTACATGCATGCTATTTTGTCACGTCATAGCTTTTGTTTCAGATATCATATGCTACGTCCTGCTTTGCTTTTTGAAATAGTAACCCACTCTTTTCCTGTATGAATATGGATGAAATTCTGTTATTAGCTGATGTCTGATGATTCATATGTATGCTTTTCATAGAAAACACACCAAGCTTCACGTATTGTCTGCTTATATTTGGAGTACTGATTTCTTCTCTCATATCACTTCTTATTGCATGAATTGTGCGCTTCACTTTCAGGTTGATTGAATGTTTGCTAGGGTGATATATCTGGACTAGTTTACTTTTTGAAATTAAACTGAGTAGATTATATTACTCTGCTGAAAGTTGTCATGCACGTCCTATAAAGTGAACCGAGCGATACATTTATTTCTTTCTCCACATATCATGAGCATCATTTCTCTACTTAAAATTCATTGGTGAAATCCCCCTAGCAAGTCTATTATCGGCATTTCCCCCGCTATTAATTTTCATGCTCCAAATCCCCAAATCAAAAATAAAAAATATATACTTGTATATCCTTCTCTCTTTTGATTTGGGATCGCTTATGTATATATGCTTATAAAAAAAGAGAGAGAAAAAAATCGAGAAAAAGAAAAGAAAAGAGAAAAGAAGTTCATAACGATCCCATCTCATGCTCTTTCTCTCATTCTTCCCTCTTTTGTTTTATTTTTTACCTTATTTGGAGCTTCAAAAGAAATGTGGAATGTTCATATTGATTTGTCTATGCCACCACGCTTATGGATAAGCTTGGGGGAGAGGATCCAATGTTGTGTGAGAGAGTGACCACTTGACGGTGCATGACAACCTAGGCTAAGTAATCTTCTATACTCGGTAAGATTGCTAAAGTTTCACGAAATCCAGAAACTCGACACTTAGCATTCATTTCATGAAAACCATGCTTTTCTATTCTTACTAATCCATATCGTGTGATATCTCTTATACTCCTTATAGAAAGCATTCAATTGAAAAGTGTGTGATCTATGGTTATGCATACCGCTTTAGATGCTTCAGACGATGTTAATCCTAGAATGATTCCATATTTCATGCTATATTGATATTTTGGGGTTTTCTATTTCGAATGCATCATTATACTATGATATCGAAATAAAAGTCTTTGACGTGTGTTTTATATTCGATGTATGCTATATGAATGAGCAAAACACACGTCCTGAGAAAAATGATCTAGCACCACCTTCTTCGCTTTCTATTCTATTTTTGTTTTTGTTTTTATTTTTGTTTTTATTTCTTTTATTTTTCCCTCTTTTCCATCATTTTGCCCGTCGGGCTCGCTTTTTACTCATCTTCCTCTAGGACGAGTAAGAGGTAAGCTTGGGGGATTTTGATCGCTCCGTATTTTACACCCTTTTTCTGTATATTTGCATGCCACTTTGATCGCTCATATCGCGTTTTTCACGATTATTCGACAATATTGCGATGCTTTTCACGATTTCTTGTTTTTGTCGTATTTCAGGAGATATGGAGCGATTCGGAGTGATTTTGAGATCAAGAGGATTTGCACCCACTCCAGGGTGTCACCCGAGGCCCTTTTGAGGGTTATTCGGCGATGGAAGATGAGTGGAAGAAGAAGGAACGTCGTAGGAGCGATGAGGAAGAGAAAAGACGAAGATTGGGCATTTGCAGCATCTCACTCAGCCGAGTGAACCACCCACTCGGCCGAGCAAGAAGACCACTCGACCGACCAGACCGGACACGCATCAACAGAAGAAAATGGGTGTGCACTCGGTCGAGTGACGATAGTCCACTCGGCTGAGCATGGAAATCCCCTCGCCCGAGTGGCATGGGAAAATCCACATCAAAAACGGCCGACTTACTGTTATTTTACAGGCTTTTGACGACTCCGACTCGGCCGAGCAAGAATTACCCCTCGGCCGAGTGAGTAAATCCACTCGGTCGAGTCACCTTCCGAAGACAGACCCCCAAAATCCTGAACTTCTGTAATTGTACAGGGTTTGTCACTCGGCCGAGTGACGTTTGTCACTCGGCCGAGTGAGCCGCCCCGCCTGCTGCGTAAACTGCGATTTTTGAGCTGCGCATAGGCATTTTTGTCACGATTTTTGGGCGATTTTGAGGGGTATTTAAACCCAGTTTTTGCCCTAGGTTAGGAGAACTTTTTGATACTTTTTGCAGCCTTTTTTAGAGTGCTTTTTAGGTAATTAGATTTAGGGCTTTTGAGAGATTAGAAAGGGGATTTTTGTTGGATGCTATTGGATTCTCATTGGTTTGTCTCTTTTCTTATTAAAAACTCCATTTTTGTTATTGATTTCTCTATTGCAATGATTTGTGCTGAATTTTCTATTGAATTTCTTATGAATTGCATGATGAATAGTGAGTAGTTTTATTGTCCTAGGGCATGGGGATGAACCATATGAACCCTATTTCTAAATTGTGATGAATTGGTGAAATTGTTGCTAGAATTGATTAGGGTTAGGTTGGGATTGATAAATTACGGATAGCTAGGGATTCATATCGATTGGGATTTGCAAGAGATTGGGTCCCAATTGATAGGACGCCCTAGAAATTCGATTTAGATTTCCGATTGGACTTTTCTAGAATTGGTTTGCAAGAGATTGGACCAAGGCTAGGGTTTTCAATCGTAATTCTATACCCATACCCGTTTGCAAGAGATTGGACGGGTAGGAACTATCTCAATCTAGGTCGTAGCTCGAGTTTGCACGAGAGTGGGCTTGAGATACGGTTGAACGATGATGTTGATCTTAATGCTAGCGGCTTAGGTTAGGGTTTGCAAGAGATTGGGCCCTAACCTAGGTTCTCTATAGACCGACAATAGCACGAGAGCGTGAGCTTGGTTCAACATTTAGTTGCGACTAGTTCACCTAAAATTCGACTCAAGCAATGACGTAACCTACGAATCACAACGATGAGATACGGTTCGTAGCGGGGATTCCCTATCCCTAGGCGCTTTATTTCATTGATAATTATATCTATATACGAATGATTGTGACAATTTTACCCAGAACCATTTCGATAGCTAGGTGATTAGAACGAGACACTGTCATTGTCCCTCCCTGAGTTCGATACCCGCTCGTCACTACGTTGTGCGCTTGCGGTAAGACTACGAGCCACTCATCCCGTGTGCATGTGCATACACCAGGCGGCCGAACACTAGGCTCCCTGCCTAGGCTCCGACCTCAATCTAGAGGATTTCAAATCCCTTTTATAATCAAAAGGAAAACTTGATCACATTTGCGGGTGGTGATCAAACCGTACAAGAATAACACGAGGAATTGTACGCCCAATGATACCCTCTGAATGAAGCTATTCAAAATACAACGCACAATAAAAATAATGATCACTGATTTGATACAGGGATTAAAATTACCATAATATCACCGTAGCATAGAGCGTGAAGTTGTGATTGTCCTGGGGAAATAGTTCGTCAATCCAAGCTCTGTGGAGAAAGTTATACACTTTTCAGTGTCGTCCGTAGAACTATTTCTTCTTCCTCTATCTTGATGATCTCTTTGAATCTTGGAGGTGGAGATGTAATTTGGCCAAGGAGGATAAAACTCTGAATATTTTGGCTCGAATGAATGCTTCTCTGAGGGATGGGCCTCTTGCTTTTTATATAGGATTAGAATTCCAATTCAATTAGAATCCCAAACCTTCAATTAAATTCCAAATCATCAATTTCGATCCTCTTGATTTAAATAAATCTCGTTAATTGGAAACTTACAAAAGAATTGGTATTCAATATCAATATGAACTCTAATCAATCATATGAAGTCAATCCTGGGCATTGACTGATCAAACCAGTCAAACCTAGGCAATTCAGGATTTCAGCATATATATCACGACCGTGTGTCAATTTGCATGACCGTGTAATGTGAACAATAGCTTCTTCATGACTTTTGCAATTGTGGTATAACAGTGTAGCAATCTGCATGGCTGTGTCATCTCATGCAGGAAATTTGCAAAGTTACTGTTTCATTTTCAAGGCTGTGTTAGCTCACGCATGGCTGTGCCAATTTGGTCCTTCTTTGACACTTGCATAGCTGACACGTAAGGCCATGCTGGCTGACACGCACAGCAGTGCAAGCCATGTTTTGCACATATCATCTCTGTTTGACCTCCGTTCGTCCTGAAACTTACTAGATAGACTTATTAGACCCATATGACTTGTTTGGCATCATCAAAATTAAGTTTTGACCTTAGTTAGTGGGCTAACTTAGGCCAACAATCTCCTCCTTTTTGGTGATGGCAAACAAGTATAGAAAAATTGAGATAAGTAAATAAAGAGCAAGTCATATGGTGCACAAGATCATGAACATAATACGATGCTTACCCTATCTATGTGCTCAAATATGTGACAAGCCCCCCCACCCACACACACAAACAAACTATGCATCTTAATATCTATCTCTCCTCCTTAAGCGCATTAATCCAAGCATCTTAATTTTATCCATGCCATTTTAATTTTTCTATTCTCTCACCCTTTTGTGATCATGCAAAAAGTATCACTCCCCCAAAATTCATGCTTCAATTTTGACAAAAAGTATTAATTTTCCCCTTTTGACATCAATTGAAAAGGATAGACATGAGCAAGAAAATATCATAAACTTCATTGAAATTATTAAGCAAGAGAAATTAAGTGAAATTAGCATATCGAAGAAACACGAAATCGATAAAGACAATTTCATTTCAATATATATTCCCTGCGAACTCAAAATATGCACAACTTCATGAATCATCGAAAGCATATGGTCATTGCTTAAAAGAAGATATCATCAAATAACTTACTTGGATTATTAGTACATGCTTGGAGTACCACAGAATCTAAGTCATAAATTGTCTTTTACAAATTTTCTATATTCATCTCTTTGGAAATAGCTATCAAGCATGATGTAGCGAGACAACAACCATATGATACCATGACGTTAAATTTCTGGTCCTTTAAAGTTGAGGTGCCTTAAGTGGTTATGTCATCTACCATATGTCATACGCATTGCTCAACAAGCCCCCGAAATCCGGTTACTATCCGTCGGTATAGAACATATTTTCATATTTCCATTTTATTTTGCATTTACAGTTTCTTTGGCTAATTTTTGCAAATATTTTATCTTTGTTTTTTCGTTTTCTATTTACTATGTTGTTATCTCAGAATAGTGACGCATGAAGGCATCTACATATTCGACTCTTATTACTTAGTTCATCCAACAAGAATCATATATATATATATATATATATATATATATATATATATATATATATATATATATATATATATATATATATATATATATATGAATGTAAAGTCAATCAAAAAGAGCTCAATCTTTTAGAACCTAAACATCATCCAATAATTTTACATAAGTTACATAACTATATCAATACAAAAAAATTTAAACAATTAAGCATGCTAACTATGAATAATCAATCATGCACGATTTGAGTATGGAGATTCTTCATTGATATAAAATATCATCATCAAAATCAGATTTAAATTTTCTATGATTTCTAATAAATTTCATACCAAAAGCTCATCAAAATTTCAACTATATCAATGGTAAACATATGATCAAGCAAATAAAGAAATAGTCTATGATGTCATGTACCAATATATGCTCATAGAAATTTCCCGATGCATCAAATATCATAACTTTCGTTACCTCTGTTCACTCAAATCAATGTCATTTTTGCCAAGACGATGCATGATATCACCCGAATCCCAATAATGCACCTGCAAAGGAAGATGCACCTTTGCTTTTATAAGGTGCTTAGAAATCCACATGAAATTTTCAGGATAGATGCGAGCAAAGCAATCATGAATGACATGTCCCTTCTTATTACAATAAAAACATTTAACATTAGAGTGGAAATGACTAGAAGGAGACATGTTCGCATCATTCTTGCTAGATGGAGAGCTTATGTATCTAGCAAGTTTATTCTCTATGGGTTTCCTAGGCTTTTTAGCTGGTTTCTTCTTATTAATACCTAGGTCATGTTTGCTAGAATAGTTGTTTAATCCATCTAACATCTCATTAAAGCTTGTTTGACTACTAGTGAATTTCTTAATTATTTTGCTAAGATTTTGATTTTTTTCTAGTTCTTTAATCCTAGCCTCATATTTTTCTCTTTTTTGCTCGTATCTAATTTACTAGCAATATTTTTTCTTTTATTAAATTATATTTTTCCTTTTCTTGATGCTCAATTTTTTCTTCAAAGATAGAGACATTGTGATTCAAAATATGAATTTTTAGAATTTAAAGAGCTAATTTTCTCATTAAGTTCTTTTACCAAATTAAAGTTTTCAAGCTCTAACATAGCTAATTTTTTATTAGTTTCTTTTAATTCTAACATCTTGGTCTCTAAGGAGGTTTCCTCAATGTACTCAATAATTTCTTTTAATTCCTTCCAATTTATGAACAAATCTTCTTTATTACGTTCGGCACTAGCAAGTTGGTCTTATAAAGATACTCGAAGGTTTTTAAGCTTAGAGTATTTAGGAGCTATGTCTACTAAGAGATCTACTAAATATTCATAAGCTTATTCCATATCAGCGAACATATTCTCACTATAGCTATGATCATCAAGAGAGAAGAGTTTAGATTTTACCTTTTCGTTTATTGCAATGAAACATGTCCCATTGTCGTTATTTCCATTTTCCATCATCCCTTGAAGAAAGTGACTCTGCATGGGTTTCTCCCCAAGTTGCAATCATTCCTAGCTTGGATGTTCTTTGACTTCCCACAGCTTCTTTCCCCTTTCCTTTGGTCTTAAGAAGAGCTCAATCAATTTTTAAGTGACCTTTGTTATTGCATTGAAAGCATCGTGGTACAGTGTCCTCTTCATCATCTTGTTCCTTCCCATTAGTTCCATATATGTTTCCAGTCATTTTCTTATTGTTTTGTACGAACTCTCTGAAGACTTTTGTTAAGGAGTACATTTCTTCTTCATCTGAATCGTTTGATGTCTCATCTCTGAACTTAGATGCTTTGAAGGTTAAATTCTTTTCATTTTTCTCCTCCTCCTTTGATTTCTCATCCTTCTTTTACATGCTTTCATTGCTTATATTTACTTGTACTTCACATGCCATTAATTTTTTCATTAGTTGCTCAAAAGTGATGCTCACCAAATCATGCGCTTCTTTAATCACCGTTTGCTTTTGGATCCATTCTCAAGACAATGAATATAGAACCTTTCTGACCAAGTCTTTCTCTGGATTGATAATATCTACAAAATGAGAAAACATGGCATCAATAGATTCATCGGGCATCATAACAAAATTTTCATATTTTTGTAATAGCATTCTAATGCGAGTTTTCTTCACCTCAGAAGTTTCCTCGTGAGTAACTTCAAGTCTAGTGTAAATATCCTTAGCAGTAGAGCATGACCTTCAAGTCTAGTGTAATATCTACTTCTTCAATCTGGGGATGAAGGCTGCGCCTCACGTTCTGGGGTTTAGGGGAGACGGTGGATGCCCCAGCCCAATCCACACCTCAATCATCCATCATATTTGTAAAGGCTTTAAAGCCTTGGTGGATAGCACGGGCCGATGCATGAATATCCTCCGCCGTCCCCACAAGGGGTACATCCGTCAGGGGAGTCCCTCCGAAAGGGTGTGGCTCGTCCTCCATGTGATGTTTGCCACGGTTATGACTGGGATTGAAGTGTATGGGATTAGACATGGGTGTGACCTAAGTTCTCACAGACGGTGCCAATTGTTGCAGGGTAAATCCGCTCATAATGAATTTATATTAAAGTGGGGAATCAAGGGCACAATGATTACAAGTATAGGGTTGATGACGAGGGTAATCACGATTTGAGGATGATTTGTAGATGAGAATCTCGAGGTCACCCGTTAACCGGAGTAGGTTGCCCTTCGAATAGCAACAGCCGCTTTGTTTTACACAAGAGCCCTTCGAATATAACACAAAGCCAAAAAAAAGGGGTTTAAGTGTGAGAGCCACAACTTTTTTGAGTAATCTCTTCATCACAAAAAACCCTATAGGGGCCAGCCACATTATTTTGAGAGAGAGAGAGAGAGCCATACACACAAATCCTTGAAAGCTGCACTTTTGTTAACCCTAGTATTGGCTGAATCCTTTTTTTGCATCTCCTCTTTGAAGCTCTAAAAGCACATGCCAATAAAAAATATTCTCCAAGAGCCGCAAAAATCTCAAGGAGCCATCCCTTTGCAAAAAAGCCTAAAAAATTTCCCAAGCATCCACACAAAAATTACTTTTGAAAAGCACAAAAACAAACACAGGCCGGATTGATTTCTCTGTTGCAAAAACACATTAGCTGCCGAATAATTTTTGTGTGTGCTTAGATAAATCCACAAGAGCTTGGCCGAAAAATCTTTTGAAGATCCCTCCCACAAAATTCTCAAGCAGCCGAACAGATTTCTTTTTGATTGATAAATTCCCAAAGCCATATCATACAGCTGACTTCTTTCTCTCTTCTTTGAAAAAAAAATTCCTAGAGGCAACAAAAGGTAAAACAAGTTGACAACCGCAAGCTTTTGAAACATGAGGAAGCCGCAAGAAATTGTTTTTATGTTTCTCTGAAGATCTCATAGCACAGGCCACTTCTTTGATTAAATTAATCTTTTACTTGTTGTTTTTGCAGGGTCATCAAGCACACAACGAGCACAAAAGATGCCGCAACTTGAGGATAAGAAATTGAGGGTGCATCTGTGATTGAGAAACTACAAGCCGCATCCTAATCAGATATCACATGCCGCAACTTGAACTCTAAGCCGCAATGTGTTGATTGAGTGGACTAAGGACTACTACCTGTTAGACGAGATCTGACCACGCGCTGAACGACAGAGACACCAACGCCGTCATAACTGAGCGATTCTAAACTTTACACTCTATTATATTTGTGATTGTGACGTTGTGATCTTTGTAGAACAATTTTATTATTTGTTTGGGGAATTGACTAGTTGGGACTAGCCAAGAGAGAGCTTTACTAGGATTGTTATTGTTTGGGCACTTTGGTGAGTGCAGGTACTGAGAGCCAGGTGAGTGTAGAGTTGATGCTCTAGCTACAGGTTGTACCAGTTAACTTTAATAATCTAGTATTGCCTTTGGGGCTGGACGTAGGTCGTTGGAACCACCGAACCAGTGTATATCGCCTGTGCATACTGTGATTGCTTTATTATACTCTGCATTTGACTGATTGTGTTATAACTGCATGAGATTTCGTGTGGGTTGCACGAATATTTTTTATAAGCCTATTCACCCCCCTTTAGGCTTAGATCCAGATCCAACAAGTGGTATCGGAGCTAATTTAGAGGATCTAGCCTACTTGACCATGTCTATTAATATGTCTGATTCTGCTTTTGCTGAGGGTCAGTCTATTTCTCGCCCCCTAAGTTCAACGGTGTTGATTTTGCATATTGGAAAACTAGGATGAGGATATACTTAGCTGCTGTTGATTATGATGTGTGGAGAATTGTGTAAAAAGGCTATAAACATCCCACCATTAAAATTGAAGATAATGAAATGCTAAAACCAGAAGATAAGTGGGATGCTCATGATAAGAAACATTTTTATTTAAATAATAAAGATATGAATGCTCTGATTTGTTCTTTAGATAAAACTGGGTTTAACCGTATATCTCAATGTCAAACTGTACAGAAAATTTGGCATACTTTGGAGGTGACTCATGAGGGTACATCACAGGTTAAGGAGTCCAGACTTGCACTGCTCGGCACTGAATATGAAAGCTTCCGCATGCTTCCATCAAAGTCAATTAAAGAGATGTTTGCAAGGTTCACAGACATCGTCTACACATCTACCTCTCTTGGAAAGCCGTACTCGAGTTTGGAGCAAATCAGAAAGATCTTAAGAGCGCTGCCTAGCACCTTTCATCCCAAAATCACCGCTATTCAAGAAGCAAGGGATTTATCGCAGATGAAAGTGGAAGATCTGATAGGGAACCTGATGTCCCATGAGCTGTAGCTACAGAGCATTAAACTGAAAGAGAAAGATGAAATCAAGACTTCAAAGGCACTAGCCCTTCAGGCTAAGGAGGATGAAGAGGGAGATGAGGAGGAGGCTTTTTTGGTGAGAAGATTCAAGAAATATATCAGAACATGCAATGGGAGATCAGAGATGCTAAGAAGGTTTAATCGTTCTAACAAGTTTAATTCTACAAATAAGTTTTCTGAGCAGACTACTACTGATTCAGTTATATGTTTTAAATGCAAAAAGTCGGGGCATTTTATGAAGCAATGCCCTCAAGGAAAGAACAACGCTGCAGAGCAAAAAGAGAAATCTTTGGTGCTAACATGGGATATTGACAGCGATGATAAATCTCAAGAGGAAGTGATGCACTCCTTCGTTTTCCTGATGGAAGAACTCGATGAGATACAAATTTGAACCAAAGCTAAACTTATGACTATTTGTAAAGAAATGGAAAAGGAAATTCAAAGCTTAGAATCAAATGTAGAGTTACTTGAATCCAATGTAGAAAAGCTTAAATGTGCAAATTTTGAATTGCAACAAGACAATTATAATATGTCATTAGAAGTTGATGAAATTAAAGAGAAGCTTGTTGCATGTAATTCTACAATTAGCTCTTTGAAAAAGGGAAAATCTTGCATGCCTACTGAAACTGAATGTCTGAATTGCTCTACTTTTCTTAAAAATATTAGCATGTTTAAACAAAATATAGTTAAGCTAGAAGGTGAAAATAAATTGCTAAATGAGAAGATTTGCATGCTAATAAATGAAAAAAAGAGCTAGAAAAAAAGATGGCTAATCTGAAAAGAGTGAGGAAGAGAACAAAAAGGCCTTTATTAGTAAATGTACCATGCTTGTTAATGAGAATATGTTTTTAAAGTCTAAAATATCTGATCTTGAATTGTCTATTAAAAAATTTGGTGTTGGAAAGCATTTATTAGACATTATTCTAGGTAATCAGATACATGGAAATAACAGGCGTGGTTTGGGCTATGGTAATAAAATTGATGAGAGGTCGAGAATTAATAGAAAGCATCAAAAAGAAACTGGTGTAGGAAGAGGTATGTTTGCTAAGTGTTATACATGTCGTGGTGTTGGTCATGCTTATTATAATTGCAAGTATAGGAACACCAACATTAAATTTAAGCAAATTTGGGTTCCAAAAAGTAAAGTGACTAACACAAATGGACATATTTGGATTCCTAGGTCACACATATCATGTTCTTCCTACGTGTAGGTACATGGCACGGCTAAGGGACAACAGTGTGAGTGGTACTTAGACTCTGGCTGCTCAAGACACATGACATGTGATAGCGAAAAGTTCCTTAGCCTTGTAAAGCGTGAAGGAGGAAGTGTTACTTTAGGTGACAATGGAAAATGCAAGGTAATTGGTAAAGGTGTTGTAAGTAATGACACCTTTCAGCTTACAGATGTCCTTTGGGTTGAGAAGCTTAAACACAACCTCATTTCTATTAGTCAGCTGTTAGGTATGAAAGTAGAATTTGACGCAAAATGTTGTAAAATTATTGATGGCTCCACAGGTGACATTATTATTACTGCTAATAGAAGAGATAATGTTTATACTCTTATGCTTGAAGAACTGACTGTTTCTAAATGCTTGCTTGTAGGTGAAGAAGAGGCCACACTATGGCATAGACGATTAGCACATGCAAGCATAGGATTGCTAAAGAAGCTGGAAAGCAAAAATCTGGTGCTATATATTAAATACAGGAGATCAACTTGGCACATTTGGATCCAAATCAGATGAAGGAGTGTTTGTTGGCTATTCGGCGAGGAGCATAGCATACATGATATAAATGAACTCTCATTATTATTGAATATATACATGTTAAATTTGATGAATATGATATACTTCCTTTGGCTTGCCGGAATAACGAAGAAGAGGAAAATGAAGAACAAGAATGCTCTCCAAGGAATAATGAGGAGCAATCTGAAAGACAAGAGGAAACTGAAACTGGCACATGAGAAATACAAACATTAGCAGTTACCAGAGGAGAGCTGAGGTTCAATCCAAACCACCCATCAGACTTGATTATAGGTGAACCTACGGCAGGTATACGCACTCGTTTCTCTTTTAGAAATCTTTGCGCTCTATGTATTTATTATGTATTTATGGTGATTTTATTGCTGAAATAGAGCCTAATATTATTTATAAAATGTAGAACGAGATTTCATGCTTTCTTGTATGCTTGAACTTTTTTTTGTGTGTGTGCTAGTAGTTGCATTGTTATGTGTGCTTGATTTTTTCTTTGTTTATGTGATAGCATCTCATGTTTGCTTTAGTAATTCATGCATAAAACAAAAAAAACTGAAACCTGAAAATTAAAATAATTGGTGCTTAAATGTGTATCTTCCTCTTTGATTCATTAAAAGAAGTCTTCATGAATGATTTTCACATCTATGTCGGAATTGGTGTATTATTTCTTTTGCTACATGTGCATGTTCATCTTTCTAAATACTCATGGCATGTTCAATGACTGAAAATAACGTGATTTCTACACCTACTATTGCACTTCCACACGGATTATTATTGCTGCACATTTGGAGATATCGTTTATGAAGTATGGAAAGTGAATGTAGGTTGAAAATTTTACCAAAAATCTAAGGGATATGATATACCTTGCCATGGATAAAAATTGAGCATGAAAAAAAATTGTTGCTATAAGTATAAAAGTGAAAAAGAAAGTTAATTGATCCGTTTGAAAAATGGATACAATCCTTAGCAACGATATTACCCACGAGTATCCAACATAAGCTTTATGGGTAAACTTTAGTGTTGGTGTATTTACTCGTCAAGCAATGCCACCCCCACATCTAAGAGTCCTTATAGGCTATGTTTTGGGGTGTGGTACCTTGAACTCATTTTTAATAAGATGTGGAAAATCAATCCTAGGAGATACATCGGTATATGGAAAATATGGATTGATTTTGGTTGCTTTCTTAATGGTTCTCCTTATGTGCTTCAATTTTAATCATATCACTTACACGTTGATGTCAAAGTCTTAGTTGTTTTATTTCGTTAGACTATGACGTGTCTATTCTATAATTGTATACATGCAATTGTTGGTAATGGTTAATAATGCCCTCTTTCTGCATGTCATATGCTATTGACTTCGTGTTTCGACTTTTGATGATAACAAAAGGGGGAGAATAATTTGAGTTATGTGATTGTAATATTGTTAATGTTGCATATCATTGTTTGCACATCTGTTTGCACATCATTATATTTCATTGAATGTCACCCTCTACCGTCACACTTTCACACACACAATTTGGAAACTTATTGCTAAGATCATATACTTAGTTTGTCCTCATCAAAAGGGGGAGATTATTGGTAGCAATGATATATGAACTTCGTGTTTGATAATAACAAACTTGTGCGAACTTTTTTAACGTGTGCGTTAAATGTTTCAGGAATGACCATCTTGCAAATACACAATGGGAGACTTGATCTAAAGGAGGAAGCAACTTAAAGTTATTTGGTTTTTCTTATTCAAAAGAGCACATGCCATTCTTTCCCCTCCCTTGAAAACCTAAGATAACATAGGCCGAAAATTCATATAGCAACAGCCGCTTTGTTTTACACAAGAGCACTTCGAATATAACACAAAGCCAAAAAAGGGTTTTAAGTGTGAGAGCCGCAACTTTTTTTGAGTAATCTCTTCATCATAAAAAACTCTATAGGGGCCAGCCGCATTATTTTCAGAGAGAGAGCCATACACACAAATCCTTGAAAGCCGCACTTTTGATAACCCTAGTACTGGCTGAATCATTTTTTTGCATCTCCTCTTTGAAACTCTAAAAGCACATTCCAATAACAAATATTCTCTAAGCGCCGCAAAAATCTCAAGGAGCCATCCCTTTGCAAAAAACCCTAAAAATTTCCCAAGCAGCCGCACAAAAATTACTTCTGAAAAGCACAAAAACAAACACAGGCCTAATTGATTTCTCTGTTGCAAAAACCCATTAGCTGCCGGATTATTTTTGTATGTGCTTGGATAAATCCACAAGAGCTTGGCCGAAAAATCTTTTGAAGATCCCTCCCACAAATTCTCAAGCAGCCGCACAGATTTCTTTTTGATTGATAAATTCCAAAAGCCATATCATACAGCTGACTTCCTTCTCTCTTCTTTGAAAAAAAATTCCTAGAGGCAACAAAAGGGAAAACAAGTTGACAGCCGCAAGCTTTTGAAACAGGAGGAAGCTGCAAGAAAATGTTTTTTTATTTCTCTGAAGATCTCAAAGCACATGCCGCTTCTTTGATTAAATTAATCTTTTACTTGTTGTTCTTGCCGAGGCATCAAGCACACAACGAGCGCAAAAGATGCCGCAACTTGAGGATAAGAAATTGAGGGCGCATCTGTGATTGAGAACCTACAAGCTGCTTCCTGATCAGATATCACATGCCGCAACTCGAACTCTAAGCCGCAACATGTTGATTGAGGGGACTAGGGACTACTACCTATCAAACGAGATCTGACCACGTGCTGAACGACAGAGACACCAACGCCGTCACAACTAAGCGATTCTAAACTTTATACTCTATTATATTTGTGATTGTGGCATTATGATCTTTGTAGAACTTTTTTATTATTTGTTTGGAAAATTGGCTAGTTGGGACTAGCCAAGAGAGAGCTTTACTAGGATTGTTATTGTTTGGGCACTTTGGCGAGTGCATGTACTGAGAGCCAGGTGAGTGTAGAGTTGGTGCTCTAGCTACATGTTATACCAGTTAACTTTAATAAGCTAGTATTTCCTTTGGGGCTGGACGTAGGTCGTTGGGACGACCGAACCAGGGTATATCGCCTGTGCATACTGTGATTTCTTATTGTACTATGCGTCTGACTGATTGTGTTATAACTTCCTGAGATTTCGTGTGGGTTGCAGGAATATTTTTTATAAGCATATTCACCCCCCTCTAGGCTTAGATCCAGATCTAACAAGAGCTTCTCCTCGCCGAGCTGGCGTGGTTCGTGTGTAATCAGTTGGTGGTCTCCTCTCTTTGATTCGGTTGACTAGTTAGCCGCTCTACTTGGGTGAGCTTCTCTAAGACTCGGCGAGCTTCTTCTCAGAGCTAGTTTTCATTAGGGAGATTTGGTGGGCCGTTTACTTGGGCATTGAACATGCGGGCCTGATTGACTGGGCTGATCTTGAGGTCGTAACAGATACCTTATGTTAAATTTTTTGGTCCTTTAGACATGAGGTGTGCTAAATGTTGTTTCATCTATCACAATCATGCACATTGCTCAACACACCCCCGAAATCCAGTTATTATCCGCCGGTATCGAAAAGATTTGGCATTTTCCTATTTTTCACTTTCTTTTCTTTTTATTTGGCAAATTCTCTTTACCAATTTTCCATATTTTTCTCTTTCTTTTTCCTTTTTCTTTTACTATGTTGTTGTCTCAAAATAGTGACGCATGAAGACATCTACATATTTGAATCTTATTACTTAATTCATCCAAAAAGAATTATATAATATACAAATGTAAAGACAATAAAAAAGAATTCAATTTTTTAGGGTCTAAACATCAGCCCAATTTTCCAAAAATTATATGACTATATCAACTCAAATTTTTTTAAGCAATTAAGCATGCTAATATTGAGCAAACAATCATGTAAAATTTTAGTATGGGGATTCTTCAGTTACATAAAATATTATTATCAAAATTAGATTTAATGTTTCTAAGATTTCTAACAAATTTCATACCAAAAGCTCATCAAGATTTCAATGACATCATTGACACATATGTATGAAAATCCAAATGATGATATCAATGACTCACATACATGCACATTCAAAAGATGAGATAGCACATGATGTCTTGATCCAATTAAATCTACCAATTCAACTAATATATCATGAAAGATAATGAAGGTAAAGTACTCAAACATTGAATCAAAAGCACCCTCTTTACCTCCATTTGCCTAGATCAACGTCATTTTCTACCAAGACGATATATGCTATCACCCGAATCCTATTGATGCACCTACAAAATAAGATGCACCTTTTGGTATCAATGTTTTGGATCCGAAAGTGTTAGTGGATGATTTGCATTGATTTATTTGACGTTTAGGAATCCACATGAAATTCTCAAGATAAATGTGAGTATAGTAATCATGCATGCCATGTCCCTTGCTATTACAATAAAAGCATGTAACATTAGAGTGGATATAACTAGAAGAAGACATGTTCACATCATTCATGCAAGATGGAGAGCTTATGTATCTAGCAAATCTCTTTTACATTGTTTTCCTAGGCTTTTTTAGGTGATAGCTTCTTTTTAAAACCTAGTCTATGTTTGCTAGAATGATTATGTAATCCATCTAACATCTCATTAAAACTTTTTTGACTACTAGTGAATTTTTTTATAATGGTGTTAAGATCAAAATTTTCCTTCTTTAATTATTTGATCTTAACCTCATAGTTTTTCTCTTTCTCACTTGTTTCCACTTCACTAGAAATATTTTTTCCTTTTATTAAATTTGATTTTTCCTTTTCAAGTTGCTCAATTTTTTCTTCAAACGTAGAGATATTGTGATTGAAAATTCTAAGCTCGGAATCTTTAGAATTTAAGAAGTTAATTTTCTCATTTAAATCTTTGGCTAAAGTAGAGTTTTCAAGTTCTAAATTAGCTAATTTATTGCTAGTTTCCTTAAGTCTAAAGGCCTAGTGTCTAGGGTGGTTTCATCAAAGTTATATATAATCTTTTTTATTTCTTTCCATTTAATGAACAACTCTTCTTTCTTATGTTTGATACTACTAAGTTGGGCTTCTAAAGATTCGCGAAGTCTTTCAAGCTTATCTTATTTACGGGCCATTTCATTAAAGAGATCTACTAAATATTCATAGGCATCTTCCATATCAACAAACATATTTGCACCAAAGTTAAACCCATCTCTATAAAATATGGATTTAGATTTTACCTTGCCGCATCTCGCCATGATACACGTCCCATTGTCGTTATTTCCATCATCCTCTGGCGAAAGCTCCTCTGCATCGATATCTTCCCATGTAGCTAGTATCCTTTGTTGTGCACCTCTGGCCTCCATCAACTTCTTTTCCCTTTCTTTAGTGTACAGAAGAGGCCAATCAACCTTTATGCGACCTTTCTTGTTGCAATTGAAGCATCATGGTGCGGTTTCCTCTTCTTCTTCATTTTCTTTTTTCCTAGTTCTCCATATGTTTCCAGTTACCCTCTTGTAACATCATAGGAACTTTTTAAATTTCTCTGCTAGGAAGTCAATTTGTTCGTCATTAGAATCATTCGGTGTCTCATCATTGACCCTGGATGCTTTGAAAGCCAAATTCTTTTTAGTTTTCTCCTTGTTTTCAGATTTCACTTCCTTCTTTGATGCATCTTCATTTAACATCTTCAATTGTACGTCATACACCATTAATTTTCTCATTAGTCGCTCGAAGAAGATGTCTGCCAATTCATACGCCTCCTTAACCGTCGTTCGCTTTTGGATCCATTCGCCGGATAAGGAATATAGAATCTTTCCCACCAACTCTTCTTTTGGAATTCCTTTCTTAAAGCCTTAAGAAGATTGATGATGTCTGAAAACAAGAAAACATGGCATCAATAGATTCATTAGGCATCACAGAAATTTTTTCATATTTTTGCAATAGCATTCGAATCCAAGTTTTCTTCACTCAGAAGTTCCCTCGTATGTAACTTCAAGTATAGTCCAAATATCCTTAGCAGTAGAGGAAGAACAGTTATATTCAGTTTTATTAAGACCACAATACAATATGCTCATTGCCTTAGCATTAAGATTCTCTAACCTATAATTCTCTTTCTGCTACTCAAGTGTGGGTTTTTCAACTAGGGTGAAGCCATTACTAATTATTTTCCAAATGCTATATCTATACATTTGATGCATATGCACATGTATTGTTTTAATAACTATAGTCCATACCATCAAACAAGGGAGATCTAAGATATGATTGTTCCCCTGTTTGGTTATGGTGGTTATGTGAATATATGTGTGGTATTTGTGCCCAAGGATCGAAATTTCACTAGACTTCGAGTTTAAAAGAAATCCCACTCTGATACCAATTGAAAAACAGCATGGGGGTGAATAGGGCATATGGCACAAATAAAAAAAATCAAGCAGCAGAATTAATATAAGTGAATACACATCACATATTTTTAACGGAGTGGCTCCTCGCCTAGGATCCATGCCTATACTCTGACATCTCCTCGATGATTTACCCCTTTTATAATAAAAATAAATACTTGATCACACGTTTAGGTGGTGATCTAACTGTACAAGAACAAGTACAAAGAATTCAACACTCAATGATAGTCTTTGAATGAAGCTATTCAAAAATACAACTCACGCTAAAGATAATAAAAAACTGATTCAATACATAGATTAAAATTAAAATAATATCACTATAGAATAGAGCATGAAGTTTTGATCATCTTACAAAAAACGTTTCATCAATCTGAGCTCTGTAGAGAAAGTTAAGCACTTTTCAGCGTCGTCCGTAGAAATCCTTCTTCCCGTTGATGAAGCTTTAGATTCTTTGATGGAATGGAAGAGATTGCAGCTTGGTTGGGATGATGGTGTAATGACGCTTTACTGACTAGATGGTTCCAGACAGATGTGTAAGAGGGCCGGCCACTATGTGCTTAAATAGGATTAATGTGACACCAATTCTTCATGAACATAAACCTTAGATGGCACATAAACTCTTGAGTTTTTATTTGACTTGAACTCTTATTACCCCTTGATTTCATAAGTCTTCCTTTTGATTTGTAATCCTTAAGTAACTAGTCTTCTACATCAACTTGATATCTTAAAACATCTTAAGGAAGTTAAATCTGGGAGTTTGACTGGTCAACATGTCAATTTCGGGTGTTTTTGCATGTGGCACGGTCATGCCAATTTGCACATAAAATTGGCACAATCGTGCCAAACAAACAGTAACTTTTCCTAGGCTGTGCCATGATCCTGTCGATTTTTTTACTCGTTTGGCACAGCCGTGTCAAACGCTGTTTTACGCTGTTTGACCTGAAATTCACTTAGCACATATGTTAAAGCCATACAACATGTTTGACATCATCAAAATTAAGTTTTGACCTTAGTTAGTGGGCTAAATGCTTGACATGTGCAAAATATTGCATATTACTCATAAGTGTAGGAGCTGACAATGCAATATAACCTGATGAGCTTAGGGTTGAGCCACTGGGACAACTTTAGAATTATGTGTAATGTGTTATCGAAATAGGAACAAAATCGATTAGAATAAAACCACCTTATGAGGGTGAAGGTTGTTGTTTCAGTGAGTTATAATTATCAAATCAAACCATTTTCATACAAGTGAAGCAATGAGAAAGTAAGTGTGGGTTGTGACATCAATAGATTTAATATCGATCAAGACTAGCATTTCTTTCAAGATGGCAATTGCTCATTCATCCTCTCGGATCCAAACAAGCTATTGCACACATTGATAATGAATTCAATTCCCAAAATCAATTAAATCATTCATCCATCCTCTCGGATCCAAACAAATGACAAAATTATTCAAGAGAATTGATTTAGATCATCATCCACTAGATTTTATAATCACAAGTGCAGATTTTCCTCTCTCGAGCATTAAGTCAAACACCTTCTACATCAATTCCCTTTCTCAAGGCAAATTCATAGCATTTCAACATAAAACCCCAATATGAATGATAGATCTAAAATTGAAGAATTAAAGAAGATCCAAATCTCAATCAACATCAATCTACATCCGATCACAACCAAACACCAAGAATCTAGCTATTCATGATGAAGAAATTAACACAAACATTATAAGAAATCATCATCTTAATTGATCAAATGAAATAGAGACGTAAATTGAAGAAGAGAATAGAATTTTTTCACCAAATTTGTTTGGAATTTGAAATCAAAATGATGAGTGTTCATTATTTATATTTTTCATGTATCATTCCTATGCATATCACACATTTCATTGCTGTTCCATATCATTTATCCCACCTTTTAGTTTCTTTTTACTCTTGGGTCTCTTGTGCATATTGCTTGTATAAATGAAGAATTTTGAGACCTTAGAGCGGAGGTAAAAGCGATAAAGCGAAGCGAGAAGAGAATGGGAGCTCAAATGGCTAAGGAAGAAGAGGAGAAAGTGTGACACACGGGACCACGTGGCAGTTCCACGTGGTCGTGTCACCAGGACACTCCCAAGCTGCCAGAAGCACATCGATGCGATCACGTGAGCAGACGAAACGATCGTGTCGTCACGAGACCAAGTTAGGGAAAAAGAAGCATATTGATATCTCTTCTTTGCATTCATTACTTATCTTCACAATTGATCGTGTGGCTAATTAACCTTGAACCAAACCAATACTCAACCTTTGCATCCATGTGGACGACCCGTTAAGCGATACAACTACATCATGCGCTTGCGGTATAAATGCAATCACTCTCCTGTAGCAAACCAGTTTCCTGGCGTAGTTACCTGGGAGGCATAGCTTGATATTGGTTTGATTCTTTGTTATTATACTACGTATTTCTTTATCACCTACTCATTTCTTCCTTTTTCTTGTATTACTGGTGAACATACAACTTTGATGACGATGTTAGCCACTAACACCACTGCAATTCTTGCAAGTAAAATGGATACTCTGACGCAACATCTAGCCCAATTGAGGATGGGGAAAAATTCCTTCATTCCATTAGCATCAGTGAGTTATGGAATGTGTAACGTGCAAGAACACATATTTAGCCAGCATCAATTTAGAAATCACCCCTGTAATCCACATCCTTATGAATACAGCCAATGTTGGATGGATCATTCTGTTCCCCTCTACCAAGAAGAAGATCCGAAGGGCTCCCAAGGGTGCATGCCTTCCATATCCCTACAAATGTATTCCCTTGAGGTGCTCCTAGAAAATAGTCTGGCTACGAGAAACTTTGATGACGATGGATTCTCCATTCCCTCCCAACAAGCCATCAATGAGCATGACTCAGCTGCATACTGATAGTAAGCATTAAAAATCGTTGAGACATGTTACCTGATAAGTACATTCATGCCAACACCGGATGAAGCTTCAACCTTAGAGATCACGGCCTACCAACACCCCAAAACTTATTCTCATGACGATTCGATTCAATGGGACTACACGGATGATATCGAATCTGTGGAAATAGCTCATGAATCCTCAACATGTTAAGACGATGAACTTTCGAGAGAGACATCACAACTCGAGGTAACGGAGAAGGAGAACATCAAACCTTCTGAGGTACAACTCAAACCTCTTCCTCCAAATTTAAAGTATGCATTCTTAGGAAGATATTCTACTTACCCGGTCATTGTGAACTCCTCTCTAACATATACCGAGCTTGATAGCCTCCTGACTGTCCTTAGGGAATATAGAAGTGTCCTGTGATACACTATGGATGACATAGTGTCCTGTGATACACTATGTATGACATAAAAGGACTTAGCCCTGTTTTGTACAGCCATAGAATTCTTCTCGAGGATGACCAGGCGACTTAACCATAACATGAAGGAGGTAGTCAAAAAGGAAGTCTTGAAACTACTTGAAGCGGGAATGATCTATCCTATCCTCGATAGTAACTAGGTTAGTCCGGTTCAAGTGGTTCCAAAGAAGAGAGATATGACGGTAGTTAAAAATGATAAGGTTGAACTCATACCCACTAGGACCATCACTGGGTGGCGAATTTGCATTGACTATAGAAAACTTAAAAAGGCCACCCGTAAGGACCACTTCCCTCTCCCATTCATTGATCAAATGCTTGAGAAGCTAGCTAAGCACTCACACGTTTGCTTCCTTGATGGGTACTCTAGATTTTTCCAAATACCCATCCATCCCGATGATCAAGAGAAGACCTTTTTTTACATGTCCATATGGCACCTTCGCTTATCATAGAATACCATTTTGATTATGTAATGTACCTGCCACTTTTCAAAGGTGCATGACCGCTATATTCTCTAACTTTATAAATGGCATTATGGAGGTATTTATAGATGATTTCTCTATCTATGGCAAGAGCTTTGACACATGTTTAAAAAATCTGACTAAGGTGCTTCAAAGATGTCAAGAGGTAAATCTAGTTATGAATTGGGAAAAGTTCCATTTATGGTGCAATAAGGAGTGGTGCTAGGACATGTCATTTCTTCACGGGGTATCGAGGTCGATAGGTCCAAAATAGACGTCATTGAGGAGTTACCACCCCCACAAACATGAAAGGGATTTGGATTTTCCTTGGTCACGAGGGGTTTTATCATCGCTTCCTCAAGGATTTCTCCAAAATTGTGTGGCCTCTTACGAAACTATTAGCCAAAGATTCCCTCTTTATCTTTACTAGTGAGTGTCTTGCAGCTTTCAACAGGTTGAAAAAGGAGATTACTTCTTCACCTATCATTCAAACCCCAGATTGGAATTTACCTTTTGAACTGATGTACGACGCCAGTGATTATGCTGTTGGACCAGTTTTGGGCCAAAGGAGAGATGTTAAGCTTCATGTCATATACTATACTGGCAAGACCATTGATGAAGCTCAGAGAAACTACACCACAACTGAAAGGAGTTGCTAGCCGTGATTTTTTCCATAGAGAATTTCCGATCATACCTTGTTGGATCAAAATTCATCATTCACACAGACCACGCTACTCTCCGATACTTGCTTAACAAGAAGGACGCCAAACCACGCTTGATTCGATGGATCCTTTTGCTGCAAGAATTTGACTTAGAAATAAGAGATAAGAAAGGCACCGAGAACATGGTGGCTGATCACCTATCTCGCATCGCCTATGAAGACCCGAGCATTCTCTTCCGATAGACGACTCATTTCCTGATGATCATTTGTTCGCCGTCACCTTGGTTGAGACTCCATGGTTTGCAGCCATCATGAACTTCCTTTCCTGCGACTTCATGCCATTTGATATCATCTCACATCAGCGCAAGAAGTTTCTGCACAATGTCAGGAGTTACTTTTAGGATGACCCACTTCTATACAAGACATACAGTGATGGAATCATTAGGAGATGTATTCCAAAAAGTGTGACAACCTCCGTTATATCACACTGCCATAATCTACCATGTAGAGGACACAAAAGCACGATGAAAACCACAGCGAAGATCCTTCAATGTGGATTCTATTGGCTGACACTATTCAAGGACGTGAACATTTTTATCAAGGGATGTGATCGGTGCTAAAGAACATGGAATATCTCCAAGATAAATAAAAAGACATTGAACAACATCTTGGAGGTGGAAGTATTCGACATTTTTGGAGTTGATTTCTTGTGACCATTTCCATCTAGTCTTGGAAATCAATATATATTAGTTGTGGTGGACTATGTTTCCAAATGGGTTAAAGTAATAGCCTCGCCAACCAATGATGCACGGGTGGTCGCTAAATTCTTCAAGAGAAACATATTCTCTGATTTGAAATCCTAAGGGTAGTCACCAACGACGGGGAAATGCACTTCATTGACAACAAATTTGAGTCTCTATTGAAGAAATATGCAGTGCGCCACCGCATTGGGCTAGCCTACCACCAAAAAACGAGCAGGCAAGTGGAAGTTTCCAACCAAGAAATCAAGAGCATTTTGGAGAAGACAGTGGCAAACTCACGAAGAGATTGGGCCTTGAAACTGGATGAGGCACTATGGGCCTTCCGAACCGCCTTCAAAACTCTGATTAATACTTCCCCTTACCATTTGGTGTATGGGAAAGCATGCCACCTTCCGATGGAATTGCAGCACAAAGCCTATTGGGCCATTAGGCACTTGAACTATGACTGCAAGAGTGCAGATGAGTGATACTTCCTTCAACTGAATGAGCATGATGAGTTCAGAATCAATGCCTATAAGAGCTCCTGCATCTATAAAGAGAGGATGAAGCGTTGGCACAATAAACACATCGTGAGGATGGAATTCAAGGAAGGCGACAATGTGCTCTTTTCAACTTGAGGCTGAGGCTATTCCCATGAAAATTAAGGTCGAGATGGTCCAGTCCATTCAAGGTCACACGAGTATTTCCATACGGAGCAGTTGAGATAATCGGGAGATGCGGTCCTTTCAAGGTCAACGGCTAGAGGTTGAAACATTACATCATAGGTGAACCCATTGGAATCGAATCGACCTCATCGCTCTCGACCCCGGAGCCACCATGACTATATAAAAGGGAGTCGAGCTCAAGACTATAAACAAGCACATCTTAGGAGGCAACCCAAGTTTCTAAACCTTTCATTAGTTTTTACTTTTAGTTTTCTTTTAGTTAGGTAGTCCATTTCAATTCAATAAAGTCCCCAAAACCCCCAAAATAATCACAAGTGTTGAATTCAATGCAGGAGAGATCGACACGATCGTGTGGGGTATCCCACGTGGTCGCGTGTAAGGGAGCCAAGAACAACCCCAAAGCAAGTAGAGAGGAGCATCGATGTGATCACATGGACAAATCCCACGCGACCGTATCAGAGGAGGCCAAAATTGGAGCCAAGTGTGCTAAGGAAAAGCAGATTCATGTGGTCGTGTGAAACTTATGAAATTGGAGTGTTCATTATATATATTTTTCATGCATCATTCCTATGCATATCACGCCATTTTATCGTCATTCCATATCATTTCTCTCACTTTTTAGTTTCTTTTGACTATTGGGTCTCTTATGCATATTGCAGGTATAAATGAATGATTTTGAGACCCTAGAGCGGAGGCAAAAGAGATAGAGTTAAGCAAAAAGCAAACAGGAGCTCAAATGGCCAAGGAAGAAGAGTAGAAAGCACGACACACACGATCGTATGGTAGTTCAATGCGGTCGCATCACCAGAACACTTCCAAGCTGCTAGAAGCACATCGACATGGTCGTATGAGTAGACGAAACGATTGCGTCGTCAGAAGACTAAGGAATAGAAAAAGAAGAATCGATGTGATCGTTTGAGCAGACGACGTGACCACATTGCACCGAGGAGCTGAAGGCTCCAAACGGTCGCCCACGCGGCCATTTGGAAGGAGATTCTGAAGGGCTAAAACACAGAATGACGTTGTCACGTGGATTTCTACGTGGGCACGTTGATATTAAACAGAGCAACAGTTCTTCGACTTTGTAGGTGGCACGATCGTGTCGAATCCGACACGATCGCATCGATTAGGATTTCTAGGTCGATTCTGAGTGCCGTTAAAGGGTAAATTTGGGGTTTCTGTGGGATTTTAAGGGAATATAAATACATGTCTTCTTCCTCATTGGGGTGGATGCCTTTTGCAGAGCTTTTTGAGGATTTTTACAGAGAAAATCAGGTGTACTAGTTTAATTATTCTCTGAAGTTTTTGTAATCCTTTATGTTCTTTTGAATTCTAACTTTAGCTTTTTCTATAATATTAGTTTCTTCCATCTCTACTCATTGTGGATTGCTTGATTATCTGTTCGTATTTCATCTACATTGTTGCAATGCTTCTTCCATTGAATTTGATTGCCTTTTTAATCTTTGGATCGTGAGTAGTCATCATCTAGGGCCATGGGTTGAGCCATATTGCAATTTTTCTATCGATTGATGTAATATTGATTGTTTGATGCATGAATGATGATTATGGGCGTGCTAGGATGATTATTATTGGTGCACATTGATCTCCCCATTCGTGGATAAATATTAGTCGATAGCTGGAGCAAGTGCTAATCTAGGGGTTTCAATCCATACACCAATCCATACTATCCCTGTTGCCAACGGGAGTTGGGCATGGACTAGAGCCCTCCTAGCATAAACCCGAATCCTATCCACGGAAGTGACGTGGAGGAAGGTTGTGGACATTTGTCAAGCACAGTGCACCTACCACATGTTGATGCACCAATGGAAGTTGGCTTGGGCATGTGGTAGGTAGACCTATCATAGCATCACAGAAGTGGGGCGGAGGTGATAATATAAGGGACTATCCTATCATAGCATCACAAAAGTGTTGTGGGGGGCAGGAGAATGCCCTTTGGTTAGAAAACCTCTCCCCGTCTCATGAATTCAACAACCGATTAACCCAAATCAATCTTAATTTAAATTCAATAGCGGTGATACCCCGGCTTTAGAGCTCTTCCACATTGCTATATCTTCTTTGCATTCATTACTTATCTTCACAATTGACCATGTGACTAATTAACCTTGAACCAAACCAATACTCAACCTTCGCCTCACTGCGGATGACCCATTAAGCGCTACAACTACATCACACGCTTGCAGTATAAATTCGATCACTCTCGCGTAGCGTACACAAAACAAATGAACCCTAGCTTTGTTTCTCACATAGGAGGAAGAGGAAGAAGAAGAGCTCCAACCTTGGCTTTTGAGAAAAAGTGAAATTCTAATCTAAAAATGAAATCTGTTACAAATCACTCTCACTCCTCTCTTATATACAATAATTCCCCTCGAATCTTCACCATAGATCGCAAGTTCCAGCCCTCTCTAGCTTCCTCAGATCGCGGATCCAGAAAGAGCTCGTCGTGAGTTCGGGTAGAGTATCAGTAGCCCGATAGTAGTAGCCCGATTGACATGACCGTGTGGTTTTGACATGGTCGTGTTCTTGCTATAACCTCCAACTTCGACGTGGTCGCGTTGAATTGATGCGACCATTTAGCCACAGAGTCAAAACTCCAGATTTACTATTTCTCTGTGTATGTAACTATGCAGTCGCATCAAATTTGATGCGACCATGTCGTTTCGAATCTCTCCATCGTCTTGGCTACTTAGTTTCTACATGGTCGTGTTGAGCGACCATGTAGCAACCTCATTTTTCTTCCTTCTTTAACACCTGACCGTGTTGCGTCTCTCTTTACACCTTCTAATTGAACTTGAAAAGTCCCAGAAAATTCCAGAAAATTCCTGAATAATATTTAACACATAGTTAAGCCATAGGAAGAGTACTTGGTGCACAGAAAATGATTAGCTCATAACAAAAGATTATATTATCAAAATGGGCATAATTGAGCTCGGTTATTTATATATTATGCACAAAATCCTATAAATTAAGGGGTTGTATATACAATATTCAACCATAATCACTAACTAGGCCAACAAGATACACCATATGGATGGAGGTAATCAAGTCTAACAATGGTTACACACAAGTACAGTTTGTCTTTGATACCAAGGTAGTGTTCACCAATTAATTGAAGATGCTTGGAGAGATGGTGGTGCCATAGATAAGAAAATTTAAACCACATCCTATATTATGATTAATAAGCATATGAAAGGCCACAAAAGCAAGGTCTGTCGTCATCTAAATAAAAGATTCATCAGTGATAATGCCTGAAACTAAAAAGATCTTCTTTGTCACAACGACCGACCCAAGATCTATGGAAACGACCGAAATGACCAATCTTAACATCGATCACCATAGAAAGATATCATGAAAGTCAGATGGTCTCATAGCATCATCGACATCAAAGCGATATGCAAAGAAGCAGAATTGCCACTCGGTCAGAGTCGGCCGGGTCGCCAGTAGCAGAATGACTTCGAATTTGGGTTTTGTTTGTTTTGTTGGGTTTAAACCCATTTGTATACAAACCTAAACAGTAACCTAGGATTAGAGGAGGGCGAAAAAGGATCCATTTATGAGCAACAACTTAATTTCTAGAGCTAGGATTAGGGTTTTGAGAGGCGATTAAGCTTGGATAACTTGGATTTCTTGTTGGGTTCTTAATTTTCCAAATAGATTTCTGAGTTCTTCTTGTTGGGTATTAATTCTTTCCCCTATTTCTATTGAATCTATATTGTTTTTAATATAAATTGTTACCATGATGTTAAATTTTCTTATTATCATTGTTTTTATTGTTTTATTATGATTAGTGAGTAGTTCTATTTAGGGCTAATGGATGAACCCCATGATTTTAGGGTTTAGATGCTAAAGATATGATTCTTAGGTTAGATTAGTGATTAGGGCTATGATGTGATTAATTTACACAAGCTTATGGGGTTCTTATCTAGGGTTTGTGATCCACGATAGTGGCACTTGCCATAGAGATTGCCCTATGGGCTTGATTAGGGTCATTAGTGGATTCACCTAGGGTTTGTGATCCACGATAGTGGCACTCACTCTAGGAGCCTCCACCGATGCCCTATACCCCTAATTGATGACCTGCGATAGTAGCATCAATCAAGAGCCATTACAGCATAGATCGAAACTCTAACTCACGATAGTGACATGAGTGGATATTGGGAATTATTTGTCAATCGTAATGCACATGTCACATGCAAGGCCATCCATGATGGTGGGGCTAATCACAAGACACGTTAGATAAGTAGTTCAACGATATTTGGCTACGATTTCACATTCAATATGTGAAAATCTCGCTCTAAGAACCAAATCCAACCTAAAGATTACTACTTAGCATCGACACCGAACGAACCCTAGTGATGACACCTAGCGCCCTAGTTTTCCTTTTATTGTTAATAGTTAAAAGAGACAACCGTGACAACAACAATTTTGGATTACCCCACAACTAGCATGGTCACACAAATCTAAATCAGAGCCCGAGACACATAGCAATCGCCTCGCTGAGACCGACAACCTATACTATACTACAAGAAAGACACCGTGCACTTGCGTTGTGAACAGGATTGCATCCAAGATGTATGCTAGCTTGTCATAAGTTAACACAATCTTTATATTTCTTAGCCACTTAGTATAATTAGGTTTAGTGAGTTTGTTCTTTTCAAGGATAAGCTTTAGACCATATTTAATGCTGCAAAAAGATATTTTAAAGCATTATGATAATGAAAGCTTATGTTCATAAATAATTAGATGTGTTTTATCCAATTATTTCTTCTTCTAATTATGCAAATATATTCGACTCAAATGATCGACAAAAATTATAGATATACTTTTATAATGTGAATTGGGATGCAACTATCATGAGATAGATAACCTTGACCGACGTCAACAAGTTATCTTTCTCCATAGATGGTAGACAAACTCTTTGTCAATTACAACACTTGTAATTTTCAATTTTGGTTTTTGTGCCTAACCCTTTATAACATTGACCATCGTTAATAAGCCACAAAATCTAGTCAAGTTCGCCCCGTACATTTTTTATTCAGTATAGTGAAATATATGTACCTTGATTGCCATTAACAAGGCCATATTCTGACCCCCTGAATCCATCTCATGGTAGCAAAAGTGCTTCACCTAGTATTGAAATGCTAGGGCTTGACTATCGTCAACAACCATAACACCAACACTAAATACTTTACACTTTTGTGTTGGAAAAATAAGATTTGATTTCTCTTCCCATAAAGTATTGATGATACAAACATGTATATTATCTGTGCATACAAACTTTTTCTATGTAGATATTTAGCTTCAATAATTTATCATCATTCAGATAAGACAATCATCATTCAAGACAACACATATTCAATCAAGTTTTTTGTAGCAAGAAGCTTTACAAGCAAGACAAAACTCAAGACCGATGAAATATTTTTGTATCTTATTGTAATGATGTATTCTTTATTTTTTTTTCTTTTTGCACATACTTAGTTTGTTAAAACCTTGATGATGATCTATTTAAGCATCCTAAGCTTTCCAGAAAATCTCTAAGTCATACATCATATTAGTCGACCAACATACTTCCCTAGTCGACTAATTCAGTTCATACAAAATCACAATTTCTTAGTCAAAATCGTTTTTTCAGTTGACTGGATCACTTTTGCGTAACTTTCATATTTTTGGTCATAGTCGACTAATCCTTTATTCTAGTCAACTAAGAGTGAGTTACTCCAACAGTTATATTTTTGATCCCTTTTTTGTTACAGTTCTAGTCTACCAATAAACTTCCTAGTCGACCAAGAATCAGTTACAACTGCCTCAACCGGATGCATTTCTGACAGTTTTTAGTTGTAGTCGACTAGTATAACTCTGCTAGTCGACTAAGAATACTTAGAACTATCAAATTACAATGTGCTTTAGTTGTCTAGTCGACTAATACAGTTACATAGTCCACCAATTTTAGGCCAGACAGTTTCTTCTGACTAGCCGTTTGAGCATTTTAGGTAGTTATTTGGGCACCCCTCTGACATATAAATAGGATCAGAATCCTTTGCCTTTCAAAAAAATTTTCCCATACACTCTATCTAAAACTTGATTTTCTCACTCTAAAAGAGAGGGTGTTTTTCAGATTTTCCTTGGTGTCATAGTGATGTAATTTTGCCTCATTGAAAGTCAATCTTCAAGAGTGTTTCTACTAAACCTCCAACCAAGAAACCTTGGAGATCTTCTCACTTATCTTATGATTCTTCATACATCATCAATGCTATATGTGATATTGTTTCTACTTTACTTTTTGTTGGCCAAATCTCTTATTGAAGAGATTGTACAGGTTTGTGACACGGAGAGTGTTGGCATCCTTGTATGTTATTTGCTTGCGGGGAGCAAGTGGTTATAGCGGATCGAAAATCTCTATGGGGAGCTATGGACTGGACGCATGATCAAGATGATCTGAACAAGGATAAATCTTTGTGTTTGCACTTTGCTCATTTTCTGGGTTATAATATTTATTCCGCACTTCTAAATGAAATTTTTAGTAACTTTTTAATTTTGCAGTATTTGCCGTGATATACACTATTCACCCCTCCTCTATTATATTGGTGTGCTATGAGAACCAACAATTGGTATCAAAGCATGGTTAAGATGGACTACACCTATCCGACGAATCATTCATCATCATCAAAATTTCCAAAAGGGTATTATACTACCCGGCCTCCACTATTCAATGGTTCCAACTACTCATATTGGAAGAAGTGGATGACGATCTATCTTTAAAGCATTGATTATGAACTTTTGAACTTGTTGGAGACACAATATGAGAAGCCTACTACTTCCTACGCTCAATGGACCACGTTTGATAAATCTGCAGCAACTCGCAACTCTAAGGCCATAAATCCATTATTCTGTGCAATGGACAAGAATGAGTTCGACCGAGTTTCTCAGGCCAAATATACATATGAAAAATGGCATACACTCAAGGTAACTCATGAAAGATCTAATAAAATTAAGGAAACTAAGATTTATGTTCTTATCACAGGTTTGAGTTATTTAAGATGAAGGACAATGAGACAATTGGAGAGATGATTACTAGATTCACCGGCATAACAAACTCTATAATTGCTCTTGGAAATATATACACTCAAACTGAACAAGTTAGAAAGATCCTTCATGCATTAACTCCAAAATAAGAGTAGAAGACAACAACAATTGAAGAAGCCAATGATTTATCAACCCTTATAGTTGAAAGTCTAGTTGGCAACGTAATGGCATATGAAATTCAGTTACATGATCACAAAGAGTAATTAAAGTCAAAAAAGAAAGTTCTTGCTTTCAACGAATCATGTAACACTAAAGATTCAGATATGGATCATGATGATGTAGCACTCATCACCAGGAACATCAAGAAGTTCTTATGAAGAGGTAAGTATAAAAATTTTATATCGAAGAATACTGATGCTTCAATTGTAACAGGCCTGAACATATCAAGAACGATTGTCCGCTTTTTAAATTCAAAGATAAGAACTTCAACTCCAAGAAAGAAAGAAGTACGATAAGAAGAAGAAAGCATTAGCATCAGCATATGATTATTCTCCAGATGAAGAAGATAATGATGATTAATCAGATGAAGAACATGCTCACATGTACTTTATGGCACAAGAAGATGACAATGAGGTAAGTTACTTAAATAATGAAGAATTATTAGATGCATTAAATGATCTGTTTCTTAGATTTAAGAAACTTAATGCACACCATAAATCTTTAAAACGAAGTAATGATGCCTGAGTTCTTACTCATCAAGAACTAACATCTTTAACCACATTTTTGGATAAAATCAAGCATGAGAAGGAAATAAGATTCTCAAATCTAAGAATGATAATATGCTTACACGAATTCATAATTAATGCAAGAAAACAAGATTCTCAAATCTAAGAATGATAATATGCTTACATGAATATCTAAAGTAGACACTAATGTTTCATCTCTAAAACTAAAATATGATGAAATAACCATTAATATACATAAATTTAATAAGGATATAACTAATCTTGATAATTTGCTAAAAGACCAAAATCTAGCAAATCACAAACATGGTTTTGGTTATTCTCATATGATGCTCCTAAAACTATTGGATTAACAAAATTTATTAAACCAAAAGAGAAGAAACATGCATTTATTCATACAAGGAAAATAAATTCTTTTGTTTCTTCTCAACAAAAGAATAACTCTACAAGTAAAAGTATAATTACAAATAAGAACATTTTCAATACATCTTCTAGGAAATCTACTACATTTCACATTCAGATTTTTAAAGATTTATGTTTATATAATAGGAATTTGTATATTTCAGATTATATAAAAAGTATTATTCATTCAAATAATTATATGCAAAAGCCAAATTCTACTTGGGTTTGGCTTCGTAAGGATTAATCCTAAGCACCTGAAAGAAAAGGGTACCAATGCTTATTGTTTATTTTTCAGGTACCTAAAAAGGAAAAGCGGATCCTAGATAGTAGATGTTCTAAATACATTACATGGAACATTGATCTTCTATCAACTGTTCAATTCAAAGATAGCGGCATAGTTACCTATGGAGATAACAACAAATGTAAAGTTATTGGCATTGGAACCGTTGATGATCCAGAGAAGCCAATCATCGAAAACGTGCTACTCGTTGATGGTTTGAAATATAATCTACTATCTATTAGTCAATTATATGATAAGGATTTTGAGATCGTTTTTTAAAATAATGCATGCATTATATATGATTCTAATATGTCTAATATTCTAATTCGGGGTAATCGTAGGAATAATATATATATTCTATGCATGAAAATTACCACACATAATCATTGCTTATTGTCATCTTCCGATAATACATTTCTATTTCATAAACATTTAGAACATACTAATTTCAAAAATATTGCACGCATTTCTAAACACAAACTAGTTTCAGGAATGCCAGATATTTCATTCAATTACACACATTTTTGTGATGCATGTCAACAAGGAGGAATGTACAAATCAACTTTCAAATCAAAAGATGCTATTTCAACAAAACGACCACTTGAACTCCTTCACTTGGATTTATTTGGTCCTTCACGAATAGCTCCTTTAAATGGAAGTAGATATGCATTTGTCATTATTGATGATTTTTCTAGATACACATGTGTTTTATTCTTAAAACATAAGAAAGATGCGTTGAAGAATTTTCAATATTTTGTCGAAAAATTCAGAAAATCAAATCTTCAACCATTATTACTATTCATAGTGATCATGGAGTAGAATTTGAAAATGAATCTTTCAATAAGTTTTGTAATGATATGGATTTTCACATAATTTTTTATTTCCTAGATCCGCTCGACAAAATGGCATAGTAGAAAGAAAGAATAGAAGATTACGAAAATGCACTAGGACTATGTTATGTGACAGTAATTTACCAAATTATTTTTGGCTAGAAGCTGTTGCAACTACGTGCTATATTTTAAATAGAGTTCTAATAAGGCCAATACTTAACAAAACATTTAAATAGAGTTCGAACCAGCAGATTGCCAATCACAAGGTTTGTCATGTCTTGATCGACAATAAATGTCGTCAATCTCCGCTACCTGGACACGTTCCAGGAGTTGGTTATACTTGGTGACATCATGCAACTCGTGCACACCAATATCTTTCGTTTCATGGGAGCCGAAATGGTCTTGAAGGGGATGGTCTCTCTCCAAGTAGAGTTTAGCACACCTCTCTGCCATCAAGTGTTCAACGTCCATTTCCTGGTAGTCAATGGTCCATGTGCTTTTAACGCCATCATAGTATGACCAACACTCAACACAATATGGGTAGTGACCTCCAATTACCACCTCCTTGTGATGTTCTTCATTGCTTATAGAGTTGGTGTACTTGAAGGAATTCAGTCAGAGTCCAGGGGGTGCATGCTCCTGGCTTACAAGGTGGTGGCCTCACTCCTGGTGTAGACTGTTGGCAGCTGATACACCCTTTAGCCTACAATCTCCTTTACTTAGACTCGGGATGGAGCTTAGACTTCACCCATGTTGAACGAGCTCGATCCTCGAGGTGAACCTAAACGTAAAAGAGCCATCATGATGGAAGAAGCCCTTCAGCCTATAATCATTCTTGATCAACCTTAGTATGGAGCTCAAACCTCACCTACCTATGGCAAACAAGCTCGATCCTCGAGGTGAACCTGAATGCAAAAGAGCCACCTTAGCAGAAGAAGCCATACAGACTTCAGCCACTCATGCTCAACCTCATGATAGAGCTCATACTTTACACATGACAGATGAGCCTGATTCTCGATGAGAGCTAGAACGAGAAAGAGCCAACCTAGTGGAGGTAGTAGAGGTAGTACAACTCCCAAAATCTGACCTGACCTGAATGGTCCAGATTAGCTCTGCCTTGCGGCTTGATCTCTAGGCGTCATCATTGTCTTCCTTCGATGGAACAAAGATGTCTTTACTTGGTCCCAAGCAGACATACCGGGCATAGATCCAAAGGTTACGGTCCATAGATTGACCATTAATCCAGTCGTACCCCCAGACTGCCAGAAGCCTCAGACCTTTAACACCGAAAGGAACAAACTATGAAAGACGAGGTGGACAAGCTCCTATATATGGATGGTCATCAAGGATGCTATTTATCTAGAATGGCTTACCAACATCGTTCTGGTAAAGAAGGCAAAGGGAAAGTGGTGGATTTGTATTGACTTCGCAGATCTGAACAAAGCTTGCCCAAAAGATACCTTCCTTTTGCCCCAGATCGATCAGCTAGTCGATGCCACATCTGGGTATGAACTGCTTAATTTCATGGATGCTTACTCCAGATATAATCAGATCAATATACACAAGCCAAACCAAGAGCACACAGCCTTCTTGACAGATCGATGGTTGTACTGATACAAGGTGATACCCTTCAGTTTGAAGAATGCTGGGGCCACCTATCAACGCCTCATCAACATGATGTTCATGGACCAGATAGGTTAAAACCATGGAGATGTATGTCGATGACATGCTCATCAAATCATTAGAAGTGGCTCATCTTATACCTGACTTGTTCCTGTAGAGATATCACATGAAGCTCAACTTGAGAAAATGCTTCTTTGGCATTGCTTTCAGGAAGTTTCTGGGCTTCATGGTCCCCAACCGGGGATTGAGGCCAATCCTGAAAAGATCAAAACCTTGATCAACATGTAGTCCCCCCACCAAGGTGAAGGACGTCCATTCCCTTACCGGACAGGTGGTTGCCCTTAACCATTTCATTTCCAAATCCACCGACAAGTGCCTACCTTTCTTCAAGACATTGAAGAAAGGAAAGAATTTTAGCAGCCAGAAGAGTGCAAGCTGGCCTTTGCCATCTCAAGGAGTACCTCGATGGACCTCCACTCCTGTCCAAACCCAGGGAGGGCAAGAAACTACTTCTCTACCTTGCTGTCTCCAAGAGCATAACTAACTCGTCCTCATCCAAGAGGAAGGTGACACACAGTGGCCCATCTACTACATCATCTGATCCCTCCTGGATGCAGAGACCAAATATCTAGAGATAGAGAAGCTAACCCTGGCATTAATAGTCACATCTTGAAAGCTTATACCCTACTTTCATGTGCACACAATCACAGTCCTGACGACATACACAGTACATTAGGTACTACAAAGGCCAGACATGTCAGGGCGGGTCACCAATTGGGCAGTCAAGCTCGGGAAGTTTGATATCCAATTCAAGCTGTACACAGCCATCAAAAGTTAAGAGTTGGCTGACTTCATCATGGAGTATACCTAACATCCTAGGTTCTTATCCTAGGACCTGCTTGAGGATCAGAGGGTATGAATCATCTATGTAGATGGCTCCTCTATCGAGCAAGCTTCAGGAGCTGGCATGCTCTTAGTCAGCCCCGAGTGTATCCACCTTCCCTACACCCTAAGATTTAGCTTCAAATCCTCAAACAACAAAGCTGAATATGAGGCCATCATCACAGGGTTTGGGTAGGCCAAAGAAGTATTGCTAACAATATAATACGACTCCTAACTCTTCGTTAACTAGGTCAATAATGGCTATCCGACGAGAAAGGAGGAACTCTTGGCTTATATAACGATTCTCTGGGCACCGCTGAGGGGCTTCCAGAGATTCAGGAAGAGCACACTCCCCTGGCTAAGAACACGACTAGTGATACACTAGCTTGGTTTGCCACAGGAATTAAAGATGAGCTCAAGTCCATTCTAATAGAGGTCCTACACCACCCAATGCGACTTAAAGGAGAACTCATCCATACTAATGATGGGTCGACCTCATGCTGGATGGACACCATGACGTGTGTTTATATTTTATATATTCACACACGTCTTCTTCGTGATTTTCTGTTGTTTTCCGTTGTTTTATATCCGTTCTTTTGTGTTTTTTGTATCGTTTCACTTTCTCCGTGTTTTTGTGTGAATGCAGGAGATTGCCAGCGTCGAGGATGTATAATGAAGATATCATGAGTCCCCTGAGCAACAGGAGGAGTCACGCGCGATCCAGAGAGCCAAACGACGAAGAAATCCACATTTCAGCCCTCAACCGATCGGGTGGACAGAGCCACCCGATCGGTTGATGCACGCGTATCTCACCCAGACTGGAGGTGAAAAGAAGAGCAGCTCCCCCGATCGGTTTGCTGATCGGGTGAGATCGACAGAGCTCTCTGTCTTTTGGGGCTTAATTCCAACCGATCGGGTGACATCTCACCCAATCGGTTCATCTGAAGCTGAAAATCACTAATCGACGACCCGGTCACGCTAACCGCTCGGACCAAGAGACCGGTTGAAGCTTCTGAAGCCGATAGCAAAAGCGACAAGCAGCTCACCCGATCGGTTGATGCTTCAACTGATCGGGTGGCCGCGATTTCTATATATAGTTGACCTAGGTTTTCTGAAACGGGATCCCCTTTGTATTTTCTGTTTTTTGGGACTTGTGATGGCTGGAATTTTATTCTGTTTTGTAAGTGTTCCAATTGTATTTAAACTATAATATTGTCTTAATATCATTGCTAGCAATTGTTTTCTATTGCCTGATCATGATTTCTACCGTTGAATATTGCTTAGATTGTGTTTTTTCTATGAATTGTGAGTAGTTCCCAAATCTGGGATTTTGGTGGAAACCCCTTCGTGGGTTCTCCCTAGAACGACCATAGGAATAGGATTTCGATAGGGTTTAGGAATTTAGATGGTTACGCGGGGTGTTTCATTGTCATTGGCGGAAGAAAGACTGCCTCTGATCGTCGGGACAAGGGGGAATAAACTTGGCGGTTGACTCCCTAGCCACAGCTCACGCCCTTAGCGTAGACATTGAATCCTAGCGCGTGGGAACGGCAGGATGAGATGTTGTGAGTAATCGTTGCGAGCTTAGTGCTTCCAGAGTCGGTCGGTGTTAATGGACATGGGAATGCCCACCGACCGAACCCGGGTAGTCCTAGCGTATTATCCTAGGCATCAATCGGAATATCGGGCCCATGGGATGGTAGGTATCACTCTTAGAGGCAACGTCTCACCACTAAACCCTAAATCCAATCGTGTTCCTATCCGTCGGTCGTAATAGTGAGAGCACATGATAGGGTGGAAACCGAAGTCCTAGGTTTCCTTTTATATCGTTTATCCTTTGTATTCATATTCTGTGACAACCTACCGATCGTTCGGGCTAGCTCACCCATTGGGTGAACCGGTTCCTTTCTGACTGCAAGCACGACACACGCCTCCCTGAGTTTGACCCCCAAGCCACACTACAACACCGTGCGCTTGCTGTATAAATATTTAAATCTGGTATCCCCGATCCTATTACACTTGTATGCTCAAATCTAGGGGACGTCAAGCTTTATGGCGCCGTTGTCGGGGAGGCAACGTGTTTGTTTTCTTTTAGGACCCTGTGAACCCTAGAGTCTAGTTCACATCCTTACCTCGCGATAATTTTTGCATTCTACACTTTTTGATTTTACTTGGACATATTGTATATATTAGTTGTATTGAATTGGTAGACTGTGTCACCATACTGCCATCACTACTTCTCACCTCTTCATTCATTCAACCCGTGCTATTGACGTGCTCTCTATCCGTGCAGTTCTCCCTCTCTCTCCTTTTCTTACAGGTTTTCTGCTCTACGACAAGGATGTTGTGTGCCGTTTCAGGCGATATCTGGGAACATTCACACAACGTCAGCTGTTTGGCACAGAGTCTGACATAATCTCAAAGCGCTTCAAGCATCATATCCCTTCTGTCAGCTGTAGTAGAAAATCAGAGGAGGAATCATATTGTGTAGCAGCATCCAGTCACGACAACTTTCTTTCCTCCCGATGAAGCGACGTATATTGACGTACACAGTTCCGAATTCAGTGAGGAAGAATTATGCACCCATAAGGAGTTTTTCCCGAAGGACTATCAGACGGAGTTTATCTAGTACGTTGAACAATCTATCCCTTACAGACATCTATAGAGCACCCTGAATCTTGGGACAATGAGGAAGCTGAAAGTAGTGGTGGAGAACTATCGACTGTTGAGACCTGTTTTTGCGTTGAGGCCTTCTACCCGGATCATTATCATGTACCTGAGAAAGACCCAGAGCCTTCCTCCGTTACCCTCTCTTTATCTTGCGAGTCTTTGCCTTGCGAAACCACGGGTGGAAGTGAAGTTCCGGATGTTAGCTTCCAGGAGACCCAGGAAGAAGTCCTTTCACTGGAGGATGCTCAGCTTGAGAAATATGTGTCGGGACCCCAAGAGGTTGAGATGAAAGAGTTACCTCCGGGACTGAAGTATGAATATTTGGGGGAGGATTCGACGCTGCCAGTCATAGTGAACTCCTCGCTGCCTGAAGACCAGATGACCAAACTATTTGGTGTTTAAAAAGATTTAAGAATTTTTTCGGGTATGCAATCGAAGATTTGAAGGGAGTGAGCTTGGGGCTTTGCTCACATAGGATACTGCTTGAAGATGAGCAAGCCTCCTCAATTGAGCCACAACGAAGACTGAATCCCATCATGATGGAGGTGGTCAAGAAGGAGATTGTTAGACTCCTCCATGTCGGGATCATATACATTATCTCCGACAGTCGCTGGGTCAGCCCGATGCACGTTGTACCCAAGAAAGGAGGAATGTCGGTAATTCGTAACGAGAAAAATGAGCTCATACCCACGAGGACCATCACGGGGTACCGGATGTGCATCGACTACCGGAAACTGAACAAGGCAACAAGGAAGGATCACTATCCTCTTCATTTCATTGATCAGATGCTCGAGAGGCTGGCGAAGCACAACTACTTCTCTTCATGGATGGATACTCTGGCTTTCTGCAAATCCCCATCTATAATGATGACCAGGGGAAGACAACCTTTACTTGTCCTTTTGGGACGTATGCTTACAAGAGAATGCCGTTTGGGCTTTGCAACGCCCTGGCTACATTTCAAAGATTAATGTCCGCAATCTTCTCTGACTACTCACAGGATATAATTGAGGTCTTCATGGACGATTTCTCCATCTATGGAACAGAATTTGACTCATGTCTCCGCAACCTGACGAAAGTCCTGGAAAGGTGTCAAGATAAAGGACTGGTTCTGAACTGGGAAAAAATGCCATTTTATGGTCCAAGAAGGAGTCGTGTTGGGGCACGTTATTTCTTCAAGAGGGATTGAGGTGGATAAGGCCAAGGTAGATGTGATTGAAAAGCTTCCGCCTCCGCTCAACCTTCGGGGAGTTCGTGGATTCTTAGGGCACGCGGGATTTTACCGCCGGTTCATAAAGGACTTCTCCAAAGTTTCTACGCCCTTGACTCAACTCCTCGTGAAGGATACGCCTTTCGTCTTCGATGACGAGTGTATGGAAGCTTTCCGCCTTTTAAAGCAAGCCCTCATCTCCGCACCTATGATTCAGCCGCCCGATTGGAGTCTACCTTTCGAGTTAATGTGCGATGCCAGCGACTATGCGGTTGGGGCCATTTTGGGACAGAGGAAGGACAAGAGCCTGCACGTTATATACTATACGAGCAAGACCCTTGACGAAGCCCAAAGGAATTATACGACCACGGAGAAGGAATTGCTAGCTGTCATCCTTGCTATGGACAAGTTCCGGTCGTATCGTGTGGGCGCCAAGGTAATTGTGCATACGGATCATGCTGCCCTCAAATATCTCTTGAACAAGAAGGAAGCCAAGCCGCGCCTCATAAGATGGATTCTACTCTTCCAGGAATTCGACTTGGAGATCAAAGACAAGAAAGTGGCAGAGAATGTCGTAGCAGACCACCTGTCCAGGATGCCCACTCTTGATCTAGATGCTACTCTATTGACAATTTTCTCCCTGACGAGCATCTTTTCTCCATCTCCTCCGTTTGGACTCCATGGTACACAGACATCGCCAATTATCTGACATGCGGCATCGTCCCCCATAACGTGAGCTATCAGTAGAAGAAGAAATTCTTTCACGAGGTCCGAAAATTTTATTGGGACGACCCTTATTTGTACATGGCCTGCAATGACGGGGTAATACGCAGGTGCATTTCCGAAACAGAAGCAACCTCCGTAATTTCTCATTGCCATGATCAACAGTGTGGAGGCCATGCGAGTTCCTACAAGACCACGACGAAGATCCTCCAGAGTGGATTCTATTGGCCGACCCTCTTCAAGGACACCTACGTTTATGTCTAGGCTTGCGACAAGTGCCAAAGGACGGGGAACATCTCCAAAAGGAACGAAATGCATCAGCATTACATTTTGGAAGTGGAGATCTTCGACGTTTGGGGAGTCGACTTCATGGGGCCGTTTCCCTCGTCCTATGGAAATCAGTATATCCTGGTGGCCGTGGATTATGTGTCCAAGTGGGTAGAAGCGATAGCTAGCCCCACTAATGATTCCCGGGTGGTGGCCAAATTCTTTAAAAATAATATTTTCCCGAGGTTCGGAGTGCCTCGAGTTTTAATCAGCGACGGAGGGAGCCACTTTATAGAGAAGAAATTCGAAGCTCTCTTGAAGAAGTACGGGGTGCAGCACCGAATTGGGTGTGCCTATCACCCGCAGACAAGCAGACAGGTGGAAGTTTCAAACAGAAATATAAAGAGCATATTGGAGAAGACTGTGGCTAACTCTAGGAAGGACTGGTTAACGAAACTTTCAGACGTGCTCTGGGCTTACAAGACAGCGTTCAAGACTCCGATCAGCACAACCCCTTACTGACTTGTCTACGGAAAGGCATGTCATCTACTTGTGGAATTGGAGCACAAAGCGTTTTGGGCCGTCAAAAATCTAAATTTCGATGCCAAGGAATTAGGAAGCCACCGACAGCTACAACTAAATGAGCTTGACGAGATCCGGCTCAATGCTTAGGAAAACGCTCGAATATACAAGGAAAAGTTGAAACGGTGGCACGACAAGCGTATTCTGAAGAAAGAATTCAACGAAGGATGCTTAGTTCTCCTATTCAACTCGAGACTGAGGCTTTTTCCCGAAAAGCTCAAGTCTATGTGGTCGGGACCCTACCGAGTCACCAAGGTCTTCCCGCACGGAGCTATTTAGATAATGGGAAGAGATGAACCGTTCAAAGTCAATGGGCAGCGTCTAAAATATTATGCGATTGGTGAACCAGCAATCTCTCCAGTCGGAATCTCAACGACGGGTGGCTCATCTACAAATCCTCTGGATCCGAATTGATCACTGAATGAGGAGTCGAGCAAACGACTTTAAACAACAGAGCTTCATGGGAGGCAACCCATGTTCTAAACTTTCTTCGTTATTTATAGGATTAGTTTTCTTATTTTTGGTAAATAAATACTACAATGGGGATGTTCATTTGGGAACTTAGATGAATTTCCATGTTTGCGCATGAAATAGCCCTCAACCGATCGGGCAATGAATCAACCGATCGGGTAATGAATCAACCGATCGGTTGAGCCGTATCTGAAGATGGCCATGTATCAGTGCATCAGCGAACCGATCGGGTGGAACAAGCTGAGACCGGGTGGAAGATCGGATGCAAACAGCAGAGCTCTCGGGAAATTTTGGGATAAAATCAACCGATCAGTTGAGCTGAAGCTGTGATCGGGTGGATGTCCGGGTGAAGAGCACAGTGCTCTCGGGAAAAATTGGGAAGCGATCACCCGATCGGGTGAAGTCTCACCCGATCGGTTGACCTGTAGCTGTTGATTTGCAAGAAATTTTCAAAAATAACCCAACCGATCGGGTGGCATCGCACCTAATCGGTTCGCCTCCCCCTTTATATAAACTTCCCCTCACCTGATCCCATTCGCCCGATTTCCTCATTCCAATTTTGCACAGCCTCTCTCTCCTTCTTCCAAATTGATCCTTCCCATCACTCCCCATACCGCTATAATCACACCCTCACTTATTCACATACTCCCCCACCATCAATACCATTCCCATCGACCACATTCACCCGCAAATCATCCAAACCCTAACCCTAGCCCCCACATTCCGAAATTTCATTTCTTGACGGATCAGCGAGCGGCGGCTCCCCAAATCGCTCCCTTATACGGCGTTGGATCTTTCGGGAGCTTGGACTTGCATCATTGTGGGTAACCTCTTTCCACTCTTCATATTTCTTTCCTTAAATGCAATGTCTTGAATTTGTTTCTACCTGCTTCTTCTGCCTAATCATCATCATAGACACCCTCCCCCGCTTTATCATTCTTCCCCCACGTCATTACCATGTCTAGGAAGGGAAAAGAGAATGCCTCATCATCACGCAGACATCCCCTATATGGCCCTTTTCCCCAATCATTCCTGGGCATTAACCCAACTTCTGAGGATCAATTTGCGCGTCTGCACGCCCTACTTCATCGCCCCATGCGACCTACCCTTTTCGCTGATTCCCACACGCTCGAATCTCTCGGACTCTTTAGGGGCATCAACAGACTTTTTAACTGCATTGGTTGCGATTTACTTCTGCGTGCCTACGCCCACACACACCGAAATCTCACACTCGAGTTCCTCAGTTCTCTCGAAGTGTCCGATGGTGGTTTCACTTTTCGCGCTTTCAATGCCAATTTTTCTATGAATTTTGCCGAGCTTAACAATATACTGAATTTCCGTCACCCCGATTGCCATGTTGAATGTTCAACTCACGATCGGTCTGATATCTTTTCTTACTTTCGGGACGATGGTGTTTGGCAATGGTTCACCCGCTATACCACCTTTCCATCGGGAGCACTTGCCTCCTACATCATACATCCATGTTACCGCTTCGCCCAGTGCCTCCTTGCCAACACCATCTTCTCCCGCGTAGATGTTTCCACGGTGTCTAGAGATGAGCTTTTCTTTCTTTATGCCATGTCCCACGACAGAATCCATGGACATGTCCCTTTGCCCATAAACACCGCCCATTGGATCGTCCACGAGATTTTATCTGTTATCCGCGCAACTTTTGGATCTATCTGTTGTGGTGAGATGATAACTCTGATTGTCAATTGTGTTTTGACGCTGCCGCACGACCTCCCAATTCTACCAGGATGTAGCCGTATTGATCGCGCCTACTTGATCGATATCGGTATGCTCACCCCCTTCAGTGAGGAGCGTGCTATCTACCTCTATAGCCCTGACTATACTCCATTTGCCATCCTCCCACCCTCATCTTCTAAGCGAATCCACATTCGCACTTCTTATGTACCGTGGGAGTTCTACCCGGATCCTTGGTATGCCACACTCGTACATTTTCCACCCTTGTAACCTCCCGATTGGCATCCGTGTGTCGGTTCACCCGGTGCCATCATTATCCACCACGATCCACCAATAAATTTCGATCCTCTGGTGATCTAGCCTGTTGCCCCTCCTCCTATCGGCACACCCTCTCCTTCGTCCTCAGAAGATTCCTTCATCCACTATTCCCCACCCTCCTCACCATCCCCTACCATTCTACCGACAGCAGCTCAGATTGACTCCCAGTTGCACATTTCTACATCACCATTGATCATATCATATTGCTAGCATTGTCATGTCCAGCTTGGGGGAACTCGCCTTTTATGTGTGTTGTCGTGTGATGTCTTTGTGGTGTGTCTGTTTATATGTGTTCTTATTTGTGTGTTTCTTTTTCTTTATTTTTCAGTTTCGTTTCTGTGTTTTTCTTGTTTTTCTTTATTTTTGTGTCGGTACGTACCCCGCCATTTTCGTTTCCCTCCCGTACTTTCTATTATTGCATTGAGGGCAATGCAAGTTTCAGCTTGGGGGAGTCGCACTTGTTGAGTATTGGTGTTTCATGCCAATCTTATTTTGATGATGATCACAACATTATGTTGTTGCTAATGAATCTCATGTTTTAGTCTCTCAGTTTATTTCAAGGATATCTTTCTTGGAGACTAATCACTTGGTGTAAGGATGGACATCAAGTGAAGAAGGGCCAAAGTTTGGACTCAAGGAGTGCCAAAGCTTGGAGATGATGGAGAGCAATCAAGGCATCAAGATTGAAGACTTAGACTCTTAAGAAAGCATTGTAATCCATGTAATTTACTTTATTGCTTTCTCTCTCTTTTGAGTCTAGGGTTGATGTAATGCCTTGCTAGATGGTTTGCTCATACATGCACATGCATTTAACCATCTTAGTGAACCTTAGGATTATCATAGAATCCAACCCAATAGGTTCACTCTGTCCAAAGACTCACTTGGAGTCTCTGGCTTTCTGTCAGTCACCTGCTGAGGGAAACACAGCCGACTGGGTGATTTACAGTCGCCTGTAGATCCTTCTACAGTCGCCTGATATGCACAGCTCAAGTCAACATTTCAATTGACTCAAACTTGAGCTTTACGCACAGTCGCCTGACGATCAGTTTACAGTCGTTTGTATATTTACAGTCACCTGGAAATTGGCCAACAGTCGCCTGTCTAGCGTAAGTGCAATCTCTGCATCTCTCTGTCTTCTCTCTGTACTTTACAGTAGTCGACTGATGAAGAATGTACAGTCGCCTGACTATTTGACAGTTGACTGTAGTATTAACATCAGTCGCCTGTGCGAAGAATTGGAGAAAGAGTGCAGCTCTCTGTTTCGATCCATCCCCTGCAGCAGTCGTCTGCTGAAGGATTAACAGGCGCATGTCCTGTTTGTTAGTCGACTGTATTGACTTCGGCAGTCGACTGTCCTGGCTCAGATTATAGCCGTTGGATATTTTCTAGCCATTGATCAGTCGACTGTCTTATGATCATCAGTCGACTGTTCCTGTCATTTTCACCTAGTTTCTAGCCATTGCAGATTTGATTATTTGGCTGTTTCTTTGGGTTTTTGGGCTTGATATACGATTCCTATATATATGAGTGTGATGCCATCACTTGAGAACTCTTGACAACATTTGATAAACTCTTGACTCTATAGAAAATCTCAAGAGATCAATAAGCCACTCTCAAGCTCCCTCATTTCCCTCCATTGAGCATTCTTCTTCCTTCGTGCATTGAAGTCTAGCTCAAGGGAAATCATCCAAGTGCGCTCAGGCATATTCCAACACTTGGAGATCCTCTTCCATGCCTTGCATTCATTCATGAGTAAGCATCTCAAGGCATAAGTAAGAGTATTTACTTTACAGGGTGTAATTTGTCTTCCTATTTCTCTTTGTGGGATTAGGATACTCTCTTTATGGGAGTTTCTCTCTTTGTGGGAGGTTGTCTCTTTGTGGGACTAGGGAATTCTCTTTGTGGTAATTAACTCTCTTTGTGGGAGTTAGAGTGTCCTAGTGTAGGGCTAACCCTAATTCTCTGAGTGGGAGTTAGTGATTCTCTGTGTGGGAGTCTTGATCCTTGTGTAGGATTGGTTGGGTCCTTGTGTAGGGCATAAATCCTCTTTGTGGGGTATCTCCTTGTGAGATTTGTATTCACTTCTCTGTGTGGGATTATAGTGAATATTGGTGTGGCTGGATGTACCGAAGTTTGGGGAATCAGGGTAAAACTTTGTGTTTGCGTTTGGATTAATTGTGACATTTAATTCCTCTTGCATTTATAATTCCGCATTTGCAAGTTAAATTTTATTTGGACAATTTTATTGCCATTACACTATTCACCCCCCCTCTAGTGTGTTGTTAGTATTGCAAGGGTTAGACGATCCCTACAATTGGTATCAGAGCGAGGTTAAAGCATACTGCAACGATGGCATTCAACGCCTCATCCGCGTCTTATGAAGAAGGTCACTCAACCGTTCGACCCCCGCTCTTCAACGGAACCAACTACCCTAGTTGGAAGATCAGAATGATGATCTACATGGAGGGTCAAGACCTATGGGACATCACGGAGGTGCCATTTGAGAAGCCCACTACTCCTGCGGCTTCAAGGACAAAGGTGGTAAAGGACTCAATCAAGTTCAATGCGAGAGCTATGAATGCGTTACATTGCGCTCTCTCATCTAATGAGTTCAACCGCATCTCCATGTGCAAAACGGCAAATGATATTTGGTACACCTTGGAGATTTGTCATGAAGGGACAACGAAGGTAAAGAAATCTAAACAAACTGTGTTTAGATCTAAATATGAAATGTTTAAGATGCAGGAAGGCGAAAGCATTTCAGAGATGTTCACAAGGTTCACCGATATTGTGAACGCCTTGGAGGGACTCGGGAAGACGATTTCCTAAGAGGATCGTGTTGAGAAGATCCTAGACTCTCTTACACCTCGTTGGGAGTCAAAGGCCAACAGAATTTTGGAGTCATATGACACGTCCAAATATACCGTTGAGGAGTGCATTGGAAATCTCATGGCATATGAAGTAAAGCTTCAACACAAGAAGGAGATTCTACCAACAAAGCCCGAGAAGCTTGAGAAGAAAAAGGGGGTTGCATTCCATGCCAAGGAGGAGCCAATCAAGTGGAGGAGGAAATTCCATCGAGAAGCTCCTAGCAAAGAAAATGAGCAAGAAGATCTAAGTGGAGAAGAAATTGAGGATCTTGCTGAGCAATTCAAAGCATTCCTCAAATGCAAGCAAGGTAAGTCTTTGTCAAAGTTTGCCTCCAATTCTAACAAGGTTCCTACTTGTTACACTTGCAGTGGAAAAGGTCACTTGTCCACCGAATGCCCTTCCAAACCCATCAAAGAAACTTACAAGGGTAAAGGGAAGAAGCATTAGAAAGGAAAGTCCAAGTTCAAGAATCAAAAGAAAGGACTTGTCGGGACCTTTGATGATTCGAGTGAGGACACTTCGAGTAACGAAGAAGAGGATACAAAGGAGGATGCTCACGCATGCTTTGTAGCCATGGATGGTCCTACACCAATCCCCTTCGGATTAAACAAAGAAGAGTTGGATGCTTGGCTTGATGAATACAATTTCTATGAGGATTCGTGCCTCACGGCTAAGGAGGAGAAGTCTTCATCAAGCTCTTGCAAGGATGATGATGATGATGTTGAGATCGAGGAAGAAAAGATCTCATACGAGGAGCTCAAGATCAATTTTGACTTGGTCTCCGAAAAGGCTAGTAAGTGCATCAACTCTTACAATAGATTAAAAGCAAAATATAAGATTGCTAAGAGTAGATTGCATGAACTAGTTATTGCAAGTGTAATTCATGATGAACGGCATGTGTATGACACTTGTGAGAGAGACACACTTCTCTCTCAAGTTAAGGAATTGATTCTCTCTAATGAAAATCTCATTGCTCAAAACCTTAGCTTAGATGCTCACTTTCAACAACTTACGTTGAAATGTGAAGAGGAATCCCGGAAGCTCATAAGCTTTGTGTATTCTTGGGATTCACTCCACGATTTGTTGGAAAAACAACATCCGGCAAATCATAGAAGATGTTGGGGTTATATTCAAAATGTGGTTTCCAAACCCACCTCTAATTCTTCTTTTGGTTTAAATTCAAGAAATTTTGCTAAAGCACCTAAGAAGAATCACCATGCTTTCTTGTACAACAATAACACCAACAAGAAGCATGTAGATCACAAGGTGATGAAGAAGAATGAAGAATCTTCATTGTTTGCTAAGAAGCAAAATCCTCATTCTTTGCATGCTAAGAAATTTGTTTCTACACCTAAGCATGCCACATCCTTCCCTCTTGCAAAGGCAAAACCATTGCCTAGGAATTCCTTGAGTTTATGGATTCCCACTAAGGCTAGTGTGCAAGAGACAGATAGTTACATCAACTCTCTAGTTAGGGTTGTGATCACCTCGTGTGATTACGTTAGGAAATTAAACTCCTCTTGGGTTTGGTTACCTAATGTCTAGGTTCCTCACACATTTGCATATTGCATGGGTATTGTGCTTCTATGTTTATTTTAAGCATACCCATTGATTGTGTGTGTTACATGATTTTGAAAATATTTTTCAAATTTATCTCTTTTCATGAAAATGGGGACCTTGGGGTTTTTTTGACATGCATGCATTTTTGATCCATGTGTATGTCAATGGGGGAGTTAATATATTATATGTTTAAATTATTTTAAGACATGTTTTAACTCTCATTTCGGAGGTTATTTGAGATCATTATTTACATTTGATTATTTTGGGTCTCAAACCAAACCTCTTGTTGTTTATTGCCAACATGGTTCATGTCTCACTGTTTTTGGCAATATCCTTGTGTATCTTTGAAGCGTGATCTTTCCATATCTATTGCTTTGATACACTTTTTAGGCCCATGGCTCCATTTATTAATTGGTATTAGATCCTAGAAGTCAAAATTTGACCATTTCTATGATCTGGGGGGGAGCATGGGATAGTGAATTGATGCCCACTAAATTTTCAAATTTGGTATCATACATATCTTTCGTTTGTTGCATATTGTCACATCTTGGTTAAGATGACAAAGGGGGATATTTTTGATGTCCACCTTTTTGACGATGTCAAGGGGGAGAGATATATGCATTATATGGTCATATCTATAGGGGGAGAGATAGATTCATATGCATATGGGGAGAGATATCTCTATAGGGAGAGATATATATGGGATTAGATAAACCTTTCATGTTTGCATGCCTTAATTCTTTGCAATTGGTTAATGTAATCCATGCCTATTATATGTCACCATGTTTTTATTGGTATTATGAGTATTTACCTTTGTGTAGCTCATTATATAATTGGTGCATATAAGTAGGGGAGATCATTAGCATTGTGCTTTAATTCTTTGAGTATTGGTGTTTCATGCCAATCTTATTTTGATGATGATCAGAACATTATGTTGTTACTAATGAATCTCATGTTTTAGTCTCTCATTTTATTTCAAGGATATCTTTCTTGGAGACTAATCACTTGGTGTAAGGATGGACATCATGTGAAGAAGGGCCAAAGCTTGGAGATGATGGAGAGCAATCAAGGCATCAAGATTGAAGACTTAGACTCTTAAGAAAGCATTGTAATCCATGTAATTTACTTAATTGCTTTCTCTCTCTTTTGAGTCTAGGGTTGATGTAATGCCTTGCTAGATGGTTTGCTCATACATGCACATGCATTTAACCATCTTAGTGAACCTTAGGATTATCATAGAATCCAACCCAATAGGTTCACTCTGTCCAAAGACTCACTTGGAGTCTCTGGCTTTCTGTCAGTCGCCTGCTGAGGGAAACACAGCCAACTGGGTGATTTCCAGTCGCCTGTAGATCCTTCTACAGTCGCCTGATATGCACAGCTCAAGTCAACATTTCAATTGACTCAAACTTGAGCTTTACGCACAGTCGCCTGACGATCAGTTTACAGTCGTTTGTATATTTACAGTTACCTGGAAATTGGCCAACAGTCGCCTGTCTAGCGTAAGTGCAATCTCTGCATCTCTCTGTCTTCTCTCCATACTTTACAGTAGTCGACTGATGAAGAATGTACAGTCGCCTGACAATTTGACAGTTGACTGTAGTATTAACATCAGTCACCTGTGCAAAGAATTGGAGAAAGAGTACAGCTCTCTGTTTCGATCCATCCCCTGCAGCAGTCGTCTGCTGAAGGATTAACAGGCGCCTGTCCTGTTTGTTAGTCGACTGTATTGACTTCGGCAGTCGACTGTCCTGGCTCAGATTATAGCCGTTGGATATTTTCTAGCCGTTGATCAGTCGACTGTCTTATGATCATCAGTCGGCTGTTCCTGTCATTTTCACCCAGTTTCTAGCCGTTGCAGATTTGATTATTTGGCTGTTTCTTTGGGTTTTTGGGCTTGATATACGATTCCTATATATATGAGTGTGATGCCATCACTTGAGAACTCTTGACAACATTTGATAAACTCTTGACTCTATAGAAAATCTCAAGAGATCAATAAGCCACTCTCAAGCTCCCTCATTTCCCTCCATTGAGCATTCGTCTTCCTTCATGCATTGAAGTCTAGCTCAAGGGAAATCATCCAAGTGCTCTCAAGCATATTCCAACACTTGGAGATCCTCTTCCATGCCTTGCATTCATTCATGAGTAAGCATCTCAAGGCATAAGTAAGAGTATTTACTTTACAGGGTGTAATTTGTCTTCCTATTTCTCTTTGTGAGATTAGGATACTCTCTTTGTGGGAGTTTCTCTCTTTGTGGGAGGTTGTCTCTTTGTGGGACTATGGAATTCTCTTTGTGGGAATTAACTCTCTTTGTGGGAGTTAGAGTGTCCTAGTGTAGGGCTCACCCTAATTCTCTGAGTGGGAGTTAGTGATTCTCTGTGTGGGAGTCTTGATCCTTGTGTAGGATTGGTTGGGTCCTTGTGTAGGGCATAAATCCTCTTTGTGGGGTATCTCCTTGTGAGATTTGTATTCACTTCTCTGTGTGGGATTATAGTGAATATTGGTGTGGCTGGATATACCCAAGTTTGGGCAACCAGGGTAAAACTTTGTGTTTGTATTTGGATTGATTGTGCCATTTAATTCCTCTTGCATTTATAATTCCGCATTTGCAAGTTAAATTTTTTTTGGACAATTTTACTGCCATTACACTATTCACCCCCCCTCTAGTGTGTGTTGTTAGTATTGCAAGGGTTAGACGATCCCTACAGCACTTTGTGCGTCAGTTGTGTCTTTTTATTCATTTTTAAGTTGTTTTCATCGTGTTTTTCTTTTTCTTTTCTACTTTTTATCTCCCTCTCCTAGAGATGACCCCATATGATGAATTGCCATAGAAACACACACACACACACCTAGCATGGCTACGATAATCACTTTTACTAACCCTAGGAAGCCGAGTCCTATTGCATTTCATGCATCGTGGGTTCACTTGCTTTTGTGTGAGTCGTGTGTCGTGACTAGCTAGTTGGTGTGCTTCTACTTTGTGATGTTGATTTATATGCATGTCCTTGGTTGACCCCTAGATTATCATCATTCGATTTGAATATGCGGTACTTGCTTCTACTGTCTGCTTCTATATGCATGGAATATATTTATATCGTATACTTCAATTCGCATGTGTCAGGATTCCACAAATAGGACTTGGATAACCCATTTAGCTTATGCTCTGATTTGCGAGAAATATCTCCTTTGCCCAAGTGTTTAGATTCTGATTTCTTTTTTGTTTTACTTGGTGCAAATCACCTCGTCGTGTACCGTTCTCCCACTTGGGAGAGTACACATGTATATATCCCAAAAACCAAAAAACCAAAAAAAGAGAAGAAAAGAGAAAAGAAAGAAAAGAAAAAAAACAGAGAAAAAAGGCATGTATAGCCAAAAATCCAAAAAAATACAAATACCCAAAACCCAAAAAAATTCCCGTGTGAATATTTTTCCTATCTACCGAGAATAAAGGGAAGTCGAGAATTTGCACCGAGTGTTCTACTCCACATCTTCTCAACCTCCATCGATTTCAAACACACTTGGCATTGGGACTTTCTAGCGGTCATCTAGGCAACAGTGTGGTGATTTCCTAGTCCCTAGCTGTGGAGTCCCCGACGCATGATACGCTTCTATTCTTATACTCTTCTCATGCATGCTTGAGATACTATTCACCGTAATTTCCAATTGAATTGATATTTGGGTCATTCCTTGGGTATCTGTATATGGAGCTTTATTGCACAATGTAGATAGTGACACCGTCTGCTAGCACATGACCACACTCACTCGCGCTTCACCGCGTGGGCCCACGACACTTGTGTGGACTCATATTCTTTGGTTTAGTGTTGTGTTTTGTCGTATACCTTCTTAGTGTGGCGTGTTTGATTTTGTGGCTCTGACGGGCGATTTAGGATTTGGTTTTCTTTTTTCGGTTTCTCTCTCTATTTTCCCTCTGAGCTCCTACTCTCACTCGTCTTCCTCGAGGACAAGGAAGGGTTCAGCTTGGGGGATTTTGATGTGCGTTTATATTTTATATATTCACGCACGTCTTCTTCGGGATTTTCCGTTGTTTTCCGTTGTTTTATATCCGTTCTTTTGTGTTTTTTTTTGTATCTTTTCACTTTCTCCATGTTTTTGTGTGAATGCAGGAGATTGCCAGCGTCGGGAACGTATTATGAAGATATCATGAGTCTCCGGAGCAACGGGAGGAGTCACGCGCGATCCAGAGGGCCAAACGACGAAGAAATCCAAATTTCAACCCTCAACCGATCGGGTGGACAGAGCCAACCGATCGGTTGATGCACGCGTATCTCACCCGGACAGGAGCTGAAGAGAAGAGCAGATCACCCGATTGGTTTGCTGATCGGGTGAGATCGACAGAGCTCTCTATCTTTTTAGGCTTAATTCCAACCGATCGGGTGACATCTCACCCGATCGGTTCATCTGAAGCTGAAAATCACCAATCGACGACCCGGTCACGCCAACCGCTCGGACAAAGAGACCGATTGAATCTTCTGAAGCCGATAGCGAAAGCGACAAGTAGCTCACCCAATCGATTGATGCTGATGCTTCAACCGATCGGGTGGCCGCGATTTCTATATATAGTTGACCTAGGTTTTTTGAAATGGGATCCCCTTTGTATTTTCTGTTTTTTGGGACTTATGACGGCTGGAATTTTCTTCTGTTTTGTAAGTGTTTCGATTGTCTTTAAACTTTAATATTGTCTTAATATCATTGCTAGAAATTTCATTTTATTGCCTGATCATGATTTCTACCGTTGAATATTGCTTAGATTGTGTTTTTGCTATGAATTGTAAGTAGTTCCCAAATCTGGAATTTTGGTGGAAACCCCTTCGTGGGTTCTCCCTAGAACGACCATAGGAATAGGATTTCGATAGGGTTTAGTAATTTAGATTGTTACTTGGGGTGTTTCATTTTCATTGGCGGGAGAAAGACCGCCTCTGACCGTCGGGCCAAGGGGGAATAAACTTGGCGGTTGACTCCCTAGCCACAGCTCACGCCCTTAGCGTAGACATTGAATCCTAGCGCGTGGAAACAGCAGGATGAGATGTTGGGAGTAATCGTTGCGAGCTTAGTGCTCCCGGAGTCGGTCGGTGTTAATGAATATGGGAATGCCCACCGACCGAACCCGGGTAGTCCTAGCGTATCATCCTGGGCATCGACCGAAATATCGGGCCCATGGGACGCTAGGTATCACTCTTAGAGGCAACGTCTCACCACTAAACCCTAAATCTAATCGTGTTCCTATCCGTCGGTCGTAATAGTGAGAGCACATGATAGGGTGGAAACCGAAGTCCTAGGTTTCCTTTTATATCGTTTATCCTTCGTATTCATATTCTGTGACAACCTACCGATCGCTCGGGCTAGCTCACCCATTGGGTGAACCGGTTCCTTTCTGACTGCAAGCACAACACACGCCTCCCTGAGTTCGACCCCCAAGACTTACTACAACACAGTGCACTTGCGGTATAAATATTTAAATCTAGTATCCCCGATCCTATTGCACTTGTATGCTCAAATCTAGGGGACGTCACACCATCATCCACTACCTTCACCACCAAATCCTCCTTAAAAACAAAAGCAAGGTCAGGAAGCCGAGGTATAGGTTTGTAAGGTACACACTCCTTAATGATGTCTTCTATAAAAGGGGGTCACTCTTCTCCCCTGCTGAGACGAGAAAGAGATCCAACCCATGATGAGGAGATACATGAAGGTATGTGTGAAATTGTTACAGAAGCAGATCCCTTATGCACAAGATCTAACGTGTCAGGTATTTGTAGACCATGTTGCAGTAGGATCTTAAGTCCTACGTCCATCAATGCGACATCGGCCAGTGCTTCTCAAACATCTCAAGGCTACATCTAGAGAAGATGACCTCCATTACCCATATCAGGTCATTTGCAAAATGGGAATAGATATTATTGGACCCTTCCACAAAGGAAGATCATGAGTTACCTATGCTATCGATTACTACACGAAGTGGGTAAAGGCAGTCTGCTCTCTTCCTTGATGGATTCAAATACCACCACCTTTACTGGAAGGGGATGATATGCTGATTCACGATCTAGTACTCCATCATTACTGATAATGGGATGCAGTTCGACAATGAAAATTTCAAAACAAAATGCAAATAATATAGCATCTAGCACCACTTCTCCACCCTTGCTCACCCACAAGCAAATGGCCTAGTCGATTCGGTGAATAAAGACATCAAGAAAATGCTCAAGAAGAAGCTTGACACAAGGAAAAAAGCTTGGATCGAGCACATCCCCTACGTGCTTTGGGTATAATGCACCACTGGATGAATTGGAACACTCCCAACACATTAGCATTTGGATTCTATGCAGTGGTGCCCCTTAAGGTGGTTCTCCCAACCTTCTGGGTCAGACCCTTGAAAGCCGCTTCCAACAATGAAGCTCTGGATCTGGAGCGAGACCTAATCGAGGATAGATGGGATGTGACTCAAATCCAAGCCAATGCCTACAAGCGGGTGTCGGCCTGTTACTACAATAAAAAGGTCCGAATCAGATGCTTCTAGAAAAGAGACAAGGTTCTCATGTAGATCCTTCGCATAGGAGACAAGTCCTTGGGCTAAACTAAGAATGACCTTATTACATCCGAGAGGTTCTCAAATCAGTGACTTACCAACTAGAAACTCTGGAGGGTGTTTTGATCTAGAATCTATGGAATGCTGAAGTTCTTCAAAAGAACTACCCCTAATCATCCCTAAAGTGTCGACTTCAAAAGGTGCTTTCTTCAATGTACTCAACTCAAGCTCAATAAATTCCCATTCTGAGCTCCAGAAAGTAGTGCATTCTTCTTACCAAAGCTTCCAGCTAGGATGGGGGCCCCACTAGCAAGACATACAGTCACAGTGTCGACCTCTGGCACTTGACCTAGGTCATACCATGTCCAAACAAAAACCCCCAGCTAGGCTGAGGCACCTGCTAGTGAGACTTACGGTCCCAGGTCGACCACTGGCACTCGACCCATGTTGTGCCACGTCTAAACAAAAACCCCTAGCCATGCTAGGGACCCTCTTAGTGAGACATACGGTCCAATGTCGACCTCTGGCAATTGACACAGGTCGTGACCTGTCCAAAAAAGCCCACAACTAGGCTGGGCTCCACTGGTGAGACCTTTGGTTTGAACACCGACCTCTAGAACTTGACCTAGGTCATGCCACTCGACCCATGCTAGGGGCCCTTACTAGCAAGAACTACGGTCCCAACACTGACCTTTGGTACTCGACCCAAGTTGTGCCACATCCAAACAAAGCCACCAGCCTAGGCTGGGGCCCCATGATGTTGATACCTTAGATCCTAGTGCCGACATCTGTCACTTGACCCAGGTCATGCCATGTCCAAAAAAATCCCCTAGCCATGCAAGGGACCCTATTGGGAGACCCCTATCCCATTGTCTTCCCCTGGCACTCAACCAGGTCCATGTCTAAACAAAAGCCCCTAACTAGGCTGAGGCCCCCGCTGGCAAGGCATATGTTCCCAGCACCGACCTTTGGCACTCAACTCATGTTGTGCCATGTCCAATCAAAGCCCACAACCTAGGTTGGGGCTCCATTGGTGAGACATATAGTCCTAACATCGACCTCTAACACTCGACCAAGGTCATGCCACATCCAAACAAATCACCAAGCCCAGGCTGGTGCCCCGGCTGGCACGAGCAATGGTCCCAGCACTGAGCTCTGGCACTCGACTCAGGTCGTTCCACGTCCAAACAAAATCCCCAACCAGGCTGGGGTCCCCGTCGGTGAGACTTATAGTCTCGATACCAATGTCTAGCACTCAACTCCAGACATGCCACATCTATGCAAAAGCCCCTAGCCCATGCTTGGGCCCCTGCTAGTCTGACCCCAAGATCCCAGTGCAGTACGCAACACTCTGCTCAGGTCATACTACCTTCAACAACTCAAGCCCCCAACATAGACTATGGCCCTTGCTAGTAACAACCTCTAGGTCCCAGCACATGCTAACAGTACTCGGCTCAGGTCATGCTACCTTCATGAAAGCCACTAGCATAGGCTGGGGCCCCCGCTGGCCTAACTCCAAGGTCCCAGCCAATGCAAGCAACACTTAGCTAAGGTCATACTGCTTTTTGCAAAGCATCCAGTCCAGGCTCGCTATTTAGATGCTAACCCAAAGAACATGGTACAACACATGCAAGAGCCTATTTGGTCTGAATTTATGGCTCTGAACTAAAGTCACATATCGCCAGATTTGTAGATCTCTCACTCGATAGACTAAGGGGCCAAACAATGGTTTAAGCAGAGACGAACTAATATGTTAGTCTACTCAGTGCAAGATCTACACATACCTAGCAGTGTATCAAGTCAAAAGTATGGCAAACGATAGAAGTAAAGAAGAAGTAAAGCAGTTGGAAAGATGAGGCGGGGGGGAGTTTTTCATTCACAAAGAAGTGCTCCTATAAAAACATTTTTTTGGCCCTTCATGTGGCATATAAGTCAAACAGCAAAACACAACAAAAATTACACATCTTACACAGGAGTAGGCCCAATATCAGCAAGGGGTGCTTTGACTTGAGGGGCTTTCGTAGGAGTTTCATTAATTGCAGTAACTACAATAGAATTTTCAGTAATAGAGGTAGGGGGTCAGCAGTCAGGAAGGATGGTAAGCTGGCATGAGCTGTGTGCATTTCCACGAAGGCATTTCTCTCGTACTGCACCCCAGCTTTGAACAAGAAATTGGCTTGAGCTTCAGCTCCCATCAGTTTGATGCAATGAGCATTTGTTACCTTGGCTCTCGGACTTCAGCTTCCATCAATTTGGCATAGTGAGCATTGACCACCTCAGTCACCTGCTTTCGAAAGCTCTACCTAGCCTTCTCCAGCTGCTCATATAGCATAGAGACCATATCATCCCTCTCCTCCATGTACTTTGTGAGGCAAGAAATGGCCCCGACAGATTCCCAAAATGCCCTCATCTGCTATGCTTCCTTCTCCTCTGCCCACTATAGCTGGACCTTTGTGCCTTGGAGTTTGATGTCTCAAGAGTGAGCTAGCTCAGTCTGCTCCCTCAGCTCCATCTTGACCCATCGTAGCCGTTGGAGCTCCTTCTCAGCAGTGTGGAACCTTGCACAGAGAGCTTGAACCCCCTGTAAACCACCAACCTTTGCACTCATCGTGTCTAGCTCCTGTAGCAGGTCGATCTCCTGGCCAGGGCGTGGGCTCACCCATTTTATAGAATGTAGCTAAGGAAGAAGTGACCCAACTCCTTTTAAGCCTAGGCAAGGAACAAAAGGCAAGAGAAAGTTAAATTCAAGCTCGGAGTTCCTCCCTATTTTGTAGAGAGAAGGCCTGCCTATTTTAAATTCTGCAGGGCCTCAACGAATTTCTCGACAATATTTATATAGAGAATACTACTCTCCTTTCTAGTCTCCTCAACCAAAAGGGTAAGCATCCTATCCCAAATTACCATCATCCTCGTCCTTGAACCCTCACTAGGCTGGGAAGTTCCAGCTTGTCCTGTCTCGGAGTGAGGTAAGCTTGAGGCCTAATCTGTCTCTACTCAGGAGACTTAGCCTTGGCCTTCTTTTGTAGGGGCTCGGTAGCCTCAGGTAAAGCAGACTCTATGAGAGGTAGCTCGGAAGCTAGGCCTTTATCTAGCTTCCTCTTCCCCGTCTTAACCCTCAGGCAGTTGTCTAAGGTGCGACTATCGGAATTGAACACATCCTCTGAGTTGATTTGGATGACATGGGAAGCCCCTACAACCTTGCCAGCCACTTCTAGAGCTGGAGTAGGGATAGTCTCCATAGTATGAGAAGCATCAACAAGAGCAGTAGTGGGAGCATGCTCGATTGGAGACCTCGAAGCCCCTGCTTCACCTGTACAGAGTTAGAGGGCCAACAACTCTGCCCCTTGGGGGGGTAGCGGTAGAGGCCTTCTCACATGCTCCATCAGGGTAGGCAATAGAGCTTTACTGGAGGATGGCTCAATATTTTCAAGATAAAGTCTCATATCTCTACAAAATAAGGGAAAGAAAAGTTAGAAATGAAATGAGAAGTTGAAAATTTCTGACCTCTTTTAGGTGGTACTCACCAGTACTATAAGGAGCTTTGATGAGCTCTTTGTTCTCTTCAACATGCATCGCTTACAGTGATTGGGTCAATGGTTCCTCCAAAGGGCATTATGGGACCTGGCGACAGCAGGTTGGGTGGCCAATCATGCCCACCAGGCCAGGTCGTTTTCCTTGGCCATCTTCAGGATGGTATTTGGGTTTCACTTGCATGGCCACCCAAATCAGTGGCAACATGTCACTGTTCGAAGCTCTCCCAGATCCCCATGGCCCAAAACCACTTCTCCTTTCAATTCTTGTTCATCGACGTCATCTCGTTAAAAATACTTGAGGATCTAGATCGGATACTAAGATAGATGTAACGACTGGTTTTCATGTATTAGGATTAATTATATTATATGTATGTTTTGGTGGATTTTCTCCTTATGTGTGGTTTTTGTCTCCGTAGCTTTCGTTTTCGATCGTTTCGTCGTGATTTTCTAGCTTCTTCCTTGGAATCGTCGATTTCGGAGTAAGTCATTCGTGACGGGCTTCATATCGGTCATATCTTATTGTTAGATCAAGTCTAGGAGTCCTAGGAATCGATCCCAGAGCTTCGCGCTCCATTTCAGAACTTTCTGTGCACGTTAGCTGGTACAAGAAGGGGAACCGACCGACTAGATGACGATTTAGTCGGTCGGCAAACCTTCATGGACCGACTAGTGGGCATTTGTTAATTGTACATGAGTTACTGTTTATTTTTAGTCTGTCTAAGAACAACCACCGATCGACTAGATGTGAAACTAGTCGGTCAGAACTTGCTCTCAGACCGACTAGTTCCTTTGATACGTTTTACCTGAGTTACTGTTTATCGTTAGTCGGTCTAAGAACAACCACCGACCGACTAGGTTGCAAACTAGTCGGTCAACCATTTTTCTTTAACCAACTAATTCTTTGACCATTTTTTCGACCTGAGTTACTGTTTGGATTTAGTCGGTCACAGTTGGTCGACCGACCGACTAGTTCGTAAACTAGTCGGTCAGCCACTCTTCTCTGACCGACTAATGACCCCAGAAACCCTAATTTCTGGGCAGCCGCCAGCTCTTCCTATTTAAACCCCCCCAAACGTTTTTTTTTCTTCTTTCATTTCTCCTGAGCCTCCTTCTTCCCCAAATCATCTTCCATCTAACCCTAGCCCTCCTCCTTCTTCAAGTGCCTCTCCCCCTCTCTATTTTGGCCGGCCACCACCTCTAGGTCACCGGAAAACCCCCAAAAACCCCCAAAACCCCATTTCTCCATATTTTCTCCCCATTTCCAGATCTGAACCGTAGGTTTCCCGGATCGTTTCTTCCGTCGCCGTGCTTGCTCGACATCGTTCTTCCGCTAACGATTCGGTAATAACTCGATTCTATAATATTCTCATAACCCATTTGTGTTTTTATAAAACCATAATAAAACTAGGTTGGATGTTGTTCTAATGTTGTTTTGCCATGGCAGCGACCTCTTCCCCGTAGATTAGCATCCGTGAGACGAACCTTCGTGATCGTCATCCTCGGTGCTAGGCAAGTGAAACTTGCCACTTAGGGTTTTAGGCCATGTCTTAGGCCATTTGCTTGTTGTAGGCGTAAAAGAGACTAGGGGATGAAATGATACTCGCCTAGGCGCAATTCCAGGATCTAGCTTGACAACGAAGCTTGATCCGACATTTATCATGTTGCACAACTACCATGTCATGTTTAATTTCCATTAACGGTACGCGAATTAATTGTCATGTCATTGCATTCTTTAAGTGTTCCCGTGATTGCGTAGCTCCGCTACACCTTGTGAAATGATTGAGGCTAGGTGCACCCTTATGCCAAATGAAATACGCTTCTGGTTTGTGATCCAGGAAACGAGCTCTTGTGCGGGGCAGCCCTGGCTCATTTACTGAGCATCGTGTACAGGGACCCTGGCTCATTTACATGTGGGTTTTGGGGTAAGAGTTAAGTGGCCATTCAACTGGGAGTCTGCTCGATCAGCAACTGCAGTTGTAAGGCGTAAACTCTGGGTTCTGTGGTATTGTTAAGCGGCCAATCAGTGTGAATGTCCAACAGTTCAGCTGTAAGGCGTAAACATCTACAAAGAAACGTGACTAGTGAAAAGATTGAGATTGTTAGTAGCTTGGCTACTCTTGACATGCCCTGAAAATTGTTCTCTTGTACTTGTGGTTTCACCATGTCTTACTTGTGCACTCATACCATAACTGTCATGCCATGCATACTATAACTGCTAGGTTGTTAGTTTGCCTTCCTTTTTAGTTTCCTTGCCCAAGTCTTTTAGACTTGCTGACATGTGCCTCTTTACTCTTTTGGGTGACACAAGTTAGATCCTGAGCCTGAGTTCGTTGTTGAGGACGAGGTGTTTGCGGACACCGAGCCCGAGCCTGTGTTTGACGAGGACTTCGTGGACACGGGCGATCAGTCGTAGAGACTGATTGTGTTGTTGTTTAGACTGTTTTGTTGTCGGTGCGTGGCACCAATACTTTGTTATGTTGTCCCTTTTGTTGGCCTTGTTCTGGGCCTTTAGACTCTTTCTTTTAGCATGGTGGCTTTTCTGGATGTTGAACTTAATTTTAATGTTGGACAAATTTTGAGATTTGAGATTTTATTTCTGTCTCTCCTTGTATTATTATTGTTGTTCCATTTGTGGTTACTAGGACATGCTTATGTTTTATTGACGCTTATCGGGTTTGGGGCTTCACAGCTCCACTCTCGTGCGGACCTTTTCACGTCTCGCCTCCATTTTAGGGAAGCGGGGCGTGACAGGTTTTGTTGGTGGCTTATGCAGGTCTCCCTTCTGTAACTGCGATTATCGGAATGACGATAATAATATTAGAATGTCCAATAAACTAAGTTCGACATCCGAGTCATAAGCTATGAGTCTAATTGTTTCGTTTTCTGTGTCATTAGATGGCAGGAAGGCAATTCACCTGTGGTGGTGGTAGTGGTGCGCCCCCTCATGACGAGGAGCCTAAGTGGGAGCCCACCAATGGAGAGATGATACTGATGATGCTTCAGATGATGCAGGTGCAGCAGGGCGTGCTCCTGCAAGTCCAGAATGCTCTAGTTGTTCGAGCTGCTCGGGCAATCCAGGATGCCCCTCGCTCCGAGCAGGGAGCGAAGCAATTCGGGAGCTGGGTCCTGCTTATTTTGATGGGTCTGAGGGTCCTCTGGCTGCCGATGAGTGGATTCGGAACATTGAGGATAATTTGAAGACGGCCAAGATCACCCCGGCTGGATGGGTTGATTTGGCGAAGAGGCAACTCAAGGATAATGCTCGGAACTGGTGGGATGCGGAAGAGAAGATGCTGGTGGAGCCGATAGCTTGGGCTACCTTTAAGTCCAGGTTTGATGAGGAGTTCTTTCCGAAGGCTGCTAGGAAGGAGATGCTACAACGCTTTATTGATCTGAAGCAAGGGAGCTTGACGGTGGACCTGTACCACCAAGAGTTCACTAGGCTGAGTCGGTTCGCACCGAAGATGGTGCAGGATGCTGATGAGAGGGCTCAGAGGTTCCTGCAGGGGCTTGCTTTGGAGCTTCAGAGTTTTGTTTCTTCCTCTGATCTGGACTCTTATCAGAAGGTTCTGGTCGCTGCGAGGAGGCAGGAGCTGAATCTGGGCCAGAGGAGGGGACATGTTTCTGGTGCTGGGAAGAGGCCTATGGAGCAGGCCAGGGCGGTGGTTAGGCATGGTTTCAAGCCTAATCATCCGGTGCAGTTCAAGAGGCCAGGAGGGCCTAATCAGAAGACTTGCCATTTCTGCGGCAAGCCTGGCCACATCAAGGATCAGTGTAGGAAGTTTCTGGGCCAGTGTTTGGTTTGTGGTGATGCTTCTCATGTCGCGAAGGATTGTCGGCAAGCGAATCAGCTGCGGAGGGCACCTGTTGCAGCACAGCCGTTGCAGCAGAGAGCGCCTGTTCCTGTTGGACGTGGAGCAGCTCTTGTTCCACAGAGGCAGGCTTTTCAGCAGGCTTTTCTGATGACCGCTGTGGAGATCGAGGCTGTGGATGAGGTTATCGCAGGTAATCCTCAATCTAGCTGTTACTTTCCTAGCTAGTTTTGATTGTTAGATTATGTTGTTTGCTTGAACATGATTGTTTGCTAGACTAGGGTTTGATTGTTAAATTGCTTGTTAGGTGTGGTTTTGGTGTGCACTTTTCCTGCACGAGTTCTCTTTGACTCTGGTGCATCGATGTGCATTATTTCTCGGAGCTTCGTGGAGAAGCATTCCTTGTCGACGTCCCCTCTTTCCAAGAGTTGGAATATCGTTACAGGGAATGGCGTGGTCTCGGTGCATCGTGGTTGCAATTCTTGCTCGTTGGTGGTCTGTGGACATGAGCTTTACGCTGATTTCATTGTCCACGACATCATCAACTATGATGCGGTGCTTGGGATGGATTGGCTTGCGAGCTTCTATGCTACGATCGACTGTCGGAGGAAGAAGGTGGTGTTCGAGATTCCCGGACATCCAGTATTTGAGTTCAGCCGAGGTAGCAGCTCGCTTGGTCCTGTCAGATTTCGGGCCAGGCCAGTGGAGATTATGGCTATGCAGATGGAGCTAGAGAGCCCAGCGGTTGTGCGGGACTTTGATGACGTCTTCCCCGAGGAGATGTCTGGATTGCCACCTGATCGAGCTCTAGAATTTTCTATTGATCTTGTTCTGGGAGCGCAACTGATTTCGAAGGCGCTATATCGTATGGCACCCGCTGAGCTGGAGGAATTGCGGAAGCAGCTGGATGAGCTTTTGCAGAAGGGTTATATCAACCCTAGTGTGTCTCCGTGTGGAGCACCGGTGCTGCTGGTGAGGAAGAAGGATGATTTGCGTCGCATGTGCGTGGACTATCGGGAGCTGAATGCGGTGACCATCAAGAATAAATACCCGTTGCCTCGCATCGATGATATTTTTGATCAGCTTGGTGGTTCGAGGGTGTTTTCGAAGTTGGATCTGAGGAGTGGTTATCATCAGCTGAAGGTGAAGAAGGAAGATGTTCCGAAGACAGCATTCAGGACGAAGTATGGACACTACGAGTTTGTGGTTATGCCTTTCGGTGTAACCAATGCACCCGCAGTTTTCATGAATCTGATGAATCTGATTTTCTACGACTTTTTGGATAAGTTTGTCGTTATCTTTATTGACGACATTCTGATCTATTCTAAGTCAGAGGAGGAGCATGCCTCGCACTTGAGGACGGTGTTGGAGATTTTGAGGAAGCATCGGTTGTATGCTAAGTTTTCGAAGTGCGAGTTTTGGCTGGACAGAGTTGCTTTTCTCGGGCATGTGGTGACTGGAGATGGTATTTCAGTGGATCCCGAGAAGATCAGGGCCATCAGAGAGTGGCATGTTCCGCAGTCAGTGTCTGAGATCCGGAGTTTCCTTGGACTGGCTGGTTATTATCGGCGTTTCATTAAGGACTTTTCCCGTATTGCTGAGCCGATGAACAGATTGACGCGGAAGGATGTACCTTTTGTTTGGTCGGGTGATTGTGAGAATGCCTTTGGTGTTCTGAGGGAGAGATTGACGACTACCCCTATTCTTGTTGTGCCTGATCGCAGCGGTGGATTCGAGATCTTTTGCGATGCTTCTGGCAAGGGTCTCGGTTGTGTGTTGCATCAGCACGGGCATGTTGTGGCGTATGCTTCGCGTCAGCTCAAGACTCATGAGAAGAATTACCCGACGCACGACTTGGAGTTGGCAGCCGTCGTGTTTGCGCTCAAGATTTGGAGGCACTTCCTGCTGAGTGAGAAAGTGAAGATCTTCACCGATCACAAAAGCTTGAAGTATATTTTAACACAGAAGGAGCTCAACATGCGACAGCGTCGATGGTTGGAGCTCATGGCGGATTATGAGATTGATTTGCAGTATCACCCTGGCAAGGTGAATGTGGTTCCTGATGCGCTGAGTAGGCTTCCAGCGGTGATGTTGTTGACTTCACAGTGGAGATTGCAACAGGATATTTGCGAATCTGGTGTTGAGGTTATTCTTCCTGGAGAGGCTTCTTCGTTGATGACTATGCAGATTCAGTCGTCGATTGTGGATCGGATCAAGGCTGGCCAGGCCGAGGATCCGAAGCAGGTGAAGATTCGGGAGCAGGTGGAAGCCGGTCTACTGACTGACTTTTTGATTCATGAGGATGGCTCGCTGAGGTTTGGAGCCAGGTTGTGTGTGCCAGCTGGGGATATTAGAGAGGAGTTGATGGTGGAGGCACACAGTTCACCGTATTCTGTGCATCCTGGTGGGACCAAGATGTACCAGGATCTTCGTCTGAACTTTTGGTGGCATGGTATGAAGAGGAGTATGGCTCGGAGTGTAGCCAAGTGTTTGGTTTGCCAGCAAGTGAAGGCAGAGCATCAGCGTACGACAGGGTTGCTGCAACCGCTTCCGATTCCGGAGTGGAAATGGCAACACATCACTATGGATTTCGTGACTGGACTACCTCGGAGTCCGAAGCAGAATGACGCGATTTGGGTGATCGTAGATCGATTGACCAAATCCGCGCACTTTATTCCGTTCCGAGTAGGACAGTCCACTGAGGCGCTAACGAGGAGATACATGGAGGTAAATTCTTTTACTCTCCGTTTTTATTTCCTTTTTCCTAGTTTTGATAGTGATGTAACGTGAATCGTGCAGGAGATCATACGACTTCACGGAGTCCCTGTGAGTATCGTGTCGGACAGAGACACGAGGTTCACATCTCAGTTCTGGCAGAGTTTGCAGAAGAGTTTGGGTACGCGTCTGAGTTTCAGCACGGCGTACCATCCATAGACGGATGGCCAGTCCGAGAGGACGATTCAGATCTTGGAGGACATGCTGAGGGCGTGCATGTTGGATTTCAAGGGTTCGTGGGAGGACCATCTACATCTGGTGGAGTTTTCTTACAACAACAGCTTACAGGCGAGTATTGGCATGGCGCCTTTCGCCGCATTGTATGGGAGGAAATGTCGATCGCCATTGAGTTGGGATGACATTGGAGATCGGGAGCTGTTGGGACCTGAGATGATTGTGGAGGCCGTGGATGTTGTCAGAAACATTCGGGAGAGGTTGAGGATTGCTCAGGACCGTTTTAAGCATTGGGCAGATGCTAAACGCCGTCCTTTGGAGTTTCAGCCGGGCGACCATGTGTTCTTGAAGATTTCCCCGAATCGTGGTGTGATTCGCTTTGGGAAGCGAGGGAAGTTGAGCCCGCGATACATTAGACCGTTTGACATTCTGGAGAGGGTTGGCGAGGTAGCCTACTGCTTAGCCTTGCCGCCATCTTTGGAAGGAGTTCACAATGTTTTCCATGTGTCGCAGCTTCGTCGATACATTAGCGATCCATCTCATGCTGTGGATTTCTCGGAGATTACCGTTCGCCCTGATATGACGTATGACCAGCAGCCAGTGCTGATTCTGGACAGGCGTCAGAAGTCACTTCGGAACAATGTTGTCAATCTTGTGAGAGTGATGTGGCGACACGGCTCGCCTGGAGAGTCTACTTGGGAGAACGAGGATGAGATGCGAGAGCGTTACCCACTTTTGTTTCCGGACACATGAGTGTTGGGAAATTCCGAGGACGGAATTTTTCTTAAGTTGGGGAGGATGTAACGACTGGTTTTCATGTATTAGGATTAATTATATTATATATATGTTTTGGTGGATTTTCTCCTTATGTGTGGTTTTCGTCTCTGTAGCTTTCGTTTTCGATCGTTTCGTCGTGATTTTCTAGCTTCTTCCTTGGAAACGTCGATTTCGGAGTAAGTCATTCGTGACGGGCTTCATATTGGTCATATCTTATTGTTAGATCAAGCCTAGGAGTCTTAGGAATCGATCCCGGAGCTTCGCGCTCCATTTCGGAACTTTCTGTACACGTTAGCCGGTACAAGAAGGGGAACCAACCGACTATATGACGATTTAGTCTGTCGGCAAACCTTCATGGACCGACTAGTGGGCTTTGTTAATTGTATAGGAGTTACTGTTTATTTTTAGTCGGTCTAAGAACAACCACCGACCGACTAGATGTGAAACTAGTCGGTCAAAACTTGCTCTCAGACCGACTAGTTCCTTTGATACGTTTTACCTGAGTTACTGTTAATCGTTAGTCGGTCCAAGAACAACCACCGACCGACTAGGTTGCAAACTAGTCGGTCAGCCATTTTTCTTTAACCGACTAATTCTTTGACCATTTTGTCGACCTGAGTTACTGTTTGGATTTAGTCGGTCATAGTTGGTCGACCGACCGACTAGTTCGTAAACTATTCGGACAGCCACTCTTCTTTGACCGACTAATGACCCCAGAAACCCTAATTTCTGGGCAGCCGCCAGCTCTTCCTATTTAAACCCCCCCAAATGTTTTTCTTTTCTTCTTTCAGTTCTCCTGAGCCTCCTTCTTCCCCAAATCATCATCCATCTAACCCTAGCCTTCCTCCTTCTTCAAGAGCCTCTCCCCCTCTCCATTTTGGCCGGCCACCACCTCTAGGTCGCCGGAAAACCCACCAAAACCCCCAAAACCCCATTTCTCCATATTTTCTACCTATTTCCAGATCTGAACCGTAGGTTCCCCGGATCGTTTCTTCCGTCGCCGTGCTTGCTCGGCATCATTCTTCCGCTAACGATTCGGTAATAACTCGATTCTATAATATTCTCATAACCCATTTGTGTTTTTATAAAACCCTAATAAAACTTGGTTGGATGTTGTTCTAATGTTGTTTTGCCATGGCAGCGACCTCTTCCCCGTAGATTAGCGTCCGTGAGACGAACCTTCGTGATCGTCATCCTCGGTGCTAGGCAAGTGAAACTTGCCACTTAGGGTTTTAGGCCATGTCTTAGGCCATTTGCTTGTTGTAGGCGTAAAAGAGACTAGGCGACGAAATGATACTCGCCTAGGCGCAATTCCAGGATCTAGCTTGACAACGAAGCTTGATCCGACATTTATCATGTTGCACAACTACCATGTCATGTTTAATTTCCATTAACGGTACGCGAATTAATTGTCATGTCATTGCATTCTTTAAGTGTTCCCGTGATTGCGTAGCTCTGCTACACCTTGTGAAATGATTGAGGCTAGGTGCACCCTTATGCCAAATGAAATACGCTTCTGGTTTGTGATCCAGGAAACGAGCTCTTGTGCAGGGCAACCCTGGCTCATTTACTGAGCATCGTGTACAAGGACCCTGGCTCATTTACACATGGGTTTTGGGGTAAGAGTTAAGCGGCCATTCAACTGGGAGTCTGCCCGATCAGCAACTGCAGTTGTAAGGCGTAAACTCTGGGTTCTGGGGTATTGTTAAGCGGCCAATCAGTGTGAATGTCCAACAGTTCAGCTGTAAGGCGTAAACATCTACAAATAACTTGAAACATGACTAGTGAAAAGATTAAGATTGTTAGTAGCTTGGCTACTCTTGACATGCCCTGAAATTTGTTCTCTTGTACTTGTGGTTTCACCATGTCTTACTTGTGCACTCATACCATAATTGCCATGCCATGCATACTATAACTGCTAGGTTGTTAGTTTGCCTTCCTTTTTAGTTTCCTTGCCCAAGTCTTTTAGACTTGCTGACATGTGCCCCTTTACTCTTTTGGGTGACACATGTTAGATCCTGAGCCTGAGTTCATTGTTGAGGACGAGGTGTTTGCGGACGCCGAGCCCGAGCCTGTGTTTGACGAGGACTTCGTGGACACGGACGATCAGTCGTAGAGACTGTTTGTGTTGTTGTTTAGAATGTTTTGTTGTCGGTGCGTGGCACCAATACTTTGTTATGTTGTCCCTTTTGTTGGCCATGTTCTGGGCCTTTAGACTCTTTCTTTTAGCCTGGTGTCTTTTCTGGATGTTGAACTTAATTTTAATGTTGGACAAATTTTGAGATTTGAGATTTTATTTTTGTCTCTCCTTGTATTATTATTGTTGTTCCGTTTGTGGTTACAGGGACCTGCTTATGTTTTATTGACACTTATCGGGTTTGGGGCTTCACAGCTCCACTCTCGTGCGGACCTTTTCACGTCTCGCCTCCATTTTAAGGAAGCGGGGCGTGACAATAGTACTAGGTGTTTGTGATCTTCTTCAGCTTAGGTACCATGGGCACCAGCTCAGCTGACAATCATCCCTTACCATGGGAGGCGAACATCATCATCGAGGCGACCAAGCTTCAGAAGCAGTTTTGATCTAGTTGGCAAGTCATCGTGTTGGAGAGGTAGAATCTCTGCATGAGGTGATTGAAGGGGATGGAGAGCCCTGCCTCCAAGTATGAAGAGCTCAACATGATCTCTACTTAAGGAGGGCGGTTGGGAGTCCCCACCAGCTTGTGAGAAAGCATCAAGAGTGCCGAGGATGGGATTTGATACCTCCCCCCTTTATAGAGCTAGGTTAGACATGTGTAGCCTAGACCTAAAGTCTTATGCCCGAAGGTTCGTTAACTTCTCCCATGCTATCTTTCCTCCCTTATCACAGAGGTCGGTAATTCTGGCTGCATCAAGGGCATCCAAATATTTGGGTAAGCAAGGATTTGGTGGACCCGTAGGAGAATGAGGACCAAATAAAATGCCCACCAAAGGTTTGGTAGACAACATCGGAGGGCGTAGTTCAATCGGAGTGACAGGTTGGTGAGGAGCAGGTGGCATAGATCTACGAGTCCATGCCCCACTATGATGGGCTTGAAGTCTCCCTGCTATAGATGCAAACATATCCAGTCTTCCAGCACAAGAATCCACCTCATTCTCACGCTTTCCCTCAAAGGGATGGGCACCCTTTCTGTTGATAGAGACTGCAATAGGACATGATGATTTCTCCCATGTCTATGGAACGTAATGCTCAGAGGGGGTTGCTTGGGAATCGATGGCATCCGACATGATTTTATTTTGAAGAAAGGAGCAGAGGAAGAAAGAAGCAAAGGGCCAAGAAAGGAGGTTTACCTTTTCTGGTGAAGAAGCAACACACACCGAGGAAGTCAGAGAACTCATTGGTGCAACAAGCAAAGGATGCAGAGGTGAGTGGATAAGCACAAGTGTGACTAATCGCTGGCCTCCTCCACCTGTTAACTTGCCCTAGGCAGGACTATGGGAAAATACGGTAGGACTCGATCGTGGACATCTGATCCCTATGATGGCATCCTCCTACCCTAGGCAGGGACAGATCGTGGTTGTTCGGCCTAATGATCTTACCAAGCAGATCATGTCTATATAACATGTACAATCGTTCTTACCCACTCTCAATGGGTCATGCCACATCAGTAGCTATGTCCCTTTGAGAACTGTGCCTGCCCCTTGGGTCCTAAGGAAAGTACGGTTACATCAACTCCGCCTTTTCGGTTTCTAAGAGGAGGCATCCACGTCAACAGTACATAATGTGTTTTTCCTTATTTTGGCACTGGCATGGACATAATGAGTTTTTCCTTATTTTGGCACTGTAGTGGACTCCACATTCTAAATCTAGTTGGTCTAGTTAGACGAGGTTGGATGATGTTTCTGGACTCATTATCTTCTTTTCAGTGTCATCATCTTGCCCCCTCCATGTCTGACCTCGGATGCGTAGGTCGGATTGGTAGTGTCAAGCCAAAAGACAAGGGGCATGTGTAAGTGATATTTTGGGCTGGGGCCGACTACAGCTGTGAACTGACCAAGCTTGATAGTATGGAACTATCGTGCACGAACCTTAAGGCCACACATTTCCTCAGTGGTATCCCCGAGAGCAGCATGGGAGGTCAGCCCGACCAAGTTGTGAGCACGACTCTGCAAGTCAGACATGCACTCGCGGGCTTAGGTCAATAAGCGAGACTCACACAAGGACGACCTTGTGGTACACACCCGATGTTGGTTCCCTTCGTAGATATGCTTTAAAGGATGACATCGGCCCTAGAGGTCCGCTCCTTAGTAGCTACGTTGTACAAGGACAACATCGACTCCTCAGATCGGTCCCTTAGTAGCTACGCTCTACAAAGATACCTCGGCTCCCGAGGTCAGCTCCTTTGTAGCTATGATCTACAATGACGACTTCAACTCCTGAGGTCGGATCATTAGCAGCTACAAGGACGACCTTAGCACCTTAGGTCGGCTCCTTCAGCTTCACCACCCTAGGGCATGTCCATCTGGCAAGGTCAGCTTGCATGACAAAGGCGACACAACTCTCGGCGGATGACTTGGCCATCGTGCATGAAAAGAATTTAATAACACCTGCCAAGGTAAGGTCAAACCACCACAAAAGCTCCACATGATCAGGTGCTCGATCTCAGATTGATGGTCCACCCTCTCTACATTCCGTTACAAATGGATGTCATTCAGAACTTGTCCGCCATGTCCTTAACAGCCGACCTAATCTGAAGGAACCAACTATGCCAGAAAATCGGGGATCTCCTTAATTCCATTGACGTTGCTTAATCGAACCTCAGCGCTTCATAAGCGGCGCAGTGGCTCCGCCCTAAGGTATCTCTGAACTCATTTACTCATCTATCAACACCTAGACATATGCCTCCTCCTGCTAGAACTGACTTAAGCATCAGATTCGAATTGGAGGGCGACCCATCTGTTCCTCTGACGCTCTCCATCTCTGTTTCAAGCACCGGAGGAGGAACTCGGCCCGACGAAACCCTATCCAGGCTCTCTATTGCGAAGATCCGAGCATTAACAGCTGGTGTGAGATCTGGGCATGAACAACCACCATTATATTAAATTAAATTATCAATACAAAAAAAAACATGCTATTTCATGAACTTCGAGCAGCAGAGAAGACAAACTAACAAAGGAAATGATATGATACCGATAGAAATTAATAATACAAGAGGAGCTTTCTTGCATTTTTAGTCAACCACGTTGCAAGTGATGTGGGGAGGGGGAGGGGGGAGAGAGAGAGAGAGGAACATGAAACAAAAAGGATCATCAGATTCGATCGGCAGATGAGATTAGCAGCAGAGAGAGAGAGAGAGAGAGAGAGAGAGAGAGATGAAACAAAAAGGATCATCAGATTCGATCGGCAGATGAGATTAGCAACAGACCTTTCCATTTAACTGTATATATATGTTGTCTAATAGCATCTCAATAACACAGAGAGAGACTTACGTATAAAGTTCTATCTTGTTCTCTCATTGCAAGTCAAAGATGCTTATTAAGTTGCGCCAAACGTGAGTTTTGACAGCCGACTAAATTAAATGATAGTAAATCAAATGACATGTTGCATGAGCATTAGAGGCTTAAGATACTGACGAAAGAGCATTTGTGTACACTGGTTAGTGTTTGAACGTGGATTCGATGAGTTGCGTGATAGAATACAGGGGCTACGTGCCCTTTTCATCCAATACGCTGCCAACCTCATTCTTATATAGGTCTGCTGAAGAACTCTTGAATTGTTATGAATGAGGGAGGCCTTTGGCCTCCCCTCCTTCATTACCCATTCATTGGTCCACATTACTATGGGTAATGGGGACCCTTGGTCTCCTTGAGGCCCTTCATCTCCCTTCTCTAGTTTAATATATAGAGAACCATGGCCTATTGACATGGTTACTCACTCTTTTCCTAAGAAAGCTTGTCTCTCTCTCTTGAGTTCTATTACCTTCTAACACGTTATCAGCACGTGTTCTTCCTTGAGCACAAATCCAAGCAAAAAATCCCCACCAAATTGATCCCATATGCGCTAGGAATCTTTGGTTGATGCGGCGATTCGTTGGAGCGTTGCGGCATTCTCGCCGTTTTCGGGAGCTACGATTTTTATTTCTACGGATTTCTTTTTCCTCTACGGTCGTCCCTAGATCATCGATCTAGAGGTATATTTCTTATTTCCGTAGATAAACAATTTAGATTTTTTACAACCTTTTTTTGGATTGTTTAAAATCTGTTAAATACAATATCTTGCCTTGATAAAATACAATGATAATAAAATTTATATATATATATATATATATATATATATAAATTTATGTTGCTGCTTATGTTTTGGGCTTTGAGTAGCGGGCTTTAAAGTTCAGGACCAATTGATAATCCCCAACTTAAATGCTTGCTATGTTTTACTTGTATAATTTTTCTCCTTTGGCTGAGGTCAGAGCTCTAAAGATTGTGAGATTCTTTGATTCTCATGAATAAAAAATTTACTTTGTGGTTTATGTCTTAATGATACCATCAAGCAAGAACCCATTTATTGATATACAAATTAAGGATAGCCTCAAAGGATGTCCTAGATAGCCACACCATCACCAACATTCCTCTGGCTTTGAGAAGCTAAACCTTCAGCATTAAACTTCACGGTAGGAATTTTTGCATTATCACTTGAATAATTTTTCAAGAACTAAAAAGTTGATGGATGCTGAAGGTGAATTCCCCTATAAAGCAACATCAATCACAAACGAAACATTGACAATGTCTACCTAAATCAGGACAAATGTCAGTTGTCGTTGCATGGCTCATCCCTCATGAAGAGGGCACCGAAACATTGTTCCTAAGCTGAGTTATTTATTGGGGTATTAGGCCTTCGCCTTTTATCCAATTTGTGCCAGTAGGTTGTCAAATCTACATTTGTTAAAATAGCACCGCTACGTCCATTAGGGGCTTAGGAGGTAGATGAAGACCGTGTCCCATGTTGATTGTTTTGTTATTGGGCCTGCAGCCCATTTGTTCCTACCAATAACTTAATTGGGCCTGCAGCCCCAATTACTTAACGTTTATTATTTTTTTAACCCACTTAATAATGGCCTGAAGCCAATTACTTAAAGGGACTCTCCTCTATGTAAAATCTCAATTAATTTATATAGTCCATGTTGACAAATTTATTTAAACATCGCTTTTGCAAATTATTATCTATGGTTTACTAGGATTCTATTTTTCAAAATATAACTATCTTAAAGTTCCTGAGACCGCTCTGCCGTTAGTCAACTAACCTAACGGTGTATGACGTTTCCACGTGGTCTACGAGATAATTATATGTTCTAGTTTCCTTTACCATATGTTATGCTTGAGATATATGCGTGGTTGTTTATTTTTATGCCTGTAGCATATTTAGACCTGCGTGGATGTTTAAATAAGTAAAAATGTGTTTTTCGGGATCGGCCATTGTATACCTATTTACATTCCTTGCACTTTTATTTTCTTTTGAGAGAATTTGTAAGTGAGGAAATTTGTATAAAAAGCCATAGCTCGGTGCAACAGCATATGAAGACGAAGATATTGGGACCCACTATGGGTTTCCGAAGTTGTATTTTTCTTTTCTTTTATGGACTGTAAACAAACTTTGGACTGTGTACTTTTTTGGGTATCTGGACGATCCCCGCATTTTTACTTGTTTATTTCTTTATGCATGAATTTTGAATTTTAATTAATTCATGCTTATTTTAAATTGCGTAGATAAATGGCTAAATTGGCAAGCGTCGATTTCGAAGTCCTAGACTCTGCAGGGACAAATTACCTGAGTTGGCGAGTGGACCTGAAGTTCCACTTGGGTTCGACGGCCCTACTTGGGTCCATTTTGGCTCCTTCCTCGGCCCCAGCAGCGGCCGAAGCTTCTGCTACATCTAGCAGCAGCCCTACAACCACTGTATCCGATGTAGATAAGGCGAAAGCCATAATCTACATTAGGAAACATATAGATCGGACCTTGAAGGCCGAATACTTAACGGTTGAGGACCCAAAGGACCTATGGACAGCGCTGGAAGCACGGTATAAACATCAAATTGATGTTATATTACCCCGTGCCAGTTATGAGTGGGAAAACCTCAGACTTCAGGACTATAAGTCCGTCGCTGAGTACAATTCTGCACTTCAGAACATCACCTCACGCCTGAAGTTGTGCGGTGAAGAAGTGACAGAACAGCGCATGTTGGAAAAGACATTTACCTCGTTTCACGAGAAAGATGCAATCCTCATGCAGCAGTATCGTGAACGTAATTTCACGAAATTCTCCGATCTGATCTCATGCCTACTTAGGGCAGAGCAGAATCGAGACTTACTACTTGCAACTCATAACTTGCGTCCAGCTGGCACTGCCCCTATCCCTGAAGCCCACCACGTTTCTCCCCAGAAGTGGAAAAACAAGATGAAGGCTAAAAACACTAAAGGGAAAGCTATAATGAAGCAACCAAGAGGTGCAGCTCCACAGACAAACAAAAACAACAAGGGAAAAAGAAACTTCACTTGGAAGCGAAAGAGGACCGAGCAAGTGTCACTTCCAAAGAAGAACTGGGAGGATAAATGCCATAGATGCGGCATGACAGGTCATTGGTCCAGAAACTGCCGCACTCCTCGCCACCTCCAGGATCTATACCAGTCGAGCCAGAAGTCTCTACCTGAAACAAACTTGGCGGCTGTTCAGCCACCAACAATGTTTACTGCAAAAGACTTCGAGAACGACGACCTTCTCGATTGAGCACCATCATTTATCTATGCTTTTTAGAATTCAATGTATCTTCATCTTTATTTGCTTAAGTACGAACTTTTATTTTCGAATGAATGTTTACATTTTCGCTCAAATAAAATTTCGGTTTTGCTTATATAGATGATGTCTGAGTGCCTAGTGGACAGTGCCTCAACGCACACAATCCTTCGCGATCATTGCTATTTTAATAGCATAAATAAATATGATGGTCCTGTTATCACAATTTCAGGACTGTCCCAAATAATCGAAGGATCTGGTGAAGCAATTATATTGCTCCCAAATAACACAAGACTTCAAATAAAAAATGCATTATTCTCTCCTAAATCAAATAGGAATCTCGTAAGTTTCAAGGATTTCCGTTTAAACGGATATCACTTAGAAACCAGAGATGAAAATACGGTTGAATATCTGTATGTAACTCGTCAGAAAGATGACCGGAAGATCATCTGTGAACGATTCAAGGGACTCCCGTCGGGTCTCTACCAAACATACATTCAACCAATAGAAGCCAATATGACTGAGCACCAGACGTGCCAATCACTGCCAGAGTTCGAACTCTGGCACAATAGCCTTGGTCACCCTGGAACAGGAATGATGCGACGCATCATCTCTGAATCCCGTGGACACAAATTGAAGAACCTGAAGATTCTTTAAAAGGGTGAATTTCCATGTCTCCCTTGTTTCAAGGGAAAACTTATAACGAGACCATCCCTCCTGAAAGTGGGATTAGAGTCTCCTGGCTTCCTTGGGAGAATTCATGGTGATATTTGCGGGCCTATTCACCCCGCAAGTGGCCCATTTCGGTACTTCATGGTACTGATTGATGCATCGACCAAATGGTCTTATGTGTGCCTCTTGTCCACCCGCAACCTAGCGTTTCCAAAGCTATTGGCACAAATAATAAGGTTGTGTGCTCATTTCCCTGATAACCAAATCAAGAAACTACGTCTTGATAATGCGGGAGAATTTACTTCACAAGTCTTCGAAGACTATTGCCGGGCAACGGGTATTGAAGTTGAACATCATGTAGCACATGTTCACACCCAAAACGGATTAGCTGAGTCCCTTATAAAGAGACTCCAATGGATTGTACGTCCATTGCTTATGCAATCCCAGTTGCCTGTGGATGCTTGGGGGCATGCTATTTTACATGCCGCATCACTTATTAGGATAAGACCCTCTGGAGGTCATACTTTATCCCCGATGCAACTAGCATATGGCGCACCTCCAGATATCTCTCATTTGAGAGTGTTTGGTTGTGCGGTATATGTCCCAATAGCACCACCTCAGAGGACCAAAATGGGTCCTCAGCGTCGTCTAGGTATATATATTGGGTTTGATTCGCCCTCTATTATAAGATACCTTGAACCCCTGACGGGTGACGCATTCAAGGCACGTTTTGCTGACTGTGAATTTAATGAGAAAATTTTTCCTAAACTGGGCACACAGTCTAAGAAGCCAGAAGCTTCTGAGACCATTAGTTGGGACCAAAAGTCTTTGTCCATATATGATCCGCGTACTAATCTGTGTGAAGATGAGATCCTGAAGATCCTTCACATCCAGAATACAGTACATCTTTTTCCGGATAAATTCACGGACACCAGAAGATTGTCCGATCACACATCCCTGCTGCCAATACGCCAGCTAGAATTGACATCCCCATAGATGGATGCAATCCACCGGCAGCAGAATTGGCTGTACCTCAAATGAAAAGAGGACGCCCACCAGGTTCAAAAGATAAAGTTCCTCGAAAGAGGAAGACTCCTAGAGATACTAAGATTATCCCCCCACAGGATGCTGAGCTCAGACCAGCTACTTCTCCTCTCCTGATTTCCCCAGCAGAGGAAACAATAGGAGAAACATCATTAAATTTTGTATGTACTGGAGAAGTACTGGACAGAAATAGCATAGTCGTCGACGACGATTTTGCGTTCGATATTGCCGTTCACGTCACTGAATATGACGATGACGTCGAACCACGATCTCTGGCGGAATGTAAACGCTGAGATGATTGGCCAAAGTGGGACGAGGCAATAAGAGTAGAGCTGGACTCACTCTTGAAACGCAAAGTCTTTGGACCAGTAGTCCAAACACCAGTAGGTGTAAAGCCTGTGGGATATAAGTGGGTTTTCATAAGAAAAAGAGATGAAAATAATGTGATCGTTCGCTATAAGGCACGCCTTGTAGCCCAGGGATTTTCCCAAAGACCGGGGATTGATTACGAAGATACGTATTCTCCGGTCATGGATTCGATCACATTCCGATTTTTAATAAGCCTAACTTCTCTGGAAAGCCTAGAAATGCAGCTCATGGACGTTGTGACTGCATATCTATATGACGATATAGATAAAAATATCTACATGAGACTTCCTGATGGGTTTAATCTACCCCCAGAGATGAAAGAGATACCTCGGGACGTATTCTCTGTAAGGCTACATAGATCATTATATGGTCTAAAACAATCGTGAAAGATGTGGTATAACAGACTTAGTGATTTCCTTTCACAGCAAGGATTCACGAATAACGAAGTCTGCCCGTGTATCTTTATCAAAAGAATGGGAACAGGATTCGTCATCATAGCTGTATATGTAGATGACTTAAATCTCATAGGATCTCCTGTAGAGATCAAAGAGATATCTGAAAGCCTTAAACATACTTTTGAAATGAAAGACCTAGGCAAAACAAAGTATTTTCTTGGCTTACAGATAGAACACCTAAGAGGTGGAATCCTATTACACCAATCTAATTATACAAAGAAACTTCTACACAAGTTTCATATGGATAAATGTCATCCTTTAGGTACTCCTATGGTCGTAAGATCACTAGATGTACATAAGGACCCCTTCCGGCCACTGGAAGAGGGAGAGGATATACTGGGTCCTGAAGTACCCTACCTCAGTGCCATTGGAGCACTTCTATATCTGGCTAACTGTACGCGTCCCGATATAGCGTTTACAGTTAATCTTCTAGCCAGACACAGTGCAGCGCCCACAAAGTGCCACTGGAATGGAGTAAAACATCTTCTGCGATACCTCCAGGGTTCCATTGATCTTGGACCTTACTACCAGAGAGGTGCCTCCCCCAAATTATTTGGTTATGCTGATGCAGGTTATCTCTCAGATCCGCACACGGCAAATTCCCAAACAGGTTTTTTTTACCTACGGAGGTATTGCTATCTCCTGGAGATCGGTAAAGCAAACCACAACAGCTACATCATCCAACCATTCAGAGCTCATTGCGATCCATGAAGCAAGCAGAGAGTGCTATTGGCTACGATCCATCGTCCAACACATTCTTCAATCTACTGGCCTAAAGACCAGTGATTTGGAGCCTACCGTCCTGTTTGAAGATAACGCTGCATGCATTGCTCAACTTCAAAAAGGCTACATCAAGGGCGACAGGACGAAGCACATATCTCCCAAGTTTTTCTGGACACATGAGCTAAAGGAGGACAAGCAAATCGAAGTTCAGCAGATACAGTCCTGCAACAACTTAGCTGATCTTTTTACTAAGTCTTTGCCCAAATGTATTTTTGTAAAGCTTGTAAAGAACATTGGTATGCGACAATTGAAAGACCTGCAAGCCTGAAGCTTGTACGGATCAGGGGGAGTAACCCGTGGGTTGCACTCTTTTCCCTTAAGCTGTTGGGTTTTTCCCACTGGGTTTTCCACAGCTAAGGTTTTAACGAGGCAAACACACTTACTCTGGATCCAGAAGTATCCACCCCTCTTTGCCTCAGATGCAGAGACCAAAGTGATGAATGGGTAAGGGGGAGTGTTATGAATGTGGGAGGCCTTTGGCCTCCCCTCCTTCATTACCCACTCATTGGTCCACATTACTATGGGTAATGGGGAACCTTGGTCTCCTTGAGGCCCTTCATCTCCCTTCTCTAGTTTAATATATAGAGAACCATGGCCTATTGCCATGGTTACTCACTCTTTTCCTAAGAAAGCTTGTCTCTCTCTCTTGAGTTCTATTACCTTCTAACATGAATGACTTTTTATATAACTGTATCCGATTATGCCTAATTCTTTGATTCCAAAATTTCCAGGCGACTTCTCAAGTGACTGACTTTTGGCCCATCGGTCTCCGCGCAACTATGTACAAAATCATTATTGCTTATGTTGATGTTGGGAATCTCGTGGGGCCCATGTTAGGCCGCGGGAGCGAGCTTTCAAGCAATATGTGAGCCCGGTCAAGTGAGTTTCGCCGGACTAGGGAGAAGATTCTTCACTGCCGCCTGAAAAGAAGACAACATGCGTTAGAAGAACCGGAGGGGTGGCCTCCAATTCGGCTCCGATACTTAAAGTTAGCGTCAAGAGGAGAAAGGAGGAAATGTGGCTAAGTGTAGCAGTTTCTCTGGGGTGCCCGAGAGATGTTGGAATTGTTGGGGGGGTGGGGGGGGTGTGTGTGTGTGTGTGTTGAGATAGTGATTTAGGATATCAAATTCTGCTTACCTGATAAAGAGGATTTCCTCTCTATAAAAAGGGTTTGGAGGGTAACCTGCCCACATCAACGAGCCCTTGACCGAGGTGGATCCGTGCCACCTAACAAAACGATTCTCTGTCTCTGTCTAATGGGACGGGCGGCAAGGTTCCTACAATGAGACATGCTATTATGCACGTGGGGCTAGCCCACTGGTAATGGCTTGGAGGTGGCCCCTCGCCCGTTATGATTGTGGGGGCTGATGTTGATAGGCAGGTGAGTGTTCTGGCAGTGAAGCTTGAACGAGACGACATCTGGAAGTTGTTCGCAAAGGGTTGTTGCTGTGGAATTGACCTAGCATGGGACACCCTTACGGGGCCAAGCTCATGACTCGGATGGGCTCGTGGGCTCCCTCCCCTAATTGGACCGATTGTTTAGATCAGAAGTGCGCCTATTGCTGTTGCAAGTGGATCAAGCTTAACCTCAAAGGCTACGTGGTTCCTAAGGGAGCACACACTGTCTTGTGGGCTTTGTCTGGCCAGCTCAACAGGGCCATACTCCTAACGGGCCTCAAATATAGCGTCGTCTACAATGGCACCTCGTCTTTTACCTTGACGAGTCAGACCTGAACTCCTTCTCTGAGGCCAAGCACTGAGAGCCAAGGAGACAAATCTGGGAAGGGAGGCTGGTAAGACCCGAGGCCTTGGCTAGCCTTGTTTTATTGAGCCAGCCAGCCTCTGGGATAATTCACCCAAGTTAACGACGACGCCTAGAGATGCAAACCGAATCATTCCTTACTGATGTCTCACGCCTCTACCTTGGGTTCGAAGTGACAGGTCTGAAATGACCATCCCTTCCTCAAGAAATCGAGGGGGGGTTGAGAAAGTGATTTAGGATATCAAATTCTGCTACCTGATAGAGAGGATTTCCTCTCTATTAATAGGGTTTGGAGGGTAACCTGCCCACGTCAATGAGCCCTTGATCGAGGTGGATCCGTGCAACCTAACAAAACGGTTCTATGTCTCTGTCTAATGGGACGGGCCACAAGGTTCCTGCAATGAGACATGCTATTACGCAAGTGGGGCTAGCCCACTAGTAATGGCTTGGAGGTGGCCCCTCGCCCGTTATGATTGTGGGGGCTGATGTTGACAGACAGGTGAGTGTTCTGGCAGTGAAGCTTGAACGAGATGACATCTGGAAGTTGTTCGCAAAGGGTTGTTGCTGTGGAGTTGACCTAGCAGGGGACACCCTTACGGGGCCAAGCTCATGACTCGGATGGGCTCGTGGGCTCCCTCCCCTAATTGGACCGATTGTTTAGATCAGAAGTGCGCCTACTGCTGTTGTAAGCAGATCAAGCTTGACCTGAAAGGTTACGTGGTTCCTAAGGGAGCACACACTGTCTTGCGGGCTTTGTCTGGCCAGCTCAACAGGGCCATACTCCTGACGGGCCTCAAATATAGCGTCATCTACAATGGCCCCCTCGTCTTTTACCTTGACGAGTCAGACCTGAACTTCTTCTCTGAGGTCAAGCACTGAGAGCCAAGGAGACAAATCTTGGAAGGGAGGCTGGTAAGACCCGAGGCCTTGGCTAGCCTTGTTCTATTGAGCCAGCCAGCCTCTGGGATGATTCACCCAAGTTAACGACGACGCCTAGAGATGCAAACCGAATCATTCCTTACTGATGTCTCACGCCTCTACCTTGGGTTTGAAGTGACAGGTCTGAAATGGCCATCCCTTCCTCAAGAAATCGAGGGGGGTGAAAACTGCTTCATCAGGAAGGTGTCTTTGCCATGCATTAAAACTCGGCTCTCAAGCATTTATGGCGCGCTGGTGCTATCCCATCGTAGGGCTTGAACAGTTGTGATCGGCTCTTATTCAAAGAGATTGGATGGCTGTGATCGAATCCCTCCTTGTATTTGGGGAAGCCCTTGGCCTTATAATGCTGCGACACTCTTGAGCTAGCTTCTGTCGGTGGGGACACCTTCTATATATTCGTTTCATCCTCATTCCTTTATGAGAGTTATGGCAGGTACTGCTGATGTGACCCAAACATCGATGCATCCCGACGCATGGACCTCAAAGATTTCAGAGGGGATGTATGTTGGGGAATATATGTTCTTACGTCAATTAGTTGAATTGAAACATCTCTTTCAAAATGATAGTAAGCTATTTAGTAATGTTTATCTATGTAATATTTTATACTAAAGAGTTTGTAAGAGGTTACAACATGATTACATAGATAAATTCCTTGGAGATATATGTGACGAACATTGGAATCATGATGAGATCATGATAATGAGGCCCAATGGTTTTCGATAAGCATAACTCATAAAGTGTTTCTGGTCATTGAAACATCGAGAAAGGGATATCGATATTCTGGATAGACCAGTGTGCATTGAGCTCAACATTGGATGGTAGTGGCTGACCTCATAGCCAGTAGATGTGGGGACATCGTGAGACAACACATATGTGCTTATTGGGGAGTAAGTTCATAGAACGACTCACAGAAAAGATTCTGCACGATATCATACTCTAACTGTCAACATATGCTCTCTGGTGGCAGTTGATGATGCACAGTCCTTATTACTTGAGATATGCTTAATGACGTTGCATGTGAAATGATATACTAAGGATTTTACTGAAGATCTGTATTACACCGGATACATATGTACTCGCTAGGTATAGTCGGAAGCGTGCAAAGGGAGTAGCCATCAAGATGGGATTTGTTTCCTCTGGTATGGAAGGTTAGTGTCACAAAGAGTATAATGAAATCTATAGTTAAGTCCTTGGACAATGCATATAGATAAACTTATTACTGTAACAAGTTATATCTAACCTCAAACTTTGGGGTCAAAGTCCACTCAAGGTTTATAGTGTAATGTGGTTTGACCGGAACTTGTACCGTTGACACAGTAGCGACATAGTGATGACAAAAGGATCGGACATCACGGAATTTGTCACTGTAAGGTCCAGAATTTGGTTTGAAGAGACTCTAGTCTCTATGCTAACCAAATAACGATGATTCCTTAATGAGAGTGATGGCATATGTGTCTAGCACCTCTGTTAAACCTATAACATGATAAGATCATGCTCGTTGGAATCGGGCAATTAGATTCACACACCAGTGACAACCTCTCACCAGAAATGAAGGAATGATTAGTAAAATGGTAGTTTCATCAAAAAAATATGGTTTTCGATTGATTGATTGAGAACCTACATGCATGCCGAACCTCATTTCGTGATAACCGACACTTTTCTATCCGAGATCAGGTTTTTCTTTCATCATAGAACCGGACCATCACTCAACTGAATACCAGATGACCATCAATACAGTAGGGATAATACGAACCAATGGTACCATATCTTCCAGTAGTGAGAATGCGCAACATCAGGTGACAACTCAATCTGTTTTAAATCTAAATTGGGAATGTGTAATGCATTCAGTTTATGCTAAGGAAAGCATTCAATCTCTATCTCTACTATACCACAAGAATCACGAAAGCAAGAGGCTTCATATACATGTGATGTATGGGACCGATCACAAGTGGTGTATCATGATTATTAGAGAGAGAATGCACATCGCAAGGAGTTGCGAGTGCATGTTGGAATACTAGTAAAGTGTTATGAATGATCCAAGCAAAAGTATAATGAATAAAATCCAAACCAAACTCCTGAAAGATAGTCAGTTGACTAATGATGCTTCAGTAATCGACTAACCAACCTGCAAGAAAAACATAGCTAGCTAGTCGACTAGTGATCGAGCACTAATCGACTAACTGGGCAGTAGTCAACTAGCGCATATGCACCAGTCGACTTATTTGCCCAGATGCAAAAGGGGTTATGGTTCAGCATTTGGGTGCTGGTTTGATTCAATTGTTGGATCCAAAACCAACCCAAACTAATATAGAGTTTGAGTCTAATATGAATTCATAAGTAGTAGGATATTCATGAGAGTTTTGTTTTGAATAATCCACCTCATATTATGATTTCATTTGGATTCAAATAAAGAGTCCTAATAGTATTGTGAAAACATATTCTTTGTGCTTTCTTCTAAACACGTGATTGGAAGAAGTAGGATTCAAGTTGAAGTACTCCTCCTCATCTCTCTCTATTGGTGCGGCCTATGGGGATTAGGTGCTTCTGCAATTCGGCCAAAGGGAGAAACTTAATGCAATAGAATAGTGTTGGATCTGGATCTAAGCCTAGAGGGGGGATTGAATAAGCTTATAAAAAATTTGTGCAACCCACACAAAATCACAGGTAGATATAGTGCAATCAATCAGATACAGGGTAAAGAATAGCAGTCATAGCATGCACAGGCGATATACCCTGGTTCGGTCGTCCCAACGACCTACGCCCAGCCCCAAAGCAAATACTAGATTATTAAAGTTACTGGTAAAACTTGTAGCTAGAGTACCCACTCTACACTGACCTGGCTCTCAGTACCTGCATTCACCAAAGTGCTAAACTATAACAATCCTAGTATAAGCTCTCTCCTTGGCTAGTCCCAACTAGCCAAGTCTCCAAAAAGATAATAAATTGTTCTACAAAGATTACAACACCAATATCACAAAAATAATAAAGTATGAATTTAGAATCGCTCAGTTAGTGACGGTGTCGATGTCTCTGTCGTTCAGCATGTGGTCACATCAGCTCTGACAAGTAGTAGACTCTGAAGCCCCCTCAATAGCTTGACATCCCTCTCTTGTTGGTTCTTTGAGGTTGCTTCAATGAGTCCTTGATGTCAAAAGCTTGCGGCTTGCTCCCTTGCCCTTTAAGAGAACTTGCGGCCTCCTTTGTTGGCGCCTTAAATGCTTTGTGAGACTTGGGATTAGATGTCAAAAGTTGCGGCAATAGGTGAATCTTTGGTCAAGGATTTCGGCTGTTGGGGATTTTTGGTTTAATGATTTCACAAAGTTTGGCTCTTGGAGGTATTGGCCGTTCTCTTTTTTTTTGCCGCAATGTTGCACATAAGAGTTCTTGGCTTGGAGATAATTGTGCTGGGGATTTTTTGAGGTCAAAGATTGCGGCTCTCAAAAGGGCTTTGTTTCTTGAAGATTTTGCATTGAAGAGGTTTCAAAAATTGCGGCTGAGCTTTCACAATTGTATGGGAAGTTCATGTCAAAAGTTGCGGCTAAAGAAAATTTGGTTCTTTTTAAATTTTCGTCCAACCCTATTTTCTTCTCTTTGAGTGCATGGTTATATAGCATACCCTAGGGTTTGATGCGTCAAGGGGAGATCCAATGGCTAGGGATGAATGCATCAAGAGGAATCCTAATGCTATGGGGATTTGCAATGGATATGGATTTTGCGATTGATTTCATTAGGATTTGATATGAGCACTTAATGATATGAATCAATCCAATGAGATTCTATCCATCTCCTCTTGCATTTGACTTGGTCCAAATTGAAAAGGTGTAGAAATTAATCTCCATCACATTGACCATGTCTCCTCTTGCGAATTTACGAGTGTGCTACTCTTGAAATCACTTAGCACACACATCAAAATGTTCACACACGTTTGTTATCATCAAACACGAAGTTCATAGATCGTTGTTACCAATAATCTCCCTCTTTGATGATGACAAATTAAGTATAAGATTTGAGGAATAAATTTCCAAATAGTGTGTATGAAGTGTGACGATAAAGGGTAACATGATAAAGATATACAAAGATGTGCAAACAATGTGCAAAGCTCCATATGCATGCTCCCCCTATATTTGTGCTCCCCCTTGAACAAATATCCATATTCATCAAGCATTATATAACTCAACATATTCTCCCCTTTTTGTTATAATCAAAAGTTGAAACACGAAGTCAATAACATATAACACGCAAAAAGAGAACATTATAAACTATTAATAGCAATTGCATGTATACTATCATAGAATAACCAAGTCAGAGCCAATGACATTAAACAACTAAGACTTCGACACCAACGTGTAAGTGTGATGATTAAAATTGAAGCACATAAGGAGAACTTTTAAGAGATTCAATCATAACCAATCCACATTTTCCATATAACTTCACATCACCTAGGATTGATTTTCCCCATCTCATTAAAAATGAGTTCAAGATACCACACCCAAAAACATAGCCTATAAGGACTCTTAGAAGTGAAGTGGCATTGCTTGACGAGTAAAAACACCAACGCTAAAGTTTACCCATAAAGCTTATGTTGGATACTTGTGGGTAATACCGTTGCCAAGGATTGTATCTATTTTTCATACGGAGCAATTATCCTTCTTTTTCATTTTTATACTTAAAACATCATTTTTTAATGTTCAATTTTTATCCATAGCAAGGTATATCATATCCCTTAGATTTTCAGTTAAGTTTTCCTCCTACATTTACATTCCAAATGTCATAAAAGATATCTCCAAATGTGCAATAATATTAATACTTGTGGAAGTGAAATTGTAGGTGTAGAAATCAAGTTATTTTCATTCATTGAACTTGCCATGAATATTTGGAAAGATGAACATGCGCACATAGCAATAGCAATAATACTATTCTTTCTACATGGACATGAATAACATTCAATATGACAACTTTGGTGATTCAAAAGAGAGACACAATTAGCACCCATTTTTTTTAATTTTTCAGTTGTTTTATTAATGCATGAAGAACTAAAGCAAACATGAGATGCTATCACACAAAACAAAAAAAAACATGCACACACAACAATGCAATTACTAGCACACAAACAAGAAAAAAATTCATGCACATATGAAAGCATGGAATCTCGTACTAATTTTTATTAATAATACCAAGCTCAAGACGAAGACGACAAAAGCGATTCTCATCTAAAGGTTTGGTGAATATGTCTGCAAGTTGTGATTTCGTGGGAACAAACTCAACAGACACATCCTCTTTAGTGAGGTGATCTCTAAGAAAATGGTGTCTTACGTCAATTTGTTTAGTACGAGAGTGGTGTACAGGATTATTAGAGAGATTTATGGCACTCTTGCTGTCACACCTAAGCGGGACTCTTTTAAGAGGTTGTCCATAGTCTGATAATGGTTGCATCTTCCACAATACTTGAGCACAACAACTGCCTAAGTCAATGTACTCTGCTTTAGTAGTGAATAGTGCAACACTATTTTACTTATGGTTAGACCATGAAACTAAAGAGTGTCTTAGCATGAAACAAGTACTACTAGTGCTCTTTCTATCAGTTAAACTTCCCGTATAATCAGCATCTGAATAACCGAACAAATCAAAATTACAACCAGAAGGATACCAAAGGCCTAAAGTAGGTGTATTAATTAGGTACCTAAAGATCCTTTTAATGGCTTTTAAATGAGATTCTTTTGGGTTGGCTTGAAAGCGTGCACACAAACATACAGCAAACATTATATCAGGTCTAGAAGCAGTCAAGTACAACAAGGAACCAATCATACCTCGATATAGCTTTTGGTCCACGATGACTCCTTGTTCATCCTTGTCCATTTTTGTAGCGGGAGTCATGGGCATTCCAATTCCATTTGACTTCTCCATCCCAAACTTTTTCAGAAGCTCCTTTATGTATTTGGTTTGAGATAAAAAGATGTCTTCTTTTCCTTGCTTTACTTGGAACCCCAGAAAATATTTCAACTCTTCCACAATGCTCATCTCAAACTGATCTTGCATGACTTTATCAAACTTTTGACATAGAAGATCATTAGTAGCACCATAAATAATGTCATCAACATATATTGGCACAATGAGAAAATAATCAGATTCATGCATCAATAATAATGTATTGTCAGCACTACCCTTTTAAAATCATTTTCCAACAAATATGTTCTTAGACGGTCGTACCAAGCACGTGGAGCTTGCTATAGACCATACAAGGCTTTTTCTAATTTATAAACATGATTTGGAAAAATGTGACTTTCAAAACCTAGGGGTTGCTCAACAAATACATCTTCTTTTAGGTAGCCATTAAGAAAAGCATTTTTTACGTCCATTTATTTCAGTTTGAGCCCTTTATACCTTGCAAAAGCTAGCAAGATTCTAATGGCCTCAAGCCTAGCAACTGGTGCAAAAGTTTCATCCACATCAATTCCTTCAATTTGATTATAACCTTTAGCTACCAGCCTAGCTTTTTTCTAATAACATTACCAGATTCATCATGCTTATTTTTAAACACCCATTTAGTACCAACAACAGGATCATTAGTAGGTCTAGGCACAAGTTTCCAAACATTATTTCTAACAAATTGGTTCAATTCATCGTGTATGGCCAAAACCCAACTTTCCTCTTTTAAAGCAGTTTCAGTATTTTTAGGCTCCATTTCAGAAATAAAATCACCATAAATACATAGAGCACAAAGATTGCTTATAGAGGAACGTGTGCGAATATCTGTCGTAGGCTCATCTATAATCAAGTCTGATGAGGGGTTTGGATTGAATTTCAGCTCTCCTCTGGTAACTACTTCTTCTTGTATTTCTTCCGTGCCAATTTCATTTTCATCTTGTCTTTTAGGTTGCTCCTCATTATTCCTTGGAATGCTTTGATGTTCTACATTTTCCTCTTCTTTGTTCTGCCTACAATTCAAAGAATTTATATCAGATTCATCAAATTTAACAAGTATAGATTCAATAATAGTAAGAGTTCGTTTATTATATATCCTTTATACTCTGCTCCTTGCTGAATATCCCACGAACACTTCCTCATCTGATTTGGATGCAAATGTGCCAAGTTGATCACCAGTATTTAGTATATAGCACCTGCATCCAAAAACTCTAAAGTAAGAAATGTTCGGAGTATTGTCATGACATAGTTTATACGAATTTTTATTTAGTAAAGGTCTAAGCATAACTCTATTGCACACATGGCACGCAGTTTTAATGGCCTCAGCCCAAAAAGACATTGGCAAACTGTTTCATTTAGCATACTCCTAGCCAACTCTTTTAATTTGCGGTTCTTTCTTTCGACCACCCCATTTTGTTGAGGTGTTCTAGGAGAAGAGAACTCAGGTAAAATTCCTTTTTCAAGACAAAAATTTTCAAAATTAGCATTTTCAAACTCACCTCTATGATCGCTTCTAATTTTTATAATTGAAGAATTTTCTCATTAGAAACTTGTATGCAAAAGTTTTGAAAATTATCAAATGAGTCTGATTTTTTTGGCAAGGAAGTAAACCCATGTGTATCTAGAGTAATCATCAACCAATATTAAACAATACCTTTTACCTCCTAGGCTAGGAGTGTTTGTGTGACCAAATAAATCCATGTGAACCAATTCTAATATACGTGTGGTGGCAACTTCATTAATGCTAGAAAAGGTAGATCTAGGTTTCTTACCTTTCATGCATGCCACACACAACTTACCATTTTCGTATGACTGATGTGGTAGTCCTCTTACCAGATTTATATTTTCAAGCTTCTTTAGCAATCTCATGCTTGCATGTGCTAATTGTCTATGCCATAGTGTGGGCTCCTCTTCACCTGCAAGCAAGCATTTAGAAACAGTTAGTTCTTCAATCACAAGAGTATAAACATTGTTTTTTCTATTTGCTGTAATAATAATGTCACATGTGGAGCCATCAATAATTCTACAATTTTTTGCATCAAATTATACTTTCATACATTTGTCACACAGCTGACTAATAGAAATAAGGTTGTGTTTAAGCTTGTCAACCCAAAGGACATCTGTAAGCTGAAAGGTATCGTTACCTATAACACTTTTACCAATTACGTTGCATTTTCCATTGTCCCAAAAAGTAACACTTCCTCCATCATGCTTTACAAGGCTAAGGAACTTTTTGCTATCACCTGTCATGTTTCTTGAGCAGCCATAGTCTAAGTACCACTCACACCATTGTCCCTTAGCCCTGCCATATACCTACATATAAGAAGAACATCATACGTGTGACTTAGGAATCCAAAGAGGTCCACTAGTGTTAGTCACTGTACCTTTTGGAACCCAAATTTGTTTTAATTTAATGTTCGTGTTTCTATACTTGCAATTATAATAAGCATGACCAACACCACCACATGTATAACATTTAGCAAACACACTCCTTCCTACACCAGATTCTTTTTGATTCTTTCTATTAATTCTTGGCCTTTCATCGATTTTATTTCCATAGCCCAAACCACGCCTATTATTACCATGTATCTGATTTCCTAGAATAATGTCTAATGAATGCTTTCCAACCCCAAATTTTTTAATAGACAATTCAAGATCATATATTTTAGATTTTAAATACATATTCTCATTAACAGGCATGGTACATTTACCGATAAAGGCCTTTTTGTTCTCTTCCCCACTCTTCCTAAAATTAGCCATCTTCTTTTCTAGCTCTTTGTTATCATTACTTAGCATGCTCATCTTCTCATTAAGGCATTCTTTTACAGTCTCTAGCTTGATCATATCTTGTTTATACATGCTAACATCTTTAAGCAAAATGGAGCAATTACGACATCATTTTTCTCAAGCATGATAGATTTTCCTTTTTTCAAAGAGCTAATAGTAGAATTACATGCATCAGGCTTTTCTTTCAATTCATCAGCTTCAAGAGACATGTTATAATTGTCTTGGTGCAATTAAAATTAGAATTTTTAAACTTTTCTACATTGGATTCAAGTCTCTCTACTGCTGATCTAAGCATTGAATTTCCTCTTGCATTTCTTTAAAATTAGACATAAGTTGAGCCTTAGTGCAAGATTTTACCTCATCTAACTCACCCAGCAAGCAGACGGAGGTGTGCACAACTTTCTCTTGTGATTCATCTTCACTGTCCATATCCCATGTCAACACTAGAGATTTTCCTTTTTGCTCCACAGCAGTGTTCTTTGATTGTGGGCATTGCTTCATGTAATGTCCCTGCTTTTTGCATTTATAACATATAATAGGATCAGTAGTAGTCTGCTTAGAGAATTTATTATTAGAATTAGATTTAGAACGATTAAACCTTTTTAGCATCTCTGATCCCACATTGCTTGTTCTGATATATCTTCTGAAGCTTCTGACCAAGAATGCTTCCTCCTCATCTCCATCTTCATCCTCCTTAGCCTGAAGGGCTAGTTCCTTTGAAGTCTTGATTTCATCTTTCTCTCTAATTTCAAGGCTCATCAGCTCCAACTCATGAGACATCAGGTTCCTTATCAGGTCTTCCACTTTCATCTGTGATAGATCCTTTGCTTCCTGAATAGCTGTAATTTTGGGACGAAAGGAGCTAGGCATCGCTCTCAAGGTCTTTCTGATTTGCTCCAGACTCGAGTACGGCTTTTCAAGAGAGGTAGATTTGTAGACGATATCTGTGAACCTCGCAAACATCTCTTTAATTGACTCTAATGGAAGCATGCAGAAGCTTTCATATTCAGTGTTGATCAATGCAAGCCTAGACTCCTTCACCTGCGATGTGCCCTCATGAGTCACCTCCAGCGTATGCCAAATTTTCTGCACAGTTTGACATTGAGATATACGGTTAAACTCAGCTTTATTTAAAGAACAAATCAGAGCATGCATAGCTTTATTATTCAGAGAAAATCATTTTTATCAGTATCATCCCACTTATCTTCTGGTTTTAATATTTTAGTATCTTCAATTTTAATGGTGGGAGATTTATAGCCTTTCTCTACAATGTTTCAAACATCATAATCAACAGAAGCTAAGTATATCAACATCCTAGTTTTCCAATAAACAAAATCAACACCATTGAACTTAGGGGGACGGGAGATGGACTGACCCTCAGCAAAAGCAGAATCAGACATATTCATATTCATGATCAACAAGGCTAGATCCTCTAAACTGGCTCTGATAGAACTTGTTGGATCTGGATCTAAGCCTAGAGGGGGTGAATAGGCTTATAAACAATTCGTGCAACCCACGCAAACTCACAGGCAGATATAGTGCAATCAATCAGACACAGATAAAGAATAGCAGTCACAGCATGCACAGGCGATATACCCTAGTTCGGTCGTCCCAACGACCTGCGTCCAGCCCCAAAGCAAATACTAGATTATTAAAGTTACTGGTAAAACTTGTAGCTAGAGTACCTACTCTACACTCACCTGGCTCTCAGTACATGCACTCACCAAAGTGCTAAACAATAACAATCCTAGTATAAGCTCTCTCCTTAGCTAGTCCCAACTAGCCAAGTCCCCAAAAAGATAATAAACTGTTCTACAAAGATTATAACACCAATATCACAAATATAATAAAGTATGAGTTTAGAATCGCTAAGTTTGTGACAGTGTCGATGTCTCTGTCGTTCAGCGCATGGTCAGATCAGCTCTAACAAGTAGTAGACTCTGAAGTCCGCTCAATATCTTGGCCTCCCTCTCTTGTTGGTTCTCTGAGGTTGCGGCAATGAGTCCTTGAGGTCAAAAGCTTGCGCCCTGCTCACTTGCCCTCTAAAAGAGAACTTGCGGCCTCCTTTGGTGCCCCCTTGAAGGCTTTGTGACTTGGGATTAGATGTCAAAAGTTGTGACAAGGGGTGAATCTTTGGTCAAGGATTTCGGCTGTTGGGGATTTTTGGTTTGAGGGTTTCACAAAGTTCGGCTCTTGGAGATATTGGACGTTCTCTTTTTTTTTGTTGCCGCAATGTTGCACACAAGAGTTCTTGGCTTGGAGATAATTGTGCTGGAGATTTTTTGAGGTCAAAGATTGCGGCTCTCAAAAGGGCTTTATTGCTTGAAGATTTTGCATTGAAGAGGTTTCAAAAATTGTGGCTGAGCTTTCACAATTGTATGAGAAGTTCAGGTCAAAAGTTGAGGCTAAAGAAAATTTGGTTCCTTTTAAATTTTCGGCCAACCCTATTTTCTTCTCTTTGATTGCATGGTTATATTGCATACCCTAGGGTTTGATGCGGCAAGGGGAGATCCAATGGCTAGGGATGAATGCATCAAGAGGAATCCTATTGCTAGGAGGATTTGCAATGGATATGGGTTTTGAAATTGATTTCATTAGGATTTGATATGAGCACTTATTCATATGAATCAATCCAATGAGATTCTCTCCATCTCCTCTTGCATTTGACTTGGTCCAAATTGAAAAGGTGTAGCAATTAATCTCCATCACATTGACCAAGTCTCCTCTTGCGAATTTACGAGCGTTCCACTCCTGAAAACACGTAGCACACACATCAAAACGTTCACACACATTTGTTATCGTTAAATACGAAGTTCATAGATCATTGTTACCAACAAATAGGCCATTCTTTATTCTTTTTGGTGGGTTAAATAAATTAATGCAACTGTTGCATGATTTCCCCAAGGATAATTGTCACTCACGCACCTTAAGGGGATGCCCAGCATGAGTACCCAAATCCATACAACACCATGCAAGGCCGCATGAAATCCATGTCTCATGCACATATTACGCAAGCGTTGCGTACGATGAAGATGTTCCTGTTGGGGTTTTGGCGGACCCTCAGAGCTCGGGTCTGTGTCCGTCCTAAGTCGGGCAGACCACATGGGCTTAAAACGCAGCGGAAAATCAAAAACAAAACTTTTTAAGCTAGCTAAACAATTTAGCTAGGCTCTGAGGGAGCCAGAACCTAGCCCGATCTATGCAAACTTGGGGTGGATCTGACCACCCCAAGAGGAATCTATTCTACAGTGACAAAATTAAATCTACACTAAAAACTGCTTAACCACATACTCGGAATCTTGGCCCTGGTGCAGGCAAGATGTACCGCACCGTCTTCTGATGCTCCTCGTAGCCGAGCCGCTTTGACTCGATCCGCCTGAGCCGCCTCGCACCCTCAAACCGATCTGCCCGAGCCGACTTTCGCCTCCAAGCCGATCACACGCGGTAGAAAGTTTCACTTGAGTAGAACCCGCGTCTTAGACGTCTGGATCCGATTCCAAACCCCCTTCGTAGTCTTGCTAGGACTACTCCAGAGAATAGGAAGAAGAGAGAGAGAATGGTTTAGTCGCCGATCGAGCTTGCTCTAAAATTCTGGAGCTACTCGATCGAGGACTTGGTGCATCTTTCAATGAAGGGAGTGCACCCCTATTTATATAGGGAGTGGGCACTCCTTTCGTTGCGAGCAATGTGGGACAATAGCTAAATTGAAGAGAATTCAATTAAGCTAATTTAGCTTAATTTGATGTTAGTGAGCTTATCATAAAAGAAAACTTCAACTAATTAATTCTCTTCCCTCATTAAACTTTAGACACCAAACAAGCTATCAATCCGAAGGGCTTCGAATGGTGAACGCGTAGGAACCAACGACGACGAATTTCGACTTCGTTTGACCCCTCAAACAATTGCCCAAAGTTGGGCAAAAAATCAATCTTCGTAGCCATCATTTGGGGTTTCAAAAAACCCTAGAATAACTTAAGTTGCAGAAGGCATGGGAGGCGGGCCGCCCGCCCGCTGGGCAGCGGGCGTGCGCCCGCTGCAGTCAGCGGGCCGAGCCCGTTGTGCAGCGGATTGTTGAGTATTGGTGTTTCATACCAATCTTATTTTGATGATGATCACAATATTATGTTGTTGCTAATGAATCTCTTGTCTTAGTCTCTCAGTTTATTTCAAGGATATCTTTCTTGGAGACTAATCACTTGGTGTAAGGATGGACATCTTGTGAAGAAGGGCCAAAGTTTGGACTCAAGGAGTGCCAAAGCTTGGAGATGATGGAGAGCAATCAAGGCATCAAGATTGAAGACTTAGACTCTTTTGAAAGCATTGTAATCCATTTAATTTACTTTATTGCTTTCTCTCTCTTTTTGAGTCTAGGGTTGATGTAATGCCTTGCTAGATGGTTTGCTCATACATGCACATGCATTTAACCATCTTAGTGAACCTTAGGATTATCATAGAATCCAACCCAATAGGTTCACTCTGTCCAAAGACTCACTTGGAGTCTCTGGCTTTCTGTCAGTCACCTGCTGAGGGAAACATAGCCGACTGGGTGATTTCCAGTCGCTTGTAGATCCTTCTACAGTCGCCTGATATGCACAGCTCAAGTCAACATTTCAATTGACTCAAACTTGAGCTTTACGCACAGTCGCCTGACGATCAGTTTACAGTCGTTTGTATATTTACAGTCACCTGGAAATTGGCCAACAGTCGCCTGTCTAGCGTAAGTGCAATCTCTGCATCTCTCTGTCTTCTCTCTGTACTTTACAGTAGTCGACTGATGAAGAATGTACAGTCGCCTGACTATTTGACAGTTGACTGTAGTATTAACATCAGTCGCCTGTGCGAAGAATTGGAGAAAGAGTGCAGCTCTCTGTTTCGATCCATCCCCTGCAGCAGTCGTCTGCTGAAGGATTAACAGGCGCCTGTCCTGTTTGTTAGTCGACTGTATTGACTTCGGCAGTCGACTGTCCTGGCTCAGATTATAGCCGTTGGATATTTTCTAGCCATTGATCAGTGGACTGTCTTATGATCATCAGTCGACTGTTCCTGTCATTCATGCTCATGCATTTAACCATCTTAGTGAACCTTAGGATTATCATAGAATCCAACCCAATAGGTTCACTCTTTCGGTCAGTCGTCTGATGAGGGAAACACAGTCGACTGGGTGATTTCCAGTCGCCTGTAGATCCTTCTACAGTCGCCTGATATGCACTGCTCAAGTCAACATTTCTATTGACTCAAACTTGAGCTTTACGCACAGTCGCCTGTCAATCAGTTCCCAGTCGCCTGTATATTTACAGTCGCCTGAGATTTGGCCAACAGTCACCTGTTTAGCGTAAGTGCAATCTCTGCATCTCTCTGTCTTCTCTCCATACTTTACAGTAGTCGACTGATGAATAATATACAGTCGCCTGACTATTCGATAGTCGACTGTAGTATTAACACCAGTCGCCTGTGCGAAGAATTGGAGAAAGAGTGCAGCTCTCTGTTTCGATCCATCCCCCTGCAGTAGTCGTCTGTTGAAGGATTTACAGGCGCCTGTCCTGTTTGTCAGTCGACTGTATTGACTTCGTCAGTCGACTGTCCTGGCTCAGATTATAGCCGTTGGATATTTTCTAGCCGTTGATCAGTCGACTGTCTTATGATCATCAGTCGACTGTTCCTGTCGTTTTCACCCAGTTTCTAGCCGTTGCAGATTTGATTATTTTGTTGTTTCTTTGGGTTTTTGGGCTTGATAAAGGATTCCTATATATATGAGTGTGCTGCATTTCTTGATAACACTTGACAACATTTGATAAACTCTTGATTCTATAGAAAATCTCAAAAGATCAATACGCCACTCTCAAGCTCCCTCATTTCCCTCTATTGAGCATTCATCTTTCTTCATGCATTGAAGTCCAGCTCAAGGGAAATCATCCAAGTGCTCTCAAGCATATTCCAACACTTGGAGATCCTCTTCCATGCCTTGCATTCATTCATGAGTAAGCATCTCAAGGCATAGGTAAGAGTATTTACTTTACATGGTGTAAATTGTTTTCCTTTTTCTCTTTGTGGGATTAGGACTTTCTCTCTTTGTGGGAGTTTCTCTCTTTGTGGGAGGTTGTCTCTTTGTGGGACTTAGGATACTCTCTTTGTGGGAGTAACTCTCTTTGTGGGAGTAACTCTCTTTGTGGGAGTTTAGTGTCCTAGTGTAGGGCTAACCCTAATTCTCTGAGTGGGAGTTAGTGATTCTCTGTGTGGGAATCTTGATCCTTGTGTAGGATTGGTTGGGTCCTTGTGTAGGGCATAAATCCTCTTTGTGGGGTATCTCTTTGTGGGATTTGTATTCACTTCTCTGTGTGGGATTATAGTGAATTTTGGTGTGGCTGGATGTACCCAAGTTTGGGGAACCAGGGTAAAACTTTATGTTTGCGTTTGGATTGATTGTGCCATTTAATTCCTCTTGCATTTATAATTCCGCAATTGCAAGTTAAATTTTATTTGGACAATTTTATTGCCATTACACTATTCACCCCCCCCCTCTAGTGTGTGTTGTTAGTATTGCAAGGGTTAGACGATCCCTACAATTGGTATCAAAGCGAGGTTAAATCATACTGCAACGATGGCATTCAACGCTACTTCTGCGCCTCATGAAGAAGGTCTCTCTACCGTTCGACCCCCGCTCTTCAACGGAACCAACTATCCGAGTTGGAAGATCAGGATGATGGTCTACTTAAAGAGTCACGACCTTTGGGACATAACGGAGTCACCCTTCGAGGAGCCTTCTACTCCCGCGGCCTTGAGAACTAAAGCGGAGAAGGACTTGATCAAAGTCAATGTTAGGGCTATGTGTGTTCTCCACTGTGCCCTCACTCCGGATGAGTTCGATCGCATCTCCATGTGCAAATCGGCTAATAGTATTCGGCATACTTTGGAAATCTCTCATGAAGTGTTACTTCAACATAAGGAAGAGATCCAGTCAACCAAGCCCGAGAAGAAAAAGGGTGTTGCTCTGCAGGGTGAGAAGGAGTCTTTCAAGTGGAAAAAGAAGTTCCAACAAGAAGCTCCAAGTGGTGAAGAAGAAGTTCTTAGGGACGATGACTACATCAAGCTTGCCAAGCAATTCAAGAATTTCAAGGCATTCCTCAAGGAAAATCAAGGTATGTCTTCTTCAAAGTTGGTTTCACAGTCTAACAAGTTGGTTTGTTTCAACTGCAGTGGAATAGGTCATATGTCTTCCGAATGCCCTTCCAAACTCAACATAGATACCGGTAAGGGTAAAGAGAAGAAACATTGGAAAGCCAAGTCCGAGGTCAAGAACCAAAAGAATGGACTTAGTGGCACATTTGATGATTCCGATGGGGACACATCTAATGATGAAGAAGAGGATGACAAGGAGCATGATCAATGGTGTTTCGTTGCCTTTGATGATTCTTCATCAACTTCATCTAACTCTAGCGATGAAGAGATAGAGACATGGCGCAACTCCAAAGAAGAAAGTTGTTTTATGGCTAATGGGGAAGAGTCTTCGTCAAGCTCAAACGAGGAGGATAGTGATGAGGAAGCCGAGGAGGAAAAACCATCCTATGAGGAGCTTGAATACCGACTAAATGTGGCCTCCAATTTGGCAAGTAAGTGCATCGATTCTTATGATAAAATGAAAGCTAAACATGATAATTCTATGGGTAGGGTGCATGAGTTAGAATCAGCAAGTGTAGTTCATGATGAAAATCATGTTTATGACACTTGTGAGAGAGACGCACTTCTCTCTCAAGTTAAGGAATTGAGCATTTCTAATGAAAATCTCATTGCTCAAAACCTTAGCGTAGATGCTCACATTCAACAACTTACGTTGAAATGTGAAGAGGAATCCCGGAAGCTCATAAGCTTTGTGTATTCTAGGGATTCACTCCATGATTTGTTCGAAAAACAACATCCGGCAAATCATAGAGGAGGTTTGGGTTATGTTCAAAATGTGGTTCCCAAACCCACCTCTAATTCTTCCTTTGGTTCAAATTCAAGAAATATTGCTAAAGCACCTAAGAAGAATCACCATGCTCTCTTGTACAACAATAACACTCACAAGAAGCATGTAGATCACAAGGTGATGAGGAAGAATGAAGAATCTTCATTTTTTGCTAAGAAGCAAAATCCTCATTCTTTGCATGCTAAGAAACTTGTTTCTACACCTAAGCATGCAACATCCTCCCCTCTTGCTAAGGCAAAACCTTTGCCTAGGAAATCCTTGAGTTTATGGATTCCCACTAAGGCTAGTGTGCAAGAGAGAGATAATTACATCAACTCTCTAGTTAGGGATGTGATCACCTCGTGTGATTATGTTAGAAAATCAAACGCCTCTTGGGTTTGGTTACCTAATGTTTAGGTTCCTCACACATTTGCATATTGCATGGGTATATGCTTCTATGTTTATTTTAAGCATACCCATTGATTGTGTGTGTTTCATGATTTTGAAAATATTTTTCAAATTTATTTTTTTCATGCAAATTGGGACCTTGGGGTTTATTGACATACATGCATGATCCATGTGTATGTCAATGGGGGAGTTAATATAATATATCTTTAAATTATTTTAAGACATATTTTAACTCTCATTTCGGAGATTTTTTGTTTTGAGATCATTATTTATATTTGGTTATTTTGGGTCTCAAACCAAACCTCTTGTCTATTGCCAACTTGTTTCATATCTCATTTTTTTGGCAATATTCGTGTGTATCTTTGAAGCTTGATTTTTCCATATCTATTGCTTTGATACACTTATGGACCATGGTGTTGGATCTGGATCGTAGCCTAGAGGGGGGGTGAATAGGCTAATAAAAATTCTCGTGCAACCCACGAGAAATCCCACGCAGTTATAAGCACAGACCGGACAATAAAAAGCAATCACAGAATACGCACAGATATACCCTGGTTTGGTCGTCCCCACGACCTACTCCAGCCCCCGAAAGCAACTACTAGATAGATATGTAATCAAGTATAGCTACAATGAGTCAAGATCCCAAATCTACTCTCACCTAACTCGTACGCACACCACGTGCTCTACACTATCAATCTAGTCAGATGCTCTCCCTCCGTGACGACTCCCAAGTCGTCAGGTCCCCAAAAGTAACACAAAAGGTAATTGTTTCCCCTACAGAGATCGCTACACAAATACAAAGATAAATAAATAGAGTTTTAGAAATGCTCAGTAATGGTGTGTTGTCTTTGTCGTTCAGCGCATGGTCAGATCTCTTCTGACAAGTAGTAGTCCCTAGTCCCCTCAATAGCTTGGATCCCCTCTCGATGAAACTTGCGCCTTCCACAAAAGGTTGAAACTTGTAGCCTTCACCCAATATTGAAACTTGCGGCACTTTACCTTTTGATCGCCTTCTCTTGTCTTTGGAATTTGCAATTTGAAGAAAAAAAATAATTCTGCCTCTTGGTACTTGGAAAGGGAGAGCCTGCCTTTTGTGTGTGTGTTCGGCCTGTGTATAAAAATTATTGTTAATAAAGAAAATATAGGATGCAGCACTTTATTTTTGAATTACAAAGAGAGAAAAAGAATTGAGATCCTGTTTATTTTCAAAGCTGAGAACAAAGCCTTTTTGGTTGACTCTGTACAAAAATCCGAAGGCTCCTCCGAGAATTGATCTCTCAAAAATTGTGCATCTGCTCCGGGGACGTGAGCACTTAGAACATGCGGCTCTGATTTGCAAAAGGTGTATGCTAGGAAAATTTCAAAAGGGAAGAGACCAAAAAAATGCTGCTGTCTCACCAAAACACACACAAAAATAAAATGGCAAACATTTGATTCTTTCTCCCTTTGAGAATTAAAACCATGCTAATTTTTGTTTGCCCTGAGAGCACAAAAACCTGATGGGATTAAATAATAGATGATGTGATAAAAAAACACCAGCACCTCTCTTTTGTTGGCTTTGGCTCTTGAAGAGAACACAATGAAAAACAAATCACCTTTTTTTTGTTTGCTCAATAGCACAGAAACGCACGGGCCTCAAAAAAAGAACACAACAAAAAGTTTCTTGCACTAAAAAATAATTCATGCACACAATAAAACCCTTGCAAAAATAAACTTCGGCTCTCAAAAGAAATTCTATGGCTTGAGAATTTGTGCGGCGCTTGTTGAGGGGATTCCGAGTTCTCTAAAAATATAAAACCCTACACAATATATATAGGGCCGGCTCTCCTAAGGCTGTTGATAAAAAAACCCCCCTTGACCAAAAAAGAACTGCCGGCCTTGAGCTTGTATAGGATTTTGTTGGGCTTTGGATGACGGCTCGTTGTGTTGTGTTTTGATTAAATAGCTGGAAGACTTTTCACAAACACCAATTATGGCCACTAGACAAAAAGAATGGCCGGTACCCTTTTTTAATTGGATGTGGACCTGGGTTGAGTGCATTTTTTTGGTGCGTGAGTGTTTCTTTGGCCTTGGGAAAAATAATTTTGTTTTTGGTGCATGAGTGTTCCTTTGGCCTAGGAAAAAATAATTCTTCTGTAAGATTAATGAATGTTTACACGTCTCATTCCCATCATATTGACCAAGTCCTTCCGTGAATTAGTCGCACGTTCGCCGTTCCTGAAACACTTAACACACACGTTAAAATCGTTCACTACTGTTTGCCATCATCAAACCATAAATCCTAGATCATTGTTTCCAACACACGGCTCCAATAATTAATTGATATTAGATCCTAGATGTCAAAAGTTGACCATTTCTATGATCTAGGGGGAGCATGGGATAGTGAATTGATACCCACTAAATTTTATATTTGGTATCATACATATCTTTCTTTTCTTGCATATTGTCACATCTTGGTTAAGATGATAAAGTGGGATGTTTTTGATGTCCACCTTTTTGACGATGTCAAGGGGAGAGATATATGCATTATGTGATCATATCTATAGGGGGAGAGATATATACATATGCATATGGGGAGAGATATCTCTATAGGGAGAGCTATATGGGATTAGATAAACCATTCATGTTTGCATGATTTTATTCTTTGCAATTGGTTTATGTAACCCATGCCTATTATATGTCACCATGTTGTTATTGGTTTATGAGTATCTACCTTTGTGTAGCTCATTATTTAATTGGTGCATATAAGTAGGGAGAGATCATTAACTTTGTGCTTTAATTCTTTATGATTTACATAATGTGTGTCATCATCAAAAAGGGGGAGATTGTTGAGTATTGGTGTTTCATTCCAATCTTATTTTGATGATGATCACAACATTATGTTGTTGCTAATGAATCTCTTGTCTTAGTCTCTCAGTTTATTTCAAGGATATCTTTCTTGGAGACTAATCACTTGGTGTAAGGATGGACATCTTGTGAAGAAGGGCCAAAGTTTGGACTCAAGGAGTGCCAAAGCTTGGAGATGATGGAGAGCAATCAAGGCATCAAGATTGAAGACTTAGACTCTTTTGAAAGCATTGTAATCCATGTAATTTACTTTATTGCTTTCTCTCTCTTTTGAGTCTAGGGTTGATGTAATGCCTTGCTAGATGGTTTACTCATTCATGCACATGCATTTAACCATCTTAGTGAACCTTAGGATTATCATAGAATCCAACACAATAGGTTCACTCCTTCTGTCAGTCGCCTGTTGAGGGAAACACAGTCGACTGGGTGATTTCCAGTCGCCTGTAGATCCTTCTACAGTCGCCTGATAAGCACTGCTCAAGTCAACATTTCTATTGACTCAAACTTGAGCTTTACGCACAGTCGCCTGTCAATCAGTTTCCAGTCACCTGTATATTTACAGTCGCCTGAGATTTGGCCAACAGTCGCCTGTCTAGCGTAAGTGCAATCTCTGCATCTCTCTGTCTTCTCTCCATACTTTACAGTAGTTGACTGATGAAGAATATACAGTCGCCTGACTATTCGATAGTCGACTGTAGTATTAACACCAGTCGCTTGTGCGAAGAATTGGAGAAAGAGTGCAGCTCTCTGTTTCGATCCATCCCCTGCAGCAGTCGTCTGCTGAAGGATTTACAAGCGCCTGTCCTGTTTGTCAGTCGACTGTATTGACTTCGTCAGTCGACTGTCCTGGCTCAGATTATAGCCGTTGGATATTTTCTAGCCGTTGATCAGTCGACTGTCTTATGATCATCAGTCGACTGTTCCTGTCGTTTTCACCCAGTTTCTAGTCGTTGCAGATTTGATTATTTTGCTGTTTCTTTGGGTTTTTGGGCTTGATAAAGGATTCCTATATATATGAGTGTTCTGCCTTTCTTGAGAACACTTGACAACATTTGATAAACTCTTGATTCTATAGAAAATCTCAAGAGATCAATAAGCCACTCTCAAGCTCCCTCATTTCCCTCTATCTTTCTTCATGCATTGAAGTCCAGCTCAAGGGAAATTATCTAAGTGCTCTCAAGCATATTCCAACACTTGGAGATCCTCTTCCATGCCTTGCATTCATTCATGAGTAAGAATCTCAAGGCATAGGTAAGAGTATTTACTTTACAGGGTGTAAATTGTTTTCCTATTTCTCTTTGTGTGATTAGGACTTTCTCTCTTTGTGGGAGTTTCTCTCTTTGTGGGAGGTTGTCTCTTTGTGGGACTTAGGATACTCTTTTTGTGGGAGGAACTCTCTTTGTGGGAGTTTAGTGTCCTAGTGTAGGGCTAACCCTAATTCTCTGAGTGGGAGTTAGTGATTCTCTGTGTTGGAATCTTGATCCTTGTGTAGGATTGGTTGGGTCCTTGTGTAGGGCATAAATCCTCTTTGTTGGGTATCACTTTGTAGGATTTGCATTCACTTCTCTGTGTGGGATTATAGTGAATTTTGGTGTGGCTGGATGTACCCAAGTTTGGGAAACCAGGGTAAAACTTTGTGTTTGCGTTTGGATTGATTGTGCCATTTAATTCCTCTTGCATTTATAATTCCGCATTTGCAAGTTAAATTTTATTTGGACAATTTTATTGCCATTACACTATTCACCCCCCTCTAGTGTGTGTTGTTAGTATTGCAAGGGTTAGACGATCCCTACAGGCGTGAGCCCGTTGCAGCCAGCGGGCCGCGCCCGTTTTCCTCTGCGGATGGGCTTGTTAGCCTAGTGGGCCTAACACACTTTGCCTTGAACTTTTTTCGCGTTTCTGGGCGCGTTTGAGCTCCGATTTGGACGCGGTTTGAACCTGCGTTTAGACCGGGATGATCCCGTCATCCAGGTAACCCTTTCCAATATATTTGTTCCTACTAAATTTATCGTAACCAATTTACGACATGTTTAATCTTTGTTTGCATCAAATGCAACATTGTCCCTATTGCTATTACGACTATCTTTCACAACAAGCTTTGTGAATATTAACTATTCAATATCATCAAATGAATCTCTCTCAAAAAATCTTCCTATTACTAAGATACGAACGCTACTCGGTGTGAGACCCTACAGCCTGACCTTACTACAGGTTGGGGCTCGGAACCCCTAGACGACGGTCACCACGAGCAGTAGCTGTCGTCCCTGTTTCAGAATCATCATAACTTGATCGACCCTTTGACAAAAGCATCATTGGGTTTACATTGGCTGTGTTAGTGATGAACTCTGTTAGCTATAGTCCCTTCGTCAAGACTGTGTTCATGTTGGCCTAGGGTATGGTTTACTGTCAACCCTATTAGACAACATTGGTCAGTATACGGCGGTCTTTGTTGTATTCACGTTGTACTTCTTACAACGTACCCCAGCCGAGGATTAACACAAAGATCGTACTGAGCCTGTAACACTAACTTCCCTTTAACAGAAGTGACGAATCCCATCTTAGTCATCTACTCGCCTCGAGATCTTTGGGTGCAACCCAACCTAAGATCTTTCAGCAGGCCTAGCCTCGAAGCTAGATCATAGGTCTAAGCTACACGGTTCACTCACAGGTTCGTACAAATGACTTCAGGTCATAAGGACCAGCTTACCTATCATCACCCTGGAGTTATTAAAGACAGTTTAGTTAAAGTTAACCATTTAATAACTCTAATTTGGTCGTTCAGTGAACTCATTCTTCAATGAGCACATGTGTCTCATGTCCGACTTCACCAAGTCGAATGACTATGAGATCATCATTACCCTAAGGTAAGACTAAGACATAGTGGTCTATCCGATGTGTCGATATCTAGTTCTCGGCACATCTATGACCACGAACCGTTTAAGACTTACGTTTCTTTTCGGTCGCTTACTTACTCATAACTGAGATCGTATCTAGATACGTAAGGACCTAACTATAAGTCTATGGATATTATTTAAGTATATTAATACGAACGATTTTATACTTAGGATAATAGGTGCCATATACAGTATGAACAAGACGTATACTTTAGGATAAATCGCATTATGGGCATATATCCTCCTACCTCTCCCCCTTGCACTTAGGCTATTTATCTTGGTATCTCATACCGTTATAGCATATCAGTCACTTTGACATTTATATGACAAACCTAAGAGTGGATTTACTAACGAGTTTCTACAATGAATTTTAATGGATTATTATATATACATCTCTTGATCACACAAGGTTGATCCTTTGAAAAATGATCTGGATCAATTTTTCCTTTCTGTGTATAGCTATCAATTAGCTTATACAATCTAGATGTAGGGTCTAACATTACAATCTATAAGTCAATCTCAGCTCATTCCAATTTTCTTGTGTCAATATGTCAAATACATACACGACACCCTAAGTCTCCATATATACGATTAAATCAAAACGATTTTGATTCAATGTTTTATATAGATGATTTATAAGTTGGAAATCCTTTTTACTTAGTCCGAAAGACCGGAACTAAGTATACGAGCTGGCTCCCACTGACTTTAAGAATTACCTGGTTAAGTGCTTCAATATCATATCTAAATCATATTTAGATTTATATATAAAGACATAACCATTTGGTAAGTGCTTTAGATAGAATGTACTAGTGTCAGGTTTGGTTTGACGAATGAGTCAAGTCAAGATCGGTTTAAGGAATCTTGACATTGACTCACTCAATCAAACGTCCTACACTGTACTTTTCCCTTAACCACATTTAATATTAACTCTTTAATAACTAAAAGCAGTTTATTAAGAATTAATCTTAATATGCGTATAATTGTGATCGCACACAATTTATACGTCCTTGGAACCTATTCTGAACTACCGATTGACTATAACATTAAGTCAACTCCAAAACAAAATTTCCTGAAGCTTTGCATCATCATTCGAGAATTTTCGCAACCATCTCAGAAAGCCACATTCACAGAAAATTTGAGCCAATCTCAATCAAATTTTAATTCCAACAGAAAACGCAATTCCGAGACATTCATTAAAACAACGGATTCATAAAGATGAACCGAAATATGTTTATCAAATAAACTTTGAGTGTTGAACACGCAATCATTGTTTTTACTTGGAGGAATGATACATTTTATTCAACTAAAATTGAGTATCAGCTCCATCTTGATCATGTCTCTTGAAGTCTTTGAACGGCCCCAACAGCAACGATTGCTCAGATTACCGACCGTTCTCCGCACTTCTCCCAATCTTCGCTTCATTTCAGCCACCTGTATACATTACACAGATGTCTCAGTATCTCATACTATGTGATTGGAAATAATTACGCTTCATTGAATTTAATTTGTTGTACCTGAGGTAGAGGCATCAGTATGCCCATTCTTCTTCTCTGCAAGATAAATCTTGCAGTTCCTCTTCCAATGGCCAATCTTATGGCAATGGAAGCACTCAGATTTTGACGGGGCCCATTTGGTCTTTTTCTTCCCTTTCTTTACCTTCGCAGGTTGCGGGACCTGCCTCTTCTTACCCTCGCCTTTCGGCTGGTCAGAAGAAGCAGAGCCAACAACCAATGCAGTCGGCTTCTTCTCAATCTCCTCAAACTGCCTAAGCTTATTGAGGAGACCAGGAAGATCCGTTTCAAGACTGTTCAATATAAAACCAATGATGAAAGGCATAAATTCAGGAGTTAAAGATTTAGGGATAATGTCCACGTACATCTCCTTGTCCAGGACAAATCCAAACTGGGCGGCGTCCTCTACGTACCCGATCATCATGATAACATGATCTTGTACGGGCCCTGCCTCCATCTTTGTGTCCCAGAGGTTGCTAGTGGCTTCGAACTTGGCAGCTCTAGACCGCTTGCCGTATAACTCTTGTGCATTCAGAAGCATACTTTGAACATCCATATGTTCATGCTTCCTCTGCAGTTCGTTACTCATCGAAGCCAGAGTAAGGCACCTGGCCTTCTCTGCATCCCTCTGGTATAGCTTATAGGCTTCCTTTTCCTCGAAGGTCGAATCTTCATCGGGCTTCTCCGAAGCGTCCTCGAACAGTACGTATCCAATCCCGGCTAAGAAAAGGACCAACTTAATGTTCCTAAGCCAGTCTTTGTAGTTCGTTCCATCGAGCACGTTCTTCTCTACCATATATCTAAGACCCGAATCCATTCTGCATTTTTATAGATACTTTAGTCAGTATATGTTCGTAGTATAGTTTTAATGGTTTTTAATAAAACTTTATTCTACCACTAAATTTATTAAAGCCATAATAATAAACAATTTATTATATAATAACATTTGTGAGAGAGGGATCCGACTACCCTGAGTCTGACAACCTTGAGTGTGTCTCAACAAGTTTTTCGACTCTGCAGTCGGTAAACGAACTCGTCATCAATCATATTAAATATGATTCCCTATCGATTTTATCCCTAGTCATTTGTGATCATGAGTGTGCTCATCCAGATCACAATGGCTAGCCTAGTCGGACCCTTGTTTTCGTGTCTAGCCTGACTTGCCCCGCCGCTCGGTGTATGCACGACACGTCGGTTTGGGTCAGGACTTAGACTACATTCTTGGTTAGACTTACGCCGATGCTCGGAGGATGAGACAACAGTTTCAGTCAGGTCAAGATGTTTATCAAGAAATCGGGTTCTATAAGATTGACATGTCACGACTTGAGTGTAGCTCAACAACCGTAACACGTTTCTTACATTTGCTAACTCCTAAAACAAGGAGGGCTACGATTTATCTTGAACAAGATTATTATCGTATTTGACTTAGGTATAGTCGATGGACTTACACAGTCATGAATCGACTCCTTACGGTCCAGCGGACGTGGCCATGGAATTGACTAAGCCAGGACCACTTGGTACCTAGACTAGCTAGGTTGGTCCAGCAAACTTAGCCAAGCACATTGACCGACATCATGATCCATTAAAGGTGTTTTCATCAATTCTATGTTCGTCCAACAACTAAATGGCTTTTAATTAAGAAAACTAGTTAATCCTTATCAACTAGTGTATCCTAAAATTCGAAATTTTATGGATTGGTTGAACAATTTTTATTAAGTCCTTATCAACTATAAGGTTCATTCGTTCAACGTGATACCCCAATCTAATTAGGATTTTAATAAAACATTTACAACATATTTCAAAAATAGCCTTTTATGAAAATCATCAATTAAACGATTTATTGAAATGATTGACAATCAAAGGGACAACCCTAATCTGGTATTAGGTTTTGATGTTGTTTTGTTTGTAAAACATAGCATGTCGCTAGTTTATTTAAAATTTCATCTCATAAAATTTTAATCATTTAATGGCTAACCTAAAAGGGTTCATGAATACATTATTCAACATGTTCATTAAAAGAAAATGAAACAACTAATTTATCCGCATAAATAAAAGTTTCATTTATTGACATATAATGAGAATTTGCAAGTTAAAATTATCTACATAATAAATAACACGCAAATCTAAAATTTAACAATTAAATTTAAAGATCAAAGAATTTAAAGATTAAAACATTTTATCACATAAAACAAGGTTTCATAAAATTATCAAATAATTTTAAAACCTAGGCTTTAAAATTTTAATCAAACATTTCTAAGATTAAAATATCGCATAAAAATCTAGAAACTTATATGTAATTTAAAAGAAACTCTTTCATCATTTTATCTTATGAAAAATAAAATATTTCTTTAATATACATATCCATTGAATCAATTTTAAAACATTATTAAAATCATTAGAGTTGTTTTAAAAGCTTTCAAATAAAGTTTTTAAAATTTCTAACCTTTATGTAACTTAATAAAATTAAATTTCCAAAATAAAATATATCCTTAAAGTTACATAAAATTTAAAACTTTTAAATTGCTTGGAAAAATTATAATTTCTCATAAAAATTTTTATAAAGCATTTAAACATTAGAGACCCATTTAAAATTATCGCATAAAATTAAATCGTCCCAAAAAAATTCCGTGTTGTAAAAACAATTTTTTAAAACACAAAACAATTTTAAACTAATTTTAACAAAAGCTAAAATAGTTCGTATGTTAAAATTAAGCAATTTAAAGATTTAAAAAAACGTCGCTAAAATAGATCTATAGCATAACCGTGGCTCTGATACCACTGTTGGGTTTTGGCGGACCCTCAGAGCTCGGGTCTGTGTCCGTCCTAAGTCGGGTGGACCACATGGGCTTAAAACGCAGCGGAAAATCAAAAACAAATCTTTTTAAGCTAGCTAAACAATTTAGCTAGGCTCTAAGGGAGCCAGGACCTAGCCCGATCTATGCAAACTTGGGGTGGATCTGACCACCCCAAGAGGGATCTATTCTACAGCGACAAAATTAAATCTACACTAAAAACTACTTAACCACATACCCGGAATCTTGGCCCTGGTGCAGGCAAGATGTACCGCACCGTCTTCTGATACTCCTCGAAGCCGAGCCTCTTTGACTCGATCCGCCTGAGCCGCCTCGCACCCTCGAACCAATCTGCCCGAGCCGACTTTCGCCTCCAAGCTGATCACACGCGGTAGAAAGTTTCACTTGAGTAGAACCCGCGTCTTAGACGTCTGGATCCGAATCCAAACCCCCTTCGTAGTCATGCTAGGACTACTCCGGAGAATAGAATGAAGAGAGAGAGAGAATAGTTTCGTCGTCGATCGAGCTTGCTCTAAAATTCTGGAGCTACTCGATCGAGGACTTGGTGCATCTTTCAACGAAGGGAGTGCACCCCTATTTATATAGGGAGTCGGCACTCCTTCTTTCGTTGCGAGCAATGTGGGACAATAGCTAAATTGAAGAGAATTCAATTAAGCTAACTTAGCTTAATTTGAAGTTAGTGAGCTTTTCATAAAATCAAACTTCAACTAATTAATTCTCTTCGCTCATTCAACTTTAGACACCAAACAAGCTATTAATCAGAAGGGCTTCGAATGGTGAACGCATAGGAACCAACGGCGACGAATTTCGACTTCGTTTGACCCCTCAAACAATTGCCCAAAGTTGGGCAAAAAATCAATCTTTGTAGCCGTCATTTGGGGTTTCAAAAAACCCTAGAATAACTTAAGTTACGGGCGCGCCCGCTAAGCTTAGCGGGCGCGCCCGCCCAAGGCATGGGAGGCGGGCTGCCCGCCCGCTGGGCAGCGGGCGTGCGCCTGCTGCTGCAACGGGCGCTGCCTGCTGTGCAGCGGGCCGTGCCCGTTTGCCTCTGTGGATGGGCTTGTTAGCCTAGTGGGTCTAACACACTTTGCCTTGAACTGTTTTCACATTTCTGGGCTCATTTGAGCTCCGATTTGGATGCGGTTTGAACCTGCGTTTAGACCAGGACGATCCCGTCATCCATAACCCTTTCCAATATATTTGGTCCTACTAAATATTTCGTAACCACATTACGACATGTTTAATCTTTGTTTGCATTAAATGCAACATTGTCCCTATTGCTATTACGACTATCTTTCACAACAATCTTTGTGAATATTAACTATTCAATATCATCAAATCAATCTCTCTCAAAAAATCTTCCTATTACTAAGATACGAACGCTACTCGGTGTGAGACCCTACAGTCTGACCTTACTACAGGTTGGGGCTCGGAACCCCTAGACGACTGTCACCACGAGCAGTAGCTGTTGTCCCTGTTTCAGAATCATCATAACGTGATCGACCCGTTGATAAAAGTATCATTGGGTTTACATTGGCTGTGTCAGTGATGAACTCCATTAGCTATAGTCCCTTCGTCAAGACTGTGTTCCTGTTGGCCTAGGGTATGGTTTACTGCTAACCCTATTAGACAACAATGGTCAGTATACGGCGGTCTTTGTTGTATTCACGTTACCCCGGCCGAGGATTAACACAAAGATCGTACTGAGCCTGTAACACTAACTTCCCTTTTGACGGAAGTGACGAATCCCATCTTAGTTATCTACTCGCCTCGAGAGCTTTGGGTGCAACCCAACCTAAGATCTTTCAGCAGGCCTAGCCTCGAAGCTAGAGCATAGGTCTAAGCTACACGGTTCACTCACAGGTTCGTACAAATGACTTCAGGTCATAAGGACCAGCTTACCTATCATCACCCTGGAGTTATTAAAGATAGTTTAGTTAAAGTTAACCATTTAATAACTCTAATTTGGTCATTCAGTGAACTCATTCTTCAATGAGCACCTGTGTCTCGTCTCCGACTTCACCAAGTCGAATGACTACGATATCATCATTACCCTAAGGTAAGACTAAGACACAGTGGTCTATCTGATGTGTCGATATCCAGTTCTCGACACATCTATGACCACGAACCGTTTAAGACTTACGTTTCTATTCGGTCGCTTACTTACTCATAATCGAGATCTTATCTAGATACGTAAGGACCTAACTATAAGTCTATGGATATTATCTAAGTATATTAATACGAACGATTTTATACTTAGGATAATAGGTACCATATACAGTATGAACAAGACGTATACTTTAGGATAAATCGCCTTATGGGCATATATCCTCCAACAGTTCCTTCTCGTCCTCTCAATCCATATCCACATAGATTGAGAGTCGAGTTTGGGCACATGAGGAGCTCATAGATCGTGACGGGATGGTCACCGATGTGCGACTTCTACAATGCCATAGTGGATGCATGGCTATGTATGGATTTCATTAGAAAAGTTTTGGTCTATGGATATCGTGTAAGAATATTCGTGCAAAAGGTATGACCAGCCTGCTAAATATTTCCTACACCTATCAATGAGGGTAGTGTTGGCCTAAGTTAGCCCAATAACTGAGGTCAAAAATTAATTTTGATGATGCCAAACAAGTCATATGGGTCTAATAAGTATATCTGATGAGTTTTAGGATGAACGAAGGTCAAACAGAGATGATATATGCAAAATAGGGCTTGCACGGCTGTGCGTGTCAGCTAGGCAAGTGTCAAAGAAGGGCCAAAGTAACACAGCCATGCAGGAGCTAACACGATCGTGCAAATGAAACAGTTACTTTGCAAATTTCCTGCAGGAGCTAACACGGCCGTGCAGATTGCCACACGATTGTGGTACAATTGCGAAAGTCATGAAGAAGCTATTATTCACATAACACAGTCGTGCAAATTGCCACACGGCCGTGCCATACATGCTGAAATCCTAAATTACCTAGGTTTGACTATTTTGACCATTTAAATTCCCAGCGTTGACTTCCTATGATTAATTGGAGTTCCTATTAATGTTGAAGACCTACCTATGATTGATTAGAGTTCCTATTAATTTTGAAGACCTATTCTTTTGGGAGTTTCCAATTAAAAATAGAATTATTCAAATCAAAAGGATTTAAATTGAAGATTTGGAGATTGAATTGAATGTTAGGGATTCTAATTGAATTGTAATTCTAATCCTCTATAAAAAGCAAGTGACCCATTCCTTGGGGAAGCATTCATCCTAGCCAAAATATTCAGAGTTTTATCCTCCTTTGTCGAATTACCTATCCTCCTCCAAGCTTCAAAGAGATCATCAAGTTAGTGGAAGAAGAAAGAATTCTACGGACAACGCTGAAGACTGCATAACTTTCTCCACAGAGCTTGGATTGACGAACCATTTTCATTAGGACGATCACAACTTCGTGCTCGACACTACGATGTTATTAGTCTGATTTTAATCCCTGTATTAAATCAGTGTTCATTATTTATAACGTGAGTTGTATTTTGAATAGCTTCATTCAGAGTCTATTATTGGGCGTATAATTCTTTGTGTTATTCTTGTACGATTCGATCACCACCTACAAGTGTGCAAGTTTTCCTTTTGGTTATAAAAGGTATTTGAAATCCTCTAGGTTGAGGTCGGAATAGAGGTAGGGAGCCACATGTATTACATTTAGCAATTATAATAAGCATGACCAACACCACCACATGTATTACATTTAGCAACAAACTTCTTCCTACACCAGTTTCTTTTTGATACTTTTTATAAATTCTAGGCCTTTCATCAATTTTATTTCTATAGCCCAAACCACGCCTATTATTTCCATGTATATGATTTCCTAGAATAATGACTAATGAATGCTTTCCAACACCAAATTTTTAATAGACAATTCAAGATCAGATATTTTAGATTTTAAGAACATGTTCTCATTAATAAGTATGGTACATTTACTAATAAAGGCCTTTTTGTTTTCTTCCTCACTTTTTTCAGATTAACCATCTTCTTTGCTAGCTCTTTGTTTTCATTGATTAGCATGCAAATCTTCTTATTTAGCAATTCATTTTCAACTTCTAGCTTAATCATATTTTGTTTAAACATGCTAATATCTTTAACCAAAGTAGAGCAGTTAAGACATTCAGTTTCAGCAGGCATGCTAGATTTTCCATTTTTCAAAGAGCTAATAGTAGAATTACATTCACCAAGCTTTTCTTTTTTTCATCAACTTCTAATGACATGTTATAGTTGTCTTGATGCAGTTCAAAGTTAGAATTTTTAAACTTCTCCACATGGGAATCAAGTAACTCAACAGTTGATTCCAAGCTTTGAATTTCATCTTGCATTTCTTTAAAAGCAGTCACAAGTTGAGCTTTGGTTAGAGATTTTACCTCATCTAGTTCTCCCATCAGGCACAGAGAGGAGTACACAACTTCCTCTTGAGATTCATCCTCGTTGTCCATATCCAATGTTAGCACTAGAGATTTCCCTTTTTGATCCGCGGTGTTGTTCTTTGATTGAGGGCATTGCTTCATGAAGTGTCCCTACTTTTTACATTTAAAACATACAACAGGATCAGTAGTATTCTGCTCAAAACTTTATTTGCAGAATTAAACTTGTTAGAGCGATTAAACATTTTTAGCATATCTGATCTCCCATTGCCTGTTCTGACATATTTCATGAAGCTTCTCACCAAAAAGCCTCCTCTTCATCTCCATCTTCATCCTCCTTAGCCTGAAGGGCTAGTGCCTTTGAAGTCTTGATTTTAACTTTCTCTCTAAGTTCAATGCTCTGAAGCTCCAGCTCATGGGACAGCAGGTTCCCCATCAGGTCTTCCACTTTCATTTGCAATAAATCCTTCGCTTCGTGAATAGATATAATCTTGTGGCAGAAGGAGCTAGGCAACGCTCTCAAGATCTTTCTGATTTGCTCCAGACTCGAGTATGGCTTTTCAAGAGAGGTAGATTTGTAGACGATGTCTATGAACCTCGCAAACATCTCCTTAATTGACTATGATGGAAACATTCGGAAGCTTTCATATTCAGTGCTGAGCAATGCAAGTTTGGACTTCTTCACCTACGTACCCTCATGAATCACCTCCAGGTCATGCCAAATTTCCTGTGCAGTTTGACATTGAGATATACGGTTAAACTCAGCTTTATCTAAAGAACAAATCAGAGCATTATCTTCAATTTTAATAGTGGGATGTTTATAGACTTTTTCTACAATGCTCCACACATCATAATTAACAACAGCTAAGTATATCCTCATCCTAGTTTTCCAATAAGAAAAATCAACACCGTTAAACTTAGGGGGACGAGAAATAGACCGACCCTCAGTAAAAGAAGAACTAGACATATTCATAGACATGGTCAACTAGGCTAGATCCTCTAAACTGGATCTGGTACCACTTGTTGGATCTAGATCTAAGCCTAGAGGAGGGGTGAATCGGCTTATAAAAACCTTTCGGCATGTGCTTGATTCTTCAAAAATTGCAGCCTTAGATCATGCGGCTGCCTGCTTGAGAATTGCAAAACAAATTTGACCGGCTTCCCTTGGGATCTGTGAGATGAAGAATGCAGCCTGACTTCAAGATTTGTTTTTGGGATAGAAAAAAATGTTTGGCTCTTGGAGGAATTATTGCGGCAGCTCCTCTCTCCATGGAAAATTGCGGCTCCCCTCTCTCCCTCTAAAACTTGCGGCTCCACTCTCTCTTTTCTTATTTGTTCGTGCTAGGGTAATTTTGGCCGACTCTTGTATTAAGGGTTTTGTTGATGCAGGCTTATATATGTTTGGATATATGATATGGTTTAGCTAGAGTTATCCAAGGGTTAGGATGAGTTGCATCATGGGAATCCTAATGAAGGGATGACTAGCAATGGGTTTAAAAGTTTGGACTTGGTTTGGTTGAGATTAAGATTGGGCTCTAGTAGATATGAACCAAACCAGGTAGAGTATCTCATTCTTCCCATCATATTGCCCACGTCTCACAATGAGTCTCTCCAAGCTTTGCCTTTCCTGAAATACTTCACACACACGTTAAAAACGTTCACACATGTTTATTATCATCAAACACGAAGTTCATACATCGTTTCTACCAACAGCATCGGCATCGATCAGAAAGGCGTACACTCGAAAAGTGATGACGACGGGCATGGGTGACGAAGCAAAGCGGAGGAGAGTAGCTCTTCCCCCTATCTCATTCTCGGATGACGAATTAGAGGGGGTCGATCTATCACATGATGACGGCATCATCATCGAAGCCCAAATTGGAACGGCCATAGTCAGCCACCTCTTGATCGACACCGAAAGCTCATGTGACATTCTTTTTATATCAAAGATCGAGAAGATGGGACTGAAGCAAGCAAATTTAAGACCATGTATGGGTCCGATTGTCGGCTTCACCGGCCACTCGGTTCCCATCATCGGAGTTATCACCCTGCCAATGTCTCTGGGAAAGGAGCCGAGAATCATCACTCGGATGACGTAATTTGTTGTCGTCGACATCGTGTTGGCCAATAACGGCATCATAGGGCGGCCATACATGACTGCTATCGAAGCACTCCCCTCACTCCTTCCTCAAATGATTAAGTTCCATACTCCGTACAGAGTAAGACAAGTGCGAGGGAGCCAAAAACTGTCCCGAAGCTGCTACGTCGGCTCCACCAAACACAAAGAGCCCGAGCAAGCCATGTTGGTCGACCTTGCCAATGATCGGGAGGACGTCAGTGCTCAACAATGGAATGCAGTAAGCTAACCCGCCCTTGGACTGATGAGCATTTACTCAGATATTATCAATAGCTTCGTAAAATTAAAATGAAACAATCTTTTCTTGCATACTCTCAAGTATTGTCATCTCCAATTGAAAATTTCAGCTCCCTCCAAGGTTATGGGCACCGGTGGGTGAAGGACCGAGCTACGGCTCGCACCCTCCCGACCTTCAACTCCGGGGCAAGCTTACGAGCTTTCCCCTCGATAGGTAGCCGGTGGGTTAAGGACCGAGCTACGGATCGCACCCTCCCCACCCTTAACTCTGGGGCAAGCTTACGAGATTCGCCCTCGAGAGGTCGTCGGTAGGTGAAGGACCGAGCTACGGCTCGTACCCTCCCCGCCCTCAACTCCGGGGCAAGCTTACGAGCTTCTCCCTTGATAGGTCACTGGTGGGTTAATGACCAAGCTATGGCTCACACCCATCCCACCCTCAACTCTAGGGCAAGCATACGAGCTTCTCCCTCGATAGGTTGTCGGTGGGTTAAGGCCCAGCTATGCCTCGCACCCTCCCCACCTTAAATCCGGAGTAAGCTTACGAGCTTTGCCCTCGATATGTCACCAGTGGGTTAATGACTGAGCTATGGCTCGCACCCTCTCCACCCTCAACTCCAGGGTAAGCTTACGAGCTTCGTCCTCGATAGGTCACTGATGGGTTAAGGACTGAGCTACGGCTCGCACCCTTCCCGCCCTCAACTCTGGGGCAAGCTTACTAGCTTCGCCCTCAATAGGTCACCAGTGGGATAAGGACCGAGCAACGGCTTGCACCCTCCCTACCCTCAACACCGGGGCACGCTTACAAGCTTCGCCTTCGATAGGTCCTTGGGGGGTTAAGGACCGAACTATGGATCGCACCCTCCCCACCTTCAACTCTGGGGCAAGCTTATGAGCTTCGCCCTCGATAGGTCACCGGTGGGTTAAGGACTGAGTTACGGCTCGCAGCCTCCCCACCCTCAACTCTAGGGCAAGTTTATGAGCTTCTCCCTTGATAGGTTGTTAGTGGGTTAAGGACTGAGCAACGGCTTGCACCCTCCCCACCTCAAATCCGTGGCAAGTTTACGAGATTTGCCCTCGATAGGTCACCGGTGGGCTAAGGACCGAGCTACGGCTCGCACCCTCCCCACCCTCAACTTTGGGGCAAGCTTACGAGCTTTGCCCTTCATAGGTCGCTGGTGGGTTAACGACCAAGCTACAGCTCGCATCCTCCCCCACCCTTAACTCTGGGACAAGCTTACGAGCTTTGCCCTCGATTGGTCTCCAGTGGGTTAAGAACCGAGCTACGGCTCGCACCCTCCCCACCCTCAACTCCAGGGCAAGCTTACGAGCTTCGCATTTGATAGGTCTCTGGTGGGTTAAGGACCGAGCTTGGCTCGCACCCTCCCCACCCTCAACTCCGGGGCAAGCTTACTAGCTTCGCCCTCGATTGGTCGTCGGTGGGTTAAGAACCAAGCTACGGCTCGCACCCTCCCTGCCCTCAATGACGGGGCAAGCTTACGAGATTCGCCCTTGATAAGTCACCGATGGGTTAAGGACCGAGCTACGGCTCACACCCTCCCCAACCTCAACTCCGGGACAAGCTTACTAGCTTCGCCATCGATAGGTCGTCGGTGGGTTAAGGACCGAGATACGGCTCGCACCCTCCCTACCCTCAACTCCAGGGCAAGCTTACGAGCTTTGCCCTCGATCGATCGTCGGTGGGTTAAGGTTTGAGTTATGGATCGCATCCTCCCCACCCTCAACTCCGGGGCAATCTTACGAGCTTCGCCCTCGATAGGTCACCGGTGGGTTAAGGACTGAGCTACGGCTCGCACCCTTAACTCCGAGGAAAGCTTACGAGCTTCACCCTTGATAGGCACTAGAGGGATAAGGCTGAGCTACGGGTTCACACCCTCCCCTCCCTCAAGCTCGCTCCGATGGGCTATGGTCGAGCTATACTCTCGACATCTGGCCCGCTCTCACCCTTAATTCTGGGGCAAGCTTACAAGCTTCGCCCTCGATAGGCGCCAAAGAGCAAGGGATGAGCTACGAGCTCGCACCCTCCCCTCCCTCAAGCTCAGTCCGACGGGCTATGGCCAAACTATACTCTCGACATCCGGCCCGCTCTCACCCAACTCTCATCTGCCCGTATGTCGGGGGCACACATAAGGGCAAGGCTAAGGAGAAGGATGCGACAAGTCTTTATATACTCTACAAAACGAGTTCAAACAACGACCTTCAGAAACAAAACTTTCATTGATCAAGATGCTAAAAATATTTACATGTATTTCTAAAAGCCGGCTTTACAAAAGATATCACATTGACCGATACTACAAAAAGTCCTACTCGAAAACAAAAGATAGAATAAAGAAGAAAAAGTCTGAAGTGAGGCCCCAAGACCAGCCCTTAACTCTCCACCCCCCGAAGATTATGTGCCGCCATGGTCACCTTCACCCGAACCGGCATCGCCTCCCCCCTGAGAGTATCAACCTCATCCTCTTCATCATCGGAGGCCATGGTCAACTTGGAGAAGTCGACCTTTAAGGTAGGGTATAACTTTGCCAACCTCTCCTCCACTCTCTTGAAGCCCACCTGCAACCCCTCTTCTACACCTTCTGCCCTCATCGACATCATTATGGGGAGATACTCCTCCTCCTGGTACTTACGGATGGCCCCTGCCTTCAGGCCTCCAGATCTATCTTTTTCAATGCTGCCACCTGTCGCTTGAGTTTGTCGATCTCCACCACCTTGGCCTCCACTTCCACGGCGTGGGTGTTCATGGCAGCAACCCTTAGATCCTCCTCTTCCCGATGCTACCGTTCCAGCCCCACCACGGTCTTCTCTAGCCTCCCGATCTCCTCCTTCTGGGTTACGTACCACCTCTGGAGCTGCTCCAGCTAATCCTCCATATCCTGCAGCCTCCCAACGACTTCCATCGCCCACAGCTTATCAATGGTTGCCCAGAGATCAGCCTTATTCTTCTTATGGGTCGCCTTGAGCCCAATCACGAAAGTATGGCACTACAAGGACATCATTACCGTGACCGCTTATAGGAGGAACAGAAAATGTAAGCACACATGGAAGAAAGAAGACCGGCAGCGTCGATTAGAGAGAGCGGCAAACCTTCATACAGTGCTAAATAGCCGTATCATAAAGACGCTCAGGACCAACATTAAACAGGGACTAACGATCCCTCGATAACAGACTGTTCTCTGCCAGATGAGTTGCAACGTCGGCCTCATCGAACACTGACTCCTTTTGGCCCACCGGGTAGCTCGGCGCGAAGAGTCCTCCCTTCAAAATGGCATGAACCTCCGCTTTCATTGCCTTAAAGCGGGCGAGCAATGGTTCACAGCTAGGATGCCACGGCTCCATCTACTCCCAAACGGGACATCCATAAGGCCAACACTCGACCAGAACCCTGCTAGTCTGTGTCGCAAGGGTGCCCTGATTCAGTAAGCTCCAGGGCGTCTCAACCTTCTCACCGGCGCTAAGGTCGACGAAGCCACCCTATGCTGCCTTACTGACCCTAGGGGTATGAATGGCCACTGTAGGTTTCTCCTTCGCTTTCTAGTCGTGCTCACCCCTCTCGGCCCCAATGACAACCCCTGAGCTCCGTTTTTGCCCCGCCTTCCTCACCAAGTTTTCGATCGCCACCCCCTTGCCTTTCTCCTGGGTCGAAGACTTCTTGGTCGTCTGCTCCGATGTCGTGGGCTCCCTAGCCCTCCTCATTAACTCCTCCCTCGAAAGGATCATGTCTGCACCTATAGAGAGAAGAAAGATCAGGGTGAGCATATAGGGAGAAGGTCGCCAAGATCGCAATACCTTCTGGCCAGAAAAATTGGGCGGACTGGTCGCCCTTAATCAGTTTTGCATGCTTCCGAATCGCTTCAGGGATATCCTCCAAGATCTTGGACTTCTGCAGGTCCTACCCCTCCAGGGTCACCCCTCTATTCACTAAGGGATTCAGCATCCCCCAGTTTGACCTCAATACCGAGTCCTTCGGCTCAAGATAAAGACAACCCTCTCCCTCCACTCTCTCACCTCGCTCGGTAGCTCAAGGATGAGATGTCGGCCCCTCCTTGCACGAACACATTGATACGTCCTCATCTTTTTTGTCTCAAAGAAATACTGGAAGAGCGATAGGCTCGGACTTATCCCACTGGCATTGCATAGGACAACGAAGCCAACCATAAAGCTAATGGAGTCTGGCGTTAGATGGAAGAGAGGAAGCTCAAGGAAGTTCAGCAAATGAAGGAGGCGAGGGTTAAGCGGAAGCCGCAGTCCGAGTTCGAAGGTCAGGTAGTAGACCCTGACTTCGTTATCTCTTGGTGAGCAAACCCTTTCATTGGGTTCGGGGAGGCGAACTGCGCAGGGTGGCCGAACGTATTTGGAGCAAATCTCGGGGAGACTAATGGTGTTTGTTTTGCACTATATAGCCCTGATCTCCACCGAACCCGTGGCCCTGACTCTGTCGAAGCCCAACCCGAGCCCTCGCTCCTTCTTCTTGGGCTCCCCTCGCACCGTCAATGTTGAAGAAACAGTAGGACGTGCCTCCCACTCCTCCGGCCACATCATCGTCTCCTCCACTGCAGCAGCACTCCCACTCCCAGGCTCTCCAAAGTACCCATCTGCATTCGAATTAAAAGCTGAAGAACTAGAAGAATCAATTGATAGATCAAGAAAATACCTAGAAAAGAAGAAGATCAACGAAGCTCCGATGAAGTAATAACAGACGACAAGAACTCTTGAAAGCAAAGAAGAGAAGAGAAGACTTTTTGAAATTCGAATGGAAAATCCCTCAACCGATACCCCTTCGTTCTATTTTATAGAGGTGGTCGGGAGATCCCAGCCATTGAGTGTAGGTGGCAAGATCCAGGGCAAAACTGGCATCTCGATTTCCCCCCAAAAAAGTACGTGACACGTGTTGTGCTCCACGTGGCGGGCCTCCTCGATTGCTCACCCGCAACTGAATCGGCATGATGGCTTTTTATATCCAACGATCAGTTCTCGTTTAATGCCATCCGAACAGTCACCTCGCATTTAATGCTACAGCTGCCATCTAAAAGAAAGTGAAGCACGTCATCTGAGCCGATCCGGACTTCTCGTTTCGAACTTGAATGACGGGACAATTGTTACGACCTCAAGATCGGCCCGGTGATCTAGGCCCGCATGTTCAAAGCCCAAGTAAACGGCCCGTCGAATCTTCCTAATGAAAACTAGCTCTTACAAGAAGCTCGCTGAGTCTTAGAAAAGCTCGTCCAAGCAGAGCGGCTAGCTTGTCAACTGAACAAAAGAGAGGAGACCCCGACTGACTGCACACCAACCATGCCAGCTAGGGGAGGAGAAGCTTGCCTAAGAGACAGCCCGCCTAACTCTCCACCCAAGGAAGTCCACCCAAAGAAGGACTTGAGACTTCAAGAAGGAGGCGAACTGCCAAAAATATCACTGACAGTTTTGCCACCTGACAAAAACGTGCCTGACAAAAGCATGCCTGGCAGTTTCACCATCCGACAGCCTGACGCCTGACAAAAGCGTGCCTGACGGTTTCGGCCCTGACTTCCTCGGCTGAACTTCTGACACCCTGACACCGACAGCTCAGCAAAAGCAACCGACTCCAATAGCTTATATATACCCCCCATCCACCATCAGTGAGGGGGTTGGTATGCTACGACAAAATTACTACCATCAATAGGCAAGGTTCGTTTATCTTCCATACATTCGTGCCTCCCACGTGAGTCAGCCACTCGAGTGTCGATCTACCTTTGAGATCGTCGAGCGTGTCCCACATTCTCCCAATAGTTACTTGCTGACTTAAACATCAGAGAGGCTATAGGCTGGCAGCCAGACCTATCTTTCTGACGAGTTGTTCTCCTTGCAGGTAGCTCACATCTGCTGCTGGTGGTTGAAGTGACCTAGGGCGACCAACTTCAATCGAAGGGCGACCTACTCTGGTTGACATGCGACCATGAGATTCTCATCTTCAAATCGTCCTCAAATCGTGATTAGCCTCGTCATCAACCCTACACTTGTAATCATCGTGCCCTTGATTGCCCACTTCAATATAAATTCATTGTGAGTGGATTTACCCCGCAACAGTATCCTACGTTGGTTGTCTCCCTACATTATGCTTGATAGTCTATTCCAAAGAGATGAATATAGAAAATTTGTTTTCGATAATTTCAGGATTTGATTTTTGGTCCACTAAGCATGTACGAATGATTCAAGTAAGTTATTTGACGATGTCTTCTTTTTAATTTTGAGCAATAAGCTTTTGATGTTCATGACATTGTGTATACTTTGAGTTAGTGGGGAGTATACATTAATATGAAACTCATTATCAATCTTGTGTTTCTTCGATATGCTATTTTTGTTTTATGCTTTGTACGCAAAAAATTTGAATGAAGTTGATGATATTTTCTTGCTCATGACTATCCTTTTCGATTGATATCAAAAGGGGGGAGAGAAAATTGAATATTGAGCGATGAGCGATGCATGAATCTAGGGCGAGTATCTAGTAGGAGCATGAGAGAGCATGAGATGAGAGAGTTGTAGAAGTTGAGATATGCATGGACTGAGGGGGAGCTTGTCACATAATTCATTAGAACACATAGATAGGGGGAGCATTATTGTATGTTCATGATCATGTGTACATGTTTTGGAATATCTCTATATTGTTTATCTCAATTTCTATGCTTGTTTGCCATCATCAAAAAAGGAAAGATTGTTGGCTGAGTTAGCCCACTAACTAGGTCAAAACTTAATTTTGATGATGCCGAACAAGTTGTACGGCTCTAACATATGTGCTGAGTGAATTTCAGGTCAAACGGAGCAAAACAGTGTTTGGCATAGCTGTGCCAAACTAGTACAAAAATTGGCATGACCGTACCATAGTCTGTGTAGTCTGTGAAAGTTACTGTTTACTTGGCACGGTAGTGCCACATGCGCAAACGCCCAGATTTGACCCATTGACCCGTCAAACTCCTAGATTTGACTTTCTAAAGATGTTCTAAGAGATCAAGTTAATGTAGAAAACTAGTTATTTGAGGATTACAAATTAAAAGGAAGACTTATGAAATCAAGGGGAAGAAGAGATCAAGTCAAATAAAAACTCAAGAGTTCATGTGCAATCCAAGAGTTTATATTCATGAAGAATTGGTGTTGCATTAATCCTATTTAAGCACATAGTGACTGGCCCCCTTACTCTTCTCTCTAGAAACATCTACTCGGTAAAGCTTCATTGCTCCATCATCCCTAGCAAGCCGTAACATCTTCCCTTCCATCAAAGATTCTAAAGCTTCGTCAAATAGGAGGAGGAGTTCTATAGATGACGCTTAAAGATCATAACTTTCTTTATAGAGCTCAGATTGACGAACCGTTTTCTTCAGAATGATCATAACTCCACGTCAATGCTACAGTGATATTATTATGATTTTAATCTCTGTATTGGATCAGTTTTCATTATCTTTAGTGTAAGTTGTATTTTTGAATATCTTCATTTAGAGGCTATCATTGAGCGTTGAATTCTTTGTACTTATTCTTGTACAGTTTGGTCACCACCCACAAGTGTGATCAAGTTTTCCTTTTGGTTATAAAAGAGGTAAATCCTCTAGGATAGATCAGAGTATAGGCATATCCTAGGTGGATAATCTGTCACGTCTCGCTCCCCAGGATACCCGAAAAGTTCAAATCCGTCCCAGGTATTCTCGAAGGGGGCGATGGTGAAGCAAAAAAGAGGAGAGGGGGTACAAGGAAGAGACGCAGAAGTAGGTCACTAAGCACATGCTGGGAAAGTATAGATATTGATCCAAAACAAGCCAAACACAGGACACATGTATACATTAAAAGGAATCATCTCATATAAATATAAACCAACATTTATACTATACAACGCAACCCCACAGATATACAAAACCCAATGTCACACCACCCACGGTACAACACACTCCCTATACTATACTCTACACTTCAGCTCCAAGGCTGCAATCTCTGGGAAACTCCATCTAGCTGCTACCTGTAGGTAAACACGGGAGGGCACATCAAAGTGTGTCCGACAGGAGTGTACATATCTAACAGAGGAATATCTATGTTTGACTTTATGATGTATAACAAGAGTGTGTGCAAGAAGCATACAAAGTGATAGTAAACAACTGACAGTAAAAGAGAAAGGAAAGTACACGGTAGTAAACAAAGAAATAGAGTATTGATTCGTGTTGACTATAGCATATTTAACACCTCATTTAGCCTCCGTATTTGGTCTCTAATACAATCATATTTTGAATATCGTCTTTTATTAGAGCAAACTCTCATTCTATGCGCAAAACAGAAATATATTGAGTATTTCTGCTTTTTTAGTATTTTTCATATGAAGATCTCAGTCTCACGATTCCAACGACTATTTATTTGTTTATTCTGAGGTCTGTGCTAATTTCTAAGAATATTTGGATGCAGAATACTATTTAAATGGTGAAATACACGAGAAATACATAAGAAAATACGAAATACGGCACACAACCATATGCCCGCTCGATCAACGCTGCCACGTGGCAGCTATCTAGTGGCGCCCGCCTTAATCGAACGGTCCAGCTGAAGCCTGATGCGGCCTATTCCTCACCATTGGATGATATCCAACGTACATCATTATGTCCACATTGGACTCGAACCAATCAAGTGGATCCGTGGAACGAGCAGATCCGACATACACGTGGCATGATCCGATGGAAGCCCTGCTTAATCCAACGGCTAGGATGCTATCCAAGTTGGAGTCGGATGCTGAGCGACAAATTTGTAACCCAAATTACACGTGGCTTCTCCACGTTAAATCTGTAGGATCCTGTCAAAACAACGACATTAGGATCGAATAATAACATAGATTTACGCTTGCGTATGCGGCACCGTATTCTCTGAACTTCACCCTCGGATTCACCACAACGGTCGGTACTTCGTCACGGAGGATCGAAGCAGAGTTTCACCACCTAAATTTCTATTTAGAAGAGGATTTTAATGGAAGGGAGAAGAAGAACATAAGATGCCTTATGCAAACTTATGGCATGGAAAGTGTTGTATGAATGCCTTACCCTTGGGTCCTATTTATAGGCTTTAGGGGTAGTTATTGTAGGAAATAACTAAATATAAGCTTATTAGCCTATATTAGCACATTCATCTATCCTCTTCTTCATTCACTTTCAAGTGCCTTTATGCACTTATAAAGTGACTTTTTCCACTTATCGAGTGGCTTTTTCCACTTATCGAGTGGTCCTTTTCACACGAGAAAAGGTTCCCTTCGTGCACGCTTTCGTGCACGCGACATCTGAGGTCTGTATACCCTCATACATCCCCTCATGGGTGTATTCATGTCGTCCATATCCAACAGCTCCCACTCACACTTGAGGGGATTGTAAGGAAATATCTTTCCTTTAACTCTTCTGTTTATCATACCGAGAAATAGGCCGTGTGACCGTCATGCGCATAGAGTCCGCTGTTGTGCACTTGTTAGAGATACACAACACCCCTCGAGGTGCAAAGTTGAGTAGATCAACGCATGCTTTACCCTAGATTATTTCTTCACATTTCTTATACTTTATATTCAACAATTGAATCCCATCTGGATTACAATTGGCTGGCCAGCTTTGAATCTCTATAGTCCAAATGTGAACATGAAATTAATCTTCCTCTTTTTGCGATCCTTTTGATCTTGAATTGAATTGCTTTTCTAACATGCCCCGCCGGACCGAATTGACCATAGTCCATAAGCAACATGCTAAGATAGCAATCACCTAGTCAAATCTAAAGGAACCAATTAGAGTCCATAAGGATAATGAGTTAAGACCCATGTGGTCTTTGGGTCTCACATAATAGTAAACACAATTACTATTCTAACCCAATGGTCAAAATGCATATGTAGTATGATTACGTATTACAACATCACTCCTTTCCCAGGGAGCGTATGTCTTAATGATGTTGTAAGGATGATAACCAGACACCACAATGTCTGACTTTGAGTCCCTTTTACTAATCAAATAATCTTCTGGACCCACATCCCGCATAAGACAGATATGATTTCAAAATATCCTCTTAGATCTTTTGAAAGCATCCATATGATGCAGATCTTTCATACGACCATTTTGTTTAAGTCATGACTCTAAATCGTCTGTCTGACGATTTTGACTTTAAACAGGTCTCATCTTTATTTTATCAGTCTGATTGAATAAAGGCGGTTGCTCATGTGAGAGAGCCAACCTTAATCTGTCCGACATACTAGAAAGTATAGCTGAGATTTCAAAATGTACACAAACATTTCATAAAAATTCATATGCAATGTCGAAAAGAACTTATTCTTTTATTAAATTTGATCATTTACAGACATGTGAATTTACATTGGTACAACTCAGCTCTTACGCAATCCTTGAGATGATAAGTGTTTGTAAAACACATCTCTGGGGATCGCCTTCGTAAGCGGATCCGCTATCATCTCATGCGTATATATGTACCTTATGTCTACCTTCTTGGTCTTATCATATTCTTTTGCAAATTTGTAGCGGATATCTATGTGTTTGGTCTTACAATGGAATTTAAGATCTTTGACATAGGCTATAGATGCTTGACTGTCGTTGTGTATAGGTACAGCACCTGAGTCACTTGCATCAATTAGCCTGTCTAAGAACTTCCTAAGCCAAACATCCTCTTGGACTGCCATGATAAATGCTACAAACTCGGCTTCCATAGTTGAAAGTGCGATGCAGGATTGTTTCTTACTACTCCAGGATATTGCACCAGATCCGAGTAGAAAAACATATCCTGAGGTCGATCGTCGCTCATCGAGATCACCCGCCCAATCAGCATCAGTGTAGCCTTCGAGCCTCAAGGCATCTCCTTGATAGCATAAAGCATAGTCCGCAGTTCCCTTAAGATACCGCAGTATCCTCTTAACCGCTTTCCAGTGTACTTGCCCTGGATTGGATTGGTAACGACTTACCATTCCAACGGCAAAACAGATGTCCGGTCTTGTACACATCATAGCGTACATAAGACTACCAACTGCACTGGAATATGGAACTTTTTCCATAATTTCCTTTTCCTTTTGGTTCTTTGGACATGATTTCAGACATAAATTATCGCACTTTCTTATAGGGGTATCAATGGACTTACAGTCCTGCATATTAAAACTTTATAGAACCTTCTTTATATAAGTCTCTTGTGAAAGAGAAAGAAGTTTCTTCGAACGATTCCTTGAAATCTTAACTCCAAGGATATATGTGGCTTCTCCCATGTCTTTCATCTCAAAAATTGATGAAAGCCAAGCCTTGATATCCATCACAAAGCCCTTGTCATTTCCGGCTATTAAAATGTCATCTACATATAGAGACATAATAACATACTTGCTTTTAATCCTCTTGATATATACACATTTATCTTCATCAAGCATGGAAAAACCATTTGATAAGACAACTTCTTGAAATCGTATATACCATTGCCTCGAGGATTGTTTAAGACCATATATGGACTTACGAAGTTTACAAACCTTATGTTCGTTTCCTTCTTTTACAAACCCTGTTGGTTGTTCCATATAGATCTCATCGTCTAATTCTCCATTGAGAAAGGCAGTCTTTACATCCATCTGATGTAATTCGAGGTCTAAGCAAGCTACCATAGCCAGAATCAGGCGAATCGAGGTAAAACGGACAACAGGTGAGAAGGTCTCTTCGTAGTCTATCCCTTCCTGTTGCGTAAAACCTTTCGCGACAAGGTGAGCTTTATATCTGTCAATAGAGCCATCAGCCTTATGCTTGATCTTGAGAACCCATTTGTTCCCAATAGCTCTACGTCCTCTGGGTAAGTCAACTAAGTCCCAGACTTGGTTAACTTTCATGGATTCCAACTCCTCTTTCATCGCTTCCATCCATTTGTCTTTCGCATGGCATGATACGGCCTGTTTGAAAGTAGCATGCTCGTCATCATCTTATAGTAAAGTCATAAAGGTTTGCGGAAATTCATCCTCAAATCTTAGAGGAGTCAACCTTGTACGACTACTACGTCGTATTTGAGATTCTTCAAGCCCTTGTTGACTCGAATTTAGGTCAATTCTAATATCACTCCCACTTGGAATGTCGTTAGAAATGCTCCCACTTGGATCATTATTCCCGTATGGAATAGGATTAGCGTCATTCGTACCATCCATTGGTGAAGTTTGAAACGTATTTTCGTCTTCACCAAGAATTCTCCCACTCGAATGAGGTAATCCTTCTTGATCATTAATCTCAAATAGAGATAAGTCCTGACTTATCTCGCCCTGTCTTGGAAACTCGTTTTCCAAGAAAGTGACATCCCTCGACTCAAATTCAATTAGACCCCCATTGTCATCCTGATTAACGAAAACATAACCTTTGGAGTTTTCTGCGTATCGTAAAAAGATACATTTCCTTCCCCTTGGCCCAAGTTTTCCATACTTATGGGAGGAAATATATGCGTAGGATGCACATCCCCAAGGTTTTAAAATGTTTAAGTCTGGAGACGTTTGGTTCCACAACTCATAAGGAGTGGAGCTAACTGATTTCGAGGGTACGCGGTTCAAAATGAAAGTGACCGTTAATAATGCATCACCCCAAAAGGTGATTGGCAAGTTAGCTTGCGCCATCATTGAACGGACCATTTCCATTAAAGTCTTATTCCTCCTTTCAGCAACACCATTTTGTTGAGGAGTATAAGGCATAGTTACCTGATGTACTATGCCCTTTTCATCACAAAGTTCCTTAAAACTTGTTGATTGATATTCACTGCCCCTATCGGTTCGCAAGACCTTAATCTTGCGATCTAATTGATTCTCCACTAAACTCATATAGTTTTTAAAGCAGGTTAATGCTTCACTTTTGTGGGATATCAAATAGATATGTTCGAATCGGGTGAAATCATCAATAAAAGTGATGAAATAGGACTTCCCGCGTCTTGTCTTGATATTCATCAGACCACATATGTCCGAATGGATGAGCTGTAATGGAACCTCGGCCCTTGTGCCGGTTTCAAACGGCTTGCGACAAGATTTCCCTACAAGGCAATGTTCGCAAGTCGACATTTCAACCTTTGAAACATTGGATAGAAGGCCACGTTTGGAAAGTCTATCCATACGCGTTGGTCTAATATGACCAAGCCTTGCGTGCCAACAAATTATATCTGACTCATAAGTCGAAGAATTTGCGACAAGGAAATTTTCATTACTTAATGAAGAGTCATACATTGTATTTAATACAATAAATCCTTTAAATACATACCCATAACCAATAAGAGTATTATTACAAAACAAGTCCACTTTACAATTTTGAAAGAACCAGCTATAACCAAGACCCATTAACACGACCACAGATATAATATTCCTTCGAATATCTGGAGTGAAGAGGACATCATGTAGTAAGAGAGTGCGGCCGTTGTCCAAGACTAGCTTGAAAGTCCCAATGCCTTTCACTTCAACACGTGTGTTGTTTCCTACATAAATCCAGTTTGTTCCTTGGAGTATCCGATGATACTCCACGAAGGACCGTCTGTCCCTTGCTATGTGGTCGGTGGCACCTGAATCAATTATCCAAAATGGATTAGATTCCACAAGAAATATTGAACTAGAAACACATATGTAACTAGCATAATTACAAGTTACCTCGTCGCTTCCACTCGTACACGAACGAGCATAGTGACCGAACTTGTTGCACTTGAAACACTTGATCTTCTTCAAGTCTTTCTTCTTGTGCCATTTCTTGTGCCCACCCTTATGTTTGGGTTTCTTGGTAGACTCAGGTTGCTTATTACGTTCATTAGTAGACTTCGAACGATCTTTAAGTTTCTTTCCCCCGTGTGAGGAACTAGCAACCATGTGCACTTCTGCACTTGGCTTGGCAGCCGCAAGCCGCTCTTCCTCTAACTCGAGGTGCTTGGAAACATCGCTGAAGGTCTTGATGCTCTCATTATGAGTGAGATGCATCTTCATTTGGTCCCACCCATTTGGTAGGGAACGTATGACTGCTTGGATTTGTTGCTCATCTGTAAGCACATGACCTGCATCCTTTAACTCTGAGATTAGATTCTCCATATGTCGCAGATGTTTCCCCATGGAATGATCTGGACGTTTCTTGTATGAATCAAATCTTATAGTTAAGGCGCGAAGTTTAGACACCGATGTGCCACCAAACTTCTCCTCTAGCTTGGACCATATGTCCATGGCTAAGTCATGCTCTCGGAAGATGTGCATTATGTCATCGGCCATACTGCTCAATAACGTAATGCGAGCTATCTTGTTCTTCCGTGACCAAGCATCAAAAGCTTCATTGTCTCGTCTGTGTTGGGCTGTAGTGCCCAACTCGGGTTCAATCATTACGTTCTTTAGAGTTTCGAGCACTTCTTGCTCCTCTAGAATGTATTGTATCTTGATGGACCAAAGTTTGTAATTATCGCCATTGAGTTTTTCACATCTGTTTAACTCAGCGACGATATTCTTTGAAGCGGAAGACATTTTACTTTTAAAATGCTGCAAAAGACACAAAACCGAAGGTTTGATCAAAAACATTGCATTAAAAATTCTTAAAATATAATTCCCACTTGAAATGATAATAGAATATCCCATTTGGATAGTTCTAATTTCAACTCCCACTTGGAATGATATTTATAATTTGATAAGTTACTTTCGAAAAATATTGAAGATGTTACTCTAGAATCGGAAAGGTCACTACGTTTCCAATCACCATCTAGAGTAACTTTCAATATTTCCCAATCACTTTAAAAAATAATAGTACTCGTATAGTACTTTGCAGCGGAAAAGCGTTTTTGAAAACGTATTTTTCAAAAAACAAATGCGATATTTCAAATTAGTACCCTTATGATACTAGCGAAATATACAGCAATCCCTGGCCATTGCCAGGATTGAACCGTAGTTGTGCCAAGGCCGGATCCCCACTGAGGGGATTTTTCTGCAAGCCATCGTCGCCGGCTCCCGTATGGATCCAAAAGCTCCCCCCTATAGGAGAATTTTGTCGCAGAGTACTGCCGTCGAACCCGTAGAGGTTGTTCATGCAAGCCATGCAAGTTTCCCCCTTTCAGTCACGTAAGCCCCCCCATCAAAAAAATGGGTCAACCGGGGCTCGGCACTGGCCGAGGCCGGGGCCGGCAGTGGCCGGGCACCGGCCTCAGCCAGTCTCGACAGGCCTTGGCCTAGCCCCGGCCACTGCCAAGGCTGGCCGTGACCCTGGCAGCGGCCAGGGCTAGCCTCGGCCAGGCCCTGGCCTCTGCCAGGGCCGGCCAGGCCCTGGCCCCTAGGCGAGGGCCGACAGGGCCGTGGCCCCCAGGCCAGGGCACCGGCCCTGGCCTCTGCCAGTGACGGCAGGGCCCTGGCTCCCGGCCAGGGCCGGCCAGGGCCTGGCCTGGCCGCGGCCAGGGCCCCCTGGCCCTGGCCGAGGCCGGCCTGGCCAGGGCCCCCTGGCCGAGGCCGGCCAGAGCCGGCCAAGGCCGGCCCTGGCCATGGCCCTTTGGCCATGGCCGGCCACCCCCTTGCATGGGGTTGGCCGCACACCCTTGCCGGGGTGGTTTTCGTTGTCATTTGGCCGTAGCCAACCCCCTCCGCATGGGGAGGGGGGATGCATAGCCTCCATGGCCCATATGGCCATGGTGATCATGCACCAAAAGTCATCTTCTCCAATGAGAATAACCACCATCTTCTTCTCCGATGAGACACCCGTTCGTCGAGAAAGTAGTTATCCTTCAATGGCCATGTGCCAAAATGAAAAAATAACATACTTTAAAGTTCGTAAACTACACGCTCCACATGAAGAGAGCGCCCATTCCCTTTTGAATGGAGACTCAGCATCCATGAAGAGTGCGAGTTTGGCGATATGAACGGTCGGTTCTTCCCGTCACGGAGAGTTCCTGCCATATCCGTAATGACAGAAGACCCTAACGTGAAAAGAACAAACGCTGCGTTCTCTCCGTCACGAAGCGTTCCTACCATATCCATAATGGTAGGATACCCAATCGTGAAAAAGACAACGCCTGGTTCATCGGTTCGACGGGGCGACGGTTTGACCGGGGCGAACCCGTATGGCTCTGATACCAATGTAGGATCCTGTCAAAACAACGACATTAGAATCGAATAATAACATAGACTTACGCTTGCGTATGTTGCACCGTAGTCTTTGAACTTCACCCTCGGATTCTCCACAATGGTCGGTACTTCGTCAAGGCGGATCGAAGCAGAGTTTCACCGCCTAAATCTCTATTTAGAAGAGGATTTTAATGGAAGGGAGAAGAAGAACATAAGATGCCTTATGCAAACTTATGGCATGGAAAGTGTTGTATGAATGCCTTACCCTTGGGTCATATTTATAGGCTTTAGGGATAGTTATTGTAGGAAATAACTAAATATAAGCTTATTAGCCTATATTAGCACATTCATTTATCCTCTTCTTCATTCACTTATCAAGTGTGTCACGCCCCGCTTCCCTAAAATGGAGGCGAGACATGAGAAGGTCCGCACAGACGTGGAGCTGTGAAGCTACACGCCTGATAAGCGTCAGTAAAACAAGTGCAGGTCCCTGTAACCACGAGCAGAACAAGATAATAACACAAGGAGATACAGAAATAAAATCCCAAATCTCAGCAATGTCCAAACATAAAATTTAGTTCAACATCCAGAAAAGCCACCAGGCTAAAGGAAAGAGTCTAAAGGCCCAGAACAAGGCCGACAAAGACAAACATAAACAGAGTATTGGTGCTACGCACCGACAACAAAAACAGTCTAAAACGAAGAACACAAACAGCCTCTACGACTGATCTCCAGTGTCCTCGTACTCCTCAACGAACGCAGGCTCTGACTCAGTGTCAGCAAACACCACGTCCTCCGCAGCACTCTCAGGCTCGGGATCTAACATGTGTCACCCAAAAGAGTAAAGGGGCACATGTCAGCAAGTCTAACAAGACTTGAGCAAGGAAACGAAAGTGAAGGCAACTAGCAACCTAGCAGTTCTAGTATGATGCATAACATGGGAAGTATAGTATGGAAGTGACAAGTAAAGGGAAGTACAAGTAGCAAGTAGCAAGTATGGCATGGATAACAAGTTTTACAAGTAAAAACATAGACAAGTACAAGTCAAGTAGTTCACGTCAAGTGAACACGTCAAGTAAACACGTCAAGTAAACAAGTCGTGTACAGAGATTTTGTCTGCTGGCTAGAGTGGCTGATCGGGCCAACTCGTAAGCTCAGGTGACCGCTTATCCCTACCCCTCCACGTGTATCGAGCCAGGGCCTCACCCCCGAACACAGATTGCTCGCTTCTGGATCACGAGCCAGGAAGTGTTTTGCACGTATATCAAGCCAGGGCAGCACCCCCGAACACGGAATGCTCGCTTTTGGAACATGAGCCAGGAAATGTATTTAACACGTACGGCATAGGGTTATGCCCGCATAACGGGTGCCTAGCCGGTAACACGGAAACACGGATTTGTACAAGGATTTGTAGCGTGTGCTACGATGCAACATTCAATGCATGGATGACATGGCATGGCATGCAGTAAAGCGTACAGGTAAGGAATTAAACATGGCAGTTTAATATGCATGAACAACAAGTTAAAAGGGTTGGATCTAGCTTCATCGTCAAGCTAGATCAATTGAGGTGAAGGATCTAGTTTCATTGTCAAACTAGATAAAATAGGCGTCTAGGCAGCTATCATTTCACTGTCTAGTCTCTTTTACGCTACAACAAGCAAATGGCCTAAGGCATGGCCTAAAACCCTAAGTGGCAAGTTTCACTTGCCTAATACCGACGATGACGATCGACGATAAAACGTCACACAACTCTATTCTACGGAATGGAATCACTGCCATGACAAAACAACATTAGAACAACATCCAACCTAGTTTTATTAGGGTTTAACAAAAATCACAACACGGGTTATGAGAATATTAAAGGATCGAGTCACTACCGTATTGGAGCGAAAGAACGATACCGAGCAAGCACGGCAACGGAAGAACGATCCGGAGAACTACGGCTCAGATCTGGAAATGGATGGAGAAATCTGAAGAAAATGGGGTTTGATGGGGTTTTGGGGGTTTTCCGGCGGCTTAGAGGAGATGGCCGGCCTAAATGGAGAGGGGGAGAGGCTCTTGAGGAAGGAGGAATGGCTAGAGGAAGCTTGGGGAAGATCAGAGGTCAAGGGGGAAAGGAAATGGCCAAGAGAAGAGAAAGAAAGAAAACAAAACGTTTGGGGTTTAAATAGGAAACAAGCCGGCGGCCGCCCAAAAATTAGGATTTCTGGGTTGATTAGTCTGTCAAAGAAGGGTTATTGACCGACTAGTTTAACAACTAGTCGGTCGGTCGACTAACACCAAACAGTAACTCAGGTCGTCAAAATGGTTAATGAATTAGTCGGTTAAAGAACAATGGCTGACCGACTAGTTTGCAACCTAGTCGGTCGGTGGTTGTTCTTGGACTGACTAACGATAAACAGTAACTCAGGTAAAATTAATCAAAGGAACTAGTCGGTCTGAGAGCAAGTTTTGACCGACTAATTTCACATCTAGTCAGTCGGTGGTTGTTCTTAGACCGACTAAGAGTAAACAGTAACTCCTATACAATTGATTCAATGAACTAGTCGGTTCCAGTAGAGTTCATGACCAACTAGATCTCAATCTAGTCGGTTGGTCCCCCTTCTTGAACCAACTAAGGTGCACGAAAAGTGTCGAAATGAAGCGCGAAGCTTCGGGAAGATCCTTATAGCTTCTAAGATCACTCTAACTCTAAAATATGAGCGATTTGAAGTTCGTCATGAGCGACTTACTCCAAGATCAACGATTCTAAGGAAGAAGCTAGAAAGTCACGACGAAACGATCGAAAATGAAAGCTACGGAGACGGAAACCACACATAATGAGAAAATCCACCAAAACATATACATAATATAGATAAACCAAATACATGAAAACCAGTCGTTACATCCTCCCCAACTTAAGAAGAATTCCGTCCTCGGAATTTCCCAACACTCACGTGTCCGGGAACAAAAGTGGGAAACGCTCTCGCATCTCATCCTCATTCTCCCAAGTAGACTCTCTTCGCGAGCCGTGTCGCCACATCACCCTCACAAGATTGACAACCTTGTTTCGGAGTGACTTCTGACGCCTGTCCAGAATCAGCACTGGCTGCTGGTCATACGTCAAATCAGGGCGAACGGTAATCTCCGAGAAATCCATAACATGAGATGGATCACCGATGTATCGACGAAGCTGCGACACATGGAAAACATTGTGAACTCCCTCCAAAGATGGCGGCAAGGCTAAGTGGTAGGCTACCTCGCCAACTCTCTCCAGAATGTCAAACGGTCCAATGTATCGTGGGCTCAACTTCCCTCGCTTCCCAAAGCGAATCACACCACGATTCGGGGAAATCTTCAAGAACACATGGTCGCCCGGCTGAAACTCCAAAGGACGGCGTTTAGCATCCGCCCAATGCTTAAAACGGTCCTGAGCAATCCTCAACCTCTCCCGAATGTTTCTGACAACATCCACAGCCTCCACAATCATCTCAGGTCCCAATAGCTCCCGATCACCAACGTCATCCCAACTCAATGGCGGTCGACATTTCCTCCCATAAAGCGCGGCGAAAGGCACCATGCCAATACTCGCCTGGAAGCTGTTGTTGTAGAAAAACTCTACCAGATGTAGATGGTCCTCCCACGAACCCTTGAAATCCAACATGCACGCCCTCAGCATGTCCTCCAAGATCTGAATTGTCCTCTCGGACTGGCCATCTGTCTGTGGATGGTACGCCGTGCTGAAACTCAGACGCGTACCCAAATTCTTCTGCAAACTCTGCCAGAACTGAGATGTGAACCTCGTGTCTCTGTCCGACACGATACTCACAGGGACTCCGTGAAGTCATACGATCTTCTGCATGATTCACGTTACATCACTATCTAGACTAGAAAAAGGAAATAGAAACGGAGAGTAAAAGAATTTACCTCCATATATCTCTTTGCTAGCGCCTCAGTGGACTGTCCTACTCTGAATGGAATAAAGTGCGCGGATTTGGTCAATCGATCTACGATCACCCAAATCGCATCATTCTGCTTCGGACTCCGAGGTAGTCCAGTCACGAAATCCATAGCGATGTGTTGCCACTTCCACTCCGGAATCGGAAGCGGTTGTAGCAACCCTGCCGTACGCTGATGCTCTGCCTTTACCTGCTGGCAAACCAAGCACTTGGCTACACTCCGAGCCACACTCCTCTTCATACCATGCCGTCAATAGTTCAGACGAAGATCCTTGTACATCTTGGTCCCACCAAGATGCATAAAATACGGCGAACTGTGTGCCTCCACCAACAACTCCTCTCTGATATCCCCAGCTGGTACACACAACCTGTCTCCAAACCTCAGCGAGCCATCCTCATGAATCAAAAAGTCAGTCCGTAGACCGGCTTTTACCTGCTCCCGAATCTTCACCAGCTTCGGATCTCCAGCCTGGCCAGCCTTGATCCGATCCACAATCGACGACTGAATCTGCATACTCATCAACGAAGAAACCTCCCCAGGAAGAACAACCTCAACACCAGACCCGCAAAAATCCTGCTGCAATCTCCACTGCGAGGTCAAAATCATCACCGCTGTAAGCCTACTCAGCGCATTAGGAACCACATTCACCTTGCCAGGGTGATACTGCAAATCAATCTCATAATCCGCCATGAGCTCCAACCATCGACGCTGTCACATGTTGAGCTCCTTCTGAGTAAAAATATACTTCAAGCTTTTATGATCGGTGAAGATCTTCACTTTCTCACTCAGCAGGAAGTGCCTCCAAATCTTGAGCGCAAACATGACAGCAGCCAACTCCAAGTCATGCGTCGGTTAATTCTTCTCATGAGTCTTGAGCTGACGCGAAGCATAAGCCACAACATGCCCGTGCTGATGCAACACACAACCGAGACCCTTGCCAGAAGCATCACAAAAGATCTCAAATCCTCCGCTGCGATCAGGCACAACAAGAATAGGGGCAGTCGTCAATCTCTCCCTCAGAGCACCGAAGGCATTCTCACAATCACCCGACCAAACAAAAGGTACATCCTTCCGCGTCAATCTGGTCATCGGCTCAGCAATACGAGAAAAGTCCTTAATGAAGCCCCCATAGTAACCAGCAAGCCCAAGGAAACTCCGGATCTCAAATGCTGACTGCGGAACAGGCCACTCTCTGATGGCCATGATCTTCTCGGGATCCACTGAAATACCATCTCCAGTCACCACATGCCCGAGAAAAGCAACTCTGTCCAGCCAAAACTCGCACTTCGAAAACTTAGCATACAACCGATGCTTCCTCAAAATCTCCCACACCGTCCTCAAGTGCGAGGCATGCTCCTCCTCCGACTTAGAATAGATCAGAATGTCGTCAATAAAGATAACGACAAACTTATCTAAAAAGTCATAGAAGATCAGATTCATAAGATTCATGAAAATAGCGGGTGCATTGGTTACACCGAAAGGCATAACCACAAACTCGTAGTGTCTGTACTTCGTCCTGAATGCTGTCTTCGGAACATCTTCCTTCTTCACCTTCAGCTGATGATAACCACTCCTCAGATCCAACTTCAAAAACACCCTCGATCCTCCAAGCTGATCAAAAATATCATCGATGCGAGGCAACGGGTATTTATTCTTGATGGTCACCGCATTCAGCTCCCGATAGTCCACGCACATGCTATGCGAACCATCCTTCTTCTTCACAAGCAGCACCTGTGCTCTCCACGGAGACACACTAGGATTGACATAACCCTTCTCCAAAAGCTCATCCATCTGCTTCCGCAATTCCTCCAACTCTGCGGGTGCCATACGATATGGCGCCTTCGAAATCGGCTGCGCTCCCGGAATAAGATCAATCAAAAACTCAAGAGCTCGATCGGGTGGCAACCCAGACATCTCCTCGGGGAAGACGTCATCGAATTCACGCACAACAGCTTGTCTCTCCAGCTCCATCTGCATAGCCACAAACTCCACCGGCCTGGCCCGAAACCTGACAGGGCCAAGCGAACTGCTACCCCGGCTGAACTCAAATACTGGATGTCTGGGAATCTCGAACACCACCTTCTTCCTCCGACAGTCGATCGTAGCATAGAAGCTCGCTAGCCAATCCATCCCAAGGACCGCATCATAGTTGATGATGTCGTGGAAAATGAAATCAGCGTAAAGCTCATGTCCACTGACCACCAACGAGCAAGAATTGCAACCATGATGCACCGAGACCACGACATTCCCTGTAACGATATTCCAACTCTTGAAAAGAGGGGACGTCGACAAGGAATGCTTCTCCACGAAGCTCCGAGAAATAATGCACATCGATGCACCTGAGTCAAAGAGGACTCGTGCAGGAAATGTGCAAACCAAAACCACACTTACAAACAGTCTAACAATCAAGCCCTAGTCTAGCAAACAAACATGTGCAAGCAACCAAACATAATCTAACAATCAAACATACTAAGGAAGAACAGCTAGAAGGAGAGTTACCTGCGATAACCTGATCCACAGCCATGCTCTCCACCTCAGTCATCAGAAAAGCCTGCCTCCTTGGCGGAAAAGCTGCTGAAAAGCCTGTCTCTGTGGAACAAGAGCTGCTCCACGTCCAGCAGGAACAGACGCTCTCTGCTGCAACAGCTGTGCTGCAACAGGTGCCCTCCAAGGCTGCTTCGACCTCGGACAATCCTTCATGGTATGGGTAGGATCTCCACAGACAACACACTGGCCCAGGAATCTCCTACACTGATCTTTGATATGCCCGGTCTTACCGCAGAAATGGCAAGTCTTCAGAATAGGCCCTCCTGGCCTCTTGAACTGAGCTGGCTGGTTGGGCCTGAACCCCGGCCTGACCACAGCCCTAGCCTGCTCCATAGGCCTCTTCCCAGCTCTAGCAACATGTCCCCTCCTCTGACTCAGGTTCAGCTCCTGCCTCCTCGCAGCCACCAAAACCTTCTGATAAGAGTCCAGATCAGAGGAAGACACAAAACTCTGAAGCTCCAAAGAAAGTCCCTGCAGGAACCTCTGAGCCCTCTCATCCGCATCATGCACCATCTTCGGTGCGAACCGACTCAGCCTAGTGAACTCTTGGTGGTACTGGTCCACCGTCAAGCTCCCTTGCTTTAGCTCAATAAAGCGCTGCAGCATCTCCTTCCTGGAAGCCTTCGGAAAGAACTCATCATCAAACCTGGACTTAAAAGTAGCCCAAGCTATCGGCTCCACCAGCATCTTCTCTTCCGCATCCCACCAGTTCCGAGCATTATCCTTAAGTTGCCTCTTCACCAGATCAACCCATCCAGCCGGGCCGATCTTCGCCATCTTCAAATTATCCTCAATGTTCCAAATCCACTCATCGGCAGCTAAAGGACCCTCAGACCCATCAAAATAAGCAGGACCCAGCTCCCGAAATTGCTTCGCTCCCGGCTCGGAGCGAGGGGCATCCTGGATTGCCCGAGCATCTTGAGCAACTGGAGCATTCTGGACTTGCAGGAGCACGCCCTGCAGCACCTGCATCATCTGAAGCATCATCCGCATCATCTCCCCATTGGTGGGTTCTCGCTCAGGCTCCTCATCATGAGGGGGCGCACCACTACCTCCACCACGGGTGAATCGCCTTCCTGCCATCTAATGACACAGAAAACGAAGCAGATTAGACTCATAGCTTATGACTCGGACGTCGAACTTAGTTTATTAGACGTTCTAATATTATTATCGTTATTCCGATAATCGCAGGGACCTGCATAACTGGTGCCTAGCCGGTAACACGGAAACACGGATTTGTACAAGGATTTGTAGTGTGTGCTACGATGCAACATTCAATGCATGGATGACATGGCATGGCATGCAGTAAGGCGTACATGTAAGGAATTAAACATGGCAGTTTAATATGCATGAACAACAAGTTAAAAGGGTTGGATCTAGCTTCGTCGTCAAGCTAGATCAATTGAGATGACGGATCTAGTTTTATTGTCAAACTAGATCAAATAGGCGTCTAGGCAGCTATCTTTTCACTGTCTAGTCTCTTTTACGCTACAACAAGCAAATGGCCTAAGGCATGGCCTAAAACCCTAAGTGGCAAGTTTCACTTGCCTAATACCGACGATGACGATCGACGGTAAAACGTCACACAACTCTATTCTACGGAATGGAATCGCTGCCATGACAAAACAACATTAGAACAACATCCAACCTAGTTTTATTAGGGTTTAACAAAAATCACAACACGGGTTATGAGAATATTAAAGGATCGAGTCACTACCGTATTGGAGCGGAAGAACGATACCGAGCAAGCACGGCAACGGAAGAACGATCCAGAGAACTACGGCTCAGATCTGGAAATTGATGGAGAAATCTGGAGAAAATGGGGTTTGATGGGGTTTTGGGGGTTTTCTGGCGGCCTAGAGGAGATGGCCGGCCTAAATGGAGAGGGGAAGAGGCTCTTGAGGAAGGAGGAATGGCTAGAGGAAGCTTGGGGAAGATCAGAGGTCAAGGGGGAAAGGAAATGGCCAAGAGAAGAGAAAGAAAGAAAATAAAACGTTTGGGGTTTAAATAGGAAACAAGCCGGCGGTCGCCCAAAAATTAGGGTTTCTGGGTTGATTAGTCTGTCAAAGAAGGGTTGTTGACCGACTAGTTTAACAACTAGTCGGTCGGTCGACTAACTGTGACCGACTAACACCAAACAGTAACTCAGGTCGTCAAAATGGTCAATGAATTAGTCGGTTAAAGAACAATGGCTGGCCGACTAGTTTGCAACCTAGTCGGTCGACGGTTGTTCTTGGACCGACTAACGATAAATAGTAACTCAGGTAAAATTAATCAAAGGAACTAGTCGGTCTGAGAGCAAGTTTTGACCGACTAGTTTCACATCTAGTCGGTCGGTGGTTGTTCTTAGACCAACTAAGAGTAAACAGTAACTCCTACACAATTGATTCAATGAACTAGTCGGTTCCAGTTGTAACGGCCGTTTTCCGACCGTTCGTATTTCCTGCGTGCACGTGCCTTATCGTGCACGTATTTTATTTGGCTTTTTCTGAGCTCCGACATATGCGGTGTGATATGCCATTGCGATCGTTTTGGGGTGTTGAATTTTATTGAAATTATTGGGAACGTCTTTTCACTGCTCGTTTTCTCGCGAAACGACTTTGAATGATAGGGGCGTTTTAGTCATTTGACTCAAAACGCCGTTTCTAATTTTACGTAAATTCTTGGTACACGTTATGCACGATCAGGCTCCGTAGATCTGTGCGTCTCGTCTCCACGATCGCACCGGTATTTTCGGATTATTTTTCTGGCGCCCGGATTGCGAGATCTCACCCGGATTAACCTCGACCGTCGATCTCCCCAAATCAGATTCGAAATTCGAATTTGTTGCCAAATCTGGCAATATCTTTAATTAATCTGTTTTATATCTTTCCTAAACTGTCTCTCTAATCTCCTCTAGACTTACCCCAGCTCATACACCCTCTATCCCTTACCCCTCCACCCATTTAACTCCTATCACATATCTATTTAGCAATACTTCTTAGTATATTAACCCTAAATTATTAACCCTAACCCTAATTTTTCCGCCCACTCCCGAATTAGCCCTAGGGCAAATTCTCTCAGCCGCCGGCCACACAAAAAAATTCCCCCCGATCTCTTTTTCCTCTCCCTCGCGGCCTCCCCTCGTTCGCAGCCCGAGCGCCGCCGAGACGCCCTCCCGCCGTACGCCGCCGCTGACCCCGAGCAGCGCCGATCTCCGCCCACGTCCTCCCCTCGGCGCCGTGCCTCCCCTGCGATCCGACCACCGTGGTCGACTTCCGACCGCCACAAACCCCCAGTCCGATCTCCCCCTCTCTCGCTCCTCCCTAGCATCCACGGTGAGGCCGCCGCCCTCACGGATCCCCGCGCCGCCTTATCCCCTCATCGTTGCGGCCCCCTCTCCATCGTGACTCCGGCAGCCCCTCCGATGCCCTGAGCTCCGGTCGACACCAAGCTTCTCCCCCACCTCTGTTTCCAACTTGAAACAGCGCAGCCCCACCGACAGCCCTCGCTGTCCGGCGACCCCAGCTGCAAACTCACCCGCAACGCCTCCTCCGCCGCTTGAAGCCTCCACTGGCGTTTCCGCAAGCCGCTCAGTGCCTCCTCTCAACCGTGCTCCGACAAAGCTCGACCCACGTCGCTGCCACCGCCTAGACCTCGCCGCCCATCCACGGCCTCCCGTGTCGCGCCATCGTCTGCAGGCAGCCGCGCCGCTGCTGCAACTCCCGAGCGCGCACCGCTGCAGATCCCGAGCGTGCGCAGCCGCTCGCCTGCGCTATCCTGAGCCGCGCCGCCATCTACGCGCGACAGCAACGCGAGACCCATTCGACCGTAAGTGTTGTAAAATTGTCACATTGGAGCAGAGGCTACAAACAGTGTTATTGTGGGTGAATGATTAATAAAATGTGCAGAGATTATATAAATAGTTTGTAGGTTCTGTTATCATGATTCTATAAGTTTAGTTAGTAGAAATTTATTGGTTAGGGATCTCTTAGCTTGATATCCGGTCTCGCAGGTAGACTCATCCTCGTTCGATCACCGGAACACCCCGACGACCTCTTCCAGTTACGCTACTCGCAGTCGAGGAAACAGAGTGAGGGCGACGTGATCCGCCATTTCAGATCCAACCTCAAAGCTACCCGTGACCGTCAGACCAGGTTGGTGACCCCTAACTCGTAGCAAAACCCACACCGTAGCAAAACTGAACCCTAACTAAAATCGAACAACTCGAACTAAATTTACTTTTTCCGCACCAGTAAAATGTTGTCACTGTAGAAATCGACCATCGGACAATTTTATGTGCACATAGGGTAGTGGTCGATTTAGGTTGATAAAACACCAAAAATCATGACTTTGAAAATTAGGGTAGTCCCGACAACCTAGAAACAAACCCTAATAGGACTTGATGAAAATTGCGACCTGACATCGTCGCCATGACCTGTTTCAGACGGACTACCGCAGACGCGACGACTGGACGAGACGACCCGGACAGACGACACACTCGCCACCGCAGGCAAGTGTACTCATTTGCTCTTTCGGCCGTGCCTAGGCCTTAGACTGTTAGAACTATTAAACTGTGAACAAAGAGAACCGGACGTGAAATGATAGCGTCCGGGACGACGCCTGACGACCTAGACTTGACGACGAAGTCTAGGCGTAACAACAACAACTTTTGACACCGTAAGGTTATCATGTGTGTGCGTGTGTGTGGACCCCCCTAGAATCAACAACTGCTACTATAGGTTTCATCTGCGTGTGCATGTGTGTGGACACCCTAGAACAACTTTGCCCTTGCCATGTCTTGAACATCTTGCACGTCGTGTCTTGTGTAGCCTGCAGGCAATGAGACGCTCACCTAGCAGAGTGAGTGATCTTTGTTACGGAACACCTACGGGAAGCTCAGCACCCACCTAGCAGAGTGAGTGTCCCAGCGGACCGAGAGGATAGAGACGCTCACCTAGCAGAGTGAGTGGTCCTATACAGTTGTACGGTTTCACCTACGAGGTGTTCGTCGCTCACCTAGCAGAGTGAGCGATACGCTACTGACCGTGGGGATAGAGGCACTCACCTAGCAGAGTGAGTGGCCCTATATTGTCTTGTCCTGAGTTCTGGGGTTTGGGGTAGGGTTGAGCGTGCGCACGGCAAGAGGGTCTGATCCCCCTCGAACCGTAAGCCGTGAACCCTTCATGTCACAATTGTCTTGTCTTGTCTCGTCCTGTCCTGTTACGTTTCGTCCTGTCACGTTTCGTCTTGTCATGTCTTGTCTTGACACCGGTTAGGCTAGTCCCGTAGTCGGTGGCACACGCTACGACTACTGCTTGTCCTGTTTTACTTTCCTGTTGCGTTTACTTTCTGTTGTCACTCTGTTATAACCCCAGCATGCTAATCAACCAGTAAACCATTGTTAATAGTTCGGTACACTTGCAGTAGAGTCTGACCTCTTTTGTAGACTTTACCTGACGTACAGTTCCCTTCTTTTGGTGTTGTACGTCAGGTGTGGAGCCAGAGTACACAGAGCCGGAGGACGCAGACCTAGAGTACGTGCCCAAGGAGGACCAGAGTTAGGGATCTTCCCGTTGCTGATTCAGAGTTTTCACTGCAGTTTAGTTGGGTGCGTAGCACCGTTTACTTTCTGTCTAGGTTGGGTGCTTGCACCATTAGTTTACTTCAGCTGTTTTGTAGCCGTGTTGGCTTTTGTTTAGACTCTCCGTACTTTTCTGATATCTGTGGAATATAATGAATGCATCTCTTTTAGTACTTTTATTGTTCCGTACTAACCTGCAGGGACCTGTTCCTTCGTCTTGGAGTACCACACAGACGCTTATTGGGTCCGAGCTTCACAGCTCCGGCCTAAGCGGGCCTTGTCACGCTTCGCCTCCGTATTTTTGGGAAGCGGGGCGTGACAGGTTTTAGTGGTGGCCCATGCAGGTCCTTTTCTGCAAAAGTTCGGAACGATAGAAGTATTAACATTCATTCTTTCCATTCAGGAATATGTATGAGTCTAAGTTGTGTTTTTTTTCCCTGTCGTTAGGATGGTAAGAGGACGTGGAGCTCGAGACGGACCTTCATCTGACGGGACCATGGATGGACGAAGTGGCGAGTTCCGTCAATTTCTGGGCGTGATGAGAGAGATGCTGGACGTGCAACGTCAGTTAGTTCAGCAGTCCCAGCGTGCTGCCCAGACTCCCCCGGTTGCACCATCACCTCCGCCCGCCCCACGAGCTGCTCCAGGAGTGAAGCAGTTCAATGAGCTCCGGCCGAGGACATTTTCGGGGAAAGAAGGACCCCTAGCTGCTGACGAGTGGATCCAAACCACGGAGGAGAAGTTAGTTGCTGCGAAGATTCCATACGACACCCGAGTGGAGATAGCGAAGATGCAGTTGACAGAGAATGCCAGGAACTGGTGGCGCATTGAGGAGAGGCGCCTGCTGAAGCCAGTGGAGTGGAAGACCTTCCGCTCGATGTTTAAGGATAAGTATTTCACCAAGTCTGCTAGGAGGGAGCTGTTGAGCAAGTTTATAGACCTGAAGCAAGGGGATATGACTGTCGAGGAGTATGAAGCTGAGTTCGAAATACTGAGCCGTTTTGCCCCTCATATGGTGAGGAAGGAGGAGAAGAGAGCTGATCGCTTTCGTCAGGGACTGCGTCCGAAGATTCAGGCTTCTATGTCTTCGGCAAGTTTCTCGACTATGAGGGAGGTGCTTGATGCTGCGAAGAATCATGAGCTCATAGCTCTTCTGCCTGACCCTCCAGCTGATAAGGGGAAGCGTCCTATGGAGCAGCATCGACCGCCTGCTAGGCCGACGATGGGGCCAGTTCAAACAGTGCCATTCAAGAGGCCTGAAGGACCTGCACAGCATCAGATGAAGGGCCCATGTTTTTTCTGCGGCAAGCCAAGACATCAGCAGAACACTTGCAGGAAGAAGCTGGGTTTGTGTCTGGCATGTGGAGCTGCCACGCACGCCTTTAAAGATTGCCCGAGGTATCGTCATACTGAGGGTGGAGCACCTGCCCCTACCCAGAGAGGAGCTGTTGTCCGTGGAGCATATGTCATGACAGCAACGGATGGCGTCGTTGCAGGTAACTCCATAGTCTTGAATCTTTCATATTACAGTTAGCTTATTTTTGGCTGCTTATGTATGTTTCAAAACTTTGTTCCCTTCGAATCAAACCTTTAATGTTTTGGGTTTAGCTCACAAAGATCACAACCCACCTACCTTCCCTCATCCAATATCACAACTCTACACGTTCTTTTCCAATGTTTTAAAATATGTCTTATCCCTTAAATTTTCTTTTCTTTCCCTCTTCGGGAGTGTTATTTTTATTGTTATGATGCTGTTAATATTAGATATTTTGTTATAGGGTTATGTTTACGGGTAGGCTCAGAGTGAGATGAGATATGTTGTATCGATGATTAGTTGGTTTTGAATAAACAAGGATATTAGATCAGATTACTTTGGATGGAAAGAATGAGGCGACCAAGACTTATAAATGATACCAATGTGCGACGGACTTGATGGGGACTCGGAACGTATGAGATTAGACACAGTGAGGTGAGTACTTAATCGACCTGAAAATTGGACGAGTGGTAGACAGGAGTGACTATGGAGGTATAGTATGAGTTAGGGCGATCATGAGATTGAGTAGAGCTCTTATTAGCATTAAGACTGATTGTTGAGTTGACGTGAGGAGACATTGAGAGTAACACGACGTGTTGAGATGGATGAATGGTTAGGTAGGTGGACTTAGTATCGGTTGGGATTAGTTATGGTGAGTGGGAGGAGGTGTGATCTTGGTAGTCCAAATTTATTGGCGGATGAATTATGGGAAGATATGACAAGAATATATTGAAGACACGGAGAATGTTGATTTGCGGAGGTATTATAAGATCGACAAAGTTTTTGTCTTAAATTGGTGATTGACTAGAACATCCTTTCAGCGATTATTGATATTGAAATAGATTGAGAAATTTAAAAGATGTTATTGAGCGATGATGTTTAGCGGAGTGGTATGGTTTGAGAAGATGATTATTATTTTTGGGAGGACTTGGAGTTGGAAAATTTGAACAGCAGTGATGGGTCTATAGTTAAGTATTAAGAGGTGAGTTTAGTCGTGGCATTGTCCAGTGAAAAGAAGGATTATGACGGATTAATTGAGGAATGATGTTAAAAGTATAGGACAAGAGACCATTGTGTGGAAGATGGGAGTTATAGGCTTAAGTGTTTATGGATTTTATAATTAGTCTTAGTATAAGTGATTCCGAGGACGGAATCATTTCTAAGGTGGGTAGAATGTAACGGCCGTTTTCCGACCGTTCGTATTTCCTACGTGCACGTGCCTTATCGTGCACGTATTTTATTTGGCTTTTTCTGAGCTCCGACATATGCGGTGTGATATGCCATTGCGATCGTTTTGGGGTGTTGAATTTTATTGAAATTATTGGGAACGTCTTTTCACTGCTCGTTTTCTCGCGAAACGACTTTGAATGATAGGGGCGTTTTAGTCATTTGACTCAAAACGCCGTTTCTAATTTTACGAAAATTCTTGATACGCGTTACGCACGATTAGGCTCCGTAGATCTGTGCGTCTCGTCTCCACGATCGCACCGGTATTTTCGGATTATTTTTCTGGCGCCCGGATTGCGAGATCTCACCCGGATTAACCTCGACCGTCGATCTCCCCAAATCAGATTCGAAATTCGAATTTGTTGCCAAATCTGGCAATATCTTTAATTAATCTGTTTTATATCTTTCCTAAACTGTCTCTCTAATCTCCTCTAGACTTACCCCAGCTCATACACCCTCTATCCCTTACCCCTCCACCCATTTAACTCCTATCACATATCTATTTAGCAATACTTCTTAGTATATTAACCCTAAATTATTAACCCTAACCCTAATTTTTCCGCCCACTCCCGAATTAGCCCTAGGGCAAATTCTCTCAGCCGCCGGCCACACAAAAAAATTCCCCCCGATCTCTTTTTCCTCTCCCTCGCGGCCTCCCCTCGTTCGCAGCCCGAGCGCCGCCGAGACTCCCTCCCGCCGTACGCCACCGCTAACCCCGAGCAGCGCCGATCTCCGCCCACGTCCTCCCCTCGGCGCTGTGCCTCCCCTGCGATCCGACCACCGTGGTCGACTTCCGACCGCCACAACCCCCCAGTCCGATCTCCCCCTCTCTCGCTCCTCCCTCGCATCCACGGCGAGGCCGCCGCCCTCACGGATCCCCGCGCCGCCTTAGCCCCTCACCGTTGCGGCCCCCTCTCCACCATGACTCCGGCAGCCCCTCCGATGCCCTAAGCTCCGGTCGACACCAAGCTTCTCCCCCACCTCTGTTTCCAACTTGAAACAGTGTAGCCCCACCGACAGCCCTCGCTGTCCGGCGACCCCAGCTGCAAACTCACCCGCAACGCCTCCTCCACCGCTTGAAGCCTCCACCGGCGTTTCCGCAAGCCGCTCAGCGCCTCCTCTCAACCGCGCTCCGACAAAGCTCGACCCACGTCGCTGCCACCGCCTAGACCTCGCCGCCCATCCACGGCCTCCCGTGTTGCGCCATCGTCTGCAGGCAGCCGCGTCGCTGCTGCAACTCCCGAGCGCGCGCCGCTGCAGATCCCGAGCGCACGCAGCCGCTCGCCTGCGCTATCTTGAGCCGCGCCGCCATCTACGCGCGACAGCAACGCGAGACCCATTCGACCGTAAGTGTTGTAAAATTGTCACATTGGAGCAGAGGCTACAAACAGTGTTATTGTGTGTGAATGATTAATAAAATGTGCAGAGATTATATAAATAGTTTGTAGGTTCTGTTATCATGATTCTATAAGTTTAGTTAGTAGAAATTTATTGGTTAGGGATCTCTTAGCTTGATATCCGGTCTCGCAGGTAGACTCATCCTCGTTCGATCACCGGAACACCCCGACGACCTCTTCCAGTTACACTACTCGCAGTCGAGGAAACAGAGTGAAGGCGACGTGATCCGCCGTTTCAGATCCGACCTCAAAGCTACCCGTGACCGTCAGACCAGGTTGGTGACCCCTAACTCGTAGCAAAACCCACACCGTAGCAAAACTGAACCCTAACTAAAATCGAACAACTCGAACTAAATTTACTTTTTCCGCACCAGTAAAATGTTGTCACTGTAGAAATCGACCATCGGACAATTTTATGTGCACATATGGTAGTGTTCGATTTAGGTTGATAAAACACCAAAAATCGTGACTTTGACAATTAGGGTAGTCCCGACAACCTAGAAACAAACCCTAATAGGACTTGATGAAAATTGCGACCTGACATCGTCGCCATGACCTGTTTCAGACGGACTACCGCAGACGCGACGACTGGACGAGACGACCCGGACAGACGACACACTCGCCACCGCAGGCAAGTGTACTCATTTGCTCTTTCGGCCGTGCCTAGGCCTTAGACTGTTAGACCTATTAAACTGTGAACAAAGAGAACCGGACGTGAAATGATAGCGTCCGGGACGACGCCTGACGACCTAGACTTGACGACGAAGTCTAGGCGTAACAACAACAACTTTTGACACCGTAAGGTTATCATGTGTGTGCGTGTGTGTGGACCCCCCTAGAATCAACAACTGCTACTATAGGTTTCATCTGCGTGTGCGTGTGTGTGGACACCCTAGAACAAATGTGCCCTTGCCATGTCTTGAACATCTTGCACGTCGTGTCTTGTGTAGCCTGCGGGCAATGAGACGCTCACCTAGCAGAGTGAGTGATCTTTGTTACGGAACACCTACGGGAAGCTTGGCACCCACCTAGCAGAGTGAATGTCCCAGCGGACCGAGAGGATAGAGACGCTCACCTAGCAGAGTGAGTGGTCCTATACAGTTGTACGGTTTCACCTACGAGGCGTTCGTCGCTCACCTAGCAGAGTGAGCGATACGCTACCGACCGTGGGGATAGAGGCACTCACCTAGCAGAGTGAGTGGCCCTATATTGTCTTGTCCTGAGTTCTGGGGTTTGGGGTAGGGTTGAGCGTGCGCACGGCAAGAGGGTCTGATCCCCCTCGAACCGTAAGGCGTGAACCCTTCATGTCACAATTGTCTTGTCTTGTCTCGTCCTGTCCTGTTACGTTTCGTCCTGTCACGTTTCGTCTTGTCATGTCTTGTCTTGACACCGGTTAGGCTAGTCCCGTAGTCGGTGGCACACGCTACGACTACTGCTTGTCCCGTTTTACTTTCCTGTTGCGTTTACTTTCTGTTGTCACTCTGTTATAACCCCAGCATGCTAATCAACCAGTAAACCATTGTTAATAGTTCGGTACACTTGCAGTAGAGTCTGACCTCTTTTGTAGACTTTACCTGACGTACAGTTCCCTTCTTTTGGTGTTGTACGTCAGGTGTGGAGCCAGAGTACACAGAGCCGGAGGACGCAGACCTAGAGTACGTGCCCGAGGAGGACCAGAGTTAGGGATCTTCCCGTTGCTGATTCAGAGTTTTCACTGCAGTTTAGTTGGGTGCGTAGCACCGTTTACTTTCTGTCTAGGTTGGGTGCTTGCACCATTAGTTTACTTCAGCTGTTTTGTAGCCGTGTTGGCTTTTGTTTAGACTCTCCGTACTTTTCTGATATCTGTGGAATATAATGAATGCATCTCTTTTAGTACTTTTATTGTTCCGTACTAACCTGCAGGGACCTGTTCCTTCGTCTTGGAGTACCACACAGACGCTTATTGGGTCCGAGCTTCACAGCTCCGGCCTAAGCGGGCCTTGTCACGCTTCACCTCCGTATTTTTGGGAAGCGGGGCATGACACCAGTAGAGTTCCTGACCGACTAGATCTCAATCTAGTCGGTTGGTCCCCCTTCTTGAACCAACTAAGGTGCACGAAAAGTGCCGAAATGAAGCGCGAAGCTTCGGGAAGATCCCTATAGCTTCTAAGATCACTCTAACTCTAAAATATGAGCGATTTGAAGTTCGTCATGAGCGACTTACTCCAAGATCAACGATTCTAAAAAGAAGCTAGAAAATCACGACGAAATGATCGAAAACGAAAGCTACGGAGACGGAAACCACCCATAAGGAGAAAATCCACCAAAACATATACATAATATATATAATCCAAATACATGAAAACCAGTCGTTACAAAGTGCCTTTATGCACTTATAAAATGACTTTTTCCACTTATCGAGTGGCTTTTTCCACCTATCGAGTGGTCCTTTTCACACGAGAAAAGGTTCCCTTCGTGCACGCTTTCGTGCACGCGACATCTGAGGTCCGTATACCCTTATACATCCCCTCATGGGTGTATTCATGTTGTCCATATCCAACAAAATCGAGCTGAGATCAAACGGACCACAGGTTCCAGCGGCTAACGAATGCAGTCTCAATTGAAATTAGTGTGGATTTGGACCCGCGTAGCTCCCAAACCTGCAATGTTGTATATATAAGAGTATTTTGGCTTAGGGTTGGGTATTCTTGCGTATTTGGGGCTCTAGGAGCCGTATTTTGACGTGAGATTTGGAGGCCCTGGAGACAGACTCAGGAGCTATCATCTGAAGGAGATTTAGGGTCTATTTGGAGAGAATTGGTGATAAATTCTCTATCTTTTGCCTTGCGTTTTGCGTTTTTGGCTTGTATTTGAAGAATTATTCACGTATTTTGAGTGTTTGGTGATGTATTTGTCTATGAATACTGAATCTTTCTCGTCATGCATGGTTGATCTTCATATGTGTTGGTTGTGATGTAGTTAGGGTGTCATATTCTTTGATTTCGATATCTTTTCGCCCTATATTCATGTTATAATCACGTATTTTGTCGATTGCTACATGTCTTGTTTGGGTATGTTATACGGAGACGTAGGCATGCTTGAATTGAATATGATCTAAGTAAGATTTATTCGTGATGTGATCCGAGAGGACGTATCGTGACCCGAGAGGGCACTTGTGCATATTTTCTTCATGAAATCGTTATTATACATGGTTACTCTTTGGCACTTTTTTATGTGCTTTATCGCCACACTTTTTGATGTTCTCATGTCCTATCCGGATGAAACATTGAGTTATAGAAAAGATATTAATAATCATTGATTGCATATACCCTAGCAAAATCATAACCAACACATACTCTCCATATTAGACCCTAGTATCGAATTCACTGTAACTATCGTAGGACTTTGTTTTCGTATTTTAAACCAACGACTCCATTACTTTTATATCTGATAGATGGTTGTTTATTAACATTTTAGTACACTTTATAAACTGAAATTCGTGGTTTTGTAGGTCAGTTGTCCTGTGGATACGATATCTGGACTCACCAGGATTATTACTTGTTCGATCTCCAACACTTGGGAGTAGTGCTCACACATTTTGAGACGAGTCAAGTTTTTGGCACCGTTACCTGGGACAGTGGTACTTGTGATTGACGATTTCAGTTTGTATGGAGGAATATTCGGTGAGATCCTTCCATCTTATAGCTAAGGATTTTTATTAGTTTTTTTGTTTGTTTTCTTTTCACTTTTTTAAAAAAATTCAAAAAAATGGAATACATGAATTTCTATGGCATAGATTATTGGCGTGATGCAGAGTACGATGTTGCACACAAGCAAAGAATGAGATGCTCAAGATCGTTAATTTTAATCAGAGAGATTGTAAAACTTTCTTTCAGTCTTAGAGGAGGTTCACAGACCTAGTAGTGAGCTATCTGCAGCATGGGTACACAAAGAAAGAGCTTATTGAGTCCTTATTTGGACTACGACCACATCTGCAGAAATTTTTGGGAGTCATAACGTCGACAGAGGTGTGGAAATACATGGAGTCCTTACAAGAGAATGATCAAACCATTAATGAGACTTTAGAGCGTGATTCAACGGAACCTTCATGCCTTGATCAAGGAGAGCAAAGTGTAGACGTACCATTGAAACCCTTGAAAGAGGAAGTTTATTTGCTCATTCAGACACAGGAGGCTACATCCCGTCAATTCCAAGAAAACTTCCTTGCTCAGAACCGGTAAATTAAGCAATCCATTGAAAATCTTACTCTGATTGCCACTTGCTTAGAAGAAAGTAATTCTTTTGGAATTCTACTTTAAGAATCTAATATGAGTTCACCTTCTATTGCAGGTATATCGAGCAAGTCATGTCACGATGAAAGTACAAATCAGAATATTAACATGGCTTGAAATGTGTGCAAAGGAGAGGACAAGATAGCAATTTTGGATGAACAGGAGGAGGAGATAACAAGGGACTTGAGTTTAGAACTTATCTCTATGCATCCCGAACCACTCTTTCCCCCAGTTTTTCCCAATATCATTCATCCCTCTCCCTAATAACTGAGCATCATACCGAGAGCAGTGCACATTTTTCAGGGAGTAGTCATCACCATGCCTTACTTTATTTTACATACTTTGATGACTCTGTTTGGAATATGTTTATTGCAAAAAAATTTAGACTAATTTGGACTGACATAACTCATCTCTTGCAGGACATTGGTGACAATTTATAGCGGTGCTGGGAGTTATGTCGCTTGGGTCCAACTTTGCTAGTGGAGGACGAATACTCGTCGAGGAGCGCAAGGAAAAGATAGAACAACTTCCTCCGCCATTAAAGATCCGCGATCCGTCATTTGACCACGGTGTGTTCTTTCCATTAGCATAGATTTTTATATGCTTTTTAGGATGCTTGCTTTTGAACAAACTCGTACCCCTTTCGACATTGAAGACCATGTCCATCTTTAGGTAGGGGCAGTGTATGAGGCCTTAGGATTTTCTTTAAAATAAAGCGAAAGAAAAGAATAAACCACCACTCTCATCATTCAAACCTCCTTCACAAGTCACATTAACTGATGATTATGCATTGATCGAATTCTTGAAATTGTTTATGGCTTGAATTAATTATTTTTCTCTTCATGGAATTAATCATTAATATGCCGCTTATGAAAACTTTCAATTGCCATGATTAATATCTCGAAATAGTTTGAATTTATTTCATGCATGCTATTATGATGCAAAAGCTTAAGTATACACGATTTATTAGAAAGTCTTCACGTTGAAGAGAAATTTGGCCTTTGTTACTAATGTTTATGTTCGATGAATGGGTGTTGAGTTGCTTACGAATAAAAAATAAAAAAAGAAAAAAAGAAAAAATGCATCGTTCCCTTGAGTTCATTAATTAGCCGGGTCTTCGTGCCTCAGGAAGCATTGGAGATTCGCGTCGAAAAATAGATGAATGGGAAGTGCATTCAAAGAAGGAGAAAATAAAACTTAGATGATTCGAGTTACTAAATTCGAGGGGCTCTTCTAAGCCTAATGCCTGAAGGTCGTCTGGCCTAGGAATCATTAACTGAAAGCTCGTTACATGGATCATTCTAAGTCGTCAAAAAAAGAAAAAAAAAGAAAAAAAAAGGAAATGTTGAATAAACTTAGCAACTTCAATGCACATGATTTGAACTATCTTTATGAGATGCCAAACCCTTGGAAATGAGAAAACTATGATATGACGTCGTGTCTTTCTTTCGCCTACGCAAAACGATGCTCGTATGTTGTTTATTCATATTTGATTAGAGAAAATATCATGCGATTGACTTTATTCATGGATTGTGTATATTAATGGTCAAATCATGTTGGCAATCGTACTATTTAGCCACGCCATAAACGATCTATAGAACTACTATTTTTACTTATCATCCGACTTAATCTCTCTTTTTGTTAGGGACTAGCAAATCACTAGTTGGGGGGTGTTATTCGGATTGAATATTGCATATTTAACACCTCATTTAGCCCCATTGTTTGCATATATGAGACGTATTTGGTCTCTAATACAATCGTATTTTGAATATCGTCATTTATTAGAGCAAACTCTCATTCTATTCGTAAAACAGAAATACATTGAGTATTTCTGCTCATTTAGTATTTTTCATATGAAGATCTCAGTCTCACGATTCCAACGACTATTTATTTGTATTTTCTGATGTCTGTGCTAATTTATATGAATATGTGAATGCAAAATACTATTTAAATGGTGAAATACGAGAGAAATACGCGAGAAAATACGAAATATGGCACACAACTGTACGCCTGCTCGATCAGCGCTGCCACGTGGCAGCTATCTAGTGGCACCCGCCTTAATCGGACGGGGTCCAGTTGAAGCATGACGCGGCCTTTTCCTCACCATTGGATGATGATCCAAAGGATAGCATTGTGTCTGCATTGGACTCGAACCAATCAAGCGGATCCGTGGAACGAGCAGATCCGACATACACATGGCATGATCCAATGGAAGCACTGCTTATCCAATGGCTAGGATGCTATCCGAGCTGGAGTTGGATGCTGAGCGACAAATTCGTAACCCGAATGACACATGGCTTCTCCACGTTAAATCGCTCTGATATCAAATGACCCACAGGTTCCAGCGGCTAACGAATGCGGTATTAAGTAAAATCAGTGCGAATCTAGACCCCCATAGCTCCCAAACCTGCAATGTTGTATATATAAGGGTATTTTGGCTTAGGGTTAGGTATTCTTGCGAATTTGGGGCTCTACAAGTCGTATTTTGACGTGAGATTTGGAGGCCCTGGAGAAGAGGCAGGAGCTATCATCTAAAGGAGATTTAGGGTCTATTTGGAGAGAACTGGTGATAAATTCCCTATCTTTTGCATTGTATTTTGTGTATTTGGCTTGTATTTAAAGTATTATTCATGTCTTTTGAGTGTTTGGTGATGTATTTGTCTATGAATACTGAATATTTTCTCTTCAAATGTGGTTTATCTTCATATGTGTAGGTTTTGATGTAGTTAGGGTATCGTATTCTTTGATTTTGATATCTTTTTGCCCTATATTCATTTGATAATCACATATTTTGTCGATTGCTACATATGTCTTGTTTGTGTATGTTATACGGAGACGTAGGCATGCTTGAATTGAATATGATCTAAGTAAGACTTATTCGTGATGCGATCCGAGAGGATGTATCGTGACCTGAGAGGACACTTGTGCATATTTTCTTCATGAAATCGTTATTATACATGGTTACTCTTTGGCACGTTTTTATGTGCTTTATCGCCACACTTTTCGATGTTCTCATGCCCTATCCGGATGAAACGTTGAGTTATAGAAAAGATATTAATAATCGTTGACTGCATATACCCTAGCGAAATCATAACCAACACATACTCTCCATATTAGTACCCAAGTATCGAATTCTCCGTAACTATCTAGGACTTTGTTTTCGTATTTTAAACCAACGACTACATTACTTTTATATCTGATAGGTGGTTGTTTATTATCGTTTTAGTACTCTTTATAAACTGAAATTCGTGGTTTTACAGGTCAATTGTCCCGTGGATACGACACCTGGACTCACCAGGATTATTACTTGTTCGATCTCCTACACTTGGGAGTGGCGCTCACACATTTTGATACGAGTAAAGTACTAAAGTAAGCACATTGAACACATGAACAACATACATATGGCAAATCACACATAGCATATAACATGCACATCATATCACCTACTTAGACACACGACACACAATGCACATATCTCATATGAAATGCAATGCAATGCACACATGCAATGGACATGCCTAAGGGATCCTATAATCTAAGCCGATGTACCTACAACATACCCATCTTCATCTGTGGCAACTACTATGGATTCAATAGGTGGCCCCTGTGATTTCCCCTGGCTCCTACCATGGAACTTTGGTCCAAGTGTGTAGTGTCATCTGTGTCCTACATTTCATATGACATGTCTCATGTATCTCATGTCACTTTTCATATCACTTTTCACTTGCTATAGTATAAGTCACATACCACTTTCATATCAACATATATATTTATATCATATATCAAATTGATGCATAAACTTCATATGGCACATCACATTTCACAACCAATCCAACATATAACACATCATCACAATTGGCATGTGAAACATTTCAAGCATGGCAATGAAGTAAAAGATAACACAAATACAATTAGGCAACATAGGATTCCATAGTAAGACAACATATGCATTTAGGACATGAAGACATGTCAATCATGAAACTTGCATGTAGTAACATTCATACCCATCCACATAAAGTGGCTGATATCATTAGGTTATGTTTAGAATTTATCATATGTGTCTAAATTAAAACTGTAGATAATTTATCTACGTTTCCACTACAATAAAAATCATAATTTTTGGATAACTGTGTTAAAAGATATGATTTGCAGATTATCAGGACCAAAGTATGTCCTGAATCTGAATTTCTTTACAGGAAAGATCAGTGCATATCTATTATGTACAGCCATATTCTTACTTAGGTCTCAACATGAAATTTGTAGAAACTTTAATGTGGATTCCAGATTGTCGAAAAATACATTATTTGAATATATGCGAAGGAAGTGATGGTCTGTAACATACATAGTGGCAAAATCTGTCCAAAACGAACACATAGATGGAAATCAGCTGTTACAGTCCATTTACAGTCAAAATCTGCGGTTGGTCCCAACATAAAAGTTTGGGATAACTTCATAAGGTTTCCAAATTATCTTAAATCATACTTTTTGGATCATTATACTGGAAGTTATGCTTAGTTGAATTCGAAGGACATAACTGGAATCAGAAAAGGACAACAACTTTACAACAAACAATATCAACAACAATAACAACACAATAACAATTATCACACAATACAGCTACAACTACAACACAATAACTACATGGCATCTCAATCTCAAATATAGTATTCCAAAGAGTAGTAAGAGTTATGAACTCCTACCTTATCAAAGATCCCATCTTTTATGCTCCAAACCACTCCAAAAGCTCCAAGATCCCATCTATGGCCTCTCAAGTACCATCTCTTCTCTACTACTACTCCTCCTAATTCCCACTTCCAGGTATGCACCACAAGGAAGAAGGCTAGGGTTTCTTAGCTAAGGAGGAGGAGGGACAAAGCCTAGTGTGGTTCGGCCAAGGTGTAGGGAGGAGGGGAGCTCACAAAAAAGGGAGGAGAGGGCTGGAGGTGTTCATTGGTATAAGGGAGGGAGAGAAAGGAAAGGAATGAGAGAAAAAGAGATAAGAGAGAATTAAAGAGAGAAAACTCTCTAACCTTCTAGATATCTCCTAGCTTATCTCATAAGCCTCCCTCGATAGATAACCATGAACCTAATGAGGTTACCAAAATACCCCTCAAGCTGAAAAGATCATAATGCCCCCACTCTTCTAAATATTTACAAAGAATGACACTACTGAGATTGCCCCTCAAATTCTAAAGAATTACAAGAGTGCCACTAACACTAACCTTATTCACTCTTACCGACTTGACATCATACTACATACATACATGCGTACACCACCATCACATATCCTTGCCACTAACCCTAACCTTATTCACTCTTACCCACTTGACACCCTACTACATGCATACATGCGTGCACCACCATCACATATCCATACATCCATACTTCCACACTATAGCTACACATACATAAAACCACACACACTCACATACATACATATAGGTCTACACTCTATACATTCACCTATATACAACCCTAGATACACATTTCTTACATATATCAATACATATGTCAAAACACATATCAATACATAGTCAGATATAGCACTATACATCCATCAAATACACCGTTCTTACACAACAACTACACATACACATATAGGTATAGGGGGATACACGTATTGCACAAATAGTGTATGACAGAGCCGCTCAATTAAAAATATGTGCTTTATGTGCACTCTGATTTATTCCGCTGCTTGATATTTTTTTATTTGTGCCTTACACCCTATTCACCACTTTCTAGGATGTTTCCAGATCTATTAGTCATATCTTCTGGGATTCATATTGACAGTGCCATCTGTTGCATCATGTTTTGAACATGTATTGCATACAACAAGATTTGTGTGGAGGGGACTTGATCAATGAATGCGAAGGAAGATGATCTGTAAGCTTCCATTTTGGTTGCTTGCACAAATGAACAACATATTAGGAGAGATCAGGATGACTCCTGACCAATAACTCTTTGATACTCAAATTAGATCTCTTTATATTTTTTAGGGCTAGAGTAGTTGGGGGTATATTTCAATATCATACTTGAGGATCTTATATGGCTTCTCTATTTATAGGAGTGCACGAGGTTAGGTCGGCCTTCATTTCATGTAACCCTAACGTGTTAAACAAGATATGGTTAAGACTATGCTCGACAATGTGAAATCTTCATGTATCCTTCTAGAAAGATTTCTCCTGTAGCCACACGAGCTGTGGGCTTCACTTTAATTAAGGTGTAATAATGTTAGAACTTGACTTATCAGTACACGATTGGACACGATCTAGTTTGGAAGAAGAAGGTGGATCATTACGTGCTTGACCTATGATCTGTACATACAGACAAGAGTTAACGGAGATTAGGGTTGTTCTTGGTCTAAAACCATCAGGCGCTCAACTTAGAATCACGATGTATAAAGAACAACCATAATGGTGTGAAGGCTCGGATAAACTATACAAGTAGATTGCTCATACCAGAAGACGCCAATGAGATGAAGGATATTTAAGCAGTCATAACTCTAGCTTAGTTCGCATGATAGATTTAAATCATAATAGTTAGTTAATAGTCATTCGACAAGAAGGATAAGGCATCTGGTTGCATGCCACACTTTTATGAGTGAGCTCTGCAGACCATTTAAGTTAACCTGAAATCACAATTGGGCCCCATTTGAGGACACATAAAGGGATAAAATAGTTCTGTCCTCACAACTCAATAGTGCAGCAAACTTTGTAAACATGCCCTACTGTTACAGGTCAGACGGCATGCCATTATTAAGCCATTGTCATGCCGGTCCATGGCCCATGGCTCCGGAGTTGAATGAGTCAACCTCCACCTCCCTCACACAAAGCCATCAATGGTGGGCCGTTATGCCTAATCATGGGCTACTTTAATGGCCACTAATTCGGTAATTATGGCCTACCATTATGGGTGTTGGTTACACTAATGATGCCACATTATTAGCTTGGAGGTTACAAGACAAGGGGAACATATAAAGTCTCCGGAGACAATATGAGAAAGGGGGAAAGCTACACTCAGGTCTCCTGTAACCAAACATCTTCTCCACTGTAAATTTTCTCATACATGGCTCAGGTGACGGTGATGGGATGACCTCCATATAGGTCGGACCTAGCCGTCCAGAGCCCCTTTTTGAGTCATCCACTGACTTAAGTATCGGAGGGGATTTGGTCGGGCCCCAGTCGCGACCCCTTGACGATTTCTTTTATGATGCAAATCTACGAAGATAACCCAGAGCTAGGTCAGCCTTTAATCAAATAGCTAAGTGCTAGCTCTCCACGACCCGAGATCACATCTCCGTGGGTCCCACTACTCTGCTGCCGAAGCATCCCTCCATCGAAGGCATCCTCGTTCGTCCACATCACTGTATGAAAGATTCATCCATCAACAATGGGCACCTTCTGTGTGAAAAAAGAGTCAACATCCCCGTCTACACCTAACACAGATGATGTCGACTCACCTCACCAATCTAGGACCTAAGCCTGGGGACTGATATTCCCCTGCTTCATACGGATCCCAGCTCCTCCCTTAGGGGGAACCTGCTTTGCAACTTGAGATTTTGGAGTAATTCTAGATGATACGTCTATTTTACGGAAGCCCAACAGCATGGGCCCAAAGGCGCAGCCCACCAAACGAAGCCCGAAAGAACATGGAGCTGGAAACCCAACTACCGATCAGAAGCCCGTCTGCGAGATCAGGCCCGCCCGACGAAGCCCCTCAGGGGGCCCCCGAACGGCGATCCAACCCGGCCCCGGAAACGCGCAAGTCACTCGCCCACTCCAGTGATAATCGCTCCCCCTGGCCCGCGACCACTTGATGGCGGTAATGGGGAGGTGCTGGCATGGCGCAGGGAACGGCGATAGGGAGGCGGATTGAGGGGGCACGATCGGGGGCGGACGAGGGACGTGAGTCGTGGGCAATCACGACGGGAGGCCTATAAAAGGGCTAGAAGGACGACTAGACAGGGGACCGCATCTCAGGTAACTAAAACCTAAGGTACTCCATCAACGACCTAGTTCCCCCATTTCAAAGTCCTTCCTCCCCCGCTCGCGTCGGTAGACGTCGTTCCGATCTCCTCTCGAGTCGAACCGTCTCCGCCGGGCCTCCTCTTTCAGATCACCGTCTGACTTAGGCATCGGAGGGGATTTGGCCGGAACCAAGGTCCGGCCCCCCTGACGAGTGTTCCCGTCTACGCAGGAGGACATCAGATCCATGGGCCGAGGCTTCCCCTCCGCCCCACGCTGGACACGCATCTCACAAGACGACCGAGGCTACTCCTCGTCGTCCGACCGACCGACGCCGAGCACGTCCGTCCGAGCCGAGGCTTCCCCTCCGCTCACGAGGCGCCGAGTCTATCCCTCGTCATCCGGCCGTCTGAGGCCGAGCGTCTCACACCGGGCCGAGGCTTCCCCTCACCCACCTTGTGGCCGAGGATCCAGACCCGGCCCAGCCGAAGCGCCCCACGTCATCCACAACTCAGATTTGCGCCGCGTCTGCACGGACTCGACGCACCCGAGGGACCCAAGTCGGCCCCTTGACCACGTTGACCGGGAAGTCCACGGTCAACGCTTTTGTAGTGAGAAAACACTCTGAAACATCTGGCGCCGTCTGGGGAACGAACTGTCCCACGAAGAAGCAAACCGCACCTACAATGGCACGAGCCTGCAACGGAAAGAGACGCATGCCCCCCATCCCGGAGGAGGGGAATGGCGCACCCAACAGCAACCTTGAGGACGCACCCGACGACAATCACCCCGCCCCCTCAACCGAAGAGACTGGCGGGTCAGAACTAGCCACGCAGGGGCAGCTCCGCGCCCTGGCCCAAGAGACCAACGCGAGCATCCAGACGTTGGTCGCAACGGTACAGCAGCTCGTCGGCGCTGCGCCGGCCAACGGAGACGTGTTGGGCGACAGCCATCGTTGGGAGGGGGGCCCTCCGCTCTTACGGTCCGTTGTGGTCGATGACCACGGGAACCGAAGACCGAGCACGGAGCGTCGGTTCACGTTGTCCGGCTCCCGTCAGGCGAGATCACGCGCCTCCTCCCCTTATCGTGAAAGGAGCCGAAGAGAAACCGAAGGCACGGGGGACGAATCGGTGACCGCGTCGTCTCGTCGGCCATGATCACCCCACCGCAGAAGAAGCGATCGACACCACTCGAGAGACCGATCACGGCGGAGCGGGAGCTCCCGCCGGAGGAGCCGGGAACGCCGGGTCAGCCCGACCCCCAGTGTGGCGAGGGCCGTGGAGCCAGCCCCGTCAGCGCCTGTGCCCCCTCCACCACCGAACGAGCTGGAGGTAGGCGGGTGTCGGACCCCCGGGGGCATCCACGGAGACCGGTGCCCTCTGTCGCGGAGAATAACCGACGCGCGGGTCCCCTCTCGATTCAAGATCCCGGCGCTGGGGAAGTACGACGGGATAAGAGACCCGGGAAACCACGTGATGGACTACGAGGGGGACATGTCCTTCCAAGGAGCCGACGATGACCTGCTCTGCAGGGGCTTCTATTCGACCCTCAGGGGAGCGACGAGAACCTGGTACCGCAGCCTACCCAGCCGCTCCATCGACAGCTTCGAGGAACTCACCCAGCTGTTCTGCAAACAGTTCATGGCAGGGCGACAGGTAATGCCTGATGCTGAACATTTGTTTAACATAGTGCAGGGCCCGACCGAGCCGCTCCGACAGTTTATGCACCGCTTCAACGCGGAACGGCTGAACGTGAACAGCCCCCCGACCTTGTTGTCCAAACGGCCCTAAAGAAAGGGCTGCGCCATAGAGGCCTGAAGAAATCTCTGCACAACGATCCCCCGAAGGACCTCCCTGGGATCATGGCGAGGGCCGAGCGCTTCATGTTGACCGAGGAGACCTTGGCCATTGAGGCAGGAAAGGCCAGACGAGGGACCAAACGCGGCGATAGCGAGCGCCGCAGCCCCGAAGGGTACCGGACCGAGAAGAGGACGAGAAACAGGCAGCGGGGAGAGGGTACCAGGGACGCCACCCCAGACGCCGTCCTCACTCAAGTACAGAAGGAAGAGCGCGCCGATCGCCCCCCACCAAAGACAAAAAGAGGGGGGAAGAATGGGGAAAAGTACTGCAAATACCACAAGGACAATGGCCACGACGCTGAAGACTGCTAGCACCTAAAGAAGGACATTGAGAAGCTGATGAGCCGAGGGCACGCAAGGAATTTAGCTGACGAGCCGGCCCACGGAGAAGGAACCTCCATGCAGCCGGACAAGGGTAAGAAGATCAATACCGTCCAAGGACCCCTCCGCATCATAGAGTGAGCAGGCGAGGCCCCTCCCCCAAGTCGTAGCCTAGTCCGGAGGAGATTATCTAGGTTTACATCCCTCCGCCTAGCTTTATTTCTCATTTTCCTCCAAATGTACTAAGTCCAATAGGACCCTTAAGAGTACAAATGCATTCCCTTTTATCTTTTCTTTATCTTCGACGGAATCAACATTTCACTAAGGGTGCATAAAAGTGAAGACCGCCGCCTCACCGGATGGGGAGGGTCAGACAAAACCAGTCCCAAGACGAGGAGCTTCGCCCTCGCCGACTGATTCCTTCGCTTGTAAGTCTGGGGGCAATTCCCCCAGCCAGCCCAGACGCCGACCAGTCCTAAGCCGAGGAGCTTTGCCCTCGCCGACTGATTCCTTCGCCTGTAAGTCTGGGGGCAATTCCCCCAGCCAGCCCAGACGCCGACCGGTCCTAAGCCGATGAGCTTTGCCCTCGCCGACTGATTCCTTCGCTTGTAAGTCTGGGGGCAATTCCCCCAGCCAGCCCAGAAGCCGACCGGTCCTAAGCCGAGGAGCTTTGCCCTCGCCGACCGACTCCTGCGCTCGTAAGCCTGGGGGCAATTCCCCCAGCCAGCGCGGACGTCGACCGGTCCTAAGCCGAGGAGCTTTGCCCTCGCCGACCGTCTCCTGCGCCCGTAAGTCTGGGGGCAACTCCCCCGGCCAACGCGGATGTCAACCGGTCCTAAGCCGAGGAGCTTCGCCCTCGCCGACCGACTCCACCGCTCGTAAGTCTGGGGGTAATTCCCCCAGCCAGCGCAAACGCCGACCGGTCCTAAGCCGAGGAGCTTTGCCCTCGCCGACCGTCTCCTTCGCTCGTGAATCTGGGGGCAATCCCCCCAGCTAGCTCGGATGCCGACGTCAACCGACTTCGCTGCGACGTCAGTCGAGGAGCTTTGCCCTCGCCGGCTACACCCCCGCTGACCGACTTCACTGCTCATAAGACCAGGGGCAGCCCCCCTTAGTCATCAAGGACGTCAACGGCCTTGTCCACTCAGGGGGCAAGGGACAACCTCCCGAAGAAAGGAGGCGAGCGACCATCGTCGGCAGAGGGGCCGAGGTCGCAGCAACAAAGCAAAATACGTGAGAAGTTCGAGTAAGTCAATTTCATTTCCAACAATTAACCAAGGTACAAAAGTGTGTCTTATTTACAGGAAATTGAAGTGGAGAAACCTCCTTACAAATAACCCGCTCTCGACGGGCAACAAAATTCGTCACCTACGAAGACTAGGATAACACTGGCGGAGCAAAACTTGTCGACGAAGAACCCAAAATTGCTGGCCTAAGCGAACATCCATGCAACCAGCAATTATTTGCTCCGAAGCAGGGAACCGGTAGCGAAGCCGAAGGAGATTGCGAGGTCAGGGATCCATTTCAAGTAGGCCGGGCCAAAGCGAAGCGGATGCTAAAAAATTTGAGGATAAAAACAAGGGTGGCAGGCCGGGAAGGATGACCTAGGGAGCCCGGGATCGGGAGGACGCGTCCTCATGCGCCTCGCCCTGCTCGGAGCGAGGGGGATCGACAGGCGGAGGGGCTTGCCGGACGCGCTCCGCACAATCCCGGAAGGAAGACTGGACGACCTCGACGATCCGAGGGCCGATGAGGTCTTCATACATACTGAAGGCCTCCCTAAGAACCTCGAAGATTCTCTCCCCCAGGGTCCCGACGACGCCCCTCTCCACCTCCTCCGCGAACCGCGCCACCTGACGCCGATCCGACAGTTCCCTTTGAAGCTCCTCCCTCTCCAGGCGAAATGACTCCGCCGCTTCCTCGGCCGACTGTCGAGCATCCCCCAACTTTCCCTGGAGGTCGTCCACTCGTCCCTCTAGCTCGGCCACCCGTAGCTTGAGTTGCCGAGACTCCATCTGGGCCGCCACCATAGCTACCTCTGCCGCCCCGGCCCGCTCGTGGGCCCTCGCAGAGGACTCCTCCAGCTCCCTCAAACGGACGGCTCGACGCTGCGACTCAACAGCGAGCGTTGAACCCTGAAAGACGAGACATGAGCCAGGAAGAGAGTGAAGGGAAGGAAAGGACAGCAGGATAGCCGAACCTGTTGAAGGATCCAGACCAAGGAGTCCGACACCTTGTCGGCGGGGATCCTCTCGAGGAGACTGCGGTCCCGGGGAAGGACGGAGCCCTCGGCAACCTGCTGGGCCAGGGCTCGGTCGACAAACACTGAACCCCCGGGGGTGACCTCGAGGGAGGCCGAGCTGCTCGCCAACAGGGTTCCGATTCCCGGTAATGAAGGCGGGGACGCTGCGACGGGGGTGGTTGTCAGGGCCACCGGAAGATCCCCGGTGGTCGCTGCCGGAGGCACGGAACACGCCGGACTGGAGGGATCCACATCTTCCTTCCTCCTTTTCCCTCCGTGAGGCTTGGCAGGCGCCGAAGGGGAGCGCTTCCGCCTCGCACCGTCTCCACCCTTGGGGACAAGAGGGGGCACGCCAAGTGCAGGAGGGACTGCACCGGACCCGTCGTTACCCCCCGCCTCTTGGGCTGACGGGGCGGATCCGGCCCTTGCGACCCCCCCCCCAGGGAGGAGATCGCCAGAAGAAGAGGCGGGAGGTGCGGCCACCACCTTGCCCACGGAAGGCTCGGCTCGACGCACCTCCTCCTCAACGGTCCGCCGAGGCGCCCTTCCAGAGGTACTGCCCCGGCTCCGAGCGGCTCCACGACGGATCAGCTCATCGACATCGCGGGTGAACTCGTGACCATCCATTCCTGCAAGGGAAACCGAAATCAGGGTAAGCTACGGGGCAATCCAGGACTGAAAAAGCGACCTACCCGGAGACCACAAGACGGCCTTCAGGAGTAGGTCATCTAACAAAGACCAGATGGACTTCGCCTCCAAGGGCAGGGTCGACAGCAGTGCGACGGCCGCCTGATCCGCCTCAGAGAGGGCTAGCGTTGGGCAAGGCCGGACCGACCCGCCCCAACCCGTCAAAATCTGGGCATCCTCTAGGAAGACCACGAAGACATAATCCGAGCTCCAATCCCCCGACCAGCGGGGTAGCCCGATCAGGCATTCCCTCCTCGAGCGGGCTCGGAAGTGCAACCACGACCCTGGACCGACCATCTGGATCTGATAAAAGTAGAAGAGAAGGGGGAGAGATGGCTCCAGACTACGAGTACAGCAGAGCATCACGAAGCCCGTTAGTACCGCAATCGAACAGGGGGTGAACTGGCAAAGGGGCACCATGAGATACTCCATGACCTGGATGAAGAAGGGATTGAGCGGGAAACGAAGACCCAGGCAGAACATCTCGACATAGACGCTGACTTCATTGCTCCTCGGAAGGCAGATCTGCTCGTCGATGAAGGGGACTCGAACATCGTATGGGTGGCAGAGATACCTTTCTCGGATCTCCGCGGCCGCTAGAAGAGGAGTCCTCGACGGCGTTCGGAGGATAACTGGAGGTACGTTAAGCCGCACGGCAGCCGACGCCACATCATCACCGGCATAGTCCGGGAAGAGCTTCTCCTTCCCTTTATCTCGGAGGAGACGGCTCCCAGAGGAGGAACCAGATCCCACAGATCGGGGCCCGCCCCGCCTGGACTCAGGAGGATCCCTCGCCCCTTGGCCAGAACCACCTATCCTAAGAGCAGCCATAATATGAAAATGAGAAAGGAGTTACATTTTTGTTAATTTGGAGAAGACAAGGAAACGAAGGTGGCGGGAGACTCCGAGTTGTGGAAAGCCTAGAACAGAGGGAAGAGCGAGGAAGAAGCTGGGATCAACGCAGCCGGGGATCTTATATACCAGACCCAGGGGCGAATTCAAAACGCCTGACAGGAACGCGTGGCAGGCCTCAAAGAGACGACGGCATTTCGAAATCGGCGCCAAGGGAAGTCCAATCGATCCGCCTCATCATTACCTTCATTTATGACCGCGCCTCGACTGACGTGCCACTCGGAACCCCAGGAGTCACATCGGTCGAACCGAGCCGGCCAAGGCCGATCGACCCCACCGATGGGGGCAATTGATACGTCTATTTTACGGAAGCCCAACAGCATTGGCCCAAAGGCGTAGCCCACCAAACGAAGCCCGAAAGAACATGGAGCTGGAAACCCAACTACCGATCAGAAGCCCGTCTGCGAGATCAGGCCCGCCCGACGAAGCCCCTCAGAGGGCCCCCAAACGGCGATCCAACCCGGCCCCGGAAACGCGCAAGTCACTCGCCCACTCCAGCGATAACCGCTCCCCCTGGCCCGCGACCACTTGATGGCGGTAATGGGGAGGTGCTGGCATGGCGTAGGGAACGGCGATAGGGAGGCGGATTGAGGGGGCACGATCGGGGGCGGACGAGGGACGTGAGTCGTGGGCAATCACAACGGGAGGCCTATAAAAGGGCTAGAAGGACGACTAGACAGGGGACCGCATCTCAGGTAACTAAAACCTAAGGTACTCCATCAACGACCTAGTTCCCCCATTTCAAAGTCCTTCCTCCCCCGCTCGCGTCGGTAGACGTCGTTCCGATCTCCTCTCGAGTCGAACCGTCTCCGCCGGGCCTCCTCTTTCAGATCACCGTCTGACTTAGGCATCGGAGGGGATTTGGCCGGAACCAAGGTCCGGCCCCCCTGACGAGTGTTCCCGTCTACGCAGGAGGACATCAGATCCACGGGCCGAGGCTTCCCCTCCGCCCCACGCCGGACACGCATCTCACAAGACGACCGAGGCTACTCCTCGTCGTCCGACCGACCGACGCCGAGCACGTCCGTCCGAGCCAAGGCTTCCCCTCCGCTCACGAGGCGCCGAGTCTATACCTCGTCATCCGGCTGTCCGAGGCCGAGCGTCTCACACCGGGCCGAGGCTTCCCCTCACCCACCTTGTGGCCGAGGATCCAGACCCGGCCCAGCCGAAGCGCCCCACGTCATCCACAACTCATATTTGCGCCGCGTCTGCACGGACTCGACGCACCCGAGGGACCCAAGTCGGCCCCTTGACCACGTTGACTGGGAAGTCCACGGTCAACGCTTTTGTAGTGAGAAAACACTCTGAAACACTAGACATTCTCCCATGAGATGGGGATCACATCCAAAAGCTTGATCGAAGTAAATCAAGCAGTTTAGCATCAGCTTGATTAAAGCAGCAACCGCAAGATGATCCTCATTTCCCTAAAAGAGAAGCAAAGCCAAGGGCGCCTTCTTCAGATCCCTAGTAGGAGACTACATACTCACATGGGATTTGTTAAGGCCAAAAATGACCAGAACAACTGAGTTGCTGACGTGGACCCGTTCCTGCTGAGTCGGAGCCTCGATAGCCGATTGAGTGGGACCCAAGGTTGGAAAAACCTGCATCGTTGATGATGGAAGTTGACTTGCAATGCTCGATCGACCCTCGAACTGTTCGTATGTCGATCGATCGAGGCTGTGAAGCTCAGGAGCAACCCTCATGTAAGGTCGAGACTGGTAGATCTGCACCATAAGGAAGCATCAGGGGGGTCGAATCTGGGTCCCGACCCAAACCACATCCGATGTTTAAGTTAGAATGGAACTTAAGGAAGAGAGTGAGCTTGGAGCAGTTGAGATTGACCCATGGAGGTTCGTCTCAGATCTGACGTCGCAAGCTCTTTTGTGGAAGAAATGTAATATGAAAGTGTAGAACTATGTATTAGATCTTGTACCTTGGGAGTTGGAACCTCCTGTATTTATATAACTTCTAGGACTTTTCAATGACGTGGTCACCAATTATGGTGTCATGATTTACCCCCTTTAATATGAGTAATCATAGCACACGTTCCCGCTATTTATGAGCCTGCCTTCAATCCCACGTTTGATTGGTGGGAATGCAATGGGAAGATGGTTGGTCGGCTTTAACTGAGTCCACATCAGGCTTCTCTCCTAGGCTCTGTGGGCCTTAGTCACTTGTCGGACGATCCATCTTGAGTACCGGCCTGATGATTCAACATGATTAAATTCATGCCTTCTCTGAGAGCGTTCACAACTCAACTCTCGGCTTCAAACTTCAACAACTTCCACTTAGAAAACATCCTTCCTCTCGCCTTCCTTCACTTTGGACACCGTCATCGTCGGCACTCCATTCTTCATCTCCATCCAGATCTGGTCAATCTTACACATCCCGTCTGGAAGATCGATACTGCTGTTGTACCTTCGTCTTACCCTCACCAAGAAATCATCCATCGTCATCTCTCCACCGTCAATCTCCCTCCACACCTTGTCAACCTTGACCATCACCACGCCACCATGCCTTGAGATCATCTCCAGTGACGTATCTGTTGGGGTGAAATCTGTTGGATCCTGTGGATGGCAAACAACACTAGAAGGGGGGTTGAATAGTGTTGTGTAAATAGTAAACTTTTTCGATTGTTAATAAATGTCCTTCTAATGTTGCCTAAGAAACCAAGTAGAGCGATTTACGCTTGGTTCTTAATCAACAAAATAATCTTAAAATATATAGAGTAATTTCACAGCAGGTAGTCGACTCCCTATGAACAGTAGTCGACTCCCAGAGTATTTATAAGCACAGATAAGATTGCAAGTAAGATAAATATTATATTCACAGCGGATAAAAGTAAGTTGATCTTTGCAATAAATGAATAACAATTGGCGAATAATAAAGTAAGAGCAAAGATAAACAAACACAGATAAGCAATCGCAGACACAAGGATTTTTATCCTGGTTCCCCACAACTTTTGGGTACGTCCAGTCCCCGACCAATCCGATACGAGATTTTCCACTATCTGTCTTGACAAATACAAGTACCTAACTCCACTCGTTAGGATTTCCAACGACCTAGTCTTGACCAGGATTTTCGACTGGCAACACCTAGACTTGTCTAGTGTTCCAACAACAACACAATAAAAAAGATATCCAATTCACCACAATAAATTGGTGGAGATTGGTTTTACACCCAGATTCTATAGCCAAACAATGATAGACAAAATTGTGTGTAGTGGCTTGATAGAATGAGATTCTAGATCACACAAAGATACTAATGAATTCTTTGTGATCTAGATCTATTGTTTTTCAAAAATCCTTTAAACAAAAAATCAAGAAAAGTAATACGGATTTGAAAAACAGTTAGCCAATAAAATGAGAATATGATCTTTAAAAATAATAACAGAATTTTGCAAGATCACAAATAAAATCGAATTGGCTAGAGAAAGAATGAGAGCTTAGAACTTTAGAGCGTTTGCACGAGAGATTTTGAATTTGATAGTTGTTGTATTTTTCTCAATGAAAATGGTCCTCTATTTATAGGACAAAAACTGAGAATTCGAATTTCAAAATACTTTGACTTTTGTCCCAAAAATTATGGAGAAAATCGTTCAACGATATTTCAAAATTCAAGTCAAAAACGTCAAACTTTTATAGCTGGTAGTTGACTCCCAGTGTGTTTCAGGAAATCTTGATTCTCAGCTGGTAGTCGACTCCCAGAGGATTTTTTCCTGCGACACAGCTAGTCAGACAGGTAGCTAACTCCAGGGTGTGTGGAGTTTCACTACGAAATTTATAAGATGACTAGAGAAAGCTCTCGAAAATATTTTTGAAGATGATTTAAAAGATATTCAAAAACATTTTCAAATCGTTTGTGTGTGTGTGTTTGTCTATATGATTTGGCTTTAACAATACCCTAAAGAGACACAACACACTCACTATAGACTTAGGACACGTCTTCGGAAGCTTGATCAATTTGATGAAGTAGATGTGAGCTTCACTTGAGCTTCTTGTTCTATTTGAGCTTTGAACTTCATTATTTGATCATAGCCTCATTCGTCCTAGTCTTTGAGCGTAATTGCGCTTCTTTGAGTATGAGTAAGGCTTCGCATATCCTGCACACTTTATTGTAGTGTAGTTAGTACAGTAAGTTTCATTTGGTGTGCTCATCATCAAAATCACTTGGGGTGGAATTCAATTTCCATCACTCTCCCCCTTTTTGATGATGACACCCAAATGAAAAATGAAGTAAGTTTGAAATCTGAAAATTCATGAAAGTATACTTACTCCCCCTGCTTTGATACGGTTATCCCCCTGCATCGAAGCTGTTAGCAATACAATACATATGATTTCATTTTTGCATTTCATATCTTTTTCTCCCCCTTGTCATCAACAAAACATATCAATGACAAAGTATTAAATCATATGAATCATAGTACGATTAGGAGGGGAATTCAATTCCATATTCCTGCAAGAGAGATGTTAGCTTATAAGAGCAACTAATATATTGCATGATGAATAAGTTCATAGTAGCAAGCATCACACAATTAAAGAGTTATTACAAACCATAAGTTTTAAAGACATAGTTTTTGAGAACCATTGTTTTGAAAAAAATTGTTTTTAAGAGAAGCTAAGGATGACCGCCGTTCTTCTTCAGTTCCTTGATCTCATCAAGGATCCTGACAAGCGTGTCCTACGTCATTTTGTTGCTTCTCACGACGAGCTCCTTAAGGTCGTCCACCTTTTGGTTAATGTCTTCAAAGCCTTTCTCTTGTGATATCTTCAATTTCCCAATCTTCTTTAGAAGCATTTCTTGAAGCCCAAGAATATACGCCGGTGCTTCTTCTTCTTCTTCTTCTTCGCTTCCTCTTTCTTCTTCTCCTTGTTCTTCCTCCTCAGAATCTGAAACAACAATTTTCTTACCTCTCCTGGAGGATGATGATCCTCCTTCAGCTGCAAGTTTTTCTTCGGGAATGTTCTCATCAAGATCATGGTGTAGATTCATTCTTCCAAGTGCATGAACATCAAAAACTTGAGCTGGTTCTAGAATTGAGGTCTCATGATCCAAAGGCACATTATAGCTAATAAACAAGATAGTGAGATAGTGCCCATGAGCTAAAGTGGATGAGGGTCTATCAGAAGAAGCTGAAGCAAGAATAGAATCCATGATAACTTTGGCCCAATTGATGCGGATGTTACCTAGTATAGCATAGATACATTTGGCCTGCTTCTCAGATAGGATAGAATGACTTCCATATTTCTGAGTAATATTATAGGATAATATATTTGCCAGAATTCTTGCCGGATAGCGAAGATCGCTACATGGAAGTTTAGTCTGAAAATGTCTTCCTGGCAAATACATTCTCTCTAGAATACTTCCTTCAGTCATTTCTATTTTATCAAGCAGCATGCCAGAATATGGAATTCCTAGGGCTTCTCCTAGGGATTTAACAGTAATGGCAAGCTTTGTATCAAGAACTTTGGTTATAAAGCGGCTTTTAGCAAGAACGTAGTCCATATTAGCATAGAACAAGTGCACAAGCCTTGGATAGCAAAGATAAGTATTTTCAGAGGAAAATAGGTTGGCCAAGTTCTGAAAATCTAGTAAGCTATCAATGCCATAATTTATAACATCATTGAGCTTAACAAAATGTTCTTGGAGGATGGGTTTCTTAGTGATTTTGATGAAGTGTTCATAAGTGGTGTTCTTGAATAGATATGGTAAAATGGTTTCTTTCTCAGAGTCAATTTCAGATGAGGTTTTTCTCTTCTTGGTAAAGATTCCTTTGATAGGCATCTAGATAGAGTAAAAACAATATTTTTACAATGCTAGATAAGCAAGAGAAAAAAAATAATGAAGTAAAGATCATGAAGAAAAAAAATTTTTACCTTGAGTAATTTGAGAAAGAGATGGAGTTGAAAGAGCTCCAAGCAACCAAGCACCAAGATGAAATTTCAAGAGAGAGAGAGAGATGAAAGGGGGTAGTCGGCTACCCTAGGGTTTCTCTTGGGGGGTTTTTAACATGGGATAAAAGATGATGAAGAATGAGGGCCTTAGGATCAAGTGTTGGATGGTTAGGATAGAGTTTTAGCTTATTGGGTATAAGTTGCCTTTAGGATATGTACCCATTAACTCTATAGAACCCAATAGGAGTTAGTCAAAAACAAACCCAGAAGTTCGCATACACGCTGGTAGTCGACTTCCTCATGTAGGTAGTCGACTCCCTACTGGGTTGAGTCGTTTTCTCATCCCGAGGGGTTTTTGATCAAGGTCGAGTGCGTTTTCTGAACACGAAATGTTTTAAAAATATAACACAAATATATAAGATCATATAAAAAAAATATTTATTTAATTAAATTTAATCATATATATTTAGCAGAAAAAAAATTGAGTCGTGCAAGAAGGCTGATGTTGATCCTTTACAAGGCGTTGGATCTCGTTTTCTTCCTTTCATTTCTTTGGAGTACCTGAAAAAAAATAAAACGTTTATGGTACTCTTTTTTTTGAGTCCAAGAAGTTAGTCTTTAGGAAGCCAAACCCAGTATGGTTTAGTTCCTTCATGAACAACATATTTATAATTTTTGTTTAAATGAATTTATTGAACAAAGTCGATAGCGTACCTTTTTCTTTGTTGATCAGATAATTTCTTTGGTATCCAGATGCTAAAAAAATTGTCGTTAGAATGATGCATCTTAGTATGCTTAACTCGTTTCTTGGTATGATGTGAATCATAACCGAGTCTGGTTTTGCTAGATGAGGCTTTTTGATCTTTTATTATACTATCTAGCTTTCCTTTTCCTTTGTTGAAATTCTCAATAATTTTCATTGTAGCATCGTATTTATCTTTGACAGATACGAGAAGATTATTCAGATTCTCAACCGTTTCATTTACCAATGAAATATCTTTTTGCAAAAAATCATTTTTTTTCTTTAAGGAGACTATTTTCTTTAATGATTTCTTCTTTTTCTTTAGTATCCTTTTTAATACTTCTAAGTGTTCTTCTATGTTCTTTTATGAGCTTTTCATGCATTTTGCATAGCTCCTTATATGCTCCCCTATAATCCCTGTCTTCATCATCACTTAATGACGAATCATTGTCTCTAGATGAATCATGATGCGTTCTTACCTTGGAGGATGTGGATGCCATGAAGCACATGTGTGTTGTTTCTCTTCTTTCATTATCTTCTTCTGAGGATTCATCGGATGAGGAATCGTCGCTCTGGTCGAAGGCTGCGTAAGCTTCCTTCTTTGGTCGTCGGAATTTGTTTCTTCCGTTGTTTCGCTTTTCATTATTGTCTTTGTTCTTCCCACGATCTCTGGAATCACGATTGTTTCTCTCCAATGGACAGTCTCTCTTGACATGCCCTGGTTTGTTGCAACCAAAACAAATAATACTGTTAGTGGGTCTAAAAGATCGTTTTCCATACTTACTTGTGATGAACTCTTTAAAGTTCTTTGAGATGAACGCGATATGGTCTTCTTTGTCCGTGTAATCGGAATCTTCCTCTTGGGCTTTGAACGCGAGATTCTTCTTCTTTGGTTTTTCTTCGATCTTCTTGTCTTCTTCAAGCTCAATCTCATATGCCATGAGATTTCTCATTAGTTCTTCAATGGTGAGGTCTTTTACATTATGAGCTTCTCGAATGGCATTTGTCATTCCCTTCCATTCGGGTCGGAAAGATCTTAGTATCTTCATTACCTGCTCATATTCGGAAAGTTTCTTTCCTGATCCTGTGAGCTCATTTGTAATATTAGTAAAACGAGTATTCACATCGATGATACTCTCTCCTTCTTCCATTTTAAAAGATTCGAATTTTGAATGCAAAACATTTATGGGAGATTCTTTTACCTTTTCGGTTCCTTCGTGACTTACCTGAAGAGTATGCCATATTTGGTGTACTGTCTCACATTGGGAGACTCGATTGAACTCATTTCCTGTAATGGCGCAAAATAGTGCATTCATTGCTTTTGCATTGAGATTAGCTCTCTTCTTGTCGTCGACAGCCCATTTCCCAAACTCAACGTCGGTGGGTACGATGTACGGGACTTTAGTAACGGTCCAAGCTTCAATGTCTAATGACTCTAGGTGAGTCTTCATTCGGATCTTCCAGCTAGCGTAGTTGGTTCCGTTGAACAGTGGTGGTCGCATGGTATACAGTCCTTCAGAGTGAAAAGATGTTGACGCCATCACCTTTGTAGCCTTGCTCTGATACCAAGTGTTGGATCATGTGGATGGCAAACAACACTAGAAGGGGGGTTGAATAGTGTTGTGCAAATAGTAAACTTTTTCGATTGTTAATAAACGTCCTTCTAATGTTGCATAAGAAAACAAGTAGAGCGATCTACGCTTGGTTCTTAATCAACAAACTAATCTTAAAATACACAGAGTAATTTCATAGCAGGTAGTCGACTCCCTATGAATAGTAGTCGACTCCCAGAGTATTTATAAGCACAGATAAGATTGCAAGTAAGATAAATATTATATTCACAGCGGATAAAAGTAAGTTGATCTTTGCAATAAATGAATAACAATTGGCGAATAATAAAGTAAGAGCAAAGATAAACAAACACATATAAGCAATCGCAGACACAAGGATTTTTATCCTGGTTCCCCACAACTTTTGGTACGTCCAGTCCTCGACCAATCCGGTACGAGATTTTCCACTATCTGCCTTGGCAAATACAAGTACCTAACTCCACTCGTTAGGATTTCCAACGACCTAGTCTTGACCAGGATTTCCGACTGGCAACACCTAGACTTGTCTAGTGTTCCAACAACAACACAATAAAAAAGATATCCAATTCACCACAATAAATTGGTGGAGATTGGTTTTACACCCAGATTCTATAGCCAAACAATGATAGACAAAATTGTGTGTAGTGGCTTGATAGAATGAGATTCTAGATCACACAAAGATACTAATGAATTCTTTGTGATCTAGATCTATTGTTTTTCAAAAATCCTTTAAACAAAAAATCAAGAAAAGTAATACGGATTTGAAAAACAGTTAGCCAATAAAATGAGAATATGATCTTTAAAAATAATAACAGAATTTTGCAAGATCACAAATAAAATCGAATTGGCTAGAGAAAGAATGAGAGCTTAGAACTTTAGAGCGTTTGCACGAGAGATTTTGAATTTAATAGTTGTTGTATTTTTCTCAATGAAAACGGTCCTCTATTTATAGGACAAAAACTGAGAATTCAAATTTCAAAATACTTTGACTTTTGTCCCAAAAATTATGGAGAAAATCGCTCAACGATATTTCAAAATTCAAGTCAAAAACATCAAACTTTTACAGCTGGTAGTCGACTCCCTAGGAGTGGTAGTTGACTCCCAGTGTGTTTCAGGAAATCTTGATTCTCAGCTGGTAGTCGACTCCCTACCTTTGGTAGTCGACTCCCAGAGGAGTTTTTCCTGCGACACAGCTAGTCAGACAGGTAGCTAACTCCAGGGTGTGTGGAGTTTCACTACAAATTTATAAGATGACTAGAGAAAGCTCTCAAAAATATTTTTGAAGATGATTTAAAAGATATTCAAAAACATTTTCAAATCGTTTGTGTGTGTGTGTTTGTCTATATGATTTGGCTTTAACAATACCCTAAAGAGACACAACACGCTCACTATAGACTTAGGACACGTCTTCGGAAGCTTGATCAATTTGATGAAGTAGATGTGAGCTTCACTTGAGCTTCTTGTTCTATTTGAGCTTTGAACTTCATTATTTGATCATAGCCACATTCGTCCTAGTCTTTGAGCATAGATTGCGCTTCTTTGAGTATGAGTAAAGCTTCGCATATCATGCACACTTAATTGTAGTGTAGTTAGTACAGTAAGTTTCATTTGGTGTGCTCATCATCAAAATCACTTGGGGTGGAATTCAATTTCCATCAAAATCCAGAATGCCTTGAGATCAATGCGGAAACCAACCCTAATAAACTGATCAGGAATATAGGGCTAGCAAAAATCTAATCCCAATGACCCAACAAAATTTCCAAATGACCTTGCAATAGAAAGTAGCAAACGAATCACAGCAATAAATAAATCAATCGCAGACATAAGAGATTTTACCCTGGTTCGGTTGTAAACAACCTACGTCCAGCAATCCAATGCGAGACGATTCCACTAGTAGAGAGATCCAAACAATTAGGGTTACAAAACGCAACCTCGCGCGTGAGTAATAACTTGTCAACGGAACAAGCCCTCACAAATCCACTTAATAGGAAGAAATCAATGGAAGAAGAAGAGAAAGAAAAAAACAAACCTTTCTCTCAAGAACAAAACCCCTAAAACTCTCTCCAATCTCCAATGTGGTAGCAAGAGGCTCTCTAAAACTCAATAGATGCTTTGGAGGCTTAACCTAATCTAAAACAATAGATATGTATAAATACAAACCCAAAACAAAGCCAGAAAAACAATCCAGCCGTCAGTTCTCGTGCATGGGCCTGTGCCAACTCGGCCTGAGTCGGCTATCAGCTCGGCCTGCTCGGTCGAGCTGACATGCCCTAGAAACATCGCTGATGGAGTCAAGTCGACTCGGTCGAGTAACCTAACTGCTCGACCGAGTAGCCTTCCTATTCGACCAAGTGGGAAGCACCCGAGTCGGAGGAAAAACATCCCCAAGCTCTCTGCATGCTCGGTCTATCAGAGTCTTCATACTGCTCGGTCGAGTAACTTCCTGCTCGACCGAGTAGCCTCTTACTCGACCGAGTAGGAGTCACCCGAGTCGAAGAGAAAAACTTTCCAAGATCTATGCCTGCTCGGTCTGTCATAGACTTCATGCTGCTCAGTTGAGTACCTGGCTGCTCGATCGAGTAGTCTCCTACTCGACCGAGTAGCCTGGGAAAACAGCACGATGGATTTGAATCACAAAAAAACAACACTCTACCGTGATTCAAATCTCATCACCAATAATTACTGCACCTCCACACTTCGTGCCATGGCTCTCTCTCTCTAGAATCATCATCGTCTCGGAAAACATCCCCCCTCCCCGACGCCGCCTAAGCCAACAAAGAAATCAGCTCCATGCAAACCTGGCGCTTAACGGCAAGAACTGGCTTGGTAAACATGTCTGCGGGGTTCAAATCAGTTGGGATCTTATGAAGCTCTATCTCCTTCTTCTCCAACTCAAGGAAGGAATCGTGCACCTCAATATGCTTCGTCCTTAAACAGTATGCATGGTGCTTTACCAGATGAATGGCACTCTGGCTGTCACAATGCACATGTGACGAACTCTGCGGCACCCCCAAATCTCTCAGTAGACTCCTCAAATACTTGGCCTCCTTCACAGCTTCCACCACTGCAATCAACTCGGCCTCTGTGGTTGATAGCGCAACCACAGACTGTAAGACCGACCTCCACGACACTGCAGCAGTGCCCAAACAGAACACATACCCCGTGGTAGATCGCCGCATGTCTCTATCACCTACATAGTCGTTATCGCAGTAACCTGTCAGCACCTTTCCGTCTCCTCTCCCATAGAGGATCAAAACACTCGATGTGCCATGCAGATATCTCAGGTGAACTTCTCAATGTTCAAAGTTACCAAAGACACCATCTTTCCTTCGCCACTAACTTCCTTTGCAATAAAACCACAAACTCTGATACCACTTGTTGGGGTGAAATCCAGAACGCCTTGGGATCAATGCAGAAACCAACCCTAATAAATTGATCAGGAATATAGAGCTAGCAAAAATCTAATCCCAATGACCCAACAAAATTTCCAAATGACCTTGCAATAAAAAATAGCAAACGAATCACAGCAACAAATAAATCAATCGCAGACACAAGAGATTTTACCCTGCTTCAGTTGTAAACAACCTACGTCCAGCAATCCAATCCGAGACCATTCCACTAGTAGAGAGATCCAAACAATTAGGGTTACAAAACACTCCCTCATGCGTGAGTAATAACTTGTCAACGGAACAAGCCCTCACGAATCCACTCAAGAGGAAGAAATCAATGGAAGAAGAAGAGAAAGAAAAATACAAACCTTTCTCTCAAGAACACAAACCCTAAAAGTCTCTCTAATCTCCAGTGGGGTAGCAAGAGGCTCTCTAAAACTCAATAGATGCTTTGGAGGCTTAACCTAATCTAAAACAATAGATAGGTATAAATACAAACCCAAAACAAAGCCAGAAAAATAATACAACCGTCGGTTATCGCACATAGGCCCGCGCCAACTCGGCCCGAGTCGGCTGTCAGCTCGGCCTACTCGGTCGAGCTGACATGCCCTAGAAACATCGCTGATGGAGTCGAGTCGACTCGGTCGAGTAACCTAACTGCTCGACCAAGTAGCCTTCCTACTCGATCGAGTGGGAAGCACCCGAGTCGGAGGGATAACATCCCCAAGCTCTCTGTATGCTCGGTCTGTCAGAGTCTTCATACTGCTCGGTCGAGTAACTTCCTGCTCGACCGAGTAGCCTCCTACTCGACCGAGTAGGAGTCACCCAAGTCAGAGAGAAAAACTTTCCAAGCTCTCTGCCTGCTCGGTCTGTCAGAGACTTCATGCTGCTCGGTCGAGTAGATGTCTACTCGACCGAGTAGCCTGGGAAAACAGCACGATGGATTTGAATCACACAAAAACAACATTATCTTCCCATCTGCCATCGGACTCGATGTTTCAGAACAGATCGTCGACATTCATCGATCCGAGTGATTTAAAGGAGTAGCTGGAGGATTTGTGAGTAATATCGGAGGTCGCCGATGAGGACGACGCCATCACGCGAGAGAATGCCATCCACTGGTCTCCTTGTCCTCGTACTCTTTCTTGCATTCACCCTTGATGTTCAACGTGTATTGCTCGCTGCTTACATTTGCGTGCTCCTTACCGAGTCCCAGCATGTCGATGCAGAGGTAAAAGGCATTTGCGTCCTCTCTGGCATCTCATCTGCGTCGGGCCCCCCACAACCATGTCGCAGGCAGAGGCTGGGAAGGGTATGACCGTCATTTGATCCATCTTGGGTGTTTCTGGGTTCAAAGATTCTCCATTGCTCAGTCCAAGGCTACCGTCCAAACTCGAGCAGGCTTACTAAGTTACATCTGTGCTTGCTCGAGACAATCATTCGAACTCAGTTTGGGCTTGCCGAGTAACATCTGAGCTTGACTGAGATAATCATCCGAGTTCAATTCGGGCTTGCCAAGCTACATATGTGTTAGCCCGAGACTACCGTCCGAGTTTGAGCCTCGCCCAAGCTCGAGCAGGCTTTCCGAGCTACATCTGGGCAAGCTCAAGACTATCGTCTACCGATTGCCAACTTGGAAGGATGGGCCTCTGCCGAATACCGAGCTGATAGCTCGAGCCTATGCTGAGTGTCGATATGCTTAACTTGGGCCTCTACTGAGTGCCGAGCTAGGAACTCGGGCCTTTGCGGAGTGCTGAATCCGAGCTCTTCATAACTAATGTCCGATCTGCTCCTCCATCTTCAGAGCTTATTTTGTTGCTCCCACGTACCTCTCCAAATCCTCCTCTGTTGCGGGGTAGAACTCGCGTACAATGAATTTGTATTATGGGGAACCAATGGCGTGGTGGTTATGAAAATGATGAGGGTTAGGGTAGGCTATTTAACCGGTGATTAGTGGAATGATGAGGCTAAGCCTATAGTGAAGGCTGACCACGGTGACAAATCCGGAAGGATGCGGTAGACGGGCCGAACTTCCCGGGACGGGGTCAAGCACGAATGATGGTGACGAGCTAACCTTATCAAAAAGCAACTCGTCATAAATGTCGGGTTGAGGTCCAATCCTTAGCCTCTCTGATGCCTAAGTCAGTAATAGGACTTAAAGCGGGGGCTAGGCACACCGGTCGGACTGAAGGTGAGTCGACCGTACGTGACGAGCTATGTATGCTGGAAGAACAAAGATATGGACAACCTTTGCTCTTGTGTGTGAGTAATAAGATTGAGAGTTAATTTGCCAACCCCCTGCCATTGGAGGCAAATGGGTATTTATACCTGATGGAGGCAATTAGGTGAGGCTGACCTGTCATACTGACTCGACGTGCTGAGCTGGTCCAATTGTTAGCGGAAGCTTCGGACGAGAATGTCAGAATCATGGGTGTCAGCCATGCTTTTGTCAGACGATGCAATGTCCAGGGGTGCTTTTGTCAGGCTATCAGGGCTGAAAGCATTAAGTGTCAGGGGGCGCAGTGGCCATGGGGTGCTTTGTCAGATGGTCAGGCGGCGTAAGTGTCAGTAGCGTCCCTGTACTAGGTTGTTTGTCGTGTCCGATGTGCCAAAGAACCGTCGGAGCACCTCCCAAGGGCGGGGCCCTGCCACAGGTCGCCGGGCCGGCCCGGACTGAGGATGAGCGGTCCGGACGTACACGTTGTGCGACTTTTCCGACGGGCTGGGGAAAACGGGAGAGCGTCCCTCCTTGACTGTGGCGGAGAGCCCCCCAATCAGCTGTCAGGACGGAGTGCGCCCTTCCCCTGGTCATGTCGGACTCCAGGATCGACAGTCGCCCTGCGGCCCTCTGACATTCGGGCCTGGAGCACCCTGTCGCTGGGTCGGCCGCCCTTCAGGAGGGAGGGACGAGTCGGCAGGGTATTTCGGCGGACTGGGATGGAAGATCGAATTATCACGATCTTCAGGTCGTAACAATTGCCCCCGGCATTCGAGCTCGAGGTGGAACCCCGGCTCGGCTCAGATGACGTATCACTTCTCCTACCTTGAAACGACTGTTTGGATTCTGAGCCGCGTTCAAGAGTGGCGGCGTTGGTCTTGGAATTTCCGCCTGGTTGGCCATTATTGCAATTTGAAAGTGCAGGGAGGAAACCGAAGCGCCTCCACCATTGGACTTGCGATGCGTGGATGAGGTGACTTTCGTGCCAGTCGAGGCTTCAGGGGAGCTCCGATGGGTGCCATGTGGTGGCGTATCGACGGTCGAGACGACCGGTCGTCTTCTATAAATAAGGGGAGAAGGAGATTGGTCGTCTCCAACATGTCCTCGTGCTTTTCGGTTTCTGTCAGTCGTTCGCCAAAGTTGTCGCTATTGCCTTTACTGGAGATCCGTTTCCAATCGTCCTTTTGGCTCGGCTACTCCGCTAGGTAATCCCTATATCCTTCATTCGATGGCTTCTCATTTTGACTCCAGGGGGTAGTAGTACGGCGACAGAGGAGTTAATGGAAGAGGAGAGGTGGTGGTGGGCACAGAGGCCTCAGAGAAGGAGGACGTGTCGCACTTACGTAACGAGTGTGATTGAGGCCGCCAGGTGTAGACCGGACAGGATCAACATTAGGGAGATTCGGGTGCTGTTCGTGTGCCCGCCCTATGAAGCGCAGGTCCCGGGCCCTGAGGAAAGGGTGTGTTGGTCTGGGGACAACAAAGTTGGGGTTGACACCCGGTCCTTCGAGCTGGGGATTCGCTTCCCGATCCACCCTTACCTCCTACACCTGATGAACTTCCTAGAGTTATCGACCTTCGCCTTGGCGCCCCATTCCTGGGGCTTGCTGATGGGGTTCGCCGTGTTGTGCTTCGCCAGCTCCCTGAGTCCGTCCTTGGCACTGTTTTAGCACTCCTTCCAGTTCGAAAGAGGGGAATGTATCACTGCGTCTGTGCAAGGAGGGGGCGGGAGCTTATCGTCGGGGTGCCCGCCGATGTTGGTAGGTGGATGGAGGATTTTGTCTTTGTTGAGATGTCGGTCGACGCGGTGCTGATGTCGAACTGGGGCCGCTGAACCCTCTGGTGAATGAGGGGGTGAAGCTAACCTGTGAAGATCTGGCGAAGGCGCAGATCTTGGCAGAGCTACCCGAGGCACACCGTCGGTTGGCGAACTTGACGCAGGACAGTCGGCTCGCCCTGGATTTTTGGTCCCATGGTAGTTTGAGTTGGGTGAGCGTGTATGCAAGCTTACCCTGATATTTCCCTCCTTCGTAGGTGAAGACGTAATGCAAGCACCGGAGGGGGTATCGCAGGCAGCCGGAGCACCGGTCGTGGATGACGTCGGCCCTCGCGAGAAGGGCAAGAAAGTGGTGTGCAAAGAAGGACCTCGAAAATGGGGGGCCGAGGTCTTGAGCAATGAGGGGGCAAACCAAAGGCGAAGGACGTCCGAATCGGGTGCCTCTTCTGGTCGAGTCGGCGAGGGCCTACCTGAGGGTCTGCCCGTTCGGGGATTGGTTCTCCCGGTTCCAACGCGGATCCCCGAGGCGAGCGAGCCTCACGAGGCACCCCGGTCCAGAAGTGACCGTATGGAATCTATATGCGGGATATGGGAAGGGCGATGAACCCGAGTTACGAGAACGCTCTCATTCGTTTCAAGAGGACCAAGGCTGAGGCAGAGGAGCTTCCAAGCGATAGTCTTCATCGGCCGACCTATCGGATACACCGTGATGAGTCGATATTTGAGGATGCCGGGGTGGTGGCGCGTCTAGCAGAGTATTGCATGCTGCCGCGGGATCGTGAGTCCTTGATCCACGTGGGGGCGGAGCGGCTGTGTGGCTCTGCTCTGTGGCACACCATGCAGGTAAATCGAATTTCTCGTCTCGCCTCCCAGGTTTTCTTTGCTTGTGTTCGACTGAGCAGGGCCTTTTTGTAGATGGTCATGGCTATGGTGGCCCTACAGCACCGAACTCCGGTAGCCACCATGAAGACAGCTCTCGACAAGGCAAGGATCGATCTCGCTGATGTCAGAAAGAAGCTGAGGGAGAAGGAAGCGGAGCTGGAGAGGGTTGCGATGGCCTGCAAAGTTGAGAAGGCGCGGGTCGCGTACTTCGATTCGTCGAAGGCTACGATCGAGCGCCAACTCCTATAGGGGGAGCAGGAGTTCGCCAGGTGGCGAGAGACCTGGGGGCTTGGCCGGCGAAGAGGCGACGATGCTGAGGATTTAGAGTAGAGGAACTTTATTTCTTCTTGTAAGGCCGGCTGATGGCCGAGCCTGATGTAGTGTTGTATTCTCGGCGGGCTCCACGAATGGCCTTGCTATTTAAAATAAATTAAATGGATTGATTTCGTCTTGGTTTCTTCTTCTCCTTGCTGAGTGTGTGGACTGTTTGCTTACGAGGGTATAATTGCCCCCCAACATCTGTATGTCCATGAGCGCTAGGTCATGGGGAGAGGGATGTTGAGACACTGTATGTTGACGGCACACGAATGAGCTCTGGGCGAGCTAGCGACCCATTGGTTCTGGGCGAGGTGAGGCATTCTGACCTGTCAGTTTGTGGAGGGTCGGTGTCGCAGTCCGACCCCGAACAAGCGATGCACAATGTCCCTGGTCGTTGTAATGTTGGCGGGGCCCTTCTTGGGCCTGGGTAAGGAAAGAGGGGGGATTTTGAAGCTATTTTGACTTGGCATAATCATTTCGACGCGAAAGAGGGCGAAAATCGAAGCATTTCGGTGTCCGTTGCGTGAGCCGATGTGATCTTTTCGAATCGACGGCGGACGAAAATCGAAGCGGTTCGTCCACTCTTTGGGGGACGCATGGCAGATGCGACAGCTTCTATCAGTTGAGGTGTCATACCGTGCGGATCGATGCGTCATACCACAGATCGAAGCGTCGATGGGCGCGGATCGTCGACGCGTGGCGGGAAGTCTACGGTGGCGATATTTCGAGGCATCTTATAAAGAGCTCTGGGTGGAGATCTGCAAAGGCTGAATGGAAGGATAGCTGCTTTGGGCCGGTTCTTATCTAAATCAGCCGAGAGGTCGTTGCCTTTCTTCAGAATGCTAAGGAAGGCAATAGCCTCCGCATCGAGCAGCAAAAGAGTCATCGAGTGGGATGCAGACTGTAAGTCAGCCGCCTATATAAATAGGGGTAAGCTCCCCTCCTCAAAAGTCGTCACAAGCTCTAGATCTGAGCGACTCTCGTAAATGTTGGAGCACGCTCGGATCTAGGCTTAAATTAATATTTCTCCGCTCCCTAATATTTCTGCATTACTCTTCAGGGCTCTAGCAAAGCCGCAACGGAGTTCGGATTCAGATCCGAAATCTAAGCGAAGGTTTCACTCGCGTGAAACGTTCTTTGGCGCGTGGTTGGCTCGGCGGCACGAGGATTGCTCGCCACGGGATGCGGAGCGGTTCGAGGAGCGGTTCGGGGAGTGGCTCGGCGTGGGACGGGAGCAGCTCGGAAGACGGTGCGGAACATCTCGCCTGCCCCAGGGTTGAGATTCCGGGTATGTATTTTATTAGCATTAGTTTAATTTAATCGCAGTAGGTTAGATCCTTCTTGGGATGGTCAGATCCATCCCAAGTCGGCATAGATCTTGGCTAAGTGTTTTATACCTTAGGGCTAAGTTAAAATGTTTAACTGCATGTTAATAGGATTAACTAGTTTATTCTTCCGCTGCAAATTCTTTTCATGTCTATGTTCCGTCCGACTTAGGATAGGAATGGAGTTTTTGTGCCCTAAGGGTCCTAGAAAACCCTTCAGTGGTATTGAATGGTTTTCTAGGACCCTTAGGGCACAAAAAATCTATTCCCGTCCTAAGTCAGACGAAACATAGACATAAAAAATTTATGCAGCGGAAGAATAAGTTAATCTAATTAACTTAGCCCTAAGGTACAAGACCCTTAGCCAAGATCTATAACAACTTGGGATGGATCTGACCATCCCAAGAAGGATCTAGCCTAATGCGATTAAATTAAACTAATGCTAATAAAAAACATACCCTGAATCTCAACCCTGGGACAGGCGAGATGTTCCGCACCATCTTCTGAGCCGCTTCCCGTCCCACGCCGAGCCGCTCCTCGAACCGCTCCCCGAGCCGCTCCGCATCCTGAGGCGATCAATCACATGTCGCCGAGCCAACCATGCGTGGAAGAAAGTTTCACGCGAGTGAAACCTTCGCCAAGATTTCGGATCAGAATCCGAACTCCTTCGTGGCTTTGCTAGAGCCCTTAGGAGTAAGGCAGAAATTCACTGTTGGGGTTTTGGCGGACGTCCAGAGCTCGGATCTGTGTCCGTCCCAAGTCGGACGGACCACAGAGGCACAAAGGCGCAGCGGAAATTGAAAACAAAATTTTTCTAGACTAGCTAAACAATTTAGCTAGGCTTTGAGGGAGCCAGAACCTAGCCCGATCTATGCCAACTTGGGGTGGATCTGACCACCACAAGAGGAATCTATTCTAAAGCGACTAATTAAATCTACACTAAAATTACTTAAACACATACACAGAATCTTGGCCCTGGAGCTGGCAAGATGTACCGCACCGTCTTCAGAAGCTCCTCGCAGCCGAGCTGCCTTGACTCAATCCGCCTGAGCCACCTCGCACCCTCGCACCGATCCGCCCGAGCCGACTTTCGCCTCCGAGCCGATCACACGCGGTAGAAAGTTTCACTTGAGTAGAACACGCGTCTTAGACGTCTGGATCCAAATCCAAACCCCCTTTGTAGTCTTGTTAAGACTACTCCGAAGAATAGGAAGAGAGAGAGAATAGTTTAGTCGTCGATCGAGCTTGCTCTAAAAGTCTGGAGCTACTCGATCGAGGACTTGATGTTCCAAGTAAATCGTCCACATAAAGCAACAAGTAAATCCTCAAGCCATTCTCAAGTGTGCGAACATACACACATTGATCCTTGATGCTCCTCTCGAAGCCTACTCCGATCATGAAGCTACCGAATCGTTTGTACCACGGCCTGGGTGACTGCTTCAACCCGTACAACGATTTCTTCAATCTGCACACCAAGGTCAGTTTTCCTTCAACTCTGAACCCCTCAGGCTGCTGCATATAAATTTCCTCATCGATGTCTCCATGCAGAAAAGCGGTCTTCAAATCTAGTTGCTCTAACTCCATGTCCATGCTAGCACCTAGCGCCAATAACACACGAATGGACGTGTCACACAACCGATGAAAATATTTCGTTGTAGTCTTCACCCTTCCGTTGTACAAATCCCTTGGCCACCAACCGTGCCTTGTACCTGACATTGTTCCCATCTTGAGCTGAACTTTCCTTGACCTTGTATATCCAACGACAACCAATAGCACGCTTCTCGCTAGGTAACGACACCAAATCCCAAGTGTCGTTCCGGTGAAGAGACTCCATCTCCTCCTCCATAGCTCCTTACCACTGAGCGGCATCTCCTGAGACTATGGCTCCACCATATGTTGCTGGCTCCTCGTGCTCTAGGTTGAGTGCATACGACGCCATATCATCAAAAGAATATCCGGCATAATCCCATGAGCCCAATCTTTCTGGCGCTTTCTTCACCCTCTTCGATCTCCGCGTTCCATCATCACCTGCATAAGTGTCAACGTGTACCTGAGATGTACTAGGTGTATGCACATGGTCCTCATCATAGACCTCATCATCTCCCTCAAATGGAGCATCGACCATCAACTCTTTGCCGGAAGACTAACTTTCTCCGGTGAAATCACCTCTGCGGACGTGTCCTCTTTTGAGTGAGAATGCTCCGCCCTGAGCATTGCATCCTCATCAAAAGTGACATGTCGGCTCACTATCGCTTTTTGACCATCTGGATTCCACAAACAATATCCCTTTATGTCGTGGCCATATCCAAGGAAGACACACTTCTTTGCTCTTGGATCCAACTTGTCGCCCCTCTCGTGTACATAAGCCAGGCAACCCACAATGTGCAAGTACGAATAATCAACACTCCACATCTCCTCAGGGATCTTGCAGCCAATCGCTACAGAAGGAACTCTGTTCACAATGTGCACAGCAGTTGAGAGTATTTCTCCCCAGAATTCATTCGCCAAACCGGCTGAGTGCCTCAAACACCGCACTCTCTCCAACAATGTTCTATTCATCCGCTCCACCACACCATTCGACTGCGGATCACCGGGTGTGCTAAAGTGTCTGCGGATCCCATGGAGTTTGCAGAAATTTCCAAACTCCCTCGAGGTAAACTCACCTCCATTGTCAGATCTAAGCACCTTCATGTGCCTTCCAGTTTGCTTCTCCACCATGGTCCTCCACTCTCTAAACATATCAAAAGTTTGATCCTTAGACTTCATTAGGTACTTCCAAACTTTGCGAGAGTAATCATCAATAAATAAGACAAAATACTTAGCTCCCCCTCTTGACGGCTCTGGGCACGGTCCCCACACATCGGTGTATACATAGTCAAGTGGTCCTTTGCTAGTATGCTTTCCCGTGTTAAACTGCAGCTTTGTCTTCTTACCGTACACACAGGATTCGCAGAATTCAATACTCTCATTCGAGGCTTCTACCAACTTTCTTCTTCGGAGTACATCAAGCGTTTTGTCGCATGGATGACCCAAACGATAATGCCACAACTTGGCCGTATCTACGGAACCTGCGCTCGAAGTGATTACGTCTGCTTCGCCTTCAACTGTGGTGCCTTGAAGGGAGGTTTCTAACCTTCTTTCCCTTCATCACAACCATGGCTCCTTTAGAAACACGAAGTTGGTCCTTTTCAAAGATCGACTTACAACCGGCATTGTCCAACACGCCTACGGAGATTAGGCTCTTCCGCAAATCCGGGACATGCCTCACATCGGCAAGTGTACGCACTATGCCGTCATGCATCTTTATCCGAACGGTTCCAATACCTGCAGTTTTACACACTGCGTTGTTCCCCATGAGGATTGAGCCTCCATCTTGCTTGGAACGGTATGTCGCGAACCAACTCATATGAGGAGTCATATGATATGAGCATCCACTGTCCATGAGCCATGCCATATTGGCATCACCTGTAATCCCCGCAGAAAAAATCTCGGTATCTCTACCTTCATCATGAACCTGCTCACCATCAATCCCCAAAGATGCCGAACCAGAATCCTTCTCGGTTTCCTTTCCTTTCTTCCTATTCTTGATAGGACAATGACTTGAATAATGACCCTTCTTGTGGCAATTGTAACATGTGATGTTCGCAAATCTATCCTGCGAATGTCTCGACTTGGAGCGGTCATTATTCTTCCTGAGGCCTCCTCTCCTTTCCTGTCGACCTCTCACATGCAATGCCTCCTCGCGGTTACTCATATGATCTCTACCTTGAACCTTGCCACATAGTTGCTCCGTGTGAAGCGTCGCCTTCACCTCATCCACGGTGAGAGTAGTCCGGTTGTAAATCATCGACCGAACAAACTGATTATACTCTTCAGGCAATGAGCACAGCAAGATAACCGCTTGTTGCTCATCTTCAATCTTCACATCCATACCACGCAACTCTAGCACAATCCTGTTCAATTCATCCATGTGATCCTTCACCGCTGAACCAGACTTCATCTTGAGAGTATACAGCTGCTGAAGCAAGTATAGGTGACTCGTAAAAGACTTCTTCATATAGAGTCCCTCAAGCTTCTTCCACATATCAGATGCCGTCGCCTCATCCAGGACTTCCCTCAGAACATTATCTGATAACGACAACTGAATCCCGCTATACGCCTTCCTCTCCATCTCTGCCTAAGCAGATGCAGTCACCTCCTTATCGATATTCGAGACATCGAATACGATCTGATAACACCCCGTCTACATAAGAACATTCTTCACCTTTGTCTGCCAAATCCGGAAATCATTCCGACCGGTGAACTTCTCAATGTTCAAAGTTGCCAAAGACACCATCTTTCTTTCGCCACTAACTTCCTTTGCAATGAAACCACAAGCTCTGATACCACTTGTTGGGGAGAAATCCGGAAAACCTCCTTGAGATCAATGCGGAAAACCAACCCTAATAAACTGATCAGGAATATCGGGCTAGCAAAAAATATAATATCAAAGTGCCAACAAAATTCCCAAATGACCTTGCAATAGAAAGTAGCAAACGAATCACAGCAACAATTAAATCAAACGCATACACAAAAGAATTTACCCTGGTTCGGTTGTAAACAACCTACATCCAGCAATCCAATCTTAGACGATTCCACTAGTAGAGAGATCCAAACAATTAGGGTTACAAATCGCTCCCTCACACGTGAGTAATAACTTACCAAACGGAGGAAGCCCTCACGAATCCACTCAAGAGGAAGAAACCAATGAAAGAGGAGAGAAGGAAAAATCTCACCTTTCTCTCAAGAACACAAGCCCTAGAAAACTCTCCCAAAAATCCAATCGGAAGCAAGAAGCCCTCTAAAAACAATAGAGGCACAACTCTCAAAATAACGGCTTACCCTAATCTGGGAAAAACAATGGGTTAAAAAAACCCAAACGAAACGGCGCATAAAAAAGATCCAGGCCGTAGATCGTCGCACGCGGGCCCAAAGCTGTTCGACCGAGTCAACCGGCTGCGCGGTCGAGCAGCGGAAAACAACCGTATCTGCTGATGCTGAGTCAAAACTGCTCGGTCGAGTATCCAAGCTACTCGGACCGGGTCAAAACCAACTCGGCCGAGTAGCAAGGCTACTCGGGCCGAGTACTACAAGGAATTCTCCCTCCAAAAACATCACATCGCTCTGTCGACCCGGGCGACACGCTGCTCGACCGAGTAGCGTACTGCTCGACCGAGCAACCAGGAAATGAAATCTACTCGATTTGAATCACCAAAAAAACAACAATTTTTACCTAATGTTGTATATTTACTATCTAATTTTTAAGTTATTATGATCGCATCTAGGATGATGTTTTACTGATAGATATGCTAAACATATCTTATAGGCAATGGCTATATGACTTGAATGTTACACATTCTGAATGATCCAATGCATACACATTATATTTAAAGAATAAAGATTGTATTAATCACTTTCCAACCTAAAAGTGTAATTATAAATCAAAAGAATGGGTTGATCATTAACACATAACACAACAAAGTCACTTCACCTCGTAGTTGTCAGTCCTATAAGTTTAGGCATAATTACAATCCTAGTGCATTCTCCTACCATCATACATATCATGTAAGTGACATGCATTTCAAGACATGCGAAATTATTGCAATTAACTATAAAACTCCGAAATTTGTTGCAGAAACTAATATATATTTATAAGGATTTACCATTGAGTATGGCAAGATGGCTAGTGTTTGTTTGGAAAGGTTTGTTTTTGACCCTAGAAGAAGGCTTTGCATACATCATACCTATTCTCTTCGAAGCTCTACATGGGATTGTTTACGATGAGACTAAGTCGACTATTTGACATAAGCTTAATGGAAATTATACACTTGTAATACTTGCTTCTCATCTTTCATATATGCTGCCCTGGAGATAATTGACTAGTTCTGCTTGGTTATGATCTTTCTGTCGCCATTCACCAAGAGACAAATCTTCAAGGTTAGAAAGGATGATGTAGATCTTACTCGATCTGATTCTAGATTTAACTTGGATTTATCTTATTTTGTATTTTTATTTAATTTTTTAATTTTCATATGTTACACACATGCTTTTCATTTTGGATTTTTTCTTTGTAGTTTAGTTAAATTTGAGTTACATGTATTGTGCACGAATGATTAACTGTAAATAAGGATCTACTGTATCAGTGGACTAGAAATTAGTATTTTGAGAGAATTTCTAATTTGGTTCATTAGTAAACCTAATGTTCTTAAAATTTCTTTAATCTAAGGATTTCATAGCGTGGACATGAGGTGCCTGGGCGTGAGGTCTGTGAACTTTATCTTGTTATCTGATTGCTAATATTTTTTCCAAATCCATAAAATTATCTACTTATTTGATTTCCCACCACCATAGAACGTTAGATTTAAAATTCTAAAGCTAGATCTATGCTTATCCTACCTCATTAATCAATCCATCAGTTGCAGCCAATTTAAAGAAGATACATCCTCATATTTCACCAAATTCCAAACACCCATTCAATGGGTAGAATGAGAAGAGTCTGACTGACCTACACACTCCATAAACTTTTTCTTTAGCCAATCACCTAACATATCTGAAAAGAAGAGAAATAAAGTGGCTAGAAAAATACTCATATTGTTGCAACTCAAAGCATTAAACCATAGCTACTATTATCCGTATTAACAGGTTCAAACTCAACAAACAAATAGTATATTTAAGAGGAGCCACTGGAACTAACAGATTTTGAAAGGATAAAATAAAAATCAAGTCAATTAGAGATAAATAGAGATGACTGTATTTCATCATCTTTTCTCAAATTCAACCGGGTGGTTATGCCTCCAACTTTTGCATTTAGAAAGTTGACATCAAGGAAAAGATTAGAACATGATCTAACCTTTATGTTTTCATCCACATCAACACCTACATGCAACTAAACATAGATATTAAGAATATGCATATTTTTAAGTTATATCAATAATCTGCATATGCTTCACATAAAGGATTTTTAAGAGGGAGGAAAATGTTACTAATGTTTCACTAATTATACATAGTTTTGGAGAGAATCTAAGGGTCATTATGATGCATCATATGTCATATTCTTTTTATCTTTTTTATGATTGCTATTTCAGACCTCAATGACACAATATTTATGTTTTCAAGTTTATAATAGTATATGCTTCCCCACCATAGCCATTTGAACACCTCCAAATCGCTCGTGAAAAACCAACACGCACTCTAAAGATACTATAGATCATGCAAAGAAAAATTCCAAATTCAATTTACTGATTGCATGCCAAACTAGCATTGTTTTAAAAGGTGCTACCTAGGGGCCATAGGTGGAGCCGCCTATGGCTGGGTAGACAGAACCCTTGGATATCCACTTAAGGCATATGCAGCCTTTTTGCCAACCATGTGACCAATGGGACTTGGACACGCTAAGCGCCCTCATATGCAGCCTAGATGCCCTCAAGAAGGCATATGCAACCTAAACATCTACCGGGGCAAGCCTATCAGCCTAAATGCCGACCAAGTATGCCTAGGCATCTACCCAGTTTTAACATGTTTATTGTTGTTGGAAAATTAGGTATCAAAATATTAAATGTGATATTTATTTTATATGTTTGTTGCCATTGATATAATTCTTAAAATGCAATATATTTTCTTTAATGTTTGAATAGTCATATAGGTCTAGATTTAAGAAAAAATGCGTAAATGATGTCTAGGCAAGTTTTTTTATTCTTTAAATTTTTTATAGTTGAAAAACATAAATATTAAATTACTGAATATAATATTTGTTATATACTTTTTACGGATCTTAAATAGTTTTTAAAATTTTAACATATTTTAAACGGCCATATTAAACATTCATCTAGCTTTAGTTTTAGCGAAGGAAAAACATTTAAGTGGTGCCTAATGTCCTGGCACTTTTGCCTCCGCCTTCACTTTTGAAAACGTTGCTAACTAGCCAATGTTGCTTAACATGAAATGATGCAAAAGACATGAGAAAAATTCAGAAAAGTTCTATAGATACCTGCTTGGCCATTTTAAATAGATGAAGATTTTTATTTCTTAAATTTGATTTATTTTTTTAGTTGTGCACAAATGCATGCTTACCGGTTTCTAAAAATTCATATGAACTTTAAGAACCACCTCATCTATCATGATGCTCTAACATAGCCCAACCAGTAAGTGAAAATTACTTCGATGCTCTTAGCTCATCTAACATAAGACCGTCAATTTGTTGAAAACTTCTGCAAAGTAACTATACAGTAATTCTTTTTTAAAGATCGAAGTCACCTAACTAAAAATATCCCCAAGCAGATTTGCTAGTTTAAATTTATAGAACGCTTCTAGCTGACCTATTTGAACATCGAATTCAAAATCAGCCTAGTAAAATACAAGTAAATCTGTCTCCTTTTTTCAGCATAAACCGTACAACGTATCACCTTCTCCAAAAAATATAACAATTAACCACATATTTCACAGAATAAATACTTATATACAACAGTTGTCTTCATTTACATGCATAAATAAATGAATATGAACAAAAACATCAGTAATATTCGTGCAGAAAGAACAACATTGGAAGTAAATAAAAAATAGAAAACTCCCTCACTCAAAACACAAAAATCAAATGGTCAACATAGAGAATTATTTGCACAAAAAACCATTACCAAGGTTCCTGCCTGCAGTGATGAAGTCATGATCATGATACCTTTCTTTCAATAATATGAATGACATAGGGAAAGGAGTCCGCCAGGGGGGATTCTTTCCCTTTTTTCTTTACAGTTCTTTTATTTTTCTTCTTGTAAGAAGGAAAATCAACGGAAGAAAAGTTTTTCTTGTAATCCAGTAAGAAAACTAATAGAAAGCGTAAATCTAAGAGGGCAAATATGTAAGATCTTTCTTTAAAAATTGAATTTAGTTTTTGGAGCAAAAAATAAATGGAAGGAATTACCGCCATGGAAATTAATAAGAAAATGAATAGAAAACTCGAAAAATCAAACAAGATGCAGCTTTACAAAGTCAAGAACGTGAATCTTTAACTTGACAAAATGCTCGAATCTAACCCAAAATTAGAATAAAGAACCATAACAGAAAAGATCATACTAACCTAATATCCGAATTCTTAATAGGCCGCATCGGGAAGGAAAACGGAATGAAAAAATTAGGGTTTTTTTGGGTCTCGGGGGTTTATGATCATGGATGACAGAAGTAGAGGACAATTGGGGCCTGTTCCATTGGGTTTCTTTTGGGTTTTATTCGTTGAGAAAGTGGTATTGGGCCACTGTTCACGGGTCATTCGAGGTTGCTTTGCCCGAATCCATTCTCATTTTCTCTCATCGTGTTTCTTTCGACTTCTCTCGTCGCCGCTGCTCTCGTCCCCTCCCCGCTGCTCCTCTCTCCTATGTGGCACCCCCGCTTCCCCCGCATGGAATCCGCGGGATTCACGGCGATTTCTTCATTTCGCTGAGAAAATTGGGCCCCACAGCTGAGCTCACCTCTCTTCTCTCCTTCTTCCCGTGGATTTCGGTTGGGATCTTCTCAAACCCTAGCGATCTGAGTGGATTTGTGAAGGGGATGAACCCTAGCGTCGATTGCTCCACCGGAGTTGTTCCTATGCCGTGAAGGGGTGTGCCGAGCTTGGTATTGGGCCACCAACGCTGCGAGCAGAACCCTAGGGTGGATTTTGGGGGTGGTTAGGTCGCCGGAGGCTGCTGAACCTCGTGCGTGACTTGATTGGTAGTGAGGGTTTGGAATCTGAGGCCATCGGCCTTATCGGTGAGCTTTACCTAGGTTAACTGGGCTATAAACGACAAGGTATAATTTCTCCACCGCAAATTTTTTTTTGGTTCATTTCCTGCTGCCATTTTGTGCCTAAATGCGATGAACTTTATTGTATGTGTGTTATTGATGTGCTACCTTGCTGTCGTGGTGTGCATGAGGATAGGGTTTAAAATTTGCCCCCCCTAGGGCATATGCCTACAGTTTGGGTTGTTGTGCTTACTTGGTTGCTTTAATTCTTTGTATGATGAGTTAATTGTATGATGAATGTAAAGAATTGTGCAGTCTAAAAAGCCCAATGATGATAAAAAAAAGTAGGAAAGAATGACATTCGCACACGGTGGATGGCTTGCTAAGATTGTTCCCTTGAAGCCCCATATAATCTGATCCCCATGTAAAATGAAAGTTTAAGATTTTTGGGGAATTGGTCCTGGTTGTATTTTGTGTGTAAGGGTTGGTAAATTTGGTTCCTGTTTCCAGATTTTTGGGTCAATGCTCCAGGTTGAATTTTGGGTTTTTGTGGTTGATAATTTTGGCTCATGGCCTCTGATTTTTGGAGGCATTGCTTAATTGTTACGTAATTTGTTGGACATTGCTCCAGCTTGGTTTTTGTGTTTAGGTGGATGTTAATGTTGGGTCATGTATTCAGAATTTTGGGGCATTCCTCCATGCTGCAATTGGTGTGTATGTGTTTGTTAATTTTGGGCCATTGACTCAGATTTTTGGGGATTTTCCTCAGTATGCATTTTGTGTATATATTGTTGTTAATTGTGGAAATATGTTTTAGAATTTTGGGTCATTGCACCAGCTTGGTTTTTGTGTTTAGGTGGATGTTAATGTTGGGTGATGTATTCAGATTTTTGGGTCATTCCTCCAGGCTGCAATATGTGTTAATGTGTTTGTTAATTTTGGGTCATTGACTCAGATTTTTGGGGCTTTTCTCCATTATTCATTTTGGGTATATATTGTTGTTAATTTTGGAACATGGATTTATAATTTTGGGTCATTGCTCCAGGTTGGTTTTTGTGTTTATGTGGATGTTAAGTTTGGGTCATGTATTCAGATTTTTGGGTCATTCCTCCAGGCTGCAATATGTGTTTATGTGTTTGTTACTTTTGGGTCATTGACTCAGATTTTTGGGGCTTTTCTCCATTATTCATTTTGGGTATATATTGTTGTTAATTTTGGAACATGGATTTATAATTTTGGGTCATTGCTCCAGGTTGGTTTTTGTGTTTATGTGGATGTTAAGTTTGGGTCATGTATTCAGATTTTTGGGTCATTCCTCCAGGCTGCAATATGTGTTTATGTGTTTGTTACTTTTGGGTCATTGACTCAGATTTTTTGGGGCTTTTCTCCATTATTCATTTTGGGTATATATTGTTGTTAATTTTGGAACATGGATTTATAATTTTGGGTCATTGCTCCAGGTTGGTGTTTGTGTTTATGTGGATGTTAAGTTTGAGTCATGTATTCAGATTTTTGGGTCATTCCTCTAGGCTGCAATATGTGTTTATGTGTTTGTTACTTTTGGGTCATTGACTCAGATTTTTTGAAGCAAATCAACAGAAGAAACCACAATGGAACAGGCCCTTAGTGTTTTGTGATTTGTAGTAGAGTTTTGGGGTTTTATGGCTACTTGTTTGAATTTTTTTATGTTGTTTTCTTTTTGGGATCAGTGTATCAGATTTTATGGTGCATTTTATGGGGTGACACTGCAGGAGCAACGGCAAAGCAACCGCGTGTGTGACTATGAATACACATTATGTCTGAGGGCTAGTGATTTGGATATGCACAATTTTATCTGAACTGTGTAACTCATATGTATTATGTTATGTATATAATTAACATTAAATATATGTGTTATTAAATTAAGGGTGACATGGATACACACAGAGACCATACGGCCTGTGAGTTGTGTACCGCTGCAGCGGCCGCAATATCGTTTGTCGTAGTAGCTTTACAACTCCACGCAAATGCTAGGGACGCACCTATACCAAGAGAGCCCTCTGCTATGCGGGATCTGCATAGAAAATCCCACATGCGGAGAATTCTGTGGGGGTCTGAAAGTAGCTGTTTGGACTACTTACGGATGCGAAGACATGCTTTCATGAATCTTGCAGCATTAATGCGTCAGCGAGATCTTCTCAAGGACACTATACAGGTATCCATCGAGGAGCAGTTGGCCATGTTCCTGCATATTGTAGGTCACAAGTCCAAGAATAGGGTAATGCAAGTGGATTTTATTAGGGGAGGGGGGACAGTGAGCAGGTATTTTAACAAAGTAATGGGGGCAGTGTGTGCAATTCGGGATATGTACATGAAGCAAGCTGCTAATGAGACGCCACCAGAGATAGTCAATAACCCCAATTGGTTCCCATTTTTCAAGGTATGTGGGCTTACCTGTATATGTCTAAGGCTAATAAGTATCGTCGTGATGATTGAAAATTGGGCTCATTGATTACGTTGTAGGACTGCATTGGTCTCATTGATGGGACTCACATAGATGCCATGCTCCCAGCCAGTCTCGTATCCCGCTTTAGAGGTCGTAAAGGGGTTACACAGAATGTGCTAGCAGCTGTTACTCCAAATAAAAGATTCACATACGTACTGGCCGGGTGGGAAGGATCCGCAAATGATTTTACGGTCCTGAAAGATGCTTTGTCTAAACCACCCCCCTGGGGCTGCGAGTGTATGAAGGTAATCGGCATAAATGTACATTGACATACGATATACTTCTATCAAAGATCGTTGGCTCATTAAGTGGGTTATGTTTTCGACTGCAGGTAAATATTACCTGTGCGATGCTGGGTATACAACAATGCCAGGGTTCATATCGCCATACCGGGGAGTTAGATACCATTTGAAGGACCATACTGATCGGGTTCCTAGAAACCGAAGAGAGCTATTCAACCTACGCCATTCTACCTTACGATCAAAGATCAAGTCGACATTTGGTATCCTAAAGAACAAGTTTAAAATAATGACAGCCAAGCCTCACTACGCATTCAAACGTCAGGTCGAAATCGTACTTGCTTGCAGTGTTTTGCATAATTACATCCAAATAGAAGATCCCCATGACCCCCATCTAATTAAAGATGGAGATGGGGTTGAGGAGGCTGTAGATGGTATCGATGAGGTTGATGATGATGTTATGGATCTGTCCTAACAGTTGCCCGTTCGAGAACAAACCGAACAACGTGATCAATGGAAACTGCGTAGGGAGCAGATTGCTTGGGATATGTGGGTGGACTTCTGTAACAAAAATAATAACGGGAACACTATAGAGCATGGGCTATGAGGGGGTCGGCGTATATTATTGCCTCCTATGACTGAACATTTTATTTCTTTTATCCGACAATTGCATTAGTGTTGCTTTGTTGAGTTATCCCATAAATTCCATGCATTTGAGTACCCACTATTTCCTTTACACTTATGCAATTTTATATTCGAATGCAGTATAGGTCCTGTTATAGGTAGGCTGGATGGTTATATTGTTTACAACATTGCATTTTCAATTTAATTTGATTATGTTTTAGGGATGGAAGGCTCGTCAAATGCTGGTCAGGGGGGTGACCCACACCGTCCTGGGTGTGATCCCATGCTCCCCAGCTATGATACTGTATATGAGACACAATGGGTAGATGCTGACAGAATGGTTGACCCAATTGTCAACCGACCAATTCCCAAGAGGATGCAAACGATGCCCTATCACATGCATGGCTTCCAATCAGGTGGGCTTGTGTACCCATCAGGTGGGCATGGAATGGGATATCCACAATATCCAAATTTCAACATGCCTATGCAAATGCCAATGCAGATGCCATCGTCGCCTGGAATGGGGTATATGAATATGCTGCAAGGGGGAGAGCAAGCCTCGTACAGAAGCCCAGCTTCCCCACCTGCATTCGCCATGCCTACGCCACCTAGTGGCAATGAACAAACCCCCTGCAGTGACGCTTCTAGGAAGTCGAGCCGACGTAGCGAAGATGCAGATGGGTCTGTTTCAAGCCCCCGAAAGAAGTTGAAGCAGCCTGCATCGTCAACACAACAAAACAAACTTTGGCCGAATGCTTACGATGAAACCCTCATTTCATTCCTTGCGGAGCTTGCACGACAGGGGTATAAAGCTGATAAGTCTTTCAAAAATACAGCCTTCACTGCCGCCGCAGCGGAAATAAATAACACCCATGGGACTTCCTTCTCAAGTGTTAATGTGAAGAATCACATGAAATCGTTGAGGAGACGTCTCAAAGACGTTCAGGAGTGCATGGTCCTAAGCGGAGCCGGATGGGATGTGGAGAATAATGTCATTACGCTTGATCCCGAAACGTATGATACATGGGCGGCGGTAATTCCTTCTACCGTTTACATATGCTATGTGATACTACATTAAATATAGCTTTGCATGCCCGTTATCATATTTGATATTGTAATTGTTCAGGCTAACCATCGGCTGCGGGCTTACGTGAACCATCCACTGCCATGGTATGACGATCTTGTTACCATCATTGGTGATGATTCTGCGAAGGGGGATTTAGCACAGGGTGTTTTTGAAAGGTTTGGTGGAGAGTTTCATGAAGGCGGAGGCGAGGGAGAGCCCGTAAGTCACGAGCCAATTCATATAGATTCACCACCATAAAACTTCACGGAAGAGATTCCCACCAAAGCTAGCACCGGGCCTGCTAATCAGGGAGGGCCAAGTCATTCAAACCCACATGCGATGGGTAAAAAGAAACCCCGCAGACGGGGCATGGTTCAAGATCCCGACATCATGCGGGAAATATCAGAAAACATGAAAGAGGTCGCGGATGCTATAAGGTCCGCACACGCACATTGGACCAAACCGCTTGCCAAGCATGTCTACGAGTTTACCGAGTATACCCCGGGTATATTGTTAAAGGTATTCAAGGCCCTGCGCAACGATGAGATGGAGGCACACAGCTTTTTGGCCTTGCCTCATGAGGCGCGTAAAATGATGATAGAAGAGATAGTTGCGGGGTTTGATTTGGACTAGGAGGCTAGCTGGCTGGGTTGGGCAGATGTTTGAGCGGGGACGATGTTATGTTGGGGGAGATTTGAACGGGGGGTTGGAAAAGGATTCAACATGTGTTTACGGGGGTTTTGGTGGATGGCTTAGTGTACTAGTTTTTGGTGCATTGCTACTTGTGTGAGTATGTGTTGATGGGGGGTTTTGGGTTATGGGTCAATGTAGCATTTTGTGTTGCATGTATCCAGGCTGAAGTTAGTTTATGAGGGATGCTAAATAGCTTGTTTGGGCTTTGCTCCAGGTTTAAATATGTGTTATTCGGTTGTTGGTTTTTGGTTATTGGCATCAAGAATTTGTGGCATTTCTCCAGGCTGCATCATGTGTGAATGGGGGGTTAAATTTGCATCATGGCATCAGTATTTTTTGGCAATGCTCCAGGCTGCAGCCTGTGTGCCAGGGTTGTTAAATTTGGAGCATGGCTACAGATTTTTGTGGCAGAATTTTTTGGCAATGCTCCAGGCTGCAGCCTGTGTGCCAGGGTTGTTAAATTTGGAGCATGGCTACAGATTTTTGTGGCATTTCCCCAGGAGCTTCTCCATTGTTTTCAATGTTAAATTTTGGAAAAATTCATTTGATTTTTGTGGCATTGCTCCAGGATGCAGCATGTGTGAATGAGTTGATAAATTTGGATCATGGCATCTGATTTATGTGGCATTTCTCCAACCTGCAGTTAATTTGTTTGCCATTTCTGAATTTGCATCATGGCATCTGATTTTTGTGGCATTTCTCCAGGCTGCATCATGTGTGAATGGGGGGTTAAATTTGCATCATGGCATCAGAATTTTTTGGCAATGCTCCAGGCTGCAGCCTGTGTGCCAGGGTTGTTAAATTTGGAGCATGGCTGCAGATTTTTGTGGCATTTCCCCAGGAGCTTCTCCATTGTTTTCAATGTTAAATTTTGGAAAAATTCATTTGATTTTTGTGGCATTGCTCCAGGATGCAGCATGTGTGAATGAGTTGATAAATTTGGATCATGGCATCTGATTTATGTGGCATTTCTCCAGCCTGCAGTTAATTTGTTTGCCATTTCTGAATTTGCATCATGGCATCTGATTTTTGTGGCATTTCTCCAGGCTGCATCATGTGTGAATGGGGGGTTAAATTTGCATCATGGCATCTGAATTTTTTGGCATTTCTCCAGGCTGCAGCCTGTGTGCCAGGGTTGTTAAATTTGGAGCATGGCTGCAGATTTTTGTGGTATTTCCCCAGGAGCTTCTCCATTGTTTTCAATGTTAATTTTTGGAAAAATTCATTTGATTTTTGTGGCATTGCTCCAGGATGCAGCATGTGTGAATGGGTTGATAAATTTGGATCATGGCATCTGATTTATGTGGCATTTATCCAGCCTGCAGTTAATTTGTTTGCCATTTCTGAATTTGCATCATGGCATCTGATTTTTGTGGCATTTCTCCAGGCTGCATCATGTGTGAATGGGGTGTTAAATTTGCATCATGGCATCTGAATTTTTTGGCATTTCTCCAGGCTGCAGCCTGTGTGCCAGGGTTGTTAAATTTGGAGCATGGCTGCAAATTTTTGTGGTATTTCCCCAGGAGCTTCTCCTTTGCTTTCAATGTTAATTTTTGGAAAAATTCATTTGATTTTTGTGGCATTGCTCCAGGATGCAGCATGTGTGAATGGGTTGATAAATTTGGATCATGGCATCTGATTTATGTGGAATTTCTCCATATGTACAGTTAATTTGTTTGCCATTTCTGAATTTGCATCATGTCATCTGATTTTTGTGGCATTTCTCCAGGCTGCATCATGTGTGAATGGGGTGTTAAATTTGCATCATGGCATCAGAATTTTTTGGCAATGCTCCAGGCTGCAGCATGTGTGACTGGGTTGTTAAATTTGGAGCATGGCTGCATATTTTTGTGGCATTTCCCCAGGAGCTTCTCCTTTGTTTTTAATGTTAAATTTTGGAAAAATTCATTTGATTTTTGTGGCATTGCTCCAGGATGCAGCATGTGTGAATGGGTTGATAAATTTGGATCTTGGCATCTAATTTATGTGGCATTTCTCCAGCCTGTAGTTAATTTGTTTGCCATTTCTGAATTTGGTTCATGGCATCTGATTTTTGTGGCATTTCTCCAGGCTGCATTATGTGTGAATGGGTTGTTAAATTTGCTTCATGGCATCTGATTTTTGTGACATTTCTCCAAGCCAGCAGTTACTTTGTTTGACATGTTAAATTTGGATCATGACATCTGATTTTTGTGTCATTACTCCAGGCTGAAGTTGATATGTATGGGTGGTTAATTTTGTATCTTGGAATCATAATGTTGTGGCATTGCTCCAGTCATTGCTATAGGCTACAGATTGGTTGGCAAGGCTCCTTGTTATGTTTTACCTATAGCCCAATGATGAAGCTGCTTATTTGATCCCTATGTCCCTCGGTTATGCATAAATAGTTGGTATTAGGCTGGATGGTTCCATTACTCCCCAATGAGGTATATTAGTGAGATACTTTGAAAATCAAATGAAATTATACGGACGGTATGCATCGGTATATGAGATGAGCGGATGTTAACTGAGGGGGTGATATGTGATGGAGCAACTTCCTATTACCAACTATTTATTATGATATAATTAATTTCTATCTGAGGGCTTATGTATGTTTTGCATACATGCTGCAATCTGGAGTAATGCCACAAAAATCTGATGCCATGATCCAAATTTAACAACCCATACACACATACTGCAACCTGGAGCTATGGCCCAAAAACCAACTTCTGCCCAATGATGATGAACAATAAATGCGAAAATTGACCCTCGGAAAAGAAGATATAGGGGTATTTGGCTGGAAGGTTCATTTATAATGAGCAACCGTCAAATACCTTCTGCTGTTCATGCTACATAACATGTTTACTTGAGGGCACAAGTCAAATATTATTTATTTGACTTGGGTATGGACCAAGTTGGTATGTTGCAATTTCCTTGTGGGGATTGTTTGGTTTTCGCAAATGTTAAATTTTTTTCATTTTTTCTTGGCTTTTTATGGATTTCTACGTTTATTATTCGGTTTCTTCATTTCTATGTTTCAATTTGAGGTGTCGCTTCTTGATGCACTTCTCTATGTATCCTTGATGCTTAAAATTTTTCCCAACTTTTATTTGTATATATGTTGCATGCCTCCGTTGTCACACTTTATTTCTTGCAAGGTACAAATGAGCACCGGTTCCAGCCAGTCTGTTATTTCTAGACCCAGACTTGCTACAGGGTCGCTGTTGGATCCAGATGATGATGACAGCAGGTTTTGCCATTGTCGGATACGGGTTCCCAGGAGGACATCATGGACCACAAATAATCCTGGCCACCGCTTTTGGAGCTGTCCTGTGCGAGGGAATAATAAATGCAACTACTACGAATGGAAGGATCCGCCTCACTCAGAGTGGTCCACTTATGTGATACTACAGTTGGTTGATGAGCTTGCAAGAAGCCCGACCCATGCATCCTCTTCCACAACGGTATCTGATAGGCGACTTTTGGAGATTGAGGGGCGGTTGGCTAGGAAAATAGACACCATTCTCTCCGAATACAATTGGATCAAGTTGGTTTTGTATGCGATCTTAGGCTTTCTGCTTTTTTTGTTAATGTTGTTTATTATCGCCCTTAAAATGTAAACATTTATTTTTGTATGTTGGGTTAGTCAGAAGAGACTTGTAATATGTATATTATAAGTATTTTGTAAATATTGTCTATTTTGGAATGTGATTTTGGTTTGTTATAGCTGATATGAGCCTATCGGTGAGAATTAAAAAATTCACACCATGTTTTGCTGACAGTTCAATAAATTGTTTTTTTCTGTTGGTTGCGTTGCTTGTCGTTCTTCCGTTTCTAATTATTCGGCCTTAATCATTTAAATATTCCTTTGTTAAATTCTGTTTTTTAAATTTTAATTACGTATATTGAACTTAAATATTTTATTTAATATTTATTTATTTCATATTTACTAGTTATTTAATTATTAATTACTTAACAGTTGGGTTTTCACAAGTACTGTGCCCAAATTCGGTTTGGGGGTAATCTCACATCAAATAACCATAACCAACTTTCTCACTTTCCTCAACCAACTTTCCCAATATCCATATAACCAAAGAAACACACTACTTTACTATGGGCCCCACATACAAAACTCCTCTCCACTTTCCAACCCAAAGCAACCAAAAGAAACCAAAAGAAACACACTACTCCTCTTCTCTCTCTTCACTCATTTCTCCTAGGATTTACTATTCCCTACAGTAAATCCTCCATCAAAAGAAACCCAATGGAACAGGCCCTTGGGAAATTGGACATCAGAAGAAGGGATCATGGGTTCTATGTCTTCAAGAGATCAGTGGATCCAGAGAGAAGAGAGAGAGAAGATAATGATTAATGAGTGAATTAAACGGCTAAAGAGCACCACAACAGTAATTTTGGCTCGTTTTGGATCGGATTGTTTTAGAGGGAATCATAGACCTGACCGGTTTTTCGTAATGGATCGGATTTGGACATGCCCTCTCGCTTCTAGATCGCTTCTAAAATAGCTCGGTCTCTTTAATCTGGAACATTTATCGTTGAATGTATAACTATATATGTCCGTCAAGATATTGCAGCAAGTAGATCAAAGATATTAATATATTTAAATTTGATTTAATGCAAATATTGGAAAAAGGCCAGAAAATGAAAATACTTAGGGAAATTGATAAATAAATAAATAATTAGCGAAGTTGATCTACCATAGACATGTCAAAACCGGATGGTGATAGATGCTAATGGGGCGATGTTCGATTTGGCTAGGTTTGTGAGACGAGACCCGGCCAAATCCTTAAGCGCTCTACAGAATTTCGTCAAGGTTGGTAACCCAGGCCATTTTTTATTGGCGCTGTCGCCAGGCAGGGGTGGAAGTATTAGGTATTTGCGTATTTACCCGGGGCAGCTACCCAGGGCAGAGAAGAAAATAAAATTTCCAATAAGAGGCTTAGGGCCTAGACGCGACGCGAGATCAAACTAAAATTAGAACATTACCTGCACACGGCAAATTCACACGTCCAGTCATCCAAAGGCTTTCAAACAGCCCAGAGCCCAGAGCCCTGGATTTCTGTTTGCAGAAACTTTTCTATGCTAGGCCGCTCCCTCTTTAACTATGAGTGTAATTAGGAGGGCTTTAGAAAATATTTTACTGCTCCCTCTAATTTTTCTACGCTCAGTTTCAGAAATGTTATACCCTCACTTAAAAATTTTGTTTGCGAACCTAGCAAATTCGAGAGGATCTCGTTTGGGGGGAAGATTACGTTTTTAAAATCTTTAATTAGGAGTTTAATTTGGTTGTCGATTCTATAATTAGGAGATTTGTCTAGGTTCTATTCAAATTTTTTTTTAATTACATATGCTTTTATTTTGATTTTCTTTGTAGAAGTTTTTCTAGCTCCCTCTCTCCCTGTGAATCGAGCGGCTCCGTGTTGATCAACATTAAGACTCAAAAGGATCTCGTTTGGCGGAAAAGGTTAGGTTTTTGAACTATCTAATTAGGAGAGTAATTTGGTTGTTGATTATCTAATTATGGGAATTTTTTAGGTTCAAATTATGAGGGATTCATCAATTTTTGTGGCTTAATTAGGATATATTTGTTGTAAACCATGGCGGCTACGGAACCCCGTAGCCCTGTATTTATAGTAATAGGGTTACATAATGGGTGGATACCCACTAATGGGTTGGGCCTCCAAAAGCCCGTTTATAACACTTCCCCTTTTCCATACATTGTTGTAAGCCGTGATGAACGCTTCAGGGTTCATAGAGCTTATCTGATCATGGGTCTATGGATACTTCTGGATCCCAAGTTTAAGAGTACTTGCCTCGTTAAAACCTTTTCCAAGGAAAACCCAGTGGGAAAAACCAATGGCTAGGGGAAAAGAGTACAAGTCTCTGTAACTTCCCCTGATCGATGGATATCACTAGAGGTGGATACATCTGGATCCTAAGTTAGGGATAACTGCCTCGTTAAAACCTTTAGCTATGGAAAACCCAGGGGGAAAAACCAATAGCCAAGGAAAAAGAGTACAGTTTCCGTAACTTCCCCTGATTAGTGGAAGTATTTAGGGGGTGGATACTTCTGGATCCAGAGTCAATGAGGTTGCCTCGTTAAAACCGTTAGCTATGGAAAACCCAGTGGGAAAAACCAATAGCCAAGGGAAAAAGAGTACAACACTACATTTGACTCCCCCTGATCTGTACAAGCTGCAGGCTTGCAGATCTCCTAGGCAACTATACATCAATCTCTTACAGTGTTTCGACAATAAGTACAAAGTACAAGGCATCGCTCACCTATACAAGACATCGCTCATCTATACAAGTATCGCTCATCTATGGCAGCTACTGAATCTGAGGGATCTCTTCTTAGGAGGAGTGGTCTGCAGACTCGGTAGGTAGCATCATGTCTCTGACCAGTCTTCACTGTTTTTGCGAGGTACTGTAGGACCTGGCTGTGCGTACTTATGATTTGCTTCTTGGATTGATGAGCCTCTCGGGATGGTGGGATTGATGTTGACTTGGAAGTATGCTTTGCTGGTCTCCAGGAGTTGGTCGCTTCTTTGTTGCAGTCATCGCGATGATCTGTAACCTGTATCTGCAAATACATTTAACATGTTGTATGATCATTGACCCTTGGAGATAGCGCAGAAGCTACATATCTCTGGTCCAGTGGTGCGCTGCAGGCGCTGCACTGTATCTGGTTAAAGTGTTTACTGCCAGATAAAGGAGTGTACAAAAGACATTTGAGTAAGGCACTTCAGGACCTAGGATATCCTTCCCCTCTTCCAGCGAACGGAAGGGGTCTTAATGTGCATCCATACAACCAGTAGGTGTATTGGAGGATTGCAATTTTCCATGCTTCTTCATCGACTGGATGATAATTTCATCTTCTGGATGGTAATTCATCTGCTGGATGATTATTCATCTGCTGGATGATTATTCATCTTCGGGATGATGGTTTCATCTTCGGGATGATTATTCATCTTCGGGATGAAGGTTTCATCTTTGGGATGATTATTCATCTTCAGGATGAAGGTTTCATCTTCAGGATGATAATTCATCTTCAGGATGAAGGTTTCATCTCTAGGATGATAATTCATCTTCAGGATGATTATTCATCTTCAGGATGAAGGTTTCATCTTCAGGATGATAATTCATCTTCAGGATGATTATTCATCTTCAGGATGAAGGTTTCATCTTCAGGATGATAATTCATCTTCAGGATGATTATTCATAAGGGTATGTTGTCACATCATCCATATCAATATAGCCTAAAATTATCTTTGCTAATCGCATGGGTTTCGCAATCATGACCAGGGAGCCTGATGCATCAGTTTGATTAATTTTGTAAGTGAGTTAAAATCATCTTACATGGTTACTTCCTGGTTTCTGCGAAATAAACCTCTAAGGCTATAGCGTTTTGCTTATAGCATACGATTTTATTTATTTATACAATACTCGGTAGCCCACAGGTTTGATATCTTTTGATATCAGGACTTCAGGTCCAAACACTTCACATTTCATAAGTGAGTCCAGCTCAACTTATTATTGCCTCGTTCCATGTAATTTGGCCAAATTTCTGCGTTTGCTTCAGGAAACGGAGATTGTGAACGATATCAATGGCAAAATGAAATGTGAGTAATTGTCGACAAGTGTGTTTTATCCAAATACCTCTCCGTGTACGTACATTATTCAATTTATTCCATATTTATCTCTTCCGGAGGTTCTGGAAAGGGAGAGGATATGGAGATGAGCTCACTTTCTTGTGGTGGTATTGTTTTAGGGTCTCGTGGTATGTCCTCTCATCCATTGAGGATATCCACTTCTGCTACTGGTAGATTGCATCCATTATAGTTGGTATGTCAATCCTAGCTGGATTTTTAGTAGCAGGGATGTGTGAATTTGACAATATTTATATTGTCAATAGCTATGTCTGATAACTGTTTAACAGTTTCATAAGTGTGGATCGTCAGGATCTCATCACTATTCATGATAATCAGATCATATGTATTAATGTTTTAAATGGTCCATAGTGGTGATATGGAAATGTAAACTCATCATGCCTCCATCGATAAGATGTGCACTAAACGCTTCCCCCGTTAGGGGTTCTCGGAAACTGTTTATATGAGGTGATCAGGCTCATATAAATAGTTTCTAAGGAGGCGTTCTGATGGTTTGCATGTTCCCATATGGTCACCTACAACTGGATTTCTAGTGGACAAGTAATCCGTTTAAATCATTTTAATGATTTACATATAACCCATTACTGGGTGTGAACACAAAGCTTCAGGGTGTTCAATTTTCTTCCAGTTGTTAAATTGATTTCCCAGTGTTATCCCAAAAATCCGCAATAAGCTCAACTTCAATGAAGTTGAGCATAAAACTAGGGATATGAACACATCAAGGCTCCATCTATAAGATGTGCTCTAATGCCTCCCCCGTTTGGGGATCTCGGAACATATTCATCTAGGAGGGTTAGTCCCGATGAATAAGTTCCACTGCGGCATTTTTGAGGGTGGTATGAGGGTAAGTAAAAGCCCAACCAATATCCCAGTAATGTAATATGTCCTTTGTGATTAATAATAATCTAGACTGCGGTTGGATAACAAGGTTTTGATTATGACCATTTTAAGAGGATATATAGATGAGTACTCTAAGGTACATCATTAGCCATATGTAGGGAGTGTGTGAGTCCACTTTTATCCCTCAAATACTCTCAAGAGGCCTAATGGTCTCATTCTTCTAATGATAGTATATCATCTTAAATTCGTTTGAGGAAGTGAGGAGAGTCAATGTCCACGTGAATGGAGATGATCTCGTAATCATTTTTCCCTTTTGAATGGGATAATGAGAGTTTCACCCTTTTTTTGAAGAATCTTCGGGTTCGTCTGGTTAATGATGTCTTGCATCATCAATCCAGGGTGACACCGATCCAAAGTTGGTCGATTCTGGACACTTCTGGTGTTCCAAATTAATTCCTCTGTTCGAATTTATGTGAGACTTTTGAACGTCCATTAAAATGCTCAAGTTAATTTTGTCCGGTAATAGGTAAACTCTGTTCAAACTGTGAAGGATTACATCTTCACAATGACTATTATGCGGATCATCGTTGGATAAAGCTTCAGGCTTTATTGGTTTCTTGAGTCATTATGGATTCCATTTTGATGAATATCCTTTGAAACTTTATATGTTTCAGAGAGTACATGGCATCCTCATTTTAGTAGTATTCAGGATGACAAATCATTTACAGTAAAATAAAATGCATAAAAAGCACATATATACTGCAAGAGAATACTATTAATAATTATGTTAGAGCAACAAGTTTCGTAGTATGATGTGTGTTCTAGAAAATATACGTCCACAATTGTGCTCATTTTAGACTCATATTATGACAACAGATCAAATTTATTTTCAAAATTTATTTGTCCTCGGGGAGTAGCGAAATATACATACAGTCAATTTTGACTTTCGTCGTTTAGACTAGATATGTATATATTTGTATATGGCATATGTTAATGCCCATTCATTTTGCAAAAAACATTATGGGTCTTGTCAGAACTTCTGGTCTGATATTGGGTTGCCATTGCATACTCCATATCGAGGTAAATCATATCTTCCCTTTCTCATTTTTATTCAAGACTTCCCATGTTTTCAGTCTTCCTTATTGTCGTTTATAAGGAAGAATGATTATTGGTCTTACGAAGTAGACACATACAAGGGAAATGAGTTAGTCTCTATATTTCCACTTTCTAATTTATGAGAGACTTGTAAAAGTCTATTTGAAATCTCAAGTATGGTCTTCAGGCCATTTTGATTGAGTCATTCAGTATTGTGTGGATATAGAATCATACTCTAGGGGAAACAATTACGTGGGTACAAATTTTATAATTTCTCACTTATCTATTAAGCCACGACTTTGGGCGTACGCTTAAAATATAGGGTTAGATTCAAAAATCATACCTTGTAAAGTGAGATTACTCAAAAGAGTTCGGTGGTGTTATGACAACTGCTGGTGTCAATATTGGTTTATACAAACCATAGATCTGAGAGGTCTATTTACCGTGAAATGCGTATTTCTAAAAGAAAACGCATAAATGTTTTTCGTATAATCCCTCGTACTTGTTAATTTTTTTTATTAGTGTGAAAGGGTGTTGACTTTTGATTTGATTTTGAACTTCAGGTTCGTTTTGGGTTTGAACTCCAGGTTCATTTTTTCAACTAGGATATGATGTTAAACTTTTTTGAAATCATTATTGGTTTGTTGACATAAAATGTTGTCATATCATGAGCGCATCATACATATAATGTAAATCTAGTAAACTAAAAAGTTGTGCTCAATTAACCAAAATTGAAACAAGTATGATGTATACACATGCTATTTATATGCTGCAGGCATTTAAATAATCTTATCGCAGACATACAGTTTTGCTACAGGCATTAAACTATGTCATAGTGATTTTAGCATGCTAAATAAAAATGTACATCACAGAATCATTAAATATGCGGCAGGCAAATAAATTTCTACACATGCATTTAATCATCACAGAAATTTTATAATGGAAATGAAAATTTTTCGTTTAATAATTAATGGACCACTGGGCAACGTCATACACCGTTAGGTTAGTTAACTAACGGCAGAGCGGTCGCAGGATCTTCCTAATTATTAAACGTGTAATAATCAAATAATCCAAGAAAAAATTGCGATGATTTATAAAGCATTAATCAGATTATAGTGAAGGAAAATCGAATTTAAATCTGAAAATCGTTTGAAAATAGTGAATTTTCGGGGTGGAACCCTAGTTAGGGTTTTTGGTCGCGCGGATTGCCGCTCCAGGCAGCTAGGGTTTCCGGACATGAGTGCGCACCGGGGGGGCCCGATACGAGCGCACCGGGGTTTGGGGGCACGTCGCTATGGGCGGCGGGAGGGGATGGGGGCCCGCCGTTGCCGGCGGCGGGGGCGGGGTCCGCCGCTGCCGGCGGCGGGGGTGGGGTCCGCCGCTGCAGGCGGCGGGGCCGCCCGCCGCTGCGGCGGCGGGGCCGCCCGCCGCTGCCGGCGGCGGGTCGAGCCCGCCGTCGCGGCGGCGGGGCCGCCCGCCGCTGCCGGCGGCGGGTCGAGCCCGCCGTCGCGGCGGCGGGGCCGCCCGCCGCTGCCGGCGGCGGGTCGAGCCCGCCGTCGCGGCGGCGGGGCCCCCCGCCGCTGCTGGCGGCGGGTTTGGCCTGCCGCTGGCGGCGGCGGGGCCCCCCGCCGTTAGCAACGACGGGGTTGGAGGGGGGCCGACCCTACGGGCGGCGGGCGGGGGGTTTTGCCGCGAATTTTGGGGGGATTCGCGTTTCGGCGAGAAGATCCCCTAGGGTTTCAAGATTTGGGGAAGAAGATCATAAAAATAGGATTTTTATTTAAAAAGAACTATTTTTAGTCTTCAAAACAACGTTTTTCATCGTAAAAATTTTGATTTTTGTTGATAAAAACGTCGAGTTATCATTGAAAAATTAATTTAGCATGTAGATCTAAGTTAAAACTCCGATCTAAATTAATCAAAAATAGATCTAAGCATGTAGATCTAATCGTATGCGCATAAAAGTTTAGATCTAGGGAGAAAATTACCTCTAGATCATACCCGCCGAATCTAGCGACGTTCGGTGAAGGAAGCCTGTTCGCGTCGCGTTCATCCGTCGGCAAGGGTTCGGCTCAGCCTCGAGCGTGCTGATAACGTGTTGTAAACCATGGCGGCTACGAAACCCCGTAGCCCTGTATTTATAGTAATAGGGTTACATAATGGGTGGATACCCACTAACGGGTTGGGCCTCCAAAAGCCCGTTTATAACAAGATTAATCAATTTTTTTGGATTACTTATGCTTTTGATATTGTTTAAACATTTAATTAGGAGAGATTCATCAAAATTTTTAGGAGTATAGTAAGGTTAGTGTTTTGAAATATCTAGTTGGAAATGTAATTTGGTTATTAATTCTCTAATTAGAAGAAATTTTTAGGTTCTGATTAATGGAGATTCATAAATTTTGAATTAATTAGGAGAGATTAAACATTATTTGGATTACTTTTGATGCTGTTGAAATATCTAGTGCTCGAATAGCATTAATCAGAAGAGATTAATCAGAAGAGATACATCAATTATTTTTTGATTACTTACACTTGTGATACTGTTGAAATAGATATATTAATTTTTTTTGCTTTGTTATTTTAAAAAATTATTCTTAACGTCGTTTTAATTCTCGTCCAGGGTGTTTCGGGATGTTTTCTCACCACTGAAGTTGTTGGAAGATAGTTCAGTTGTAGACGCTGATATACGATGATGAAGGATGACACGAGCAATTGATTAAGCACTGGGCGAGTTATCCACGGTCTTGGTAGTCCCAGATTCAAGCTATATGAGTAGGATCCAAACTATCTTCAGCTAGCTTGTAGCACTAGAAACCCGTCAAGTGGTCGGATCTGTGGTTCGACCAAATATCCTCGGATGCTTAAGTCATTAGATGACTTAAAGAGACTCATGGTAGCTATGTCCGACCTATTGGATGGTCGTCCGCTAGCTATCGCACCGAGGTGGAGCAGATATTGAGTATAAGAGTACCTGACTTTAGGGATGAGAATGGGCATGCTCAAAGCCCGATTGGGCTTTCATTTGGGCATGCCACATCATCATTCCTACTCACCCCTTCACTAATTCTAGAAAGAATTAGTGAAGGGGTGAGTAGGAATGATGATGTGGCATGCCCAAATGAAAGCCCAATCGGGCTTTGGGCATGCCCATTCTCATCCCTACCTGACTTAAGTGTATTTCAGAGAGTCAGTAGTCGAACCTTTATTTCGTTGTTTTATAGACTATATACAGAAAATGATCCTTTGGAGTGACATTATTCATGTAAAGGCTCAGCATTGAAGACGCTTTATTAGATTAGCCTGAGCTGTCGATAATGATGGCGAGTTTCATGGTCAGCCATTAATGGCCGTCTGTCACGCCCAGCTTTCCAGAATACCTAGGACGTACGAATCTGTCCCTAATACCCAGAGAGGCGGGTGTGAGAAGAGAAAAATGCATCGATGTAGGTCCACGAAGGACATAGGTCCATTGCGCACTGCTGGGATAGTACATGTAACGTTTCCAGAAAAATGACAAACACAGAGAAAGAAAAACAAAAGCATAGAAAGAAACAACAACCAACTCAGAACTAACTAAGCCAACTCAGAAACTTATACATAAACACCAAAGTCCAACAAAGTCCATCTTATACAACAACAACTATGCCTAGAACTCTCACTAAACCAAAACCCCAATCCAATAAAGGACCCAAAAGTACAAGTATCTCCAACTCAGGCTCACGACCACCCAAACACCAAGGACCACAATACGACTCAAGCTCTTTTCTCACAAGCACAACCCCAACTCAGCTCCACCAGCTTACAACACCAAACGCCTGCTACCAGAAACTGCCACATGTGGGACACGTCAACGTGTGACCCGGTAGGAAGCTCAACTAGCACAGTGAATACTATTCTTAGGTTGTTGTTTATAGACACAAATATGATGGAAGAGACAAAGAGAGCCACAATTATATCAGGCAGAAAGTAAAAGCAGACATTAAACATTCATGTAATTCAGCATTTAATTTAATTATGTTTCGGAAGCCTGAGTATAACACTGATATGAGAACCAGGACGCTTGTCCCAAGGTGGGACTGTAGGAGCACCAACGACTCCATAGAGCACCAACGACTCTAAAACAACTCAATACAACAACTGCAGCCCATCGCCATTGTTTACAAACAACAGTGGCGCCAAGGTGAAACACACAGTCCTGTCCTCATACCTTAATCGTACCCAGTCTTTCACCAACTCCTGCTTAGGGTGCTTACCCATCACACGGCGGACCGAGACACACCTAGGATTAAATCTACATTTTACTTGAATAAAATAGCATACAACGTCAATTGCATATAGCTAAAAGTAACATTTAGGTGAAGTAGAGTGAGCATGCAACTTAAAGCGACATAAAGGAATCATGCAACCTAAAGTGACATAAAAGTAGCATATTGCAAAGCATGTTATGAAGCATG